>CM051005.1:14200292-14202792 GCA_027704905.1 Muraenolepis orangiensis | reverse complement strand
TCTCATCTGGGTCAGAAGAAGAGTCAGATGGGGATTCGTCGGCCCGGACCTATAAATAGGTCAACACTCACCGGAATCTCTCCCACACACACACGCACGCACACACACACACACACACACACACACACACACACACACGCACACACCCACGTGCACGTGTGGACGTGTGAAAGTTCTCTCCGAGCCATCGCCCGTGCTTTGCATGCTTCGGTATGCTTCCTAACACAATCTCAACACTCTTGACTCAGACTCCACAATCCAAAGACCACACACACACACATATACACACACACACACACACACACACACACACACACACACACACACACACACACACACACACACCACACACACACACACACACACACCACACACACACACACACACACACACACCACGCACAAACGCCCCGTCGTCTCCTCCTCCGAGGTGATGACGTGCATGTTCCCTGAGTGGTACCATTAGCATTCCAACAGGCACTGTTTACTGCATGCGTGGATGGACATGGTAGCATGACGGCGCGTGGTTGGATCAGGTCTGCATCACTATCATTAACTACAGGGGGAGATCCCAGGGACGAGGGATGAGTCCAATGCCCCCCCCCCCCCCCTGAGCCAAGTCCATATAAACAGGTCTTGGCGTTATATGATGGTACAGGGGAGGCCTCATTTGTGCGAGGGGAAAAGCAAACAAACTGCATTGTTCTTGCATCTTTTCTATAATGATATAGTATATATATGTACGTCTTATACGTTTCCTGTCCTCAAATTCAGCAGGAAGGGAAGCGGCGGCAAGGAGGTACAGTACCCTCCTTAAGTATTTAACTACGGACACGCACGCACGCATGAATGCACACGCACACACGCACAGCACGCACACACGCACACACACACACACACACACACACACACACACACAGACGTGCACACATACACACCAGGATCTCACACACACACACAGAAAGTTAGCAGCACGTTCATTTATGACTTTTGCACACTTCTGGAGATCAGATCGACAGTCTCTCGCCGCCTAACGGAGTTTTTTCATTCTTTCGACTCGGACGTCCCGCCCGAAGTCACAGCTGGATTATCTCCGACCATCTTGGGCACGATTACACGCAAGCGTCGCAGGAAGAAGCGAGGGAAGCGAGCCGGTGTGCTAGTCAGGCTGAGATGTCGATCTGATCGCCCCCCACTACCCACCATTCTACTGGCTAATGTACAGTCTCTGGACATTAAGTTAAGCGAGCTACAGGCTCGTATTCAATTCCACCGGGAAACTAAGGACAACTGCATCATCTGCCTTACAGAGACATGGATGTCGGAGGGGGTTACCGACGCAGCTATCGAGCCGACGGGATTTTCCGTCCACCGGGCGGACAGAACAAAGGCTCTCTCCGGTAAAGATCGTGGTATGTCTCATGATAAACAGATCTTGGTGCAACCAAAGTCATGAACATCCCCTCAAGTCTTTCTGTTCCCCGGACCTGGAGTACCTGATGCTTATGTGCCGTCCATTCTGGCTACCTTGAGAGTTTACAGCGGTAACCGTGACCGCTGTTTACATTCCCCCACAAGCCAACAAGGACACAGCGCTGAAGGAACTGTACGGGGCTATCAGCGAACAGGAGTCGGCACACCCTGAGGCTGCTCTCATCGTGGCGGGGGACTTCAACAAGGCAAACCTGAAGAAGGTTCTCCCGAAGTTCTACCAACACACAACGAGCAACACACGGGGTAAGCGGATCCTCGACCACTGCTACACTCCCTTCCGTGATGGCTACAAGGCCCTCCTCTGCCCACCGTTCGGCAAATCAGACCACCGCTCTATACAGCTACTCCCCACCTATAGGCAGAGACTGAAGCAGCAACCGATCGCTGTGAGGGAGGTCCAATGCTGGTCGGACCAATCGGACTCTATGCTGCAGGATTGTTTTGATCGCACTGACTGGCACATGTTCCGCGTTGCCTCGGACAATAACATCAACGAGTACGCGGCCGCACCTTCAAGCGGTTGAACTCAGAGCATGCGCAGACCAGTTGGCAGGAGTCTTTGCAGACATCTTCAACCTCTCCCTGGACCAGGCTGTTGTTCCCGCGGTCTTCAAGATGTCCACCATCGTGCCTGTCCCTAAACAACCCAAGGTAACATGCCTGAACGACTATAGACCTGTAGCCCTCACCTTGATTGTCAGCAAATGCTTCGAGAGGTTGGTCAAGGACTTTATTTGCTGTGTTACCTGCCACACTGGACCCATGGCAATTTGCATATCGTCAAAACAGATCCACGGATGACGCAATTGCCCTCCACATTGCCCTTTCCCACCGGGAGGGAAATAACTGTTATGTGTGAATGCTGTTTGTGGACTACAGCTCAGCGTTCAACACGATAGTTCCTGCCAAGCTCGACACCAAGCTTAGAGGTCTAGGCGTGCCCCCATCCACGTGCAGCTGGATACTGGACCTCCTGTCGGACCGCCGCCAGGTGGTGAGGATGGGCA
>CM051005.1:14182792-14195292 GCA_027704905.1 Muraenolepis orangiensis | reverse complement strand
TTTGTTTTCGTTGTTTGTTGCAAGCGGCCCTTGGGTCCCCTTGAAAGGCGCTGTATAAATAAAAGTTGTTGTTATTATTATTATTATTATTATTATTATTATTATTATTATAATCATTATTACATGACAGCATTCACGCAGGGCAGGTCCTTCTTCTGAATCCTGTATCCCAAGATGGGAGCCTTGGTTCTCTGGGTGCTGACCTTCTGGCAGCAGGTGAACACCTTACTTTCAGCTGCATCTGGAGGGAAAAAAAGGCAAACCCCACCATCACCACCACCACCACCACCATCACCACCACCACCACCACTACTACTACTACAACCACCACCACCACCACCACCGCCACCACCACCACCACCACCACCATCACCACCACCACCACCACCCACCACCATCACCACCACCACCACCAACCACCCACCACCACCACCACCATCACCACCACCACCACCACCAACCACCACCACCACCACCACCACCACCATCACCACCAACCACCACCACCACCACCCACCACCACAAGTCAAGTCAATGTTATTGGTCTAGTCTATCAAGGGAGCAAAAGTCCTTTAATAAACTCCTTTTTAATAATTCCTTAATTAATAAAGGGATCCCTCCTTCCAATGGACGGTTAGGAGTGTGTGCATGGGAGTGATCGTTGACATGCACAGAAGTAGTAGCAATACAAGCAACCAATACAGGTTTAAAAAAAAAAGAAATTGTGAAATAGAAATGTAAAATGTGTATAGTCCATCGTGTTGCGATGGACCACGCTATCACAACAAGCAAACAACATAATTTAACATTTTTTGTTCAAGAGGGAGCAGAAGTCGCGTCTAATCGTCTGCAAACGGTCTAATATATATATATATATATATAATATTATTATAATATTCAAGGGTGTGGCATCTTTGCCCCAGGAGTTTGACGTACCGGATTCCTGCGCTGCCAGTGCCAGGAGAACGGCACAGAGAGCCAGACAGGCTGGTGTGAAGACGGTGGGAGGCATGCTTGCTCTCTGGAGGTGGTGCTTGCTTCAGGAGGACTCTGGTGGTGGATGGTGGTGGATCCCTCTGCTTTATGTGCAACAAAAAGAGGAAGCTAAATCAAAATCACTCCTGGGGAATCACCCCCCCCCCCCCCCCTCCCCCCCCTCCCTCCCTCCATCGGTGTGTGGGTCATCCGCTTCTGAGCGTGCATTCACACGCACACACGCACGCACACACACACACACACACACACACACACACACACACACACACACACACACACACACACACACACACACACACACACACACACACACACACACACACACACACACACACACACTTACACACACTTGCACACACACACACATTTTATAATGCTTTTTCTTTTGTTTAAATTTACCAATTTTATTAACTTCATCGGAATTTAAAATGTTGAGAGATTTGAACGTATGCACACACACACACACACACACACACTCACACACACGCACACGCACACACACACACACACACACACACACACACACACACACACACACACACACACACACACACACATTTAGAATGCTTTACTTTTGTTTTAATGGACCAATTTCTTTAACTTCAGCGGAATTCAAATGTTGAGAGATTTGCACGCATGCATATACACACACACACACACACACACACACACACACACACACACACACACACACACACACCCAAACAAAACAAAGACATGTACAGTCATGCCTTCAGCCTGCTTGACGACACACGCTGGTCATCAACCTATTGGTCCTCCTCCTCCAGCCTCTCTGCTGCTGGCTGTCCGGGTCGGGGCTAAAGAGAGCAGAAAGGGAGAAGTAGACAAACTCAAAACCACAACTTTCTGAGCATCCGGTTTGGTCCCATATATGGGCGCCAGATCATGCTGGCTTCAACATGCCCAAAATATTTGGGCATGTTATGTTTTGTCTTTTGTTTTCTCAGTAGATAGCGTTAATACTTAAGTGTATTTCCTCCGATAAAACGGTCGTTCTTTGGAATGATCAACATCTTTAAATATGAATGATCACATGATCACACACGATCGACACACTCTTCTATCATCATCTATCACGCATTTTAATGGAACGTTTGACAACCCTGACGCATTACGTGGCACACGAGACCATCATTTCCATTTCATTCATTGTATGTATTATTCATTCAAGATTCAAGATGTTTTTATTTTCCATTTGCAACAAGTACAATGGAACGCTTACTCCCCATTCAACTAACCAATACTATACTATACTATACTATACTATACTATACTATACTATACTATACTATACTATACTATACTATAAACAACACTCCCCATACTCCCTATGATATGTATAGTATAAAGTATACTATACTATACTATACTATACTATACTATACTATACTATACTATAAAACAACACTCCCCATACTCCCTATGATATGTATAGTATAAAGTATAGTATATCAGATATACTATACTTTATACTATAAATAACACTATATATACTATCAGGCCCGGCGCCTCCTATAGGCGGAGTAGGCAAATGCCTAGGGCCTCCGTAATGCCCATGGCCTCCGGCTTCGCTAAACTAATATTTTCATATAACATCACGATCGCGACCCCCCCCCCCCCCCCCCCCCGTTGGACATCACGATCGCGACAACCCCCCCCCCCCCCCCCCCTCCCGTTGGACTTCACGATCGCGACATCCCTCCCCCATCCCCTGTTTTTGAAACATGACCGGTAAGTTTCGAATTTGTCCGGTAAAAGAAAATCTCAAAGGGGGCCTCCACAGAAAATTTCGCCTAGGGCCTCCAAAGGTCTAGAACCGGCCCTGTATACTATACTAGGTACTATACAATAAACCATGAACAACACTATACTATAACAGTACTGTACACAATAAAGAACAATGAAATGACTGAAAGATGATATGCACATATAGTGAATTGTGCAAAAAGCATTTTAAAGTGCCAGTAGTGCAGCAGCGTCGTGAACACAGTGCAGAACATGAAAGAACAAGCAGGTACTAATTGAATGTGCGACGTGAAATCCCAGCTTTCAGGTAGGTGCAGGCGTAGCCTCGTGAGTGAGGTATGAATAATGAATCCGGGATTTTTATTGATTTCAGCGCCCATAGCTGGCCCATAGCTAAGTGTTGATATTGGTCACAGCCTGGCCTTCAGCGAGCTCCTCCTACATCATGCCAAACTACAAATGTTATCTTTCTCTTCTTTACTGTTTCAACCGAATGAAACGGAAGGGGTTAAGTCCTCTTAACTGAAAAGCAGAAATTCCTCTGAAAGAAGAATAAAAGTTTAACCAGTTAACCATGAATTGCTTTCAACTGTCAACTGGATGTGTTTCAGATGCTGAGATATCCTCCGCACACACACACACGCACACGCACACGCACACACACACACACACACACACACACACACACACACACACACACACACACACACACACACACACACACACACACACACACACACACACACACACACTATATCTACGTAGCCCTCCTTGCTCTGTGAACCAACAAGGCACTGAGACCTGCCTTACTTGCATATGGACGGAGCATTGATGAACTGCTAAGGAAGATTTCACAGGTGATGCCCACCAGAGTAGCTAAAATCCCTCAACGGAAGTGATCTTAATTACAGCATTGTGGACAAAAGCAACGGACATATGTGACTCTTAGAACAAATCAAATAAGGGGGAGTATACTTCATGTACACCGTTCATTTAGGTTGTTCACATGCCTCGCTCGTAAGTGAAGTTGCTCCGCATACAAATACGCTGAATCACGTATCATTGTCCATGATACGTGAAACGTATGTATCATGGACAATGTTCTCAAGCTCGAACACCAGTGATGAGAGTGCTCGGGGCACAGGGTGTGGGTAGGGCGGAGGAAGGGTGGTGGGGGGGTAGGATGTGTTAGGGTGGAGGTGCCGATGGGGGAGTTTTTGTGGTCGGAAACACTACTTTCCATCTCTCAGAATGATGGTACTGCTGTGTCGAGCGCGATTAAAAGGCAGTTGTTAGTTGTGCTCTCAAACGCACGCATCTTCGCATCTTCGGGTTGGGTTCTCGGTTCTCCTCGTTTCGTGTACGAACTCAGAGACTTTACACCATGATGCCTAAGTGGGTCTTTCTGGTACCGGTTCTGCTCGCTGTTGTTATGGTGTGCGGCGTCTCTGCGAGAGGTATGTACCTTTTATGTCTTTCTTTTTGTTGGTTTATTCTTATTTATAATCTATTATTAAAAAAGTATTTTTAAAAAAGTATTTTAAAAAAGTATTTAAAAAAAGGTATTTTAAAAAAGTATTTAAAAAACGTTGGTCGGTGTATCATAGTAAGTAAGTGTAAAATGAAACCAACCAAAAAGGCTAACTAACTGTACAACTCCTTTGTGTACGGTGTGGATGCTGATGATGTGCACACTGCTCCGGGATACATTAGAATCTCTCCTCGGTCTCTTTCCTCCAGGTGGAATCGCCGATTGCTGTCGGAAGATCAAGAACACAGAGGTGCAGCGGGCCCGGCTGAGGAGCTACTACGAACAGACGTCACAAGTCGGCTGTCATCTGCATGCAGTCGTGTAGGTCTTCGTTTGTACACGGCGACGTCTCTTTCGACCAAAACCAATGCACTCATACAAGCGTGCACCTTCTCAAGTCATAAGCACTACAATAATAATAATCTCTCTCTCTCTCTCTCTCTCTCTCTCTCCTGTGTGCAGCTTTACCACGGTCAAGAACAAGCGAATCTGCGCCGATCCGAACAGGGAGTGGACCAAGCTCGGCAAGGCCTACGTGGATGGAAGGAACTCGGTTAAAGGAACCAAAGGCACCGGCTGCAATGAAAACAGCAGACCTCCATGCAAAGAGCTAATCAGCAAATCGGTCCCCCTTTAAGAAGCATAAGGGCATAATAGGCAGGTATAGCTCTTCATAGTCGTGTAGTGGTATATTTGTGTTGACAATAGACAACACGAATAATAACAAACAAAGTGTCCCGTAAAACTTTATCATTTTGATGTGTACCAATTTGTTTTTATGGACTAAATGTGACAATTAAGGTAAACTTTTTCATACATTGTCCATTTTGAATGTAAATGTCCATGATTTATATTATACATTACTACTATTATAATATAAACATCATATATATATATATATATATATATATATATATATATATATATATATATATATATATATATATATATATATATTCATTAAAATAATTGTGTGTCATTAACAATTAATGTAAATGTGCTATTATATGTGTCTGTATCGCTAAGTAGTGGTGACAAATAAACACAATGAGTATTAGTATTTGGAATGGGTCTCTTTGTTAGGGGTTGATCTATGAAAGCCTGAGCATGTGCCCTCGGACGAGCTGCTCCTTCCTACAGATTTAATAGCGGCCTTTTCCATTAGTCCGGTCCATTTTATCATCGCCTCTCTCTCTCTCTCTCTCTCTCTCTCTCTCTCTCTCTCTCTCTCCCACTCTCTCTCTCTCTCTCTCTCTCTCTCTCTCTCTCTCTCTCTCTCTCTCTCTCTCTCTCTCTCTCTCTCGCTCTCTCTCTCTCTCCCACTCTCTCTCTCTCTCTCTCTCTCTCTCTCTCTCTCTCTCTCTCTCTCTCTCTCCTCACACAGTCCGTTTCATCCTGCTCCTTCTTTTGAACAGAAACAGAAACAGAAACAGCAGTGTAGGCCGATAAAGTGTTTTGCTTAGAATTCACAATAATAATACAACAAAAATTGAATTTAAATAAAATAATAATACAATTTAAATGTAATTATAGTTATTAATAATAATAATAATAATAATACATTTGAAAATATTAAATAATGCTAGAATAACGAAGTGACCATCATACACCAACACGGTGCTTAAGCTAAATGTTGGACATGCAATCCCGTCGTCCAAAATCCTTCCCTCATTCCCTACTCCATGGGCTAGTTCATACATAGGGAGTTCAATGTAGATATATATATATATATATATATATATATATATATATATATATATATATATATATATATACATATATATATAGTGTGCTCATCGGCCAAATACAAAATAAATAACACTTTGGAACACTACTACTACGAGTCGCCGTTCATGACGTCATTTCTGTTGCGTCATTAAAACACAGCGCACAGAGCTACTTCGGGGTGGACGGTCACTTCTTGTCCTTTCGGCTGTTTTTCTTTCAGCCCAATGGAGGATGGTCAGGATGGTCTATGTGTGTTTGGGTTAGTGACCGTCCGTCGGGCACTACTTTTCACGCTGCCATTGGGGGATGCGTTGAGTGCTCTATTATATCTATTGACTTGACCGTGACGTGACCAAAAAATGCAACGTCACGAGCGTCCGCCCTGTTTGGTGGATATTACAAACATCAAATATGGCTGCTTGTTGTTCGCACACTCGACTATTTCAATGAAGTTCAAATTAGAATAATAAGAAATAAAACAACGATTTTCTTTGGTTTGCTACTAACATGGACACGATGGCACTTCCTCTTCGGCTTGAATTTCCTCCATGTGTGCACGTCTGTCCAAAGCCTCCACCGCTTCATTAGAAATGTATTTTCTTATTATTAACCACCCGATTATTTCTATTAGCAGCTGAAGCATCGATGTTAACCCTTGCTGTTACGTGCCCCGTGTTTTGATTAGGCGCCCAGTTGGGATTATTTCTGTCGTACCACCTCGCCGGCGCTCCTAAATGAGTTAACTCTTTGTGTTGTATCATTTAGGAGCGCAGACGGGTAGACTTTATTTTCTCCTCTGTTAAATCGTGTTTTGATCTGCCGATGTTATGAAGCCCTGCTTGCTTTCAGTACCGAGTGCCAGAGTTTGCTCCCCTTGATTTTTGATTATAGATGGAATTTTAAAAAACTTAAATTGGCCACTTTCACGAGTGCTATTGTGGCCACAATTATACACTGCGCAAAGATATGGCATGACTGATAGAGCGCTCAAAAAGGACGAAACAAAGAGAGTTTTAAACAGCTGACTAATAGTTAGTCTGTAGCTGAAAGCAGACTGTATATCCACCAACAGAGGTGGAGAGGTGGGACCGGAACCGCAGGCCCCCATTCGGTGACAGGGGTCAAGGCCGGGGGGGGGGTGGGGCGGCCCCGTTGCGGAAGCCGTACCAGCACCACCGGCTGGTCCAAGTCCAGGTGAGCAGCCTTCACCCGGTCCACCGAGACGTGCTCGGCCTTGCCACCCAGGTCGACCACCAAGTGCTCGCCCCCTTGTTCCAAGACCCGGAAAGGCCCGTCGTAAGGGGGCTGCAGGGGGCCTCTGTGAGCGTGGTGCCGGATGAACACGTGCTCCGCTGAGCGAAGCCCCACGGGAACCCGGGACAACTGAGTGCCGTGCTGAGCAGTGGGGATCGGAGCAAAGGCCTTAGACGTCCTGCAGGAAAACTCGCTGGGCCGTTGCCGACCAGGGGGCCGATGTGTTGGGGAGGAAATCCCCTGGAACCCTCAGCGGCTGACCGTAGACCATCTCAGCCGTGGAGCACCGCAGATCCTCCTTAGGCGCGGTCCTCAGGCCCAGCATAACCCAAGGCAGCTTGTCGACCCAATTACCGTCCGTCAGCCCGGCCCTGAGGGCCGCCTTCATGGAGCGATGGAAACGCTCGCAGAGGCCGTTGGCCTGCGGGTGATAAGCGGTTGTCCGGTGGAGCTTAACCCCCAAACCCCCGGCCACGGCGTTCCAGAGCTCGGACGTGAACTGCGAACCACGGTCCGAGGAAATGTCTGAAATCTCAGTTGAGCCGCTGCCCCCCCAACACATAAACACATCGGCCTCACGCCGTAAGTGCGGATGGGGCTGCCATTTTCTGTCGTCAACTGCGGTCCGTGCCCCCCTCGAGCGACGTCCTCCCTAGACGCAGGAACCACGCTCCGCTGAGCGCCCGTGTCACAGAGAAACCGGCTTCCCGAGACACCGTCACTAACGAAGAGCAGCCCGCTCGTGCCGCCAACGCTCAGGGCCGCTACCGAGCGCCGGCCCTCTCGTTTCCCGGAGGCTTGTAGCCGCAGGGAGCGATGCACTTCTTCGCCTTGGCCCCAAACCCGCGCATGGTAAAAATATGGCGTGCCCTCTCCTTAGCGGATAAGCTAAATGTCTTAAGGAGAAGGGCTTTAATCGCCTCATATTTGCCGTGGCGTGGGGGATCTGCAATAAAACCGACCAACCTGGATGACGTGGAGCTCCCCAGCGCCGCCCACCACGTGAAAATACTTCAGGTCCTCGTCACGGACCTGCCGGCAGGCAAAGTGCCTGTGTGCCTCCACGTGTGCGAACCACGCCGTAGCGGCATGTTCCCAAAACTCCGGCAGGTTAATATAAACATCGCGATCAGCCATGTTCACTAAGTCTTCGGAAACTATCTCGAAAGAGTCGGAGGCGGCGTGTTTAGTATGGAACTCCACACTTTATTTTCCATTAGGTTTGACAAAAGGGAAGAAAATCTGCTACCTGCTACTGTCAAGCTAGCAAAACTACAACAACCCGGTACGCTCTCTAACAGGTCCGTGGTGCAACACACACTATATACAACGGTGAATTATGTCCCATAATGTTCCACCACAATATACAGTATATATATATATATATATATATATATATATTATATAGCACTATGTACTGAGTAGGGAGTGTTTTCTGACACAGCCAATGGCTCTGCCTCGACGCATCTTGTACAAATATGGTTATAGAGGTTATAAGGTTATAGAACGAAGGCTCTGGAAAGTTCTACGTTTAAACCGGTTTCCGCTCGTCATCAGCATCTCCGTACCACACATTTCACACTATCTCTCCCTCTCTCACGTAGCAGTTTGTGAAACCGCCTCGCGGGTGTGAGAGAGAGAGAGAGAGAGAGAGCATTTCCATCAACCCATTGCAAATCTTAACTGTATTTTCAGAAAGAAAATGCTAATCCCTAAGCCCTAAACTAAGCCTGTTTACATCCGCTAGTTATGCGAATGTCGGGAGCTGGTTCATCTAGAACAGGGGTTCCCAAACCCCCCTGGGGGGTCGCTTACTGCGACGTAGATACGTGAATCAGCGGATATGTCGCACTGCGTCTGTGTTCCTCATGTAGGATTTTTGATAAAAGCAACGGTCAAATGTGGGATTTTGGATGAAGGCACAGTGAGTGGATTCATTTAGCTAAAGTTCATTTAGCTAAAGTTACAAACGTTAGCTAATTAACTTATTACATTAGCTAAATAATTCAATTATGGCATGATTCACTATGAAGATTTACACACTGGAAATTAATTGTCATCAGAGGTTTTAAATAAATATGAGCTTAATTTTTTTAGTTAATGAATGTGCATGAAATACTCATGAAAGACACTGGTGTGTGTGTGGGAGGGGTGGTGTTGTTGAGGGAACCATTTAGACAGAGCACACAAGGAACAACCAGTGTCGTGTTGTAGTGAGAGCTGTAGTGAGACCACAAACTTCCCCTCCAGCTCGGTGGCGAGTGATGCACTTTCTCTCACCCGCAGGGGGGGGGGTGTCGCGAGATGATTTTTGAATCCTCCATGAGGTGTTTTTATTTGTTAACGATCATTTGTATTATTACTATTATTATTATTATTGTTATTATTATTATTATTCTTCTTCTTCTTCTTCTTATTATTGTTAATAATAACGTGTGCATAGATACTTTTATTATGTAAGTCAGTTTAATATGTAAGGGTGACAAATAAAGGAATTCTGATTCCGACAGATTCACGACAGTATCATCAGCAGCTGAAAAAAAGCCACACACACACACACACAATGATCGCGATCGCGATTACCCCTACCCCCCGACCCCCCCCCCCCCCCCATCGGACGGTGATAGTGTGGGGGGGTCGCCAGTCTCTAGCACTGTTATTTTGGGCTGAAAAGTTTGGGAACGCCTGATCTAGAAGAGCAGTAGGTGGCGCCTATCCTCCAGTGAGGTGCCGTTATACTAGTGCAGAAGAAGAGGGCGTTGGTTCCACTTCCGATGGAACTCGGATGGAGGTTCGGTTTGCTTTAGGTGTTTGAACGTTATTGAAATGAGTCAGACGTGATGCAATTTTGTGCAATCGCACACTCGACGGCGGTCTGTCTTGTCAGGCACTCGCACTGTTCACTTTCTGCTATTATTGACTTTCTGTCTTTCTGACGCTCAAGTGACATTTAAGCAACGTTATTCCACCACGTCCTTATTCCACCACGTCCTTATTCATTTGCCTGCTGATCTGCTTCGCATTGATCTCTTTTTTTTATCGATTAACACTGTAGTGAACATTTCCAGGCACCACCTGTTTCAGGCACATGTTGAGAGACGAGAGAGAGAGAGAGAGAGAGAGAGAGAGAGAGAGAGAGAGAGAGAGAGAGAGAGAGAGAGAGAGAGAGAGAGAGAGAGAGAGAGAGAGAGAGAGAGAGAGAGAGAGAGAGAGAGAGAGAGAGAGAGAGAGAGAGAGAGAGAGAGAGAGAGAGAGAGAGAGAGAGAGAGAGAGAGAGAGAGAGAGAAAGTGCATCACCACCGAGCAGGAGGGGAAGTTTCTCTGAAGGGGTTTGTGGTTTGGTTTTGCTGCTGCTTCAGCTCTCACTACAACACGACACTGCGGTTGTTCCTTGTGTGCTCTGTCTAAATGGTTCCCTCAACAACACCCCCCCCCCCCCCCAGTGTGAGTGAGTTCCATGAGTATTTCATGCACATTCATGAACAAAAAATATTAAGCTCATATTTATTTAAAACCTCTGATGACAATTTCCAGTGGGTAAATCTTCATAGTGAATCATGCCATAATTGAATTATTTAACTAAAGTTACAAACATTAGCTAATGAACTTATTACATATAAGTTCATTAGCTAACGTTTGTAACTTTAGCTAAATTAATCCACTCACTGTGCCTTCATCCAAAATCCCACATTTGACCGTTGCTTTTATCAAAAATCCTACATTTCTCATCTGGGAATAATAAAGTGCATCTCATGTCATCTCATCTTACATGAGGAACACAGATGCAGTGCGACATATCCGCTGATTGACGGATCTACCACATGGGTAACCACGTGGGTTAGCTACAACGCAGTAAGCGGTAACGCTTACTGCGTCGTAGCTAACCCACGTGGTATGTAAGTCATTTTGCAAGTATTTTGTCTTTATATGTATTTGATCACATGGCTCTATTTTCAACGATGCTGCTCTCCTCCGTTGTGTTTTGACATTGGTTGCTTAGCGCTGCGGTAGAGAAGCTCCTCTACACCAGGTCTAACCCTCTCAGGCTTTGAAAAGCGATGTCAGACTGATGCCCCCAACCTCCGCTTTTATGCATGTGATTCTTCTTTGATTGCGATTTCATTCAGTAGCTCATCATAATACATACAATGCTTGCAATGTCTGTGGCTTGATTTGCATTTCATTTGCATCAGTAAATGCCAACTGAATACAGCCGGTTGTTAGTATAAGGAATTGAAAGGGCTACAGAACATATATTAACCTGTTTTACACTTTTACACTTCAGAATGTTTTTTTTAATGTTTCTTTTTATTTATTTTTACAATAATCACTTACAATAGTTGAACCATTGCCAACAAAGCAATTCAGTTTTAAGAATCAAGATTTTTATTTGCCATATGCAACAAGTACAATGGAATGCTTCCTCCCCATCCCCTGCTGAGAATCGAAGATTAGAAAAGTGCTACTTCAGTGCACTTATACATTCAATGCTGACATATTATGTTGAGAAAATATAGGTTAGGATGTATAGAATAGATTCAAATACATTATATTGTGTAAAGGGGGGGGGGTCATTTTCTGAAAAGACCAGATTTTTTTTTTCTTCGATTCCTGCAGTTACTGTTCCTTCTACATCTCCTCCGCCGGTTGTTTTCCAGTTTTCTCCTCTGTGGGGTCTGTGGTCTGGGGGTCTGCTGGGGGTCTGGGGGCTGGGGGTCTGTGGTCTGTGGTCTGGGGGTCTGTGGTCTGGGTGTCTAGGGGCTGGGGGTCTGGGGGCTGGGGGTCTGTGGTCTGGGGGTCTGTGGTCTGGGTGTCTGGGGGCTGGGGGGCTGGGGGTCTGTGGTCTGGGGGTCTGGGGGCTGGGGGTCTGGGTATCTGGGGGCTGGGGGTCTGTGGTCTGGGGGCTGGGGGTCTGTGGTCTCCTCTGCCGGTTGTTTTCCAGTTTTCTCCTCTGTGGGGTCTGTGGTCTGGGGGTCTGCTGGGGGTCTGGGGGCTGGGGGTCTGTGGTCTGGGGGTCTGTGGTCTGGGTGTCTAGGGGCTGGGGGTCTGGGGGCTGGGGGTCTGTGGTCTGGGTGTCTGGGGTCTGGGGGTCTGTGGTCTGCCGTCCACCGTCCTCATGACACTTCGGGTCCAGGCGCCGGTAGGGTCGGCGCAGATTGTTTTCCCCGACTTTGTTGTGAACCTGGGATTTGAATGTCAAAGCAAGCAATAGGGACAATGTGAG
>CM051005.1:14170292-14177792 GCA_027704905.1 Muraenolepis orangiensis | reverse complement strand
GTGACAGAACGAACGAGCCATTATGGACCCCGGCGACGGAGATCGGGTGAAGCGCGAAATCCACGGTTACGCAGCGCAGTGGGAGCAACATCTGGCGGAAGCCCATGCGACAATTACCCGGCTGGTGGACATCACGGAGTCCCAGGGCGTACGCATAGCGCACCTCGAGGCGAGGGGTCCACAAACGCCGGTTCTCGCTGGTTCCGCGGAGCCGCACATCCCGCCCCCGCCGAGATACTCGGGGAATCCGGACACCTGCCGGAGCTTCCTGGTTCAGTGCAAAAACATATTTGAAGCACAGCCGTCCCGCTTTACGAGGGAAGCGGGGAGGATTGCGTACATAGTGAGTCTGCTGGAGGGAGGACCCCTCGCTATGTACGATGCGCTCCGTGCGCAAGGATCTCCTCTCGTGGAGACTTTCGTGGCTCTCGAGATGGAGCTGATGAGGGTGTTCGACCACCCCATACGGGGCGCCCAGGCTGGACAACTCCTGTTGCGGCTTAAGCAAGGAACGCTTAGTCTTCGGGAGTACATCGCCCGGTTCCGCCGGTTGGCGGTGGAGTCCGGTTGGAACGAGGAATCGCTCCTGTCCGCGTTCCAGAGCGGACTCAACCGGGAGTTGGGCACGGAGGTGGCGTTGCGGGGCCAGAAGGGCACTGTGGATGAGGCCATCCAGATGGCCATTCAGGTGTCTGACCTAGCTATGCAGTGGGGGGACGGTCCGGGTCCTTCCAGAAGCGTCTCCCGCCCAGCTGAGGAGAGGAGATATTCTCGGTCCACCGCTTCCTTTGCGGAGGAGCCGATGCAGTTGGATCGGGTGGTCCTTTCCCAGCAGGAACGGAAGCGGAGGCTGGACACCGGAGCTTGTCTCTACTGCGGGACGTTGGGACACTCCATTCGCGACTGTCATCGTCGGCCAAAAGATCGGGCCCCTCAGTGACGGCGGGGTCCCTGAGGTGCCAGAATGCGACCCGCTCTCCAGCTCCACTTGCAGGCTCCCATTTTCACGGGCATCTCCTTTGGGCGAAGGAGAGGCTTCCGGTGGAGGTGTTGGTGGACTCCGGAGCAGACGCTAGTTTTATTGATGCGGCTCTGGTCGAACGGGCCGGTATTCCCACCGAGCGGATACAGCCACCATTGGAGGTGAACTCGCTGGATGGCAAGCCGTTGGCCCGGATCACTCAACGGTCTGTTCCTCTCACCCTGATCCTGTCAGGGAATCACCGGGAGACCATCAGCCTACACATCATCTCCTCCCCCCACACCCCGGTGGTATTGGGTAGACCGTGGTTGGCGATCCACAATCCACACATCGATTGGGAGGCGGGTTCCGTGATTAGTTGGAGCATGTTCTGTCACTCGAACTGCCTCCGGTCCGCTCTACCCCCATGCAGCTCACCCACCCGTCCGGTCCCGAGTCCTCCCGATCTCTCTTCCGTCCCCCGCGTTTACCACGACCTCGGGGAGGTGTTCTCTAAGGAACGGGCCGTCTCCTTACCCCCTCACAGACCATACGACTGCGCCATCAATCTCCTTCCCGGCGCGTCTTTGCCGGTGAGGCGACTCTACAATCTGTCCCGGCCCGAGAGACAGACTATGGAGACCTACATCCACGACTCTCTGGCAGCGGGCCTGATCAGACCCTCGTCGTCGCCTGTGGGTTCTGGTTTTTTTTTTGTGACTAAAAAGGATAACTCGTTAAGGCCGTGTATTGACTTCCGGGGTCTAAACGATATCACCGTCAAGAATAAATACCCCTTGCCACTCATCGACCCAGCCTTCGAGCCTCTCCGTAATGCGACGGTGTTCTCCAAATTGGACCTCCGCAATGCCTACCATCTCGTCCGGATCCGTGAGGGGGACGAGTGGAAGACGGCGTTCAACACTGCTTTGGGGCACTTCGAGTACCGGGTCATGCCCTTCGGTCTCACCAACGCCCCGGCAGTGTTCCAGGCTCTGGTGAACGACGTCCTCCGAGACATGCTGAACCTGTTCGTCTTTGTCTACCTGGACGATATTTTGATATTTTCAGGTAGTCAGAGGGAGCACGTTCAGCACGTCCGGTTGGTACTTCAGCGGCTTTTGGAGAACAAGCTGTTCGTCAAGGCGGAGAAGTGCGAGTTCCACGCAAAGTCGGTGGCTTTTTTGGGGTTCATAATCGAACCGGGCCAAGTTCGATCGGATCCCGTTAAAGTCAAGGCAGTGGCGGAGTGGCCGACGCCTACGTCCCGGAAACAACTCCAGCGGTTCCTCGGATTTTCAAATTTTTACCGCAGGTTCATCCGGGATTTCAGCAGTGTCGCGGCCCCACTTACTCGGCTCACCTCCACGCTCTCTCCGTTCTCCTGGACTCCTGAGGCAGGTGCGGCGTTTGCGCAGCTGAAACGGCTGTTTACCTCGGCTCCGGTTCTGAGGCATCCGGATCCGGCGTGCCAGTTTGTGGTGGAGGTGGACGCATCGGACTCCGGTGTGGGGGCCGTCCTTTCTCAACGTGCCACGGGGGATCGGAAGACTCACCCTTGTGCCTTTTTTTCTAGACAGTTGTCGCCCGCGGAGAGGAACTACGACGTGGGGAATCGGGAGCTCTTGGCAGTGGTCCTGGCCTTGGAGGAGTGGAGGCATTGGCTGGAGGGGGCCGAACAACCGTTCGTGGTCTGGACAGACCACAAGAACTTGGCCTACCTCCGCACCGCCAAACGGCTCAACTCTCGACAGGCGCGGTGGGCGTTGTTCCTGGGGAGGTTCAACTTCACGCTCACTTACCGGCCTGGATGTCGGAATGTGAAACCGGACTCTCTCTCTCGCCAGTGGGACGCCGAGAGGGATCTCGTCGAGCCAGAGACCATCCTGCCTCCGGTGTGCGTGCTTGGGGCAGTCACATGGGAGATTGAGGGTCTCGTCCGGTCGGCTCAACGTACTCATCCAGATCCAGGTAATGGTCCCGCTAACCGGCTGTTTGTACCCGATCCAGTTAGGTCTCGGGTGCTGCAGTGGGCTCATTCCTCCCGTCTGACCTGCCATCCCGGCTTTGCACGGACCCTGTCCTTCCTCAGACGGAGCTTCTGGTGGCCTTCCATCTCCCGGGACACCCAGGCCTTTGTCACGGCCTGCACCGTTTGTGCACGCAGCAAGGCCTCACATCGACCTCCTGCGGGGTTGCTGCAGCCGCTGCCTATCCCTCGTCGGCCTTGGTCGCACATCGCCGTGGACTTCGTCACCGGTCTTCCGCCGTCGGCTGGTAACTCCACCATCCTCACCATCGTCGACCGGTTTTCGAAGGCGGTCCATTTTGTGCCTTTGCCCAAGCTCCCCTCGGCCAAGGAGACGGCGGACCTCCTGGTACTGCAGGTATTCCGTCTGCACGGGATACCCCTGGACATAGTGTCCGACCGGGGGCCACAGTTCGCGTCGCAGTTGTGGAGGGCGTTCTGCCAGGCTCTGGGGGCCACCGCCAGCCTCTCCTCCGGATACCATCCGCAGTCCAATGGACAAACGGAGAGAGCTAACCAGGACCTGGAAGCGGCTCTCCGCTGCGTCGCCGCGAACCATCCATCCTCATGGAGTTCCCACCTCCCTTGGGTGGAGTACGCCCACAACTCCCTGATCAGCGACGCCACGGGGATGTCGCCGTTCCAGGCATCGCTGGGCTACCAACCGCCCCTGTTTCCCGTCCAGGAGGAGGAGATTGCGGTGCCGTCGGTACAGGCCCACCTCCAGCGCTGCCGCCGGATTTGGAGGACCGCACGTTCGGCACTCCTTCGTACGGCCGATCGGAACCGGCGTTTGGCGGACCGTCGGAGGGTCCAGGCACCCATCTATCGACCTGGACAACAGGTTTGGCTCTCCTCCCGTGACCTACCACTCCAGGTACAGTCCCGGAAGTTGGCGCCTCGCTATGTGGGACCTTACACGGTGGACAAGGTCATCAACCCGGTGTCTGTACGGCTAAGATTGCCGCCAGCCATGAAAGTTCATCCCACCTTTCATGTCTCCCTGTTGAAACCTGTGTCTTCCAGTCCCTTGTGCCCTCCCACCACACCCCCTCCCCCCCCCAGGATCATCGACGACCATCCCGCCTACACGGTGAGAAAGATCCTGGACATCCGTCGCCGTGGCCGGGGTTTCCAGTACCTGGTGGATTGGGAAGGGTACGGCCCGGAGGAGCGGAGTTGGATTCCACGGCGGAGTGTCCTGGATCTGTCCCTCATCCGCGACTTCCATCAGGAACATCCCGACAGGCCGAGTGGGGCGCCAGGAGGCACCCGTTGAGGGGGGGGTACTGTCACGGTTACGGTGGTTGACAGGGGGCGTTGCCAGGCCGCGTGCGCTAGAGGCGCACACACACGCACCTGCCAACCATTACCGTGGCTAATTGCCATTGATGTCACCTGGGGGCTATTTATACAGCGGCGTCAGTGAGAGACGTCGCTCGTTCGTACTAGGTGTAACCGGTACGCTACCAGTCCCCAGGTGACATTCATCCCTGGTCCTGATCACCCTGCTACGGACTATCGGAGAGATAGCCCGCCCGTCTGCTGTTCCAGCCCCTCGTCGGTCCCGGAGTACCGCCCGTCATCTACCTGTCGGTACGACGCACCTCGACCTCCCGGTAACCTGACCATCGCCTGTCCCCAATGAGCCGTTCGCCTACTACCTGTCGGCACGACGCACCTCGACCTCCCGGTAACCTGACCATCGCCTGTCCCCAACGAGCCGTTCGCCTACTACCTGTCGGCACGACGCACCTCGACCTCCCGGTAACCTGACCATCGCCTGTCCCCAACGATCCGCTCGTCTCCTACCTGTCGGCTTGACACACCTCGATCTCCCGGTCCCAGCTCCCTCGTCGGTCCTGGGGGATAACCTTCTATTGTGTTTTGTGCCATCAATAAACCCCTGTTCTTCCTTTCCTGGTCTCCGCCTGCGTTCTGGGTCCAACCTCACCACACACCGTCGTGACAAGCTCATCATACATACAATGCTTGCAATGTCTGTGGCTTGATTTGCATTTCATTTGCATCAGTAAATGCCAACTGAATACAGCCGGTTGTTAGTATAAGGAATTGAAAGGGCTACAGAACATATATTAACCTGTTTTACACTTTTACACTTCAGAATGTTTTTTTTTATGTTTCTTTTTATTTATTTTTACAATAATCACTTACAATAGTTGAACCATTGCCAACAAAGCAATTCAGTTTTAAGAATCAAGATTTTTATTTGCCATATGCAACAAGTACAATGGAATGCTTCCTCCCCATCCCCTGCTGCAGAATCGAAGATTAGAAAAGTGCTACTTCAGTGCACTTATACATTCAATGCTGACATATTATGTTGAGAAAATATAGGTTAGGATATATAGAATAGATTAAAATACATTATATTGTGTAAAGGGGGGGGGGGTCATTTTCTGAAAAGACCAGATTTTTTCCCCTAAGCCGCCTCAGTTGTTCTCCTTCTGCTTCGATTCCTGCAGTTACTGTTCCTTCTACATCTCCTCCGCCGGTTGTTTTCCAGTTTTCTCCTCTGTGGGGTCTGTGGTCTGGGGGTCTGCTGGGGGTCTGCTGGGGGTCTGGGGGCTGGGGGTCTGTGGTCTGTGGTCTGGGGGTCTGTGGTCTGGGTGTCTAGGGGCTGGGGGTCTGGGGGCTGGGGGTCTGTGGTCTGGGGGTCTGTGGTCTGGGTGTCTGGGGGCTGGGGGGCTGGGGGGCTGGGGGTCTGTGGTCTGGGGGTCTGGGGGCTGGGGGTCTGGGGGCTGAGGGTCTGTGGTCTGGGGGGCTGGGGGCTGGGGGTCTGGTCTGGGGGCTGGGGGCTGGGGGTCTGTGGTCTGGGGGTCTGGGGGCTGGGGGTCTGGGGGCTGAGGGTCTGTGGTCTGGGGGGCTGGGGGTCTGTGGTCTGGGGGTCTGGGGGCTGGGGGTCTGTGGTCTGGGTGTCTGGGGGCTGGGGGTCTGTGGTCTGGGTGTCTGGGGGCTGGGGGTCTGTGGTCTGGGGGTCTGGGGGCTGGGGGTCTTGTGTCTGGGGGTCTGTGGTCTGGGTGTCTGGGGGCTGGGGGTCTTTGGTCTGGGTGTCTGGGGGCTGGGGGTCTGTGGTCTGCCGTCCACCGTCCTCATGACACTTCGGGTCCAGGCGCCGACCCGCAGATTATTTTCCCCGACTTTGTTGTGAACCTGGGATTTGAATGTGAAAGCAGCAATAGGGACAATGTGAGACGCATTGAAAGTTTTTTTTTAATGTTTCTTTTTATTTATTTTTACAATAATCACTTACAATAGTTGAACCATTGCCAACGAAGCAATTCAGTTTTAAGAATCAAGATTTTTATTTGCCATAATAAAATATAGGTTAGGATATATAGAATAGATTAAAATACATTATATTGTGTAAAGGGGGGGGGGTCATTTTCTGAAAAGACCAGATTTTTTCCCCTAAGCCGTCTCAGTTGTTCTCCTTCTGCTTCGATTCCTGCAGTTACTGTTCCTTCTACATCTCCTCCGCCAGTTGTTTTCCAGTTTTCTCCTCTGTGGGGTCTGTGGTCTGGGGGTCTGCTGGGGGTCTGTGGTCTGGGGGTCTGTGGTCTGGGTGTCTAGGGGCTGGGGGTCTGGGGGCTGGGGGTCTGTGGTCTGGGTGTCTGGGGGCTGGGGGTCTGTGGTCTGGGTGTCTGGGGGCTGGGGGTCTGTGGTCTGGGTGTCTGGGGGCTGGGGGTCTGTGGTCTGGGTGTCTGGGGGCTGGGGTCTGTGGTCTGGGTGTTTGGGGGCTGGGGGTCTGTGGTCTGGGGGTCTGGGGGCTGGGGGTCTGTGGTCTGGGGGTCTGGGGGCTGGGGGTCTGGGGGCTGAGGGTCTGTGGTCTGGGGGTCTGGGGGCTGGGGGTCTGTGGTCTGGGGGTCTGGGGGCTGGGGGTCTGTGGTCTGGGTGTCTGGGGGCTGGGGGTCTGTGGTCTGGGTGTCTGGGGGCTGAGGGTTTGTGGTCTGGGGGTCTGGGGGCTGGGGGTCTGTGGTCTGGGGGTCTGGGGGCTGGGGGTCTGTGGTCTGGGGGTCTGTGGTCTGGGGGTCCATGGTCTGGGTGTCTGGGGGCTGGGGGTCTGTGGTCTGGGTGTCTGGGGGCTGGGGGTCTGTGGTCTGGGGGTCTGGGGGCTGGGGGTCTTGTGTCTGGGGGTCTGTGGTCTGGGGGTCTGTGGTCTGCCGTCCACCTTCCTCATGACCCTTCGGGTCCAGTCGCCGGTAGGGTCGGCGCAGATTCTTTTCCCCGACTTCGCCGTTGTGAACCTGGGATTTGAATGTGAAAGCAGCAATAGGGACAATGTGAGACGCATTGAAAGTTTTTTTTAATGTTTGTTTTTATTTTCTTTTTACAATAATCACTTACAATAGTTGAACCATTGCCAACGAAGCAATTCAGTTTTAAGAATCAAGATTTTTATTTGCCATATGCAACAAGTACAATGGAATGCTTCCTCCCCATCCCCTGCTGCAGAATGGTGGTTCACGGAGGATGTGCAAATTTAAAA
>CM051005.1:14160292-14162792 GCA_027704905.1 Muraenolepis orangiensis | reverse complement strand
TGGTGGTGTGGTGTGGTGTGGTGGTGGTGGTGTGGTGTGGTGTAGTGTAGTGTGGTGTGGTGGTGTGGTGTGGTGTGGTGTGGTGTAGTGTAGTGTAGTGTAGTGTAGTGTAGTGTGGCGTGGCGTGGCGTGGCGTGGCGTGGCGTGGCGGTGTAGTGTAGTGTAGTGTAGTGTAGTGTAGTGTGGTGTGGTGTGGTGTGGTGTGGTGTGGTGTTGTGGTGTGGTGTGGTGTGGTGGTGTGGTGTGGTGTGGTGTGGTGGTGTGGTGTGGTGTGGTGTGGTGTGGTGGTGTGGTGTGGTGGTGTGGTGTGGTGTGGTGTGGTGTGGTGTGGTGTGGTGTGGTGTGGTGTGGTGGTGTGGTGTGGTGGTGTGGTGTGGTGTGGTGTGGTGTGGTGTGGTGTGGTGTGGTGGTGTGGTGTGGTGTGGTGTGGTGTGGTGTGGTGGTGTGGTGTGGTGTGGTGGTGGTGTTGGATGGATACTCACACAACCACGTGTATTCCGCAGATGGCGTTCGTTTGAATCTTGTAGTCCTTAATGTAACCCACCCAGACACTTGTGTTGGACACCCTGAGACAGCAGTCGGGCATGTGTCCGTTGCCTGAACACGACAACACACACAAACACAAAGAAAACACATTTAAGTTACGTTTAAAAACAAAAGGTTTTACCGACACTGAATTACAAAAGGTGAAACCGTTTATAGGTCTCAAGATTCAAGATTCAAGAGACTTTATTTATCCCGAGGGAAATTAAGGTGCAACAGTTGAAACAGGGGGAATAAATGCACACAAAATATACTAATACCTAAAAACTAAATAACAAACAAACTAAACTAAACTAAACTAGTATAAACAAAATATAACTAAATGAAATCTGAATGAAATCGTGTGTATAGATGTATAGACAGATGAATTGCACAATTTACAGTATTATTACAGTAATACGTGGGTATATACAATATACAACAGTACGTATAGTGCAAATTGGCAGTAATAAAATACTAATAAATAATTCAGATGAGTACTGAAAAAGTGACATGTGAAAAGTGAAAAGTGAAATTGAATTGACAGTGCAAAATGACAGCGAAAGGAACCTCAGGACCTCATGGGTCGTCATCAAGCACATGTCTTAAAAGGCAGGGAAAGCTGATAGGGAGAAGGAGAGGGAAGAGATCGGCTGATATGGAAGAGAGAGAGAGAGAGAGAGAGAGAGGACTCACTTGTCGCATAGACATCACAGGTCCAGGCCGCGAGGTAGAGGAGGGTGGAGGACACCAGTCCCAGCTTCATCTTCGTCAGTGATCCACCGATACAGCGTGATACGGTTGCAGTCGGAGCCTCACCCCCCCTGTATATTAAGGGTCTGAGTGTGAGCCGATCGGTCCAGATCAATCAAAGGAGAGTCCCCGCGATTGGTTGTTGTTTTCGACCCCGTGGGGGGGTTGCTGTCTGTAAGCGTCGTATTGTCCCCACAGAACCTTCTTCTCCTTCTTCTTCTTCTTCTTCTCCTTCTTCTTCTTCTTCTTCTCCTTCTTCTTCTTCTTCTTCTTCTTCTTCTTCACCTCCTTGACGTACAGTACTGTCGGTCTGTAGGTCTGTACTCTGTACAATAGGGGCCTGTTTTTATAAAAACACCTGCCTTTCCGGTTCTATCTTCCACCCATCATGACCACTACCACCACTCTTGGTTTAGCAGATTCCGTGGCGACACACTGGAGCCGTGGGGCTGGTGGTGAGTGTGTGAGAGTGTGTGAGAGTGTGAGAGTGTGAGTGCGTGAGTGTGTGAGTGTGTGAGTGTGTGAGTGTGTGAGTGTGTGAGTGTGTGTGTGTGAGTGTGTGTGTGTGTGTGAATTGAGGGGAAATCACACCACAGGGCTTCATGGAAGATGTGAAAACAGCCCCCCGCCTGCTGCAACCCTGCAACAGACAACCGAAGAGCATCCTGTAAGTCAAAGTGTATAGTTTTTTAATTTTTTTATTGTCACTTTATTGTCACACACACACAGTATAAAGCAATGAGTGAAAGTCTTATGTGCAATACCCGACGACAGACAGCAGTTATACAAAATGAATAGGATAAAAAGAAGTCAAAAAACAAAACAGTATAAGTTGAATATATAAAAATGCAATATATAAAATGTGAAGGTGCGACACTCATGTACACCCGAGTCAATATCACCATAAGGTGCCTTTGAGACTTACCCATTTCCAAAAAAAAAAGCTGAGTTTTCCATTGAATTTCATATTCATTTTATGAAGTAGATGTTGTGCTGTTAGAAATGCATGTTGGTCAAGCTCCAACACTTTTTTATAAATTAACTGCAAGCAGACAAAGTACATGCAAACGGCAACATATGTCCACCCTGTCATGGACATATTCAAAGTAAAGTAAATACATTGTAATTAAATAGTGATTATAAAATGTACATTTGCAGAAAGCTATTTAGTCCCTTTCTCAACAATATATTTTAGTTAATTGGATAATAATGAAATGATGGCAAA
>CM051005.1:14100099-14102599 GCA_027704905.1 Muraenolepis orangiensis | reverse complement strand
TTCTCCCTCACTCCAGCTCCGTCTCACGTCACGTCGGTCCACGCCACTGAAGTCACCCGGCACGGCTTGTCGTTGTCATGGAAGCAACCTGAGCGGACCAACGGGGTCATCCTGGAGTACGAGGTCAAGTTCTATGAAAAGGTAACATACAAGATACACAGATACAAGATACATGATACAAGATACAAGATACAAGATACAACATACAACATACAACATACAAGATACAACATACAAGATACAGATACTGATACAAGATACAAGATACATGATACAAGATACAAGATACAAGATACAGATACAAGATACAAGATACAAGATACAAGATACAAGATACAACGATACAAGATACAAGATACAAGATACAAGATACAAGATACAACATACAAGATACATGATACAATGATACAAGATACAAGATACAAGATACATGATACAAGATACAAGATACAAGATACATGATACAAGATACAAGATACAAGATACATGATACAAGATACAAGATACAAGATACAAGATACATGATACAAGATACAAGATACAAGATACAAGATACAAGATACAAGATACAAGATACAAGATACAAGATACAGATACGATACAAGATACAAGATACAAGATACGACATACGACATACAACATACAAGATTTTTTATTGGCCATTTGTAACAAGTACATTGGAATGCTTACTCCCCATTCCCTCCCGCAGTATAAATCTCAAAAACGAATAAAATAATAATAATATATATAATAAAATAAACAAAAAAGTGACTTAAATGATATGTACATGTTTTGTGTTTTTTTTTACAAAAATCTTTCAAAAACATTAGTAGTAGTGCAGCAGCATCATGAATACAGTACAGAACAGTGCAGTAACTGTGATGAGTCCAGAAAGTGCAGCAAAGTAGATGTATAGTGTAATGTTAATGACAATGTTATGAAAGTGAAAGTGATAGTGGCAGTACTCCTAGCAGTTCAGTAGGTCACTGCCTGTGGATAAAAACTATCCTTAAACCTGGTAGTCCTTGTTGTACGGATGCTGCGGAACCGGCGACCAGACGGTAGGGGGGGGGGGGGGAAGAGATGGTGCCCAGGGTGGTTGCGGTCCTTTAGGATGGACATGGCCTTCTTCCAACATCTGGTCCTACAGATGTCCTCAATGCATGGAAGTGCACACCCCGATGATCAACAACAACAACAGAAAGGCTGTAGCTCAGTCTGTTTGGACTTGGGGACTTGGGAACCGGAGGGTCGCCGGTTCAAATCCCCCCCCCCCCCCGAAACACGGACCAAGTATAAAATGAGAACTGGTGCTTTGGAAAAGGGTGCCAAATCTGCCAAAGGGGGCCCTTGAGCAAGGTTCCAGACCCCTACACTGCTGCTAATACTAGGATGGGTTAAAGGTCCCTTGTGTGTGCCGTGTACATGCGTGTGTGTGACCAATAAAGAGGATTTAACTCCTCCAGATTTAGGATTTTTAGATGAAGACAACGAATGTTAACTGTTGGCTGGCTGACCTCTCGGTCAGCCAGCCAAAACGTCCACGATGATGACAATGACTTCCCCAACCAGCCCCCCCCCCCCCCCACAAACCTGAACCCCCCCCCCAGGCTAACCTCCCCCTCCCTCCCTCTTCTCCCCCCGTCCCCTATCCCATCTGTCTGTCTCCCTGCGCCGTCCTCCTCAGGACCAGAAGGAGCGGTCGTACCGGGTCATGAGGACGGTGTCTCAGAGCGCCGAGGTGGGCGGCCTCACGGCGCTCACCGTCTACGTGGTCCACGTGCGTGCACGCACCGCCGCCGGCTACGGGACTTCAGCGCCCCCTTCGAATTCTCCACCAATTCTGGTATATATATTTTATTTATTTTTTATTTATTTATTTATTCATATATATATGTATAAAGGTCAACCACCACCACTACCACCACCACCACCCACTGCCGCTGTCGACACCAGGGGTTTGGCCCCAATGGTTCACTTTGTATCACGTTACTTTACTAGCTTGACTAGCGTCTTATTAAGTCGATTGTTAGTTAGTGAGTTAGATATTGTTCTATTGTTTGCCAACTTATTGTCCTTTTACCATATGGTACTTTTACCTGAACTTATTGTACTTTTACATGAACCTATTGTACTTTTACAATAAGAGTTGTTCTCTTACCTTCCTTTGTTGAAACACACTATTGTGTAAGTCGCTTTGGACAACAACATCTGCTAAATGAATGTTAATAATGTAATGTAATGTAATGTAATGCAATGTAATGTTAATGTAATGTAATGTTGCAGTAGTTGTTGTTTATGTGTGTTGTATGAGAGTTGAAAACACGCCTCTTTTTTTTTTTGACTAATTGCCCCCCCCCCTCCCTTCTTTTTGATGTTTATTATTATTATTATTATTATTATTATTATGTATTATTTATATCTATATTTGAATGTGTTTAAAGATCCCTTCCCAATCGGAGAGGGAGCCAACTCCGCCCTGCTGCTGCTGACCGTCAGC
>CM051005.1:14087599-14090099 GCA_027704905.1 Muraenolepis orangiensis | reverse complement strand
AGATGGAGAGAGACACACAGAAAGCGAGAGACAAATGTACAGAGAGAGAGAGAGAGAGAGAGAGAGAGAGAGAGAGAGAGAGAGAGAGAGAGAGGAGAGAGAGAGAGAGAGAGAGAGAGAGAGAGAGAGAGAGAGAGAGAGAGAGAGAGAGAGAGAGAGAGAGAGAGAGAGACATACAGAGAAATAAAAAACAACAGTTTACAGTAGAAGAATGTGTGTGTGTCAGTACCTTCTGGAGCGTGGCAGGTTCCTGTCTCATCAAGGAGTAAATGAGTTTCTCTTATCGGGGGGATCCAGTTTGCTTCCTGACTTGCTTGGCATTTCAAGAGATGTTTTCTTAAGTTAAAGGCAGCAGTGAGCGCTTATTATTGTGTTCCCTCGAAGCTCCGGTGTCTCTGAGGAGGGGAATATAATATTAATATAAATATGAATTTCAAAAAAAAGAAAAGGACAAATTGTAAAACGACAAGCGCGAGGTAATTATAATGAATTCAGGTCGAGGCACTCAAGTAGGTTTGCAATTAAAAGAGTGGGCTTGCACTGGATTTACATATTCTGTTTTGTTGTAATGCAACACCTGTGCATATTCTTTCACGCTACAACCCATTAATTAAAAATACTTGCGTAAAATATATGATAATAATATGTAATTATTATAAATATATATATATAATCATTTCGAAACCACTTGAGCGCCCGGACCTGAATCCGTTGTAATTATCCTGGTCTGTTTCCTGCCCCCCCCAGGAATTTTGTGTTGTGTATGTGTTTGTATTGTGTGTGTGTGTTTGTATTGTGTGTGTGTTTGTATTGTGTGTGTGTGTGTGTTTGTATTTGTGTGTGTGTTTGTATTGTGTGTGTGTGTTTGTATTGTGTGTGTGTGTGTGTTTGTATTGTGTGTGTGTGTTTGTGTGTGTGTTTGTATTGTGTGTGTGTGTTTGTATTGTGTGTGTGTGTTTGTATTGTGTGTGTGTGTTTGTATTTGTGTGTGTGTTTGTATTTGTGTGTGTGTGTTTGTATTGTGTGTGTGTGTGTTTGCATTTAGTGTGTGTGTTTGTATTGTGTGTGTGTGTGTGTGTGTGTGTTTGTATTGTGTGTGTGTGTGTGTTTGTATTGTGTGTGTGTGTGTGTGTGTGTGTTTGTATTTAGTGTGTGTGTTTGTATTTAGTGTGTGTGTGTGTTTGTATTGTGTGTGTGTGTGTGTTTGTATTTAGTGTGCGTGTTTGTATTTAGTGTGTGTGTTTGTATTTTAGTGTGTATTGTGTGTGTTTGTATTTAGTGTGTGTGTGTGTTTGTATTGTGTGTGTGTGTTTGTATTTAGTGTGTGTGTTTGTATTTAGTGTGTGTGTGTTTGTATTAGTGTGTGTGTGTTTGTATTGTGTGTGTGTTTGTATTGTGTGTGTGTGTTTGTATTTAGTGTGTGTGTGTGTTTGTATTTGTGTGTGTGTTTGTATTTAGTGTGTGTGTGTTTGTATTTAGTGTGTATGTGTGTGGGGCTTACAGCAGAATCAAACCTCTTTCTTCCTCAGGGAAATGGACCGGATGGGAATCCTCACGCCCTCCCATCAGGACCTGCTGCTGGCCAGTGTGCAGCACGAAATGCTGTCCCAAATGCAACAGTTACAGGACAGGATGGTTCCGGTCTGAGGGAGATCACGACACACACACACGGAAACCACATCCCGGGACTCTTTTTCATTTTAATTTTAATTTTATTTTAGTTTTTTTTTGTAAAAAGAGGAATGTAATGTACCTCAATCCATATGCACTTTAGACACTTGAGTGACAGACACAAGACACAAGAAAAGGAACAATTTCAAAAAAAAAAGTAGTCGGAAGATGAGGAGAAGAAGAAGAAGAAGAAGACGAAGGAGAAGGAGGAAGAGGAGAAGGAAGAGGAAGAGGAGAAGGAGGAAGAAGAGGAGAAGGAGGATGAAGAGAAGCTTTTGGAAGTCCTCCGTCATGTTTTGTAGACTCCTGATGGGGTGGAAGTGGACACTGCGAGAGAGGCTGAAGGCTCTGAACCGAGGCCTGGGTCTGAACCGAGGCCTGGCTCTGAACCGAGGCCTGGCTCTCTTGTACTTTCTGTTACCCCCCCCCCCCCCCTGTTGTAGAAACACCTTTTTATTTATTAGTTTGTTTTAAACAGAAAGGCTGATTGTGTATAGAGAGAATGGCAGGGTGGTTTTTTCCTTCATTTTGCTGCTTGTTACTTGACTTGAACAAAAAAAACAAAAACAAAACAAAGCAAATCAAATTATTCTTTTGAATTGCTCATTTCCATGTGCGTGTGCGTGTGTGTGCGTGCCTGAGTGTGTGTGCGTGTGTGTGCGTGTGTGTGCGTGCCTGAGTGTGTGTGAGTGTGTGTGCGTGTGTGCCTGAGTGTGTGTGTGAGTGTGTGAGTGATGTGTGTATGTGTGCACGTACGTGTGTGTGTTTGCTTCAAGTGTGTGCCTGAGTGTGTGTGTGTGTGTGTGTGTTTGCTTCAAGTGTGTGTGTG
>CM051005.1:14072599-14082599 GCA_027704905.1 Muraenolepis orangiensis | reverse complement strand
CAGAAGGAAGCCATTATTGTTCCATGTCGTCCAGAGTGGCACCGCCAGCATCAGCGACAGCAGCAGCAGCAGCAGCAGCAGCAGCTGCGCGGGCTGGCAGGGCCGTGTCCTGCTCATTATGCTGACCAGTCACTCGCGTCCCCCAAGCCCCCCCCCCCCTCCCCCCGCACACACACACACACCCACCCCCCCCTCCCCCCCCCCCACCACACACACCCCCACCCCTCCCCCCCACACACACACACCCCCACCCCTCCCGCTGCTGTGCGGACAGGTAGCATCTGACACACATTAGCCCCACAATTAATGGCTTTTTGCTACAGCCATTATTACACCATTAGGGGGAGGACACTCCAGGGAGCGCTTATTGTAGCCGTGACAACGTAGAGCATCGAAGACGGAAAGAAAGGAAAGAAAAAAAAAAAAAAAGTTGGGTCGGCCCCAAAACCGGTTCCAGATGTGGATTCACACACAAACACACGGGGCCCGTCTCCAGTTCAACTTCTCCTTCGTGTTTCGCAATTTCTACTAAAGTGCCGTTTTGTATTTTGGCATGCAAAACTTGGCATGCTAAAAAGGCTTTTATTTTAATTCACAAGTACAACTACTATTACTACTTCTACTACACTACTACTACTACTACTACTACTACTACTACTACTACTACTACTATTACTACTACTATTACTACTACTATTACTACTACTACACTACTACTACTACTACTACTATTACTACTTCTACTACTACTACACTACTACTACTACTACTACTACTACAACTACTAGTGGATGTCTTGTTTCTTCCACCATGTAATAGGCGGCATGATAGCGCAGTCTGTTGGGACTTGGGACTTGGGGCTTGGGAACCGGAAGGTCGCCGGTTCAAGTCCCCGAAACACCTGGGGCAGTGCCAAGGTGCCCCTACACTGTTTCCCAGGGCGCTGTATGTGAAATAGCTTCCCACCCATCCTAATACTAGGATGGGTTAAAGGCAGAGAAACTCATTTCACCGTGTGCAAATGAGTTTATGTGACCAATGAAGACGATTTGAATCCTCCAGCTTTAGATATTATTGTACAGGTGGTACGGTGTGCAGCAAAACATTTGCTGCAACCGTTAATCAATTGGATAACACTACACAACTAATAAAAAAATAAAATATCTTCAGCAAGCCGCGGTGCGTAAAACCCAAGTGATCAATTGGAAAAAAATGGAATAATTAAAGTATTGCTCTCTCGGTTCTTCTGTCTGCATGCAGTCGATGTTGTTCATTTCGGAGGCACATCACTAAACGCAGACCCAAAGTGGATCTTTAGGGATTATGAACGCCACATTGATCGCTGCAATCAATATGCGATATAATATGAAAAACAGCCAACAATGGTTGTTTTTCTTTTCAAATTGTATCAAATATAAAGGGAATCTAACTAGATTGTTGGGACAGCACAGCAGGAGGATGGATGGTCAGCTGGGGCTGGTGTCTGCGTGTGCGTGTGTGTGTGTGTGTGTGTGTGTGTGTGTGAGAATCTGGGAGGATAGGGGTATTGGGGGTTGGTGGTGGTCCACCCATAATCCCATACCACTGGGATTAAAGAGACCATCGTCCATGGACGCAAACACAACTGACACACCATCACAGGCCCCTTCATAACACACCTCCCCCCTTCCCCTCCCCACCTCCCCCCCAGCACCCTAACAAGCAGGCAGGCCAATAACATTCCCCTCAGCCAGCTATCATGTCTGTGCTGAGGAGAGGTCAGGGGGGAGCAGCTTCGTAGGAATAATAAAAGGTCTCTCTCTCTCTCTCTCTCTCTCTCTCTCTCTCTCTCTCTCTCTCTCCACGGAGGTCCTGGTTAGGTCATGGACAACTCTAAAGTGTGCTCAGGGATGACAGCATTTAGGCACCGTAGTCCCATACCAAGCCATAATTGGCACAATTATCGTCTATTCCTGGTTATAATCGTCCAGCATTATTCAATGGTAACAGTGAAAGCAGGCGAATTTTTTGCAATTTATTTATTTCTCGGAATTATTCATAACATTTTAGCATGTTCCAATTTTTAATAAACTCCGATTTTCACCCTTTTAATTTTTTTTTTCTTCTTCATCTTCTTCTTCTTCTTCTTCTTCTTCTTCTTCTTCTTCTTCCATTTGACCTTTGGCTTTGCGCTGAGCGTCCAGGAGCAGGGCTTGTCCCGGCTGCTTGTCATTGCCAGTGCCCATGCCAACTGCCTGCTCGCGCCTCATTTACGCGTCCTTGATCAAAACACGGCGATAACCTCGGATGCTGACTCATGCCAAGTTCCTCGTTGATAACATAAGCTGAATGTCGGAAACTGCAAAGAATGCTAATTGCATTAGCATACGGTGTGTGTGTGTGTGTGTGTGCGTCTGTGTGGGTAGGTGTGTGTGTGTGTGTGTGTGTGTGTGTGTGTGTGTGTGTGATAGCAACGATAACCTTAGGAATTCTACACGCTTCCCCCCTCCTCCCCCGTCCCCATGAGTTTGTTAACCAAACTTTTTGCAAAGCACTTTTCATAGGAAACCTCTGCGTGAACGAGGCCAGATAAACACCACACAGTAATGCTGACAGTGAGGCTGGATGATCGGTGGAACTAAAATGGTATGAGCCTTAAAGTTAGTCTTAAAATGTAATTATGACCACATTTCTGGCAGTGAACCAACATAATCCCAAGCAATCAGTAAACAAGTGTGTAAAAACAAGTGTGTAAAAACAAGTGTATCTACGAAGCAGCAACAAGTGCCAATCGTTTGGACAGCAAAGTGTTGTGTGAGTACGGTGTTGTGTATATATATAAGAATGCATTCATAGCAATACATTGAAAATGGTGCTAGTGGACCATTTCAAGCTAAAATAAGTCTTTGGACTAAAGTTTACTCTCCACGTGGAGTCAGTGATCAGCAATATTAGCCATTACAGTTGCCAACTCTAATGATAGCTGACCAGTAGTGACCAATAAGTACTGACCAGGGGTGGGTCAAGGCAAGTCTACAACCACCAGTGCTCCAGGCCATCCGGAGGGGAAGGGGTGGAGAGGGGGGGGGGGGGTCTACATGAGAAACCTCTCCCCTCCAGCCCTATAGGAGAGGAATCGGCTTTGAACCGCCGACGACTGGTAGGAGAGGATTAGAGTCATCAATAGGAGCGACAACATCTGAAGGCCGTTCAAACAAAAAAAAGCAGGGAGCACCTGGGGTTAAAACTCATCACATCTCGTCATTTTGTAGACGATTGTCTAGGCTTGCAGGTGAGCCAGAGAACATTCAAACCATTAAGACGAACTACGACAAGTCCAACAACTGCATGAACAAGTTTCTGGAAAATAAAAACCAAGCCATTGGAATCAGATGAAAGCAATATTTGGTTATAATAGGTGGCTGCCAGGTGCAATGTCCCAGAAAGATATTTTGTAAAGATGGGGAGAGATTCTGTAATAACAGGTCATTTGGGACAGTTAGGCCTTCCTTTTAAGAGAAGGATACAGACATTGACCTCAGCTCTCACCTGGCTCTCTGCACCACCAGGGCCAACCGTGATGTCCGTCTGGGAGAGACGAAAAAGGGACACGTTTGGTTAAGCCATTGTTTATCAATTCTGACTCCGACGGCGGAGTCAGCCATGCAAGGAGACAGCCAGCACGTCAGGAGCAGTTAGGGTTAGGGTGTCTTGCTCAAGGACACCTCGACAGTTTTTGCTAGGAGGAGGCGGCGGGGATCGAACCAGCAGTGAGGCGACCGCTCTACCTCCTGAGCTATCCTGCCGCCTGCTACTGATGTCCGTCTGGGAGAGACGAAAAAGGGACACGTTTAGTTTAGTGATTGTTTAAGGAAAAATATTAAGGATGGTTAGTTATATATATATATTATATATGTGTAAAGTTTGAAATGGTAAAGGTTAGGGTCAAGAGGGTTTAGTTAGAATTGGTTAAGTTTGGTTACCGATGGTAACCGATGGTTGGAAATTGTTAAGTGTGGGCATTAGGTTAGCGATTGTTATGTTTAGGTATTAGATTAGAGGGGTAAAGTTATAAGTATAAGTATATAAACGCATCCATTAAAGTTAAGACAATTGCTACATATGGTTTAGTTATTAGGTTAGCGATTGTTACATATTAGTATTGGTTCGATATGGTTAAGTTAAGGTATTTGGTTCAATATGGTTAAGTTGAGGTATTTGTTTGATATGGTTAAGTTTAGGTATTTGGTTTGATATGGTCAAGTTAAGGTATTTAGTTGGATATGGTTAAGTTGAGGTATTTGGTTGGATATGGTTAAGTTGAGTTATTTGGTTCGATATGGTTAAGTTGAGGAGTACTACCAGGATCCTTCCTCCTAGCGCATCCTCTTATCACTTTTTACTAGTGTCTTACTAAAGGCGCTGTCACATCTTGACGATTTAGCCAGCGTAAGCCCGACGTATAAAATGTCTCTAAAACACTGGCCTATACGCTGAACTATCAATGTTTTTTGAATAATTTTTGTTATACATAACGTATACATAACGTATTAGTAACTTATATAGAACGTTTCGATAACTTATACCAACAAATGCTTAGCGTGTTGCCAGCATTCACAACTTATGCCCAACGATAGTCTAATTTATGCATAGCATAAGGGCAGCAAATCGCCGACAATCACGTGTCGGATGACGAGAATGACGAGAAGGACCAAACGAAGACCAGGCGGAGTTTGGCAGCTAACTGGTTATCCGGTCTGTCGGGTGGAGATCTCGGGCTCCCTGTTCCATGGAATCTTGTATTGAATTGTATTGTATCTCAGTAGTTTTTTAATTAAATCTTTTATAATTCTAAATTCTCTTTTGATTAGTTTGTTACGCACAGGTCTTCTCTGTTTCCCCGGTTGGAGCACAGTTAATATGAGTAACGTTTGTGAACGTGTGTCAACGATCGCATAACTTACCTTCAACTTATGGCCCTTGTATGCCAGCGTATGGCTCATACGTCGAGAAATGTTGTGAATGCTCCAAATGTCTCGCTGTACTCGTCTTACTACGACGTATACCAGCGTGCTCTTAACTTATACAAAACTTACCCAGAACTTATTCAACGTATGCCAGCGTTTTAAGCTGGCTAAATGGTCAAGGTGTGACAGCGCCTTAAGTAGATTGTTAGGTAGATATTGTTCTAGATATTGTTCTATATTGTTTGCCAACTTATTGTACTTTTACCTGAACTTACTGTACTTTCACCTGAGCACTGGTTCAGTTCTTGGAGACGTGTTAGGAATGAAATGCACTTTGTGACTTCTGGTGACGAGTTGTTCTCTTACCTTCCTTTGTTGAAACACACTATTGTAAGTCACTTTGGATAAAAGCGTCTGCTAAATGACTTGTAATGTAATGTTGATGTTCGATATGGTTAGGTTGAGGTATTTGGATTGATATGGTTGGGTTCAGGTATTTGGATCAGGATGGTTAGGTTCAGGTATTTAGTTAGAGAGATTATAGGCATTCTGGTTTGAGATGAGACAAGTTAGGTAATGAGGTATAATTTAAGGGATTACAGCTAGGGTTAAACGGTGCGGTTAAGATCAAGGCTCCTCGTTTAATTGCCAGCTGTGTCCCTTCAGTCCTCCCATCCAGCGGCTCTTCCGTCTCCATCTGAAAGAGCATAAAGAACCACGGATACCTGAGAGGCCATCAGTCACCAGGCCGGAAGAACTGGAATAAAGAAACTATACACAGGATGCAAGCATTGTGTAACCTACAACAAAATAACGTCTGCATGTGATCAGGGAACAGAAACGTATGCCGCGGTAGAATACTTTATATCGTCATATGCTAGACAATGCAGAAATAGTACCTAGTAAGAGATGTTGAATTTTTGTCAAATTGTCAAGAATCACTACAAGCTTACTGAAACATTATGTACCCAGTCCCTTCTGTAGGCGAGTATGGATTTAGACGAGTCCCTAGCGTCAGAGTAGCACACTAGGCATCCAAAACTCACCGTTGAAGAAAGGCTAATTAAGTCTTTTAAATTAAATCTTACCAGAGTCCACATGGAACTGCTCTGGGCTTTCGGTCCACCCACAGCTCCTGGCTGTGATCCTGGGGTATATCCTATAGTCCTAGTGATCCTAGTCCATTTCGACTCCACCCTAAACATTACATTACATTACAGCATGTGTGTGCGTGTGCGTGTGCGTGCGTGCGTGCATGTGCGTGGGTGTGTGTGTGTGCGTGCGTGTGTGTGGGTGGGTGTGTGTGTGGAGGGCTGTCTTCACCTGACCGGTATTGTTCAGCACCATTCACTCCCTTTTCAGCTGGAAGATAAATCAAGTGACTCCAGTGCACTCACTAGTGAATTGCCAGTAAATTCCACAATGCAAAAGAACTCACTCACACAAACACTAAACAAAAGTTAATTCTTCTCAATAAATGACTCATATTTTCCACAAAGGGCTATACCAGACTACAGTCCTGGACTTTAGACATACTGTATCAGATTGACTGAACCATTGACCTAGTAGTCTGAAGACGAGCTGTTGGTCAGTCTTCACATTCAGCCGGCTCCAGGACCTGTGTGGCCTCAGTCCCTTCTGAAACCTGAAACACATATTTATTGGCGCACACACACACACACACACACACACACACACACGCACACACACACACAGACAGACACTTATTTCCTCGGCATTAACAGATGTGTAAATATACCCACTCACTCATTATGTAGAAAATCTATTTATTTTTGCTTAATTGTATTCCATTAATGGAAAAGCTCACTCAGATATACCAGAGAGATTCAATTCGTTTTTTTTGCCTTGATTCATACACTTACCATTTCATACAGTTGCCAGTACGATTCCCCACCAACATCACTGTCAGCAGCCACAATTGCAACAATTCCCTCAACGTTTCCAGTTACACCCTCCCTACAAGGCTCCCACCATTCCTTTACCTTTTTTTGCCCTGCTTTGTGCCCATAAACAGGTACCAGTCCCCTTCCCTCACACTCTTACTTAATCTAAATCTGGAGGATATAATCCTCTTTATTGGTCACTGTAGCAGACAAGGCTGCCACTAGCCAGTAGCATGGCTACCTGAGGGCTCCTCCTGAAGACAAGGACACAGGGTGATGAGGAATCCATTTGTATTGCAAGAGTTTGATTTCACTTGAATCATTGTGAACAGAGCAGATGAAACACGCTAGAGCTCTCTCCTCCTCTAGAGTGTGTGTGTGTGTGTGTGTGTGGAGGCTGTTTTACCCTGTGGGCCTTGATTAACAACGACCCACAGGTGTGCAGCCTCACCAGCCAATCAGTCCAGCTCAGGCTGCTTAAACCAGACACCAACACATACATGTACACACACACACTCCACCAACACATACATGTACACACACACTCCACCGTCACACACACACACACACACTCCACCAACACATACATGTACACACACACACATACATGTACACACACACACTCCACCAACACATACACGTACACACTCCACCAACACACACACGCACACACACACTCCACACACACACACATACATGTACACACACACACTCCACCGTCACACACTCCACCAACATGTACACACACTCCACCAACACATACATGTACACACACACACCACCAACACATACATGTACACACACACATGCACACACGTACACACACACACTCCACCAACACATACATGTACACACACACACTCCACCAACACACACACTCCACCAACACATGTACACACACACACTCCACCAACACATGTACACACACACTCCACATACATGTACACATGTACACACACACACACATGTACACACACACACTCCACCAACACATACATGTACACATGTACACACACACTCCACCAACACATACATGTACACATGTACACACACACACTCCACCAACACATACATGTACACACGTACACACACACGCACAGTGAAATGAGTTTCTCTGCATTTTAACCCATCCTAGTATAAGGAGCAGTGGGCAGCTATTGTGTGTGTATATACAGCACCCAGGGAGCAGTGTAGTGGGTCTGGTGCTCCTTGCTCAAGGGCACCTCGGCACTTAGTGCCCGGGTGTTTTTGCGGGGACTTGAACCGGCGACCTTCCCGGGTTCCCAAGCCACGCCCTGCCGTCCTCCTCCTTCTCCAAAGTTGCTAGTTTTGTTTGGGATGGAAGAGTTACCAGAGCACACCCATGTCCTAGTGGAGGCCAGCACAATGAGGTGGTCGTCCAGTACAAATTCTATTTCACTTTTCACTTGTCACTTTTTCAGTACTATTTATTAGTATTTTATTACTGCCAATTTGCACTATACGTATTGTTGTATATTGTATATACCCACGTATTACTGTAATAACACTGTCAATTGTGCAATTCATCTGTCTATACATTTAGATTTCATTTAGTTATATTTTGTTTATACTAGTTTAGTTTTTAGGTATTAGTATATTTTGTGTGCATTTATTCCCCCTGTTTCAACTGTTGCACCTTAATTTCCCTCGGGATAAATAAAGTCTCTTGAATCTTGAATCTTGAGCTCATAGCGTTCAGTGGAGTCAAGTCTCAGTCAGCTCGTGGACCCCATAACAAACGGTTAAAATGGTTTTTTAACAAAAAGTTAAAATGGAAAAGTAAATTGTGTAAAAAAGTGTGCGGCGCGCGCACACACGAAACACGGCTGACCTGAAGCAAACAGCACAACCAAATAAAACCTCCTACTTCAAACTAACCCCCCAAAAAAAAGGGTAAGAAATTGAGTCACTCACTCACCGCGTTGTTCCTCGTCGAAGCTCCCGCCGCGCCCGCCGCGTCGGTGGCCACGTTTGTTCCGGATTGTTCAATCAAAAGCACACAAAAACACGTTCAACCAGCGGGTCCCTTTTGAAGAGAGTACATTGGTACATTCAAAAGGAAAACGTATGCCTCTGAACAGGGGGTCAACTTCCCATTCAGCAGTCAGACGCAGAGAGAGACAAAGGCCCTGTGCACTTAAGAGGAATACTCAACCGGCAGCTTTGCGCCAATGTGGATCGTATATGGAAAGGATTAATCATCATTTCCCCTCCATTTGACCAGCAAGATTCAATTCAAGATTCAAGATTTGTAGTTTGCCATTTGCAACAAGTACAATGGAACGCTTACTCCCCATTCCCCCCCGCAGTATGACATTGTAGAACACAATAAGAATACTAGACACAATAAAATAAATTAACATAAGAACAATAAAGAGATTAATGATATGTACATGTGGAATATTGTGAAAAAAGCATTTAAAAGCATTTTAAAGTGCCAGTAGTGCAGCAGCATCATGAACACAGTGCAGTACAGTACAGTAACTGTAATGAGTAATGAATATGAGTCCAGAAAGTCCAGCCAAGTATGACAGTGTAATGTTAATAACAATTATTATGATAGTGGCAGCACTCCCAGCAGTCAGTTGTGTACATTTGTGTACAACCTTAGCTACTGGGCGGCAGTAGCTAAGGAGGTAGAGCGGGTCGTCTGACAAACCGGAAGGTTGCTGGTTCGATTCCCCCGGCTCCTTCTCTTCTTAGTCAAGTGTCGAGGTGCCCCCCCCCCCTGAGCAAGACACCCTAACCCCAACTGCTCCCGACGCGCTGGTGTGCGCCTTTGGATGACTCCAGCCGTCGGTGTGTGAATGGGTGAGTGTGAGGCATGACTTGTAAAGTGCTTTGAGTGGTGGTCGCACTGGTTAGAAAAGCGCTATATAAATGCAGTCCAAAGGTCTGCAGGGTTACACAGGCCGATACAGCATTGGACTGTGCTGAAGCCACACTGCACAGATCAAGCGGCAGTAAACGGCTAATTAACTTCATTGTTGAAAAAGGAAAGACCTGATAAGAAAGTGTGTCAAATGTGCAACCTGCACAAGCGCATTGTCTAAAATCAGCAAGTACGCCATCTAGTCCATGACTAAAATAGTCAACGTTCTACCGAGCCTAAACCAGCGAGATGTTCAT
>CM051005.1:14057599-14065099 GCA_027704905.1 Muraenolepis orangiensis | reverse complement strand
ATAATGACCATTCCTTAGTTGCGATACGCTGAAAAAGTAAAGAAATTAAATAAAATAAACGATTCTAAGAGAAGTGGCTCTCGGGAGAGTTATTCTCCAGCTCTGTCGTCCGTATTGCATAGCCGGAGTCGGGAAACTATTTAATGCGTTACACACTCACGCACGCACCCACGCGCACGCACCCGCACGCCCCACACCACCACACACCCACACACACACACGCACACCACACCACCACCACCACACACCGCACACCACACACACCACACACCACACCACATCCCTGACTCACCTAGGGGGCCGAAGGTTTGATTGAAAGCTTCGCGAACCAATAGATGAGAGATTTGAGGGTTATAGCCCCACCGCAGGACATGGCTTTTAGGAGATGAGCAGCCAATCACACGTGAGAACCAGCGAGGAGGGCGGAGCTCAGTGTCCGTCGCTCATTTGCTTTTTTATTTGCTTCTCAGCGGTGTTCTTTCAAGTCGTGTTACGCCGTAAATAGTTTGATATGACAAAATATTATTATCGAGTATTATTATTATTATATTTGCATTATTATGCAGCAAACCTGCGCACAGGTGCGTTTCTACGTTTGTAAACATGTCACCGCGTACTTATGAATATAAGTACATGGATATAGGAATTCACGAATTCTCTGGATTTGGGATACCAGCGTTAAAAAAAATAAAGGTTCCAAACCCTCAAAAACGTAGTTTCTGAGTGTCTCGTCTCGAGCCCCAAGAATATGATTTCCAATGGAGACATACACTCAACTGCTACTGCTGCAAGAAAGACAGACAGACAGACAGACAGACAGACAGACAGACAGACAGACAGACAGGCAGACAGACAGGCAGACAGACAGGCAGGCAGACAGACAGGCAGACAGACAGGCAGGCAGACAGACAGACAGGCAGACCAACAGACAGACAGACAGGCAGGCAGGCAGGCAGGCAGGCAGCAGGCAGGCAGGCAGGCAGACAGACAGACAGAAAAAGAAACGTACAAAAGTAGAAAGAAAGAGAAACAAATACAGTCAGATTACATATCCACCTATCAGCAGTGGAACATTACCCCATAGACTAATTCAAGATGCAAGATTTGCATTTGCCATATGTACTAAGTACAAAACACCCCATTCAATCAATTCAACACTATATACTATACTATGTAATATACGTAAATGCTCTATGTACTGTATATATCATCCATCAGTCACTTTAATGTTATTTTTATTGTTCTTTTTATGGTGTACAGTATTGTTATTGTGTAGTTGTATAGTATAAATATAGTACATAGAATAGGATATTGTTTTAAATTGTCGTAAATGCATACTGTGGGAGGGAATGGGGAGTAAGGTATTGTATTGTACTTGTTGCATATGGCAAATAAAAACATCTTGGATCTTGAATACTGTACACGGTAAAAAATAACAATAAAGTGACTGATGGATGATGTTTACATCAATTAATAATGTAATAAACAACAACCACATCAGCAACCATGTATTGACTCACTTTATCACTCTCCCCGCTGGAGTCTCGTCTGGACTCTGAGCCGGAGTGTAGGGGAGAATACAACCAGCCCCTCTCCTCCTGACTTTGCTGTGGGGGACAGAGAGAGAGAGAGAGAGAGAGAGAGAGAGAGAGAGAGAGAGAGAGAGAGAGAGAGAGAGAGAGAGAGAGAGAGAGAGAGAGAGAGAGAGAGAGAGAGAGAGAGAGAGAGAGAGAGAGAGAGAGAGAGAGAGAGAGAGAGAGAGAGAGAGAGAGAGAGAGAGCGAGAGAGAGAGAGAGAGAAAGAGAGATACAGAGAGCGAGAGCGAGAGCGAGAGCGAGAGCGAGAGCGAGAGAGAGAGAGAGAGAGAGAGAGAGAGAGAGAGACAGCAGACGATAAGAGAACTGCACAGATTCACAGGAAATACAGGTCACAGATGAACGCTCAGGGCAGGTGGCTGCTGCCAGACCGTACCGTACAGCCGTGAACACGCAGCAAGCAGCAGCCGCTCGCTAGAAGCGCAGAACCTCACAGCCGCCTGGCTGTTTACTGGCCTGGTTTACTTCTACTGTACTGTTCTGTTGGCGGGCAGCTACGTCAGGGGTCAGCACCGGGGCGGTGTTAGCGGTTAGCTGGGGAGCGGGTTACGGCAGGCGCTAGCTAGCGGACTTACGGTGTAGCTCGAGCTAGAGTTTAGCTTACGACGGCCAAGAACCGGAGAGTACACCCAAAAACGGCCATCTGCATACTGATGAATGGAAACACACACGCACACACATAGACACGCACGCACATAGACACACACACACACACTGCATGTGTATGTAGTGTAAACATTACGTACATATGCTTGTATTGAGGAGAGAAAAGGTAAAGAAGGACGAGAGAGAGAGAAGAGAGAGAGAGAGAGAGAGAGAGAGAGAGAGAGAGACGAGAGGAGAGAGGAGAGAGACGAGAGAGAGAGAGAGAGATGAGAGAGAGAGAGAGAGAGATATGAATAGATGTAAACAAAACGAATGGCATGGTGAAGTGAGGCAGCAGTGTGCGCATACACACATGCAGTAACGCCAAGGACGCCAAAAGCATTGAAAAGCCTCAGATGCGCCACATGCTTCAGCGCCACATAGAACCAAGCCCTCAAGCCTCAAGCCTCAAGCCTCAAGCCTCAAGCCTGCAGTCAGTGAATGCACCTCGAGCACCCCCCAGTCATGCACACACACACACACACATACACACACGCACACACACACACACACACACCCGCACGCGCACACACACACACACCCGCACACACACCCGAGCACACACACCTGCGCACGCACACACATGCGCACACACGCACACACTCTCCCCTCACCCTCATAACTCTATCACGCTGTCCTGACTGGTCCACTGTGAGGGACACAGTTTAACAGACAGACAGACAGAGGGGGGGAAAAAGCCACTTGGATCAGGCCTGACATGAAATAAACAGGTTCTCTCTGCTACGGAATTCACATTAAGTTAAAGCTAAAGTTTAGTTTTTTTCCCGCTGACCTTATCAGCCTACGCCATAAGGTTTGGCAAAATAAGTCAATTCAGTGAAGTGAATTAAGGGATTCCAGCCCGAGGCGTGGCCAATCTAACAAGTTACCCATAACATTAAACCCGGTTTTCCTTTTGGACTCCAATACCCAGAACCCTCAGCGATAAACATCATGAGGCACTCGTAGTGGGAGGGACTCACGAAGTAGATGTCGGAGACTTGCACCTCCCCCTCCAGGGAGTTGTGGCTGCTGGACACCGAGAGCTGATTGGACGTGGCCTGGCGTGCGGCCCGGGGGCTGGCGGGCAGGGAGGAGGGAGGCGTGGAGGAGGAGAAGGAGGAGGAGGCCAGCGCGGCGGCGGCGGAGGAGGAGGAGCAGCAGCCGCCAGGCCCGGCCACGTCCGGCGGGGCGGGCCGGACGGGGGTGAAGGCGGAGGCGGGGAGGGTGGAGTCAGGGCGGACACGGGGCAGAGCGTGGCAGGGGGAGGGGCAGGAGGAGAATAAGGGGGAGGACTGGAAGGAGCTGGACGATGAGGAGAAGGAGCTGGAAGAGGAGGAGGAGGAGGAGGAGCAGGTTGAGGTGCGGGCAGCAGGGCGCGGGCAGCAGTGGAGGAGGGGGACGGGGCTGTCGAGGAGGAAGGGGGGGAGAAGCGTGCCGGGCAGGGGCTGTGGGAGCGCGGGGGAGGGGGAGGTGGGGGAGGCCGCTGGGTAGGGGCGAGAGGCCGGGTGGGACGGGTCCTCTCTGGCTGCGTGAGCTCCGTGCTGGAAGACACAGACACAACATCATCGACATCAGATCCTATTAGTTGGTCCAAAATGTATAGATTTTGATCTATAGATCTATACATTTTTTCTAAAAGGATTTGATTATTTTCATTATTATAATAATAATAATAATTAGAATCATAATTAATATTATTATAAATATAATTATTAATATTATCATTGGGATTATAATTATTAATTATATTATTATTATTATTATTAATAATATTAATATTATCTGATTATTTATTTGAAATTATTGATATAATGGATGTATGTAGTAGCTATTGATCTCAATAATATCAATCATTTCATATCAATCTCTCTCTCTCTCTCTCTCTCTAAATATATACAGTATAGAGTATATACAATAGGTGGTGTGTATAGCTAAGCGTGCTCCTCCTGTGTGTGTGTGAGTGCGAGTGCGTGTGTGCGCGCGTGTGCGCATACTAACCGGAGCTCCGCCTCCACGGCGATGGTCTGCTGCTTCTCCTCGTGGACCTCCACCACTTCCCTCTGACACCTGGAAGTGCAACACACCAGGTCACCACGGAGACGGCGTAAACAAAGCAAACACATGTGGGCGCGTGGTTCATAACATTCATTCATAACAACAACAACTGAAGGTCACCCACGTGACCTCCCCCTCCCCCCCCCCCCCCCCGCTTGGCTGGTACCTGGCTATCCCGGGGGAATGCATGGCCCGCCGGTAGCGTGGGTGCTCCGGGGTGTCGAAGGGGGTGGTGGGCAGGGAGTTGTTGGAGGACAGGGTGGTGGCGATGGACGCCGTGGTGGCGTCCTCAAAGGACGGAGGTTTGAAGGGCGGGACTCTGCCTGGGGGGGGGGGGAGATGGGGCGGGAAGACGCAAAAGGGAATATTAAATCGTAAAACTGTCTCGTCAATCGATCTGTCTGTCTATGTATCCGCCCGTCCGTCCATCCGTCCGTCGTCCGTCTGTCCGTCTGCCTCGAGAGATGATGAAGCAAAGAGAATAGCAAATCATGTCTGTCTACTTGTGAACCCAAAAATAAGAACAGAAATAGACTCTACGGTACCGCCCCCCAGTGGGCGTCGGTGGGATTGGTGGAGATGTTTGTTTTGCAATTCTCAAGGTCATAAAATTCTGGTGTTTATCACATTACACGCAGGGAATATTCTCAGTTTTGAGGCAAATGTTTTGAGCTTAAAAGATTGAGGCAGCAAGGGGCCAGTATCGGACGAACATGAGTCCAACGTATTTCTAGCTTTTTATTGGCTGTTAGCTTTAAAATTAAATGGATTCGAAAAAGATCTGTCGGTTTGAGTTTTTATTATTCTCGTCCTTTTGTAGAAAACAGGTAGGATGGCTACGATCCTTCATTGCCGTGTAAGCGTTTCTCTGCAGCAAACTATCGACGACAGCATCAAACAATAAAGTTTGAATTGAATAAACATCTACAACATCAGTTGCTACAGCAGTACCCCAAAATATACCCACCTGACTCCCTCAATTCCATATACCCAGCTATCTGTCTCCACCCATCCATCCATCCATCCATCCATCCATCCATCCATCCATCCAGGAGGGGAAATACGTCCTACCGTCGTCTCTTAACACGGGGAAGCAGGAGCCCCGCAGGTTCTGCTGGTTCTCCTGGTGCTCCTGGTTCTCCTGGTTCTCCTCGCCGACCGACGGCCTCTGTCCCAGACTCCTCCCCAGGGGCCCGCGGCCCCTCTTAGACGGGGAGGGCCGCAGCGCTGCCCAAACACAAGGATTGTGTGTATTGATACCACGGTTCTGTTCATTTAATTAGATGAGATAACATTTCATTCATTACAGTAATTTAAACAGCCGCTTTTGGTCAAAGTGTCATAGTTTAAATAGTGCATTTTACATACTGTAGGTAGGCAAGAGAACAACTCTTCACCAGAAGTCCTACGTGTTTTTCTTTCCTACCTAGCCTCCAAGAGAGGAACCAGTGCTCAGGTAAAAGTACAATCAATTGGCTAACATAACATTACAGTCATTTAGCAGACGCTTTTGTCCAAAGTAAATTACAAAAGTGTGTTTAACAAAGCTAGGTAAGAGAACAACCCGTCTCCAGAAGTCATTCCTAACAAGTCTCTAAAAACCGAACCAGTGCTCAGGTTAAAGTGCAATAAGTTGGCAAACAATAGAACAATATCTAACCAACTAACAAGCAAACAATCTACGTAAGTAAGACGCCGGTACGCTAGTAAAGATGGTTAAAAGCGGTTTACCATTACCATCACTATTAAAGCTAGTAAAACGTGATAAGAGGACGCGCTAGGTGGAAGGATCCGCTAGTGTTTCCTGAAGAAGAATATACAGACCAATATAGAACAGAGATGACAAGCCAAAGGTTGTCTATGTAGTAGTAATTCTGTTTAAAAACCACATAGTGGTAACAACACCAGTACCAAAGGTAGTTAAAGGCATAATATAATTAATATAATATAAATCGAAAATATATTTATTGTGTTTTTGCAACAAAAAAAACAATATCTAAAGAAAATTAATAGAACCAGTCATGGGGTAATTGGTGTATTTAAACACCACATGACTTACACCACACAGGCTAAAGGCAACAGGAGGTTAAAAGGTTTAATAAATAATGCAACACAAACACTCACAGCAGCCTTTCCTGAACGCAGTGGCGCTGCAGAACCTGTAGAACCTCTCGGCATAGAACCCAGGTCTGTGGACCGACACGGTGTCCTGCGATGGAACACACACACACACACACACACACACACACACACACACACACACACACACACACACACACACACACACACACACACACACACACACACACACACACACACACACACACACACACACACGTGTTAGAGTGAGTAACAGTGAGATATAGAATATTAAATATCACTCGTAGATAATATGGCCTGGCCGTCACTCGATACACGACAGACCGCAAGAATGCGTCATACATTATAGATGTGAATGCATTAATCTACATTATAGATTAACTATATTTCTTTCCAACAAATATTGCTTATGACCGGTTGGACATATGGAACACGCATAACGACACACACACACTGGTATGAAACAGAGTCGTTCATGCGAGGTATAAGTCCACCCAAGCATTCACCGCATAACCGCGACTCACCCCGTCATGAATAAGTGACTTCCATGAGTGCTCCAGTTTCTTAATCATCCTGGCAGAAGAAGAAGAAGAAGAAGAAGAAGAAAAAAACAACAACAACAGCTGATTATGTTACAAGCCTTTTGATTGGCTGCCGGGTTAACCAGTAGCTGAGGTGCTTTCTGATGTGGCCGGTCCCTTCAACGTTTCGTCTTACGTCTGAGGTTTGAACCACAGTGAGGCGGTGGCTTAACGCTGCAAGTCTGGAGTGAAAATCTATAATTATAATAATGATGATCTTCGATGATTGTACGGATCAGCCGCCGGGGTAATCTGAGCCAGACAGGGGGGGGGGGGGGGGGTGTTGGGGGGGTGATTGATTGAGGCGTAATGGTGATTGATTGAAGCCAGTGGGGGGGGGGGGGGGGGGGGGGGTGTCAGGTACCTGTAGGACTGCAGGATGTCAATGATGCCGATGAACAGCAGGAGGCGCTCTCCCTTCCCCCCCACGGCCGGAATACCCCCCATTCTGAACACGGGGTTACAAAAATATACAGGATTTTGAACAGCATTGTGTTGAGAGATAGAAAGAGTAGATTATG
>CM051005.1:14040099-14055099 GCA_027704905.1 Muraenolepis orangiensis | reverse complement strand
AAGAAGAAGAAGAAGAAGAAGAAGAAGAAGAAGAAGAAGAAGAAGAAGAAGAAGAAGAAGAAGAAGAAGAAGAAGAATTCACAAGAACTCTGTTTGTCAGAACTGTTGTCGACCTCCCAGAGAAGGACCTCTGACATGCAGCAGCCCTGCATCTCCAGACAGCGTGAGAGCTCTCTGCAGGCAGAGCGTACATCTCAGGCCTGCCAGTGTGCCACTGCAACGCACGCTTAACAGGTTAACAGGTGCTTAGCCAGGGGGTCAGGGCCAGGCTCAACCCCGCCTCCGTCATGCGTCAGGATAAGGAGGATCACGAGTGTCATTCGCGAGCGTCATTCGGTTTACTCTTTAGCAGACACAGGTTGTCCACAGCGTCTTCAGAAGCATGTCCATAAGGAGCAGGTCGGGATTGAGTGTCTTGCTATCAAGGATGTGTCGAGGTAATCTACATACAGGGATCAACTGGATCCCAAATGTATGAAGATATGTATATATGAGATAAGATTAGATTAGATTCAAATGAATTGTCATTGCACAGCAAAAGTACAGTACAACGAAAATAATTTGGCTTCTCACCAGAGTGCAAATGTTGTAGTATGTTGTAATGCAGTAAAGTGCATGGTAATATAGAATTGACAGTTTACAGTGGTTAAACGTCCACTCCTAATGCACTGGACATGGTTCGAGATACATATATACATACGTTCATACATAGAGTCAAACACCTTAACCAACACCACACTGTCCAACTTGACATACTATACATTGGGATGATACAAACTTTCAGAAATCTGCCACTTCCAGGAATCACTTGATTTGATTGATTTCTGTAGCGATTGATTTCTGTGTGCGTTTTAAAATAATTAATCTGACGGAGAATACTTCTCCGTCAGCGGGTGGTTGACAACCGTCTGAGCAAACCAAACAAAGAGAGCGTAACGAGTGGGACACTGTGGAACCACACACTATTTCCTGTGAGACTCACGCGTGCCGTGTCACTCGCAACGGCTGCACCTGGTAACACGTAGTTTCCTAGCCTTTGTTGAAGCTGCATTTCCTTTCCTTTGTGGTACTTTCCATCATCCTCCTGTCTAAAGCTGCACACCGCGTTGCGGATCTTGACAGGCTAACCTGCACATGAACCCTATGTGTGTGTGTGTGTGTGTGTGGTGTGTGTGTGTGTGTGTGTGTGTGTGTGTGTGTGTGTGTGTGTGTGTGTGTGTGTGTGTGTGTGTGTGTGTGTGTGTGTGTGTGTGTGTGTGTGTGTGTGTGTGTGTGTGTGTGAAGTTTGATTGGTGTTCGGTATGACAGCCTTCCGTGCGTTCTTCACAGCCATTGTGGATGATGAAGGCTGGTGGTTTGACTTTCAACAACAACGACGACGAGAGCCCATCACAATGCGGGGATCTCGGTCGCGGTAAGCGGGATTCCGCGGGATAACAGCGTGGTTCCCCCCCCCCCATCGACCGTCTCACCATGTAGTATCCGGGGAGTAGTTTCTGCAGGAACTCGGCCTCTTTGTGTTGCACGGTCTTGATGATGAACTCGTCGTCGCGGGTCACGTAGAAGATGGACCCGCTGGCGCCCGGGTTGGACAACTCGATCAGCGGCTCGTTGCACAGAGAGTACTGGAGGAGGACCACAAGATCAACTATGAACTAAATAAATGTGACTGCTTTTTAATATATAGCGCTTTTATCTATACAGCGCTTTTATCTATATAGCGCTTTTATCCAAACCGCTTTACAAGGCAATGCCTCACATTCACACTCACTCATCACCGACAGCCGTGGAAGGCGACAGCCAGCTACCTCATGGGGCAGTTTGGGTTAGGGTGTCTTGCTCAGGGACACCTTGACACTGCGTATGTGTGTGTGTGTGTGTGTGTGTGTGTGTGTGTGTGTGTGTGTGTGTGTGTGTGTGTGTGTGTGTGTGTGTGTGCGTGTGTGTGTGTGTGTGTGTGTGTGTGTGTGTGTGTGTGTGTGTGTGTGTGTGTGTGTTGTGTGTGTGTGCGTGTGTGTGTGCGTGCGTGCGTGCGTGTGTGTGTGTGTGTGTGAAACAGCTGTTGGTGCAGTACAGCAATCAGATCATACTGTGCTGCACAAACACTAATGAGCCAGTATGCAAAACAGACGACTTACTTACTTACTTGCTACTACAACGTACTTACTTAAACCATGAAATATTGAAGCAACGAAAGGAATGCATTCATTGATTATCGGTAGATTATCTCCATGCATTATGAATTTCAGGGGGAATAAAGCGTGTATTTTTTACCAGGTAGTCGTCGGGTCGGATCCCAAACAGCTCTCTGAAGTAGCGGAAGGCCACGGGGGCGTAGGTCTTGAACCTGAAGTCTGGGTAGTGGTGGGCGGGGGTCAGGTTGCTGCCCTCACTGCAGGGAGTCACCGTCAGAGAGCCGAAATACATGTCAAGAGTACGATAATACGCCGATCACACTTTACCGACGTAACATTTCTTTCCGAGAAACACCAAGACAAAAAAAAATGTAAAGGTCCGTCCGATTGATCCTGACTTTGACAACCGGACAGCAGGTTGCTCCATATTTCATTTTTTGGAATGACTTACCCTATTGTGTATTAAGTATACTTTACAACACGTATACTATAACAATACTATACACAATAAAAAATAACAATAAAGTGACTGATGGAGGATATATATACATATATTGATTGTGCAACAAACAAACAAAAAAGCATTCAAAAAGCATTTTAAAGTGCAGCAGCATACTAATTATTACATCGTGGTACCCTGTACCCCCCCCCCCTCCCCCTCGGTTTGTGGTGTCTGTACACACACACACACACACACACACACACACACACCTGGGGAAGAAAATACTCTCGACCACGTAGAAGTCCTGCATCAGCACGTCTCTCTCGGGCTTGGAGCTGAGGTTCCCCACCGTGTAGCCGATGCCCAGCTGGATGGCTCCTTTCAAGGCCGAGGACGGGGTCTGAGAACGCAGAGGACACGGAAGGAGGGAGGGAGGCGGCAGGTGGCGTTTGAGAACAGCATACACACACACACACACACACAGAAAGACATCATGTTACACCTGTACATGACTAAAACAACCCACAGTACCTCGGAAATAGAAAAAACTATGATTCATTGATGCGACTAATCAATCGACTCTATACAATGAATGATAAATGGTTCATTCAAACTCTGTCCACTGGATCAGATTGCCGGTGAAAGGAACTGCCCTGCGACAAAAACAACCCACAAATGTCTTCTAGAGATTTGCAGAAAGAAACATTGCAAGATTTTTGCTGTTCACTGATCATCTGTGCTAAAACTGCAGTAGTTAGCTAATGACGATTTGGTTTGTTGATTTTGAGAAAGGTTTGACTTACTGTTGCAGTAAAACAATCTAGTATGCACCAGCGCAGAGAGAGAGTGAGAGAGAGAGTGGAGAGAGAGAGAGAGAGGAGAGAGAGAGAGAGGAGAGAGAGAGAGAGGAGAGAGAGAGAGAGAGAGAGGAGAGAGAGAGAGAGAGAGAGAGAGAGAGAGAGAGAGAGAGGAAATGTACCGTACCTTCTTGTAAGTTGTCTCCCCAGAGGCATCGACTCTCCTGTGGCCAATCTTCTTCTCATGCGCCACTCCGAAAGGGGACGGCATCTGACATCATCATGAGAGAGAGAGAGAGAGAGAGAGAGAGAGAGAGAGAGAGAGAGAGAGAGAGAGAGAGAGAGAGAGAGAGAGAGAGAGAGAGAGAGAGAGAGAGAGAGAGAGAGAGAGAGAGAGAGAGAGAGAGAGAGAGACTGTTTGTTAAGTATAATTTGTTTGTTTGATACATTAAACCATTCCACACACAGCTGCACGGATGGGAACAGACACAATGCAGATGATATGAACACAAAGGGAGACAGAGAGATAGAGAGGGAGAAACAGAAAGGGAGACACAGAGAGGGAGGGAGCAATAAAGAGGGAGAGAGAGAGACAGAAAGATAGACAGACAGAGAGAAACAGAGAGCTACAGTAAAACAAAGAGATGAAGAGAGATTGAGAGGGAGATAGAGAGTGGATTGATGGCGAGATAGAGGGAGACAGAGATGGAGACAGGGAGGGATGGAGACAGAGAGCGAGAGTGGTGCAGGAGATGGAATTAGAGATCAACAGAGACAGAAGGAGTGAAATCAAACCCTCTCACCTCTGATATGGAACCCTTCTTCTGATCTGTGGACAGACACGCAGGAAGAAGAGCAGTCACAGGAAGAACTGTTAAGTTAGTTTGGAAGAGACGATACATTCAATCCTAGTATCGCTTAATAGATCAAAGATAACAGTAGATAGTAGTAACAACGACACCTACACACTTAGATTGTTGTTGGCTATAACCCTGGTGGAATCCTGCTTCATCATCAATTCAATGAATTGCAGCGTGTGTGGATTGGAACGGTTCTCCATTTTGTAAATCTAAGCGACTGCTATGGACAGAACGCTCTTGCACTAACCATACCCTACTATTTGTACATTTGTTCTGCAGATACATCATTATGAATAACCTCACGGCTGGTTTATAATTAGTTAGTTAGTGAGCTAGTGAGTTAGTTAGTAAGTAAGTCAGCTAGTTGACCAACATGAACTTTAAGTGCAATTTATCAAGCCTGTTCCCATCAAAATTGTTAATACCATAATAAGATGGTCAAATGCACATTTGTTAATCACTACACTATATGTAAAGCGTGATTGTCTTGCAATACTATGCATACATACATAATACAACATTGTATTGTATTGTTCTTATTCACTCATAACATGTTTTGTCAATGCTACATGGCTACGAGCCACTTACCAGCAGATAAACGTTAAAAATCAACCTATTCGCTAAGCTTTGTCCAGTAAATGTACAAAAATAACGTAAAACACCAAAGAAAATAGTCTTGAAACTTGCTGAGGATCAGGCAAGTGTATTCTATTCCTGGGTGAACCCAGGTCTGTTTTAACAAGGTAAAACTATAGGATTGGCCTCCTCTTTAATCCGCTCATGTGGCCATTGGTTGATGAACACCATCAGCAGCCAATCGGAAATGAGGATTAGGGAAACATAATTCCCCATCGAGGTTCAAAGCAGCGTGGGAGGCAGTGTGTAACAGTGTGTGTTTATGTTGTAAGAAGACCTGTTCTGCTTTTCTTTTCCCCTCCTGAAATAATTTCTGCTTTCTGTTATGTGTGTGTATGTCATCTGTTACATGATATATTTGCCGTACTATTTTGGGGTTTTTGCACCATCCATCCGTATATTTTCGTCCCTCAATTCATATATTCCCATCTATACGTCCATCATGACCTGAATGTATGATTGAACTGCAGACGTTTCTTGTCAGACTGTCATGGTAACACCATCTGACAGGCTTTAGGATTAAGGTCAAAGTATTTGATTTGATTTGTGTAGTGGTGTTTTTTTGCGTTGGTTTCCGGTGTGTTTCTACTACATGAACTACATTATTATTACTTCGGACCGCTGCAGTTCTGAGGCTTGAGTTTTAAATCACACTGCAGTGGACATTCTAGAGGGGAGGAGAATGCCAAGTTGTCTGTCTGTCTGTCTGCGTGCGTGCGTGTCCCAGGGAAAGAGGATTAAACCGCTCCTGCCTGTCTGTCTGGTCAGCAGAGAAAATGGTGGTCTGTGGCAGAGAGTAAGCCCTACTACTACTACTACTACAGTATATAGAGCTGTATACATAAAACGATGAATGAAGGCCTCTTCTGTACATCCAGTTTAGGCGCCCAACTTCACAAACCAAAACAAGGGGGAGGGGGTGGAGGGGGGAGGGTGGTGTAGCTATAGTTAAGTGTATGATAAGATGTTAAGTGTATGATAAGCTGATTACAGAAGTTAATATGCAGTCCAATGTACGTGTTCAGTAGGACCTGAACACATTAAAAGCGCAGCAAGTGTGCTGCCATCTGTGGTTCGCGTGCCCATATGATTCAGCTAGTCAAAACCTCAGTGCCTTGGGGTCTATGTTGGTGTCATGTTTATATTAAACACAATATGGCAGTCCGTCACTCTGATGGTGAAAGACATTCGGTTTGCTGTGGGTGTCGAACGGTGCAGACAGTGAGCCAAAGACACAGTCAGAAACTGAAGTCAGCATAGGCCAGTCTACTTCAGTCTACTTCAATTGCATCGATGTTACATAATCGATGCATTATTAATAATCAGATAGGGTTTCACTCGGTGAGCATTTCCTCCAGTCAGTGGCATATTATGCACGGTCAATGCAGGAGATGTCAGCATTTGGGAAATTGTAGTATGCACACACACGCACAAAGTGTGCGTGTGCATAGCCTATAGTAACCCATCTTGCAGGCCTAAACGCGGTTTGTATTAGTCAAACACTCGTCGGGTAGGAGAGCCAACAAATCAGATTCAAATGCATTATTTTTTTATAAGCGAACTTGGTGTCCATGATGCCACTGGCACCATGGGCAGATACTTTACAGTAGGCATACATACCGAGGGGGGGGGGGGGCACGCGCACACACGCACACACCTCAGTAAACAGTGGAAGCATGTCTTTACCGTGTTCCACAGAGTCCAGCTGGAGAGACATGCTGGTAGCGGTCTCGCTACACCGCCTTGTCTCCCTCATGTCTGCGGTGCTGTTGTCCATCTCGGTTCCCCTGGCCAAATGCCCACTTTGACCTTCCTCACTGGTTAGGATACGGAGAAACGCGCTTCGATGAGTTCACGTCACGAAACACTTGCTTGGAAATGCCTTTGAAAATAATTCGTAAAAAAATATAAAAAGGAAAATCTACGCTACATGACGTCAGGTTTGCATTTGGCGTAGGGACTAGCACCGGGGCCGATAGACCCATTGACCAGCTTCATCCACCTACTGCTAGTGGTGGTTGGATTTGCCCCGCGGCAGTGCATCCCCCTTTGCGCACGGAAATTAAGTCACTGCAACCACAGCGCCATCGTGTGGCTAGTGTTGCGTAATTCAATAAAAATGCATTGGACACGAGAAGCGCAAATGTTTATTTTCCCCCAAATAAGTACAACAGGAATGCATACTTTAGGATAGGACCCAGTGATGGGGAAACTAACCAACAAATAAACTGTACTGTGACGAATGATGCAGGTTATCCACATTTCAACACTTAAAATGTAAATTTTAAGTTGGCCGAGGCCAATCACTATCCCATGTCGATACTGGGCATCTTGTGGGCGGGTTCTGGGGACCGAGTTGCACCCTCGGGGTTCATCAGGCTTGCCCTACCCAGGGGACTGGGTTTAAAGACAGGCCATCATTAGTCCAGGTTGCCCAAAAGAACACCCAGAAAGTCCATGGGAGAGGAGAAGAGAGTCGGCTGGCGAGCTACAGCATTACAGGTACTGTGAGAGGTCTTTCTCTATCACCTGTGGAAAGAGGGGTAACAAATAAACATTCACACAGCAAGTGGGGTCCACCAGCATGAGTCATCAAGAACAACATCTACAAAAGGCACGTGCTGAATTAGTATGCATGGATTATTCCGTGGAACCCCCTCAATACCGATTGGGATAAAAACACGGATCCGTTAGCGAACACGCAAACACGTTAAGACATGAACAATGAATCAGTTGGTCTGTGGGTTTCATCTCTCGGCTACGCAGCAGCAGCAGCTTGTGAAACTAGGCTTTGCGCAACGAGGAAATAATTGTAGACCTAGTCTAAACCACCTGCTAATACCAACAACACAACCACATTGTCTGGAAGCACTCAACCAACAATTCGTTTTAAGGTTAGGTAGCGGTCATGTGGCAAGGCTTCACACTTCCAAGGAACAGCTTTCACGTGATTGATGACGCAATGACTAGGCTGTAGGCGGTGTATTGTGTTTTGAGTGGTACTGGTTAAACTACTCGGGATCCCTCGGCTAGCACTAGAGAAGCAGCGAGAGACACTTACATTGGGGTTATCCGGGGGTCCGTATTGCTTCACCACCTGCCCTTCTTTGTTTATAAGGAACTGCACAAACCCAAGGTGCATGGACATCAGTCATACATTAATCATACATCCGTGTTCCACAGAGTCCAGCTGGAGAGACATGCTGGTAGCGGTCTCGCTACACCGCCTAGTCTCCCTCATGTCTGCGGTGCTGTTGTCCATCTCGGTTCCCCTGGCCAAATGCCCACTTTGACCTTCCTCACTGGTTAGGATACGGAGAAACGCGCTTCGATGAGTTCACGTCACGAAACACTTGCTTGGAAATGCCTTAGAAAATAATTCGTAAAAAAATATAAAAAGGAAAATCTACGCTACATGACGTCAGGTTTGCGTTTGGCGTAGGGACGGGCCGATAGACTCATTGACCAGCTTCATCCACCTACTGCTAGTGGTGGTTGGATTTGCCCCGCGGCAGTGCATCCCCCTTTGCGCACGGAAATTAAGTCACTGCAACCACAGCGCCATCGTGTGGCTAGTGTTGCGTAATTCAATAAAAATGCATTGGACACGAGAAGCGCAAATGTTTATTTTCCCCCAAATAAGTACAACAGGAATGCATACTTTAGGATAGGACCCAGTGATGGGGAAACTAACCAACAAATAAACTGTACTGTGACGAATGATGCAGGTTATCCACATTTCAACACTTAAAATGTAAATTTTAAGTTGGCCGAGGCCAATCACTCGCTCTCCCATGTCGATACTGGGCATCTTGTGGGCGGGTTCTGGGGACCGAGTTGCACCCTCGGGGTTCATCAGGCTTGCCCTACCCAGGGGACTGGGTTTAAAGACAGGCCATCATTAGTCCAGGTTGCCCAAAAGAACACCCAGAAAGTCCATGGGAGAGGAGAGGAGAGTCGGCTGGCGAGCTACAGCATTACAGGTACTGTGAGAGGTCTTTCTCCATCACCTGTGGAAAGAGGGGTAACAAATAAACATTCACACAGCAAGTGGGGTCCACCAGCATGAGTCATCAAGAACAACATCTACAAAAGGCACGTGCTGAATTAGTATGCATGGATTATTCCGTGGAACCCGCTCAATACCGATTGGGATAAAAACACGGATCCGTTAGCGAACACGCAAACACGTTAAGACATGAACAATGAATCAGTTGGTCTGTGGGTTTCATCTCTCGGCTACGCAGCAGCAGCAGCTTGTGAAACTAGGCTTTGCGCAACGAGGAAATAATTGTAGACCTAGTCTAAACCACCTGCTAATACCAACAACACAACCACATTGTCTGGAAGCACTCAACCAACAATTCGTTTTTTTAAGGTTAGGTAGCGGTCATGTGGCAAGGCTTCACACTTCCAAGGAACAGCTTTCACGTGATTGATGACGCAATGACTAGGCTGTAGGCGGTGTATTGTATGTTTTGAGTGGTACTGGTTAAACTACTCGGGATCCCTCGGCTAGCACTAGAGAAGCAGCGAGAGACACTTACATTGGGGTTATCCGGGGGTCCGTATCGCTTCACCACCTGCCCTTCTTTGTTTATAAGGAACTGCACAAACCCAAGGTGCATGGACATCAGAGTCATACATTAATCATACATCAACAGTGTGAATAATAATAATTATATAGTACGATGTTAGGACAGCTTACCTTGGTGTAATTCCATTTGATGCGACTGTTTGGGGGGGGGGGGGGGGAGAGGGAGGACATAAATCAGTTTGTTGGTAATGGAAACAAAAATAATGTGGAATAATATATCTTCCGCAATAAGGACAAAAGGATAACCCCTTTTACAGAAGTACAGTGTACAAGCTAAAGCCAATCAGCTCATTATGTCTGGGAACCAAAATCACATATTAAATTGCTCTACAGTAAAATTGCCATTTCATCGCCACATTCAACATGTGGTGCGTATGAATCACTTACTTCCCCATAAGTCCTTTGCCTTTGGGCTGAACCTTCATCCATGACCACAGAGGGTGGGCGTTGTCTCCGTTCACATCGATCTTACTGAAGAGGTCAAACTTGGCATTGAAACCTTTGGCAAACTCTTTGATCTGTGCATCAGTGCCTGGCTCCTGCACACAACAGAACGGAAACATAAGCCAAGTTCAATGAGAGTAGCCCGATTGTGAAACGCGGTGTCAGCCCTTTGCTTGCACACCTGCTCTTTCCTGCCATAAACAGTCTCAACCTTTCAATGAACTGGTTCTATCATAAACTGCCCGTGTCTTGTGGTCAGATGATCCCAGAAAAGAAACCTTATGCTATAGTCTGTTCTATCCCGAGTAGAATTACTAGAATAAACTAAAGCAGAAGTAAGCTGAAGCTTCTCTGCGACTAAAAACAAGTCAGCTGGCTAATATTTCTGATACAAGACAGGTGGGCTGTGCCATATCGTATCATTTATCGTGATAAGTCCTCCCCACGATAAGTATTTTGTCATACCGCGGTAATGACGATAATTAATGACGTGTTTACATATGCGACAAACGTGGGCCTGTAGACGGAGAACAACAATGGCGGAAGGCGGAGTTCCAAACGTAGGCGAGGAGGAGTTAATGGAGAAAAAGGAGCTGGAATGGCTTCTATTCAGGCTATCATATCACTCCGCGAGTTGTCCCGTTCATCATATCACTCCGCGAGTAGTCCCGTTCACTTTTCCTGACGGAAAATACTGACTTGCTGATAGAATTGCTGAATTGTTTGCGCCAGTTGCCAAGCAACGCCTCAACTTCGGAGAACTATTTTTTTTCTCCGCGGAAGTAAATCATAATAATTCGGGACCGACTATCGACTTATTAATGAGCGTGATTAATGAACCTGGTAAGGATTAAGAGTTTTAGTAGTCCATATCGCCCAGCCCTACAAGACAGTCATTGTCCCTATTGGCAAATAACATATTTCCCAGGCCCACTTTAACAGAGAATGTAACTTATAACTTATGCTTACCTCTACAATGACTCAACCCTAGCCAAACACTGACTCAAGATGAATCACGTGTCAATGGAGCAAAAATGCCCTTTGAGCCCAATATTTTGGATCAAATCACAGTGATATGGTCAGGCGTGTGCAGAACTTACCTGCCCTGCAAACTGGTTGCAGGGGAAAGCCAGGATGTGTAAACCTTGCTCAGTGTACTTGGAGTGCAATTCCGCAAACTGAGTGTAGTTTACCGTGGCCTTTCCTCATTCAGAGGCGACATTGGTAATGATACACACACCACCCCTGGTGAGAGGAAAAAAACAGTTGACAGGTGGCGTAGATCAAACATCCCCCGTAGTCAATACTTGCATTTCCATGCCTACTCATTTCCCCTTGACTCAAGTATGACTTTCAAGCGCTTGATACACCACCGGCGGTGAATAACGAATAATTCCAAGCAGAAGTCAGTAGTAGTAGTAGTAACTACAGGAAAGCCGGGCCTAGTATTTAAGCTGTGTCTCACTTGTATTTCTCAAGAGACACTTCATTGCCGTCGATGTCCTTGGCGGTGAACTGGTAGATGGACGTGGCGCTCTGCCAGTCTACAGCCTGTGCACACTGCACAGAGTAAGTAAAACACAAGGTTAGGAAACACCAAAACATAGAGAAATGAATGACACCAAAACATAGAGAAATGAATGACACCAAAGCGTAGAGAAATGAATGACTTTAATGCTAAATTCGAGGTTATTCTTCGGAGAGAGGACCATCGGCATGTGTATTAGTGATGATGTGACTTCAATACAAACCTGCCATTCTTTGGGGTCATTTATGATGGCCAACATTTAACAAGGAAGGTTCTGCACATTCACAACACATTATATAACGCTATATCGAGTATCTACTTACGGCGAAGCGTATCCATACAGAAGTCTGAACGGTAAAGTAAATCTAACTAAATAGAGGTCACTTTCATTGACTTGTAATAACATACAGAAGCAGAAGGAGCGGTTAGCCAGAAGTGAACAAGTTGACTAGCTTGTGCAATCGACATGACAGCTCCATTTGGCCGTCACACCGCTTTTAAAAATATAAATAAACCGCTGACCTTTAAACTGTGTTGAGTATTAATTAAAGCAGACCCGTTTCGGGTCTATTGAAATACCAACAGGTAATAATACTGTTTCGTGGTGTCGTTTCTTACCATAGCTTTAGCGAGTACTGTACCTCCTAGGACGCCAGGTACAAGTGTAGCTTTCAGTAGCCACATCTCGAGCAAGCAACGCCGATTTTATGGCGAGTGCACCGCGTGACCTTTAAACACGCCCACTAAAGGGCGTTATCTGTAAACACGCCCACTAAAGGTGGTATCTGTAAACACGCTCACTAAAGGTGGTGTCTGTAAACACGCCCACTAAAGGTGGTATCTGTAAACACGCCCACTAAAGGTGGTATCCAAGATACAAGAGATACAAGATATTTTTATTGGCCAATTGCAATTGGAATGCTTATACTCCCCATTCCCTCCCGCAGTATACATCTCCAAAACAATACCATAAAAATAATATATACCAAAAAATAAACCAAAAGAGCAGCAAAAAAAGTTAAAGATCATCCTTCATTTGTTTCAAACAGTATAGATGTGGGGGTATTATGTTTTCGTCATGTTATAGACAAAATGTTCCCATGTTATTGAAATGATGTGTGAATAAAAAACCCAACTAACCCACCCGCACTCACATCAAACCTCCATCTCCCTAGAGAGGAAGTCACTGAGGTAGTCAAACAACTCCCCAGTGGCCAGGCCCCAGGGATTGACGAGGGTGGTGGTTCTCCTGTTCAAATGGAAAAGACCAGAATGGGACAAGCCAATTACAGGAGCATCACAGCCTCCATGTATGGGAAAGGCTGCTCCAAGGTGCTGGAAAGGAGGGTCCGGCCGACAGTAGAACCCTGGATTGAAGAGGAACAATGCGGAACATATATTGCTATTGTTTTCTTCTCAGGTTAATGAAGTTGCTGAAGCATACAATGTGATTGCAACATGCGACCATAATTTTAATTAATGGTCTACTATTATCTTATTAACTGATTGTTCCTTGGACCTTGGCTTATAGCCGGCAACTCTCCTGCAGAGAGAGAGAGAGAGAGAGAGAGAGAGAGAGAGAGAGAGAGAGAGAGAGAGAGAGAGAGAGAGAGAGAGAGAGAGAGAGAGAGAGAGAGAGAGAGAGAGAGAGAGACCACACATTACAGCTGCTGTTTGATTGTCATTCCAGCAGACGGCGCTGTCTCCCTGTTGTCTTTATGTGTTGCAGTAAATGACTGCAACTGTTGCAGTACATTATTACTGAAACGGTATAGGAATGTTTCTCTGTTTCTTTGGAGATTCATTAATTCATTGAAGTTCATTTATTATTATCACCATCATTAACAGTGTATAGTGTATATGTTTGAGTTAATTATCTTATCTATTTTTTAATTCACCACTAGTCACACCATGGTGTTTAGATTTCCTTATACAATTGGAGAGCTTATTATCAACCACGCCTACTATGTCAGTTAGCCTATACCGAAAGAGTAAGAGCTGCGTTAGTAATGTGTAAGATATATATATATATATATATATATATATTCAGGTATATATGGTGTAACTGGGTTGTAGTACGTGACAACCAACCACATTGTGTTCATTCAGATGTGGAATACTGAGGATATTGCCCAAACAAGAGAGTCCTCCCACTGTTCCTCGGTTCAGACATAACCAATTGGCACGGTGACCAATGGGCCCGACTAGCAGCTTTGTACACAAAGTGAATGAGTGTTGAACACGGACGCTCAGATCCTTCTATTGCTTTTGGGTTGGCCGTCACAAGTTTTGACACAGTGAGGGCGAACAGAACTTCAAGTAGAACCGCACTTGTGATAAATCAAATGGGAGGCATTGTCTCTCTCTCTCTCTCTCTCTCTCTCTCTCTCTCTCTCTCTCTCTCCTCTCTCTCTCTCTCTCTCTCTCTCTCTGCTGGAGCCTCTAAGCCGCATGATGTGGCCTGTCTGATCCCCCTCCCTCCCTCTCTCTCTCTCTCTCTCTCTCTCTCTCTCTCTCTCTCTCTCTCTCTCTCTCATCTCTCTCTCTCTCTCTATCTCTCTATATATATATATATATATATATATATATATATATATATATATATATATATATAGAGATGAGAGAGAGAGAGAGAGAGAGAGAGAGAGAGAGAGAGAGAGAGAGAGAGAGAGAGAGATATTCAACTTCTCAACATGTACTGGTGTGCTAAATGGTGAGGAGTTTCATTTCCAAACCGAAAATGAAATAACATGGAAATCATTGGCTATTGTTTCCTTCTCAGGTCAGGGAAGTGGCTCAACAGGCGACTGTTATCTTATTGACTGGTGTCCTTGTTTTGGAACGCGTTCAAGACCTTGGCTTAGAGTCTCTTATAGCCTCCTGCTGCTGTACCATTATCGAACATAATACCTTGCCATGCACCTTATGACATGAACCTTATTATGAATATTATATACAAATCACCGGCTCGGGGTATTGCATTATTCCAGTCCGTCACCATTGTTAGTTTGTGGTGTTTATTTATAAGTGGATGATGCCGTGTATACAGGCTACATGCCTGTTGATGCTCCACGCTGCAATAGGTAACGCTTCTCTAGCATAAGTGTCCCTCATGGGGCAATCAACAGGGGAACCGAACCCATGCTGGCCCCTCTGTCAGCGGGACCAGTGGGTCGCCATGCTGTGTTTTTATTTACAGATTCGCTCTACGCGGTACAACAGCCTGTTGTGTATGTGTATAAGCGGAGCGGTGCACTATGCTTTCCTATTTTTCTTTTCTTTGTGTGTGTGTAGAGGTGGTGGAGGAGTCTAATTAGGGGGCGGGGGGGGGGGGGGGGGAGGGAAACATCTGATAGGTTACCATTCGAAGTAGTAACCCAATTGAAAACATCCAAATTAAACGCCGTGCATGGCCAATTAAAATGGTTGTCAACAGGGTTCTGCCGGAAAGGACATCTGCACGACAGGGGTGGTGTACACGTGTGTGCGTGTGCGTGTGTGTGCACACGTAAGTGTGTGTGTGCGCGCGCGCGTGCATGTGTGTGTGTGTGTGTGGCTGTA
>CM051005.1:14005099-14035099 GCA_027704905.1 Muraenolepis orangiensis | reverse complement strand
TCGAGCTCTACTCATTTAGCGACAACAACAAAAGCCACTCGTTTAATTTATTCAGGGCTTGCGGCAATGCCTTAAGGAGACAGGAGACGGGGTCATGCCAGTGCATTCCTCGGTTCCTCCGCAGACAACTACCCCCCCTCCCCTCATCCCCCCCTCTCCCAGCTGGCCGTCGTCTGGTGCGCCTCGGCCCCTCTCCATGTGTGTCCGGATGGGAGTCATTGGTTTGAGAGCTCTGTGAGTGGCCAACGGGGGTTAGAGCGAGGTTCACTATTTTTACAACATGTCCACTCTGCGTGAGAGCGTATAGTGCGTCACCCGGGTGCCCGCTGTAGCTATGTGGTTGTTGTTGTTTTTCTCTGTTGAATTGGTGGCAAATGGATGTCAATAAAGTTGCATCCGTCTGTCTGATTCATGAAGTGTGTGTGTGTGTGTGTGTGTATATGTCATGTCAATATGGAGAATAAATAGCAGTAACTTTGAATGTCAATAAAAGTTACAATTCAAAGGCACTGAGGAGTTCTAATTATGAATAGAATGTGATTTTTACAAATCAGAATGGAAACAACAATGGCCCACTTTGTTCTGTACAGAATAACACAGCGTGGCAGCATTTCTTACATAACTATTCTCACACAACAATCGATGGCTGGTATACAGTATACAGTAAATCATTGATCTTTTGAGGCTCTCTGGCACATGTTCTGGCATAGCGGCAGGATGGCAGTTCACAGTGGGAGTGTTGAAAGACGTAAATAAATGCTGCCTTCTTTGTGCTAAGCGTGGCCTGTTCCTGTTGCACCACAATGGGCCGGGCTCCTCCGTAAGACACCTTCAGAGCTTGGCTGTGAGCGAGGGGAACGTTGGCCAAGAATGCACAAAGAACTCACAAGAGACACTGAAGTGGCGAGGCTTCCGACACGCAGTAACATCTTGGAGAAGGCCACACGCGAATGCATTCTGAGTCACAGCAAATTGCACATGCAATATGCGATATATAAAGTAATCTCAGCAACAGTTTTTCATTTCCATTTTCCATGACCCGCATTTTTATTTGAATGCGGACCATGCTGCGCTTGCTACGCGAGTGTGACCACTCTCTCCAGCCCGTAGTCCGCCTGTTCCTCGGTTTGTGAGGCTGCTTTCTTAGCACGTACTGGAGGTGGGCGTGGCATTGCAGGGAGGGGGGGGGGCTTCTGGAAATTGGCGACACCTCGTCTCCTCATCAGCAACATTGGAAACACCCGAGGACACACATTTGGTTTTTGACATTGACGTTGGGCTTGGATGCCTGCATTCGTACCACCTGACACACTCATACACTTCTCCCCGCATGCACCCACCTACAAGGCTGATCTGACGGATTAGAACACATGCCACACATGTCAAGTGTACCTCTTCTCTCTCCTCTGTCCTGATACTCCTGGACCTGTCTGCAGCATTCGACACTGTGAACCACCAGATTCCTCTCTCCACCCTTGAGGGGGTGGGTGTCTCGGGCTCTGCTCTCTCCTTGTTTGCATCTTACCTGACGGGTCGCTCCTACCAGGTGGCACTGGGAGGGTCTGTGACAGAACCACGCAGACTGACTACTGGGGTTCCACAAGGATCAGTCCTTGGTCCTCTTCTCTTCTCCCTCTACAACCCTACCACTGCTATGCTGACGACACCCAACTGGTCTTGTCGTTTTCCCCCTCGGACACGCAAGTGGAAACAGGCAGTGCTTAGCAGACATCTCAAAGTGAATGTGGATGCACCACCTAAAGCCTGAGACTGAGCTAGTGTTCTTCCCGGAAAAGGGCTGTCTGCACCGAGACCAGGCTGTCACCATTGATGATGCTGTGGTGACACCTACTCGGACTGCAAGGAATCTGGGTGTGACCCTGGACGACCAACTGCCGTTCTCGGCAAACATTGCATCTGTGACACGCTCCTGCAGATTCCTCCTCTACAACATCAGGAGGATTCGGCCTTTTCTCACTCAAAAGGCTTTGCAGGTGCTCATCCAGGCTCTTGTCATCTCCCGGCTGGACTACTGCAACTCCCTCCTTGCTGGCGCCCCGGCATTTGCCATCAGGCCCCTGGAGCTCATTCAGAAAGCTGCAGCTCGCCTGGTGTTCAACCGCCCCAAGTAGTCCCACACATCTACCCTCCTTCGGTCTCTACACTGGCTACCTGTAGCTGCTCGCATCCAGTTCAAGACCTTGGTGCTGGTCTACAAGGCATTAAAAGGAACAGCTCCATCCTACCTCCATGCAACGGTCAAGCCCTACATCCCTGCCCGTCGTCCACTTCGCTCTGCTTCTTTGGGTTGTCTGCTTGCACCCCTTGCTTAACACTACCCGGATCCTTCCTCCTAGCGCATCCTCTTAGCACCTTTTAGTAGCATACTGGTGTCTTACTAAGTAGATTGTCTAGGTCGATTGTTAGGTAGATATAGTTCTATATTGTTTGCCAACTTATTGTACTTTAACCTTATTGTACTTTAACCTTATTGTACTTTAACCTTATTGTACTTTTACCTTATTGTACTTTAACCTTATTGTACTTTAACCTTATTGTACTTTTACCTTATTGTACTTTAACCTTATTGTACTTTTTACCTGATTATTGTTCTACCTGAGCACTGGTTCAGTTCTTGGAGACTTGTTTGGAATAAAATGCACTTTTGACTTCTGGTGACGAGTTGTTCTCTTGCCTACCTTTGCTGAACGCACTATTGCAAGTCACTTTGTATAAAAGCGTCTGCTAAATGACTTGTAATGTAATGTATGTTCTCCTCTTAATTTATTCTCTATTTTTAGAAATCATATGTTAATTGGCTTGGTTTGGTGTGCGTCTTGGACGTCGTGGTCGTGTGGTCCGGTTTGTGAGGGAAGTGGAATGTGTGTGGGAATATGTAAAGCTAAGAAATTGCAAAATATGTAACAGTGGGAGGAATCTGACCACTTGATCTATAATTTATAATTACACTGAAAGGGAAACAGCAAATGTTCTGGTGTATCTTGGTGTGTCATAGATGGCTCAAAAGGTGTCCTTTAATGACCACTTAGTAATGCCATGGTGTTCTGCTTAGCAATCCTAAGTCTATACTAGTCGTAGCTATATGCAGCATACATCATGTCATCACATATCCTCACTTGACACAGGTGCTCTTTGTTCACTCAAAGAGCACCTGCCATCTGGTCGGTTATAATTGGATGGTCATTGTGCTTCAGACTGCTCTAAGTATAGGCGTCTGGTCTTTCAGAAAAGTAAAGTACCCACATTTGTACCCATTTAAGCACCTTTCTGCTTTGCATCGTGAATAAAAAAAAAATACCCCCAGTTTCTGCTTTTGCATCTTATTGAATCTAACACTGGGAATTCACACCGACTGGCAGTCGTTCGGCTGTGTTGTTGATTGTGGACCTAATGAGCCTCTTCGCGGAAACACAGGCGGAGTCATCGACATGCAGTGGCCAGCGGTGCGCACACATTGATCCACTCTCAGAACCTCTCGGCGTGTGATTGTCCACAGTTGCGAATATATTGTTTGGGTTTCTCACTTCACTCCAACCCCCCCCCCCACACACACACACACACACACACACACACACACACACAAACACAGCCCCACCGCCCCCATGGCCCGATGACAAATATGTGACATACTCGTCAAAATGGCAGACACAGATGATTGTGGGCTTCTGAACGCGCACACACACACAAACACACACAAACACAAACACACACACACACACACATGCCGGACGGTGACTAAAAGACAACCGGGCGGAGATTCCCCAGACAAAAGCATTCTGTCTCGTCTCGAACAATGTCCTGCAAGTAGAAAGACTAATGTTGAACAATGGAGAGTAAGCTAAATCACATGACATTTTGCAACCCCATCATCTCTGAACAATCTTAAAGGTTGGGATTGTTGTGTATGCTGTCACGACTAACGTTACACATGTTATGCTTCACGGTGTTGCCGTACACCTGTTCTGACTAAGCCTTCAGCAAAGACAGTCGCACATTCTAACTCGGTGTCTGAATATGGTTATTATTAGCATATAACATTAGCGACGAGCGTGGAGTTTTCGTTTCCCACCACCGTCCTTTCCTCGCACTGCCCGGCGAGCCTCCCGTTCCGTGGACTCGCTGGCATTGGGCATTCGAGACCTACATTACGGTTGTCAATGTGGACGCGCTGGCTGATTGCACGTAAACGAGCCATGCTCGACACACTGTCTCGGCATCAAGGGATAGCGGATTTGTAAGAGCGTCTGTGACCACCGTCGACTTTGTGGGGTTTTGCCTGACTGCAGAGGGCCTCAGTGCACTTCAGTCTAATGTGGATGCTGTGTAGCGTCTCCCAGAGCCCACCTGTCCAGCCCAAGTCGCCTCATTTCTTAGAATGACAGCCATGGGTCTGGACACGTGCCTGTTCAGCAGCAGTCCAGCAGCTGAAGACGTGAAGATATCGCCACCTGTGCTTGCACACTGACCTCTCAAGTCCCGCATTCCTCACCTGTGACGCCTTCAACATGGTTGTGGGAGGGGTGCTTTCTCAGCTCCAACATGGCATCGAGCGCCCCCTCGCCTTCGCCTCTCGGGCCCTCAGCCCTGCTGAACAAAAGTATTCTGTGGGAGAGGGGGAGGCCCTAGCATGTGTTTGGGCATGTGTTTTTGGGCATGTGTGTATGTGTGTTGGCCGACATGTATGTCTATGGTCGACCGTTCACAGTGCGGACTGACCACCAGGCTCTCACAGCCGTTCTTGAGACATCGGGCACAGGGCACAGGCCGCTGAGGATCCACCGCTGGTCATAGAGGCTCCGGCAATACAACTTCACCCCACAGTTTATCCCGGGAGAATGTAGTGGCAGACCTTCACTCCCGTGCCACCTCTGGTCTCTCGCCCGACCCTGCTCCAGATGCCACAGAGCTCGACCTCGTCCAAATGCTCCATACCCCACTCCAGACTACAGTCTCCCTTCAGGACCTCCAGCTGGCCTCAGAGCAGGACCCCGTGTTCTCCAAGCTCCGCACATTCATCCGCACTGGTTGGCCCCCAAAGGTTCCAGAGGACCTGGCACCTTTCTATCGGGTGAGAGAGGAACGGTCATGCTGGGGCGAGGTATATCTAGTGGACTCAAAACCGTCGTGCCCAGTTGCCTACAGGCACGCATCCTGGCCATGGCCCTTGAGGGCCATCTGGGCATTGTGAGAGTGAAGCAGAGATGTCGGGTCCTGGTGTGGTGGTCGGCATAGGCAGAGACATTGAGGCCACGGTAAGGGACTGCACAGCCTGCCTCGTGAGAGGCAAACTGGTCCTCCAACACCTCCGCCGTTGAAGCCACTGAACTGGCCAGACAAGCCTTGGACACACCTCCAGCTTGACATCTGCGGGGAGCTCCATGGAGTCCCACACCACCAACGATTTCTAGTGGTGGTCTACGATCTCCATTCAAAGTGGCCACCTCTGTCGGCTCTGTCACTACCAGTGTGATAACGGATTTCTTGGGCTCGGCAGAGTTTGCTGTCTTCCTAGAAGACAGCAAAAAGGGGCATCAAACACATCCGCACAGCTCTGTACCACCCCCAGGCCAATAGGGACGTGGAGAGAATGAACCAGACTCTTAAAAGCGGCATCAGAGCCCACCTGGCCGACCAGTTCAACACAGCACTGCTCCGCACCCTACTGCACTATCCAGCAACCCTGTCACGGTTACGGTGGTTGACAGGGGGCGTGGCCAAGCCACGTGCGCTGGCGGCGCACACACACATCTGTCAACAATTGCCGTGGCTGATTACTAATTACCTCACCTGGGGCTACATATACCGCGGCGTCACTAGGGCTCGTTCGTACTTCTTGTATTCGCGGATGTATGTTACAAGTTCTCCGGTAACCCACTTACCTGTTTTCTGCCTATTCGCTACTTCAACCTCCCGGGTATCCAGATTCCTCGCCTGTCCCTAACCATTTGCCTGTCTACTACCTGTCGGTACTACGCACCTCGACCTCCCGGTATCCAGACCTCTTGCCTGTCCATGACCATTCCACGTGCGTTTTGCAAATAAACCACCTGACAAACCCAACCCTTCACAACGGTCAGTACCCAAGCACTCCAGATGCAATCCACTCCAATCCAGATGCCCTTGGATCGGCTGCGAGCAGATCCGGCACCATCGGCACAAGGGCAGGACAGAGTCATCAACCGCCAACGTAAGATGAAGATACGTTACGACAGAATACGACGGGAAAAGACACCACTCATCACGGTCAGAATCTGTCAGGCTCACAGGGACCACAAGCTGCTGTCGTTCTGGTCTACACCTATGCATGTTAACCAGCAACTGGGGCCAGCAACATTCCGTCTGTCTGACGGGTCGCAGTGGCATGCAAGCAGCCTTCAGAGAGTGACACCACCGGGCATCACAGCAGGCCTGAGGGCTGGCACCGATCGAGGCTTTGGGGTGGACGATCTGGACTTTCCAGCTGAGCAGCCCCCAGCTCCCATCGATCACCCGGGCGAAAGCCAAGCCGAACCGACCGCTCAGCCGGCACGGGCCGGCCGCGGCCAAGTTATCTCAAAGACTATATAACTTACTTTTAGTATTTAGTTGTCATAGTAGTACAACGCCTGTTGGCTTCTCTACTCTTATAAGTTTAGTTCCCTGTGTTCCAAGAAAATGTTAATTTTCAGTGCCTGTTTTTATTAATTTTTTCTATGGGGATGTTGTGTATGCTGTCACAACTAATGTTGCACATGTTATGCTTTACGTTGTTGCCGTAAACCTGTTCTGACTAAGCCCTCAGTGAAGACAGTCGCACATTCTAACTCGGTGTCTGAGTATGGTTCTTATTAGCATATAACAGGGATGTAAGAGTAGAATGGGGTAGGCAGAAAGAATATAAATATTATAAATATTAAGTTTTGAGATTTTAATGCTAAATATATGCTTTTTGTTTTTTTTTGTATGGTTTTAGGACGACTTGAGTGTAGCATTGCAACTGTTGAGAACATGATATAATTGTCAAATCTGAACATGAGTAGCACTAGCAGTTTATGACCACAACTCATACACATGAACACTGGTCATCCATTCAAATTGTGTTCACCAAATTCCACTTATTATTATTATTATTATTATTATTATTATTATTATTATTATAACAATAAATCTTAATTTTCTGGGTAAAGGAGTGAGTTTTTTCTTGACTCCCACTACACTCCAACAGAGCTGACTTTAGGTTGTGAGCTTAATAAAAGAGAATGCATCGGGTCGCAATATGTTGAGCAAAATCCACCCGGCTTTTGCTGCTGTGATCGTGAGACAAGAAACCCATCTGGTAAGAGACCAAAACGACACATGGGTACACAGGCAACACACACACACACACACACACAAACACACACACACACACACATACGAAAACACACATACACACATACATACGAAAACATACACTCTCACACACACACACACACACACACACACACACACACACACACACACACACACACACACACACACACACACACACACACACACACACACACACACACACACACACACACACACACACACACACACACACACACACACACACTTAGTACAAAGCACGTACAGAACCAGGGAAGCCGAGGATTGGTTGGTGATAATGAATGTGTGGAAGATTATTGGATTAGATCATAGACTGGGATTCATAAGAGACAGAAAGACAGACAGACAGACACACACACACACACACACATATGTTTTCTGGGTTACCGAACTCTGCTACGAAAAGCCTCCAGCTTGTGCAGAACACCGCTGCTAGACTTTTGACTAGGACCAGAAAGTTTGACCACATTACTCCAATTCTGTCCTCGCTCCACTGGCTTCCAGTTAATGCGAGGTCAGATTTCATAAAATCCTACACGGATTAGCACCCTCATACCTGAAGGACCTTATTGTTCCCTATTGTCCTTCTCGGCCCCTCCGGTCTTCAGGAGCCGGCCTTCTATCAATCCCAAAAGTCATAAAGAAATCAGCAGGGAATAGAGCGTTCTCCTACCTATTTGCGGAACAGTCTGCCACCTGTAATCAGGGAAGCAGACTCTGTTGAAATATTTAAATCTAAACTTAAAACCTACCTTTTTACATTGTCGTTTGGCGCCTAGGAGTGCCCCTCAGCTCTCATTACAGCTAAATCGACCCGTTAGTCAGCACTAACATACCCCTGCTGCCGATAGGTACTAGACTAGAGGTTCTCTACATTTTTGTACTTTACTACATTACTATAAGTCACTTATGGCACCCATTGCACTCCTGAACCATCCCTGGAAGGAGGGATCCCCTTCCACTCTGTGTTCCTTCTCAAGATTTCTTCCTACGTTTAAGGGAGTTTTTTCTTGCCCTTAGGGGGGCTAGGGTTTGGGGGGTGTTGTAAACATGTGGCATGTGAAGCCCTTTGAGACCATAACTGTGATTAAGGGCTATACAAATACATGACTTGACTTGACTTGACTTGACACCCACACACCACCACACACCCACCACACACACCCCCACCACACCCACACACACACACACACCCCCCACACACCACACACACACACACACACACTGTGAACAGAACATGAAGACATAGACAGAAGGAGAGCCAATCAGTGCATCAAGAAGTCTGGACCAGTCAAAAAGAGGTGGCCCTAGGCCACCTGCAGGAGCACTTGGTTGCCGGGGAGATAGGCAGCGTGTGTAATGACCCCATATTCACAATACTCACCAGGGTGGCTTCATGGTTGGTTTCTGTGCCATGACCTTGTGTCATATCATATCATAATGTACATATGTGCATATTATATCATATTATACCACACCATACTATACCACACCATACTACAATATACAAGATACACGATTCAAGATTCAAGATTCAAGATTTGTATTTGCCATATGCAACAAGTACAATGGAATGCTTACTCCCCATTCCCTCCCACAGTATGCTTGTTCTAAAACACTATACTCAATTAAGTGACTGGTAGATGATATGGACATGAGTTGAATTGTCGAAAAGGCATTTTAAAAGCTTTTTAAAGTGCCAGTAGTGCAGCAGCATCACAAAAACAGTGCAGTAAAGTGCAGTGGCTGTAATGAGTCCAGAAAGTCCAGCAAAGTATGATAGTGTAATGTTAATGCCAATGTTATGATAGTGGTTAGCACTTCTAGCAGTTCAGTAGGCGCACTGCCTGGGGATAAAAGCTGTCCTTAAACCTAAATCACACCACACCATACCACATCACGCCATACCTATAGTCACACCATCAAATTAAAATAGCCTATACATAGCTGTTGTCCATATTAGATTAGACCATGGGAGTATACAACTGCTCCAGCACAATTCCAATGCATCCGACGGAAAGACAACTGTAGAGCCACCACAGATTGTGATCACAGTACTTAGCTCCGTGTATGTAATTATCTAACGGTAGCCAATGGAAAAACCGCAGCTACTTTTCACATGTTAGTGTGGCTGACGACGTCGTACGCAAAACGAAAAATAAGTCGAAATCAATAGTCTTCGCTATAGTAACGTTACTGTTCATCGATTAATTCAAAGGAACCGACCCATGTGCTCTGTTGTGGCCGCGTTTGTTGACGAGCGCTTCATTGACCTACATGACGTGCACACGCTTCTCTGTATCCGGACGCGCTTGGATACCGCGTGGTAACCAATTAACATGTTCTCTTGATAGATGATTCTCGTAGAACATAATGGACAATTCCACCCGAGAACCTGAAACAGTCCAAATACTTATTTTTACTTCCATACAGTATAGGCTATATATTGGAAGTTATAATAATGGAATTTATAATGGAAGTTCTATATACATTACACTTACTTTGCTGGACTTTCTGGACTCATCACAGTTACTGCACTGTATTCATGATGCTGCTGCACTACTGGCACTTTAAAATGCTTTTAAAGATTTTAAAAATTAAAAGAATGAATGGAAATATAAAAAACACATGGAAATATCATTTAACTGTCACTTTGCTGCTCTTTTTTTGTTTATTTGTACTGTATATATTATTTATATTTGTTATGGTATTGTTTTGGAGATGTATACTGGGGGAGGGAATGGGGAGTAAGCATCCCAATGTACTTGTTACAAATGGCCAATACAAATATCTTGTATCGTGTATCTTGTATCTTGTATATGTGTGGACGGTGCGGTTGTGCAGTGCATGGTTCAGTCAGTGGGTTCATGTGTTGGCAGCATCCAGAGCTTTCAATTGGCTTACAAGTCAACAGGTTTCTCATATAAAGCTCAAGTATCCGCGCGCTCTGGTCGCTCTCTCTCCGCCCGCAGACGCGCTGGATACTTTTGCGTTGCGAAGGAAACACAACCAACCTGCAGTCAAGCCACAGTTGGCGGAATGGCGGATTAAGCATAACTAACAAACACCAGCTGTATTTTTTTAAAAAAGAAAGAGAAATGCTGTAGGGCAGGTGAGTTGGAATAGTTGCAGTGTAAAGGAGTTGATTATTGTTGCTTTTCACCATTCAAAGTTGCGTCAAATATATATTCTGCGAGATTTTGGACCTATACGCTCATCTAAATTGATTGATCGGTTGGAGCTGAGCTTTAGAGATGCCAAATTTGTAAATGCAACAGTAAAAGTTGTCTTCGGATTTCAATACGCTATATGCACGACTATATATCGGACACTGGGTTGGAATAGGAAAGACGCACTTATATTGTATTCCTATATCATTCATGTGACATACCTTTAACATTAAGATAATGTAAACAATATGTGCCCTATGTGTGTTGGTGACATGGCGCAACAGGTCCTTTTGTGTTCCAGATATCTTGACATAGATATGTTGGCTGTAGTAAGATGCTCAATGTTGTTATCGGTAGACTATTTATCATTGTAATTATTTCTTCTGAATTTTGAATTCATTTGATGTGTTTACTTTTCATTGTATTTTCATTGTTGACAGACCATGTTCACCTGACGTTAAAATACGTTTTTTTATGTTCATTCCTTTAGTAAAATACTGTATTTATATATACTGTACAGTACAGTATTAATTTCCATTAAATTCCTACATAATCAGAAATATTCTATGTATGAGAATCATATTTGTTTACCATTGTGAAATGCATGTTACATACACAATGTTTATTTCTTCCAGTAGTATATTTAAATGCATGCTGGAGTTGTAGTAGCCATGCGTCTGCTTGAATGCTCAACAACAAAACCTCTGCTTCAACAGCCCGGTCCTCTCAGCCAGCCACTCACCAACACTCACAAGCACACCTCCGGCATGTGGCTGTTGGACAAACTCCGGCGGTCCGTGGACGGCAGAGGAGCCCACTCCCAGCCCTCGCCGACACGCAAGACCATCCCCATCTCCGTGTACACCAATGTCCTGACGCCCAACAGGATCCCCGACTTCTTCATACCGCCGAAGATGGTGTGCTGCCCCCCGGAGACCCCGGAGGCCTTCACCCCGGAGCTCCAGCGCCGCTCCACCCTGCCCTCCTCCGCCTCCGACCACGTCATCTGCAGCCAGACCCCCCGGGCCAGGGGCGGGGGCTCCGGCCCCCAGGTGCTGTCCCGCCTGGCGGGGGACACGCGCAGCCTGCTGAGGTCGGCCAACCGCCACATCATCCAGATCGAGAGCGCCGATGAGCCGGGCATCGGCGGCGGCGGCAGCGGCCGCCGCCTCGGTGCCGGCAGCGCAGGCCACGTCAACACCAACGACGACCCCCAGTCGCAGACCGCCATGTCCATGCCCAACGTGCCCAAGGCCCAGACCTCCTACGGCTTCACCACCCTGGTGGAGTCGCCCCACACCCGCCGCAAGGAGAGCCTGTTCCACAGCAACCCGGCCAGCCCCCTCACCTCGCCCAACGCACAGCGGCGCCTGCAGGGGGGCAGCCACCTGTCCCCCGCCGACCCCAACCCGTACCGCTACTTCAGCGGCGGGGACACCAGCGACACCTGCTCCTCGGCCGAGTCCTCCCCGTTCACCTCGCCTCTCCTCACCCGCTCCGCCTCCCTCCTTCGCTCTATCACCCAGGAGACCAAAACTAAGGTGAGAGGAACCCCGCCATTCACCCTTCCGCTTGCGTCAGGCCCCCCCCGCTGTTCACCGTTTAGCAGATGCCGCTTATCCAGAGAGGCTCATCGTGAATTATAGAGCATCTCGCTCTCGCAAGGAGCGCCTATACAGGTAGGTTGTGGAAATTGAGGGGGATTGAAACGAGTGGCTTTCCCTAACCAAGACATAGTCAGGCCCCCTCTGTTCAGAGAGAGTCCCACCATGTGGTCGCAAAACGTTGTTGTTGTTGTTCCTCCACCTCTCGTGTCTTCCCGTCCTCCAGATGTCCCGCGCCAAGCGCTCCCTGGGCCGCCACAGCTCCCTCTCCACCGACGAGTGCAGTTCGGCCGACAACAGCCCCAACGTGCAACGCCGGCGGCTACGCTGCCCGCCCTCGCCGGCCTTCCGCGGCTCCAAGGCCACGCTCTCCCGCGGAGGCGCCGGCGCCGGGCGGGCGGGGGTACTGCAGCGCGAGCACACCGTCAACCTCCACAAGGGGGGCACGCTGCGGCTCAGCACCCACTATGACGCCGAGGCCGCCCGGCTGCGGGTGCGCGTGCTGGCAGCGGAGGAGCTGTACGACCGGCAGACGGACATCAAGGGCATCAACTGCTGCGTGGCGCTCTACCTGAACCCGGGCAAGCAGCAGAAGCAGCGCAGCACCATCGTCAAGAACAGCCGCAACCCCGTGTTCAACGAGGACTTCTTCTTCGAGGCGCTGAGCCCCGCGCAGGTCAAGAGCATGGCCATGAAGATGAAGGTGGTGAACAAGGGGACCAGTCTGAAGAGGGACCTCCTCCTCGGGGAGAGGGAGGTGCTACTGAGTGAGCTGCTCTCGGGCAACTAGAGGGGTCGACGTGCGGTGATAGAGCCAGACCCGCGCGCCGCGCGCAGACAAGAGACAAGAAAACATCAAATGTAAGACTTAAACTCATAGAAGGCATAGCAGACGCAGAGAGGAAATGTTTGTTCACACAAACAGGAGACAACAGAGACCCCGTCTGTATGCATGCTGGCCAAACCCATAATTGGATGGGAAAGTAAGAAAAGTATAGCAACAAAGGACTCTGAACGAACCAAAATAGTCAAAGAAAACAAGTGACAAACAAGCACAGTTGGACAAGCAACGAGAAGGAGGCTTGTCGAAAAAGGTTTTTAAACCTCTCTTTCAATAAACAGATTAACAGAGAAGTCACTATAATGATTCTTAAATTGTGGCTTTGCTTCCCTTGCATTCATCCACACACAAAGAAGGCAACCATTTGCAGACTAAAAACAATGCAACATATGTGTGCAAAGTGACAGTCCTCATACATTAAACTGCCAGTGTAGAATGTCCGTGCAGGTTAGAAAGAGCTCCGTTGGACCGCCATGGGACGGCAGTTGACTCATTGCTTCCTGCTCATAGGTGTTACTTCTGAACTTTGTGATGTGGCTTAGTAACATATGTTGTTGTGACACATCACAGGATAATACAGGTGGAGGTGTGTGGTATATTTTTGTATTACAGAGTCTTATCAAGTGTGAGTTTTGCATGCGAGAGCATTCCAGAGTTAAATGGAAATCTTTATTTTTCAATTTAGTTTTGACTTGATAGTGGATACATTCTCAATATAACTGTTTAATGTGACAATTTGTTGAACCGAAAAATATATATATAAAAATATATATCAACACTGTTATATCTTCATTGGGCAATGTGTTTATCTTACTCTTCTGATGTCATATGCACGCTTGATCAACCAAATGTGAAAAAAGAAGGGGCAATTTTGCTTTGGTTTTCCCTGGTGCCACATACTGTATAGTCGTGTCATATGCCTTCCTGTGCCCAAATATTCCCTCATCAATTTGAGATCTCAATTCCGAGTAATGATCAAAGTAAAGCCAAGAGAGAAAATAAAATAAAGAGCAAAAAAAACAACATGATCCATCCTCATAACCGAATAATCCTCATCATCTTCTGGTCTATTATTATTATTTTTTTTAAATGTACATTAAGCGCCCCATTTAAATGAATTCAGAAAGCATTATTATGTAAACGTTCATGCTGCTATATCTACAAATACATATTGATTAGGTGTAACAGATTATACAAATGTATATTATATAATCTATCAAATCTATAGGTTTAATACAAAAATAGTAGAACAAACGTGGAAAAACCAAAATCATGTTAATCAAGCCATCAATCAGGCCATGTCATAAGTTCATGTTTACTACTCACATTATAGGCCTAGTATTTTGAGACCATAATCACACTTGTCACACGGTGGGTCTCCCTCGCTGGCATATATATAAACATATGTGAGAAAATATAATATTTCTCCTAAAACCTGGAGGATACCCTACTAAACGCTATGAAATATGCATGCCTAATGAGCCTATGTTTCTGTGAAGCCAGTTGGCCCCACGCAAATGACATAATTCATCCCTCATTTAAAACTGTTGAGATCATTTATTTAATTAAAAGGTTATGCATATCTAGCCGGTAGTGGCAGTGGCCTGAAAAATAGATTTGCAGAAACCTATTAATAAAGCGAGGGCCAAGTGTTTGGGTAAGAAGTTGTCCAATGCTGCCTCCATGTGGCATGAAGTACCAATGTATTTTTGGTTGAGAAATGTCCATCTTCTCACTTGTCAAAAATAGCCTGTGATAAATAAACCTTCTACGTGCCCTCGTGAATTGTGCTCCTCGTTCCGTAGTCCGCAACGATATAATTTATATTTGGCATAATGTATCCATCATGCCTATTATAATGTATTGGGGATATTATTAGTATGCCTATATCTGTGAACTACAACTGCTACGGTCAGTCGACTCGTAGCCCAGGTTAGCGTAACATAACAAGCCAGTCCATCAGCTGATATGGCACCAAGCGCAAGCATCATGGGACATGCAGTTCCTCTCAAAGGATATCACCTTACACGCGTTTGAAAAACGAAGTGTTAAAAACTACATATCCCAAAGCAACATGCGGAAACTGTAAACATAGACCTGTCGCTCAAACGCCATCTTGACAGCAGCCTCAAAATGGCAGAGAGATGCGAGCTAGGGACCTTATCCAGATCCACTAGATTACTCAAATGAATTGTTTAACAACAATACTCATATTCCCTCGGCATGTGGTCGTGGCATTAGCGGGGAAGTGCGTCAGCACGAAGCCATCGAAATGGATTTAACGACGGCAGTGTTCAACGCGGCCAAAGATGGTAAGCTGAAACTTATCCAGAAGTTGCTGAGCAACAAAACACCAGAGGAGTTGGAGGCTTTGGCGGACGAAAAGACACAGGGGGGGACCGCGTTATTGATCGCCTCTCGATACGGACATTTAGAGGTGGTGGGCTACCTCCTCGAACATTGCAAGGCCAATGTTGAACTCGGGGGCTCGGTCAATTTTGACGGGGAGACCATCGAGGGGGCGCCGCCGCTGTGGGCGGCCTCTGCGGCCGGTCACCTCCCGGTGGTCAGGACGCTCCTGAGAGGCGGCGCCTCGGTCAACAACGCGACGTTGACCAACTCGACCCCGCTGCGAGCCGCCTGCTTCGACGGGCACCTGGAGATCGTCCGCTACCTGGTGGAGCACAGGGCTGACATGGAGGTGGCCAACCGCCACGGCCATACGTGCCTTATGATATCCTGCTATAAGGGCCATAAGGAAATAGCCAAGTTCCTCCTGGATCGCGGGGCCGACGTCAACCGCAAAAGCGTCAAGGGAAACACGGCTCTCCACGACTGCGCCGAGTCTGGGAGTTTGGACATCATGAAGATGCTGCTGAAGTGCAACGCTCGCATGGAACGAGACGGCTATGGGATGACCCCCCTGCTGGCCGCCAGCGTGACGGGTCACACCAACATCGTGGAGTACCTGGCCCATCAACCGCGCTCCGTACGGGAAGAACGAGTCGACGCGCTTGAGCTCCTCGGGGCCACTTTCGTGGACAAAAAACGAGATCTCCTCGGCGCCATGAGATACTGGAGGCGGGCGATGGAGTTGAGACAACCCGGAGAAAAGGTGGGTTTGTTAGCCAAGCCCCCGCCCAGACCCCCCATCTCGGCTTACAACTGCGCCCAGGAAGTGACCACGGCGGAGGAGCTGGAGGCTCTGATCACCGACCCGGACGAGATGCGGATGCAGGCCCTGCTGGTCCGTGAGCGCATTCTGGGCCCGTCGCACCCGGACACTTCTTACTACATCCGCTACAGGGGAGCTGTCTACGCCGACTCCGGCAACTTCGAGCGCTGCATCGGCCTGTGGAAGTACGCCCTGGACATGCAGCAGAGCAACCTGGACCCCCTCAGCCCCATGACGGCCTCCAGCTTCCTGTCGTTCGCCGAGCTCTTCTCCTTCGTCCTCCAGGACCGCGCCAAGGGCACCCTGGCCACGCGCGTCACCTTCCACGACCTGATGGGCGTGCTGGACAAGAGCGTGCGCGAGGTGGAGCGGGCGGTGGCCCAGAGGGACAACCCGCCCGAGGCGCCGCAGTTCACCAAGGCGCTGGCCATCATCCTGCACCTGCTCTTCCTGCTGGAGAAGCTGGAGTGCACGGCGGAGCAGGAGCACCAGAAGAAGCAAACGGTATACCGGCTGCTGAAGCTGAACCCGCGGGGCCGCGGCGGCGCCACGCCCCTGCACATGGCCGTGGACAAGGAGACCACGGCGGTGGGGCGCTACCCCGTGGGCCTCTTCCCGTCGCGGGCGGTGGCCTCGCTGCTGCTGGAGTGCGGCGCCGACGCCAGCTCGCGCGACTGCGACAACGACACGCCGCTGCACGTGGCCGCCGCCAACGGCTGCCCCAGGATCATGGCGCTGCTGGTGGCCGCCGGGGCGCACTTTGACGCCACGAACGCACAGCACAAGGCGGCCTACGAGCTGCTGGACGAGCAGGGCGGCGCCGGAAGCCCCGGTCACCCGCCCCTCTGCCCGCTGAACTACGTCACGCTGCAGTGCCTGGCGGCGCGGGCGGTGGAGAGGCACAGACTGCCCTACAAGGGGCTTATCTCGGAGGAGATGGAGAGCTTCATTGAGCTGCACTGACCTTTACACCCCCCCCCCTGTCTGCCCCCTGTTGCCCCAAGCTATGCTTCTCTTTTAATGCCATCTATTCACATATACACAACTACCTTCACTTTGAACACCTCTCTTCCCATCTGTACAATACCATCCAATCTTAACTCCACTTTTCATTTCGACCCCCCCCCCCCCCCCCATTTCCCCATTTCCCTGAGACCATATAACGGCAATATACTATCTGCATCTTGTAGTTGAAATCTGCGGCTTATTCCTGGTCCTAGTTGTATCTTTTATGTGTGTGTTGGACTGTGGGTCATAAACACTTTTAAAGTGATTGCTTTATTTAAAGCCGGCTGAAAGCTTAATGTTGTACTTGCGTTGATGCCTTTTTTTTTGTCCTTGTTTCTGTCAACTGCGACTTAAATCTTAGCAGCGCCGTTTATTCCCCCCCCCCGCCCGCCCCCCGCCCCACACACACACACACATTGGTTTCTCGTGGCTGTGGTTGAGCTTTGTGGGGAAATGTGATGCGAGGTATATTTATGGCGTGGGCCTTCATAGAAGGGACAGGCGTGAATGGTGATTTGGTGGTAGACCTTTGCTTAGAAACGGAGGCCCTCGACCAGAGAGGTCTCACACCAGTAGAAACACTACAGGTCTGTTTCCACCACCCTTATTGGCCTATGCCAATTGTCAAGAACAATAACTTTGTACTTTGACGTTCAGCAGCAGACAAAGCCGGAGAACAGCATAGCGTAAGTAGGTACCACGGTGAACAGCGATCTCATTAGTTAGAATCATCATTAATCATATCGATATGGGTACAATGTGTCAATGTAACTGTTTAACACTGTTATAAATGGAGTTGTGCAGATGTGCCCTGGCCTACATATGTTTGTTTTTTTTTCCTCCAGATGCTACCCGGACCCCAACCAAAAGTCACACGTTATTTTTCTTCAGTGAAAATTAAAATCTCGACGCAAAAATGAACATTCCCACTAACGGTGAATCATATCCCAATGGCAATATGGTTTTGTTTTGTTTCACCATATCGTTGAGCCATAATCCAGCCCGGGTCGACATGTGTTTGGTACAATAGTTACACTATTGTAACGGGGTCACGGTATGGTCTGGCAGCAGCACAAATACTTCACCTAATGCAGTTTGCTTATTGCACTCAACCGATTTAAATATTACAACTGAAATGTGTCCGCTAGGACTAAAATCAATTGTGCGAGACTTGGATTTCATTTGACGGCACAAATACAAGTCTGGGTTTTATATTAAGAGCATTGTAGCGGGGAACATTTAGACACGCCATCCCCCCCCCCCCCCCCCCCTGTCTTACAATAGTAGAGCTGGGTTCTTCCCAGATTCTACTTCCCGGCCGAGGAGGCAGTCCGTGGATGTGTGTCTTGTGACGGTAACTGAAGAGTTCGCCTGATAGATAAAACCTTTGGCAGGGTTCTGAGCTCGGCCTTTCCAAGGCCATTAATCATCACATTTGTATATTTATTCAGATTTCGTGTCAATATGAAGTGCACTTCATTAAAAAAAAATGGCCAGCCATGCTTATGTTTTAGTCTTATCTTTTAAATGATTGATCTGATTATATTTTTTGCTTGACCACTTTATATTTGTTTTTCTCTTCTCTGCGTCTCCACCAAGCACCACCCGGGGAAATGGGACACCGAGAGAGAGGGGCAGTGAATTGCGAAACTTACAGGAAAGCTATGAATATCGATCGCCGCTCTTTATTAACAGATCTGTGGGTTCATGGAAATGGGAACCGAAGAACAATAAAATGTCTCGGAGATACTAGATTAAAATTCAGTGTCTAAACAAGATAAGTGTCTGATGTTTTCAGATGTTGTATTCAGTTCACAAAGCTGCATTTTCGCCACTCGGCTGCTACATATTTCTCTTTAGAGTTTGCTATATATATTTAGAAATATATATATATATAGAGAACTTGGAAATAGTGTTGCTGGTGTTGAGCATATACTGCCAGGTCAAGCTGAGAATGTTTGCACTTGGATTAATAATACGTCCACCAAATGGCATGCTATTTTATTATTATTATCCTGTGTACAGCGTGTCTTCCTCTCTTTTCGGAAGACAGTATGTACACTAAGTACGACCATAAGCCTAGAGGTGGTCAAATATGTTTCTAGATGTTACAGGTGATTGAGTTTATTGTGCGAGGATACACGAGGAGGGTTGGGCTTGTCTTGCTTGGAATGGGTTTCTGTTTTTCTGTCTGTACAAGACGTCATTGGCTCTGATGGCCAGCTTACTGAGAGGCAGGTCTCTATTTATGTGGCACTTCTGGATTCCATGCAGTCAACAACAATACATGACGTCATGGCGTGGCGTGGTGGTGCGGCCGGTTCTGTCACACTGTAGACATCATTGACCCGAGTCCCCACGACGCCATACATGGGGCTGTCTGCTGCACTCGAGATGGGGGGCGGGGGGGGGAATAAAAGCATAACGGAAACGTGATCTTTCAGTGTCCGCCCGCTCTTGAAATATAAATAGGGTAATTAACGTCACTGTTGCGGGGTAGTAGTAGTAGTAGGGGTGGAGACAGCGGCCATTTTCCGATACTAATTTTAGGAATCTAACTTGGATTTGATAGTAGGAATCCACTCCTGGCAACGCGACCCAGCAGGAGCAGGTCAGAGGGGGATAAACACATCACAACCAAAACAGGCGCTTCCTGAAAGATCATTGAACACATTATTATTATTAGATATTCATTAGATAATAATCATAATCATAATCTCATAACTCATTTTTTTCTGGTTAATTTTCAGCTTTAGCTCGTGTGAATGAAAATGTTCAATTAAATTAAAATAGTTTTAAAGGTGTGAAAATGATTTTCAGGTTTGTAGCAAACCAACATGTCTTGTAAACGATGTAAATACATATCGATCCCGATTCCCATAATAATAAAATAAATATTTCAGCGTTAAATGGTAACGGCAGTTCTCCTTTCGTCCGCTAGATGTCAGTGCCGACACATAAACCCCTACAGATGAGGGTATAGTCTTTGTTCCTCCAGAGCCAGGGGAGAGAGAGAGAGAGAGGCAGGCAGTACTAGAGACGATGTGGCCATTATTATTACAACCAGATGATATCAACCTGACGTTGTGATATTAAAAACAATAATTATATTATGGGCCATATTGCAAAAAAGCGGAAATTGTTTTCCTTCAAAGACATAACCTAGCTGGCACAGGCCTATCTGAGAGGAGTAGCGTTTTTTAATTTCACCAGTCAGGGTTATTTTACATTTTTAATGTCTTTTATGAAAAATGCTTCCTTCACACCATGCAGGATGCAATAACGCCACTGCCCTAATTATGCGTGACCCACTGGTACAGACCAGATGCATCATGTAAGCCTAAATCCTAACCCTATGACCTAGGCCTAGGTTTAATATATATATATCGACATGCAGTAAACCTACATGCATGCTACATAATGTATGCGTCTGTTTTTATGAGTATATCATAAAACAAATGTGTTCAAGGACAATGACTGTAATCAAATATTGGCTTACTGCCAACGCACTGCCAATGTTGGAGCGGCTGTAATTGCTTTGTACAATGTTGCCAAGATTTATGTGTTTTTAGCCGATATTTCATGTAGCATACAACATAAATTCAGTAGAAACAAAAACTGTGGCCATGCTTTGCGTCACCATAGCCAGTCCGGGGGTGGGGGGGGGGCGGGGGCAGGTGTAGGGGTAATGAGGTTGATGGGGGATACGGTTGCTATTGGAGACCCTGACTGCATCACGTCATGTGCAGGGGGTAGGAGGGGGAGGAGGGGGAGGGGTGGTGTGTGTGTGTGTGTGTGTGTGTGTGTGTGTGTGTGTGTGTGTGTGTGTGTGTGTGTGTGTGTGTGTGTGTGTGTGTGTGTGTGCGTGTGCGTGTGTGAGTGAGCGAGGGGAGGGGAAGCGAAGCGGAGAGAGGAGAGAGAGAGGAGAGAGAGGAGGAGGGCATTAAGGAGGAAGGTATCAATGGCACCGTCCAGCAATATCTAAAGCTGAGTGACCGGCAATGCTCCCTCGACAGCAGGGAGAGTAGCCCAGCAGTCGTAGCGGTCCCTGCGAGGTCCACACAGGGCATTTTAAAACACACACACACACACACACACCGGCGATGTGTTGTGGTGGGGTTCTCCCCGAAAACAGACCTGTGAAGGGGGTTTAGCTGTCACCGGATTGCCTTGCCACGATCGGGGGGTTTCTAAGGAGTCTTCCACCTGCGAGCACATCCCGATGAATTTATCGGCCAGAGAAGAGGTCGTAGCGCTTCCCACCAAGGTAACCTAACACGGTGGGTGCATGCAGGAGGGGGTTTTGTGTGTGTGTGTGCAACCGCACCCAGATAGCCTATTTAATTCTTTATCGTTTTGGCATAGGCATAGAAGAAGCAAGCAGCCTGTTCTGCTACACCTGCCATTCTGCTCTACTGTGTCGTGCATTTCGCTCACTTGTCAGTTTTGTGGGGTTGTTTTTTTTTAGACATGGTGGTGTTCGATTAAAACTAGAGGTGTACTCGTGTTTGCGCTGATGTGATGGTTGGCAGCAGATCTCCTGAACCCCCCCGCCTCCCCATTGCTCATTGTTCGGGGGGCAGATCGGAGGAGACCCCGGCAGACTGACTGGCAGAGCGGCGTCTTTGTTCCCCATTCAGTTCGTGGGGTGACTCGAATCCATCCATCTCTTACCACGTATTGAGGCAGTGGTGTTTAAAGGCGACAGCGTCCTCCATAGGTGTAACCAAAGCATGTATAGGTCTACCTAAGATGTATAGTAGATATATAATAATGTGTTTTATTTAGAGGGGTTGATATCTACCGATGTGCCCAGGCACCAGGTGGCAGACAGGATAGGCGTCATAGCCGAGCGCCCACTAAAAAAAACCCCGAATTTGCCTGGAAGACGCATCTGGTTCTCTCCAGGTCGGATTGTATTTTACAAGCGAATGCATTACATTATAAAGCGATTGGGCTTGTTTATTGCCCCTGGCCGGTTTGTAGCTTACATATGCCCAACGCCATATGCTTATAATGGGACCAGCAGTTTATCCAAGCGGTCTATTGTCATCTAAAATGCTGAACCTCAATCCACCTATACTCGTGTTACAATAGCCTATTGGCGGTGAAATCTGAACATGTCTGCATTTATTTATTTAGCTGTTTCCTTAACACGTTAACCAGGAAAACAAACAACACAGTGAATGACATTAAAAGGAAACTTAATATTTCCCCTGAAAGCAGATGGGCTTCTTCTCCCGGGGGCTCCCTGTGTTTTCCGGTTATTTTTCCAGTCCATTTGCACATCGCTAATTATTTTGCTCACTCGTTTTCACACTTGGATTAACCTCGATTGTAGACCCCCAAACCCCCCAATATGTCTACGACTCAGCTGCACCTAATGGTCTTATTTAGGCTGGAAAACAGATAAATATGTTGACACATATGACACAATAATAATTACAGGGAATGAAAACTTGAATGAGAACTTAACATGAATTTTGAATGCATATCTAGGTTTGAGGAGCTATCCTAACCATATACCCTATCCTCTTAAGCAAAAACCCGGCAAACAAATAAATACACAATTACACAGATTCAAACCAAACATGTTTGATAATGTGTGTGTACCCAGAGTAGAGTCTCTCGGAGTGGTTAAGTCCTCTAACAGCACCATCCTTTCCTGGAAGTGAAATGTGATACATCCGTAGGATGGAGGAGGAGGAGGAGGATGCTGGTCCTACTTATTGCACCATGCAGAAACATGGATGTCTCCCATACATACGTAGTCCTCTCTAATAGAATAAAGACTGGCTTCTATAGGCAGAAGTGTGGAAGACACACCGAGGTTTCAAAGCTCCCTTTTTGCACCATACAAAGGAATTGCATCATACCATTAACAAGTCACAAAGGGCCGAGGCTGCAGACATATTTGAGAGAATGGGCCAATTCCCCAGTTTAAAAGAAGTCCTGTCATCCATTGTAAAAGAAGTGTCGAAACAGCCAATATGTTGTCCCAGTGTGTGTGTGTGTGTGTGTGTGTGTACTCCCATACATTGAATATGGACGCCTTGGCCTCATTAGGTACATTGACCATATGATCCAATCCCCCTTTGACCTTCAGTGGCTAATGGGGACTCATAAATCCAGCGAGGTACGACGTAGCGCGTGGGGTCAAGGGGCTCGTAAATCACAACGGTGTCTGATCTGACATCGCCTCCCGTCGGCTGGTGCATTTAGGGGAGCTTCAACGCTGCTGAGAAACAAGTCCCTGATATCTCCTCGAAAACTCATCCATATTTGATGTCCGAAAAATACCAAATTTACGCCCAATATTGTCTTGACCACCCGCCCCCCCTTGATGTACCAATGAACATTTCACATTTTGGGAGGATGTGTGTGTGTATGAGTGTGTGTGTGTGTGTGTGTGTGTGTGTTTGTGTGTGTGTGCCTGCGCGTGCGTGTGTCTGTGTGCGTGAGTGTGTCTTTGCCCCCCCGAATACGGGCGCTTGCTTTGTATGAGCGAAAGCTGAGCGATGGGTTGTGACTTGACTGATGCCCTTCTCCCGGTGAATCACAAATGGCGGTGTGTCAGCATGTATGAATAATGCACACGGCTTCACAACACTCCCTTCTCTTTCCTTTCCTGTCTCCTCCGTCCGCTCATCCCGTCACTTTTGCCCCCCCCTCCCCCCCCCCCCTCCATCCACCACTCATCCACCCCCACCCCCCCCACCCCCCCCACCCCCTGACCCCCCCACCCCCACCCCCACCCCTTCCCCCAACCGCCCACTCGTCCGACGCCAAAAGGGCACGTCCGTCTTCTTAAGCCCCCAACCTGACTGCATGCATCTTAATCCCCCGCCGGATTATTTCTCTTCATCCTGACGATCACAACGTTTATTATTATTATTATTATTATTATTATTATTATTATTATTATTATAATTTCTTTATTTTCTGCGGCCGACTTTCCCCCTCGCAGTTAAACCTCCTAAACCAAAAGGCAGGCAGGCCCACCGGGCCTGGTGCTTCCCCCGCCTTTGCTGACGGTGAGCCACCACAGGTCGCCGTGGCAACGTGTTGATGATACACACAAGTCATTTAGCCGAGTGCGGGGCCCCCCCCCCCCCCTGATGAAGCGCGGGTTGACAGCTACATCCCTGACTGACAAGAGCCATTAAGGCGGGGGATGAGCGAAACCGATAGAAACGGGCTGACAAAGCAGAAGACAAGACCAACTGTCTTATCAGAATTGCGAGGGAGAGCGGTGTTTAATGGCCGTGCTCGGCAACTTCGACAGTGCACGCAGTTATCAAACGCTTCACGGTTTATACTGATTTAACTAATGTTTCCGTTGTCAAAAAGACCTCGAGAGACACCAAAGCATACAGTGTTTAATCTGTTAAAAAAACAAAAAAAAAAACTGTTTCAAGTGTACTTCATATTGCGTATCCACTTTGTGATAGCTTAGCTTAGCGCCACATCGCCACGCTATAGTCGCCATTGGCCTGCCTGCCGCTAGCTGGGAAGCTAACGTTAGAAGAAAAGAAAAGAATGTCACTCCGTCGTGTGTTCACCTCAGTACGGGCGCCCCCCCCCCCTACACTGACCTTGTTAAGATGAGTCACACTTTTCACACACGTTTCAGTGTAATTCAGGCAGGATTTACCCTGGCAGATGCCTGTGGATGTGGACTCCTTAGAGGTGAAACAAGACAAGATGGATGATAATTGTTTGATGACCAATTGAACAAGACAGAGTAGCTTTGTCATTTAATGTTCTACTCACAGTGACACACGCGCCCTGGCACAACAACACACACACACACACACACACACACACATCCCACACACACACATCACACGCACACACACATCACACACACACATCCCACACACACACATCACACGCACACACATCTCACACACACACACACACACACACACACACACACACACACACACACACACACACACACACACACACACACACACACACACACATCACACACACACACACACACACACACACACACACACACACACACACACACACACACACACATCACACACATCATTTGAGGACAAAAAAAAAGCATATTTTCTACTCCATTACACCCCAGCACCCAATTCTATTCATAACGTTATCATCCCTCAAGGAGAAATTCATTTTCTGTGCCCCACAAATCTAATTTCTATCAGGAAGTAATGCGATGAGTTATTAGTGACAGAATAGTGGTGGGAGGCCACCTGGGGTCCCGATGAATACATTGTTATTAACCAACACGCGCAACGCTACCGCTGGAAATGTAAATCATTTTCCGATGGATTTTCGCTGGGAGTTGCCAGGCAGTAATTATGACCTAATTAGCAAGCTGCATCCCAGATGTTTATTTATTTCATTTAAATGGATTGAACCTAATGAGTGCTTATAATAATACTAATAATAATAATAATAATAATAATGTTAATAACAAGTGTTTGTTCTGAATTAGTATTTGGTAGATTCTCTGAAGTTGTCACGGTGCACAGTGTTGCGTTACCGCAGAAATAATGAGCTCTCGGAGGACAGACCATGTGACCAGGGGAGACAGGCGACACCATGGCAGCGCTGATACACAGCAGAGTGTTGGATTCTGGGTAAACACTATTTCTCCAGGTAATTGATTAAGTGTATCCCTATTTGCATCTGGGCAACAGCTACAAACAATAAAGAATGAATGGGCCTGTGGTGCTTGAATTACTGACTGTGTGTGTGCGTGTGTGTGTGTGTGTGTGTGTGTGTGTGTGTGTGTGTGTGGGGGGGGGGGGGGGGGTGTGTGTGTGTGTTACAGATTATCGATCGAGTACAGTTATGGATTGTAGCTAATCATTGCCCGAGAGAAGTCGTTTCCTTGTTAGTGCATTAATCAAATCAGTGCAAAAGCGGGGGGGGGGGGAAACAAACATGTATTCATAAGGCATATTGATAGTGGTCCACATATCGTAGTATTGCTCACATTCCATTCCAACGTAATGCAATTGCAGCAATGCAGTCGTTATCCAGATAGAGATTAGATCGCACCTCCGAGTGAAACCTGAAGGCCGATGAATCCCCCCTCAGTAAAGAGAAACTCGATGACGGCCGGGCAGACAAAGGTGTCTGTGGTTGTTAGGTGTCTGTGGTTGTTAGGTGTCTGTGGTTGTTAGGGGTCTGGTTGTTAGGGGTGCTATCGTTCTGCTCCACAGAAACTCACTAATTAGCTGTAAGTCTACTCTCGCCAGCCTCCTGTTTCCCTGGATGTGTCTTTCTTTAGAATATACCCTGAAAGCTGTACATTATTCACATTTATACGCCATGAGCGACGCAAACGCTTTGATGTACTGTAGGTGATGCTCGAAATAGAGAGAGAGAGAGAGAGAGAGAGAGAGAGAGAGAGAGAGAGAGAGAGAGAGAGAGAGAGAGAGAGAGAGAGAGAGAGAGAAAGAAAGAACGTCTTGAGCGTGGATGCACCGGCAGATGGGTTGAAAGAGAGAGAGATTGAGAGAGAGAGAGAGAGAGAGAGAGAGAGAGAGAGAGAGAGAGAGAGAGAGAGAGAGAGACCGAGACAGAGACAGAGACAGAGACAGAGACAGATGGATATGGATTGAGGTGCTGTTTATGTTCCTTTATTAAGATCTAAGGCGGGAGCATGCAAATGAATAACTTATATGGATATTAGTGTTTTGGACTCCTGAGCCGTCAGGAGAACGGTGTCCGTGCCAGTCTCAGATATGCTAATGTGACACTCTCAATCTGACGCCATCTAAACTCCCGCCATGTCTTGTTAGCCGACGCGACGTGCTGAGGTCTGGTTGTTGTTTGATGATGGAGAGAGAGAGGGTGGCGAGGAGGTCCATATAAGATTGCTTGTGTTTTTTTATTACCTTTGGGTTGACTTCAGTAAATCGTGTCTGGGTGGGTACACGAGAAAATCAAGAGAAACCCCCTTGCAAATATATACTTCCGTGAGCTTGCGTTCACTGCAGTTTTGTAGTTAAATGTTTGTGAGGTTCAATTCATCGTTATTTACGTACATCTCTAATAAGATTAGGTGTAATGGATTTCTCCCTGTAAAGCGAAACCAGAAAGCACAGAAATCGGAGTAAATCATTTTAATCTGCGGTGCTAAAATCCACGGAGGTGTCTTAAGACACCGGCTGTAATCGCATTTGGGCTAAAAAGACGGCTGTTGTAGGAATCAAGGTCTCAAGGTCTTAGGCATGTCATCACGTGTACCTTTTACTTCATTCCTATTGAATTCGTGCTCGCCGGGTTTCTCGAATCAGCCTGCTGTAACCCAGTGCAACTCCCAGGGCCATGTAGGACTCACCACAATACTCTGACTGAGAATGTCTCTTTCTTTTCCAAATGTGCTGGAAGAAGTGTGGTAAATGTGTGTGTGTGTGTGTGTGTGTCTATGTGTGTGTCTGTGTGTGTGTGTGTGTGTGTGTGTTTTTTTTTTGGGTTGGTTTTTTTAAATCTGTGAACACACTTTGTGCCAAATAACCAACGTTGCATCTGTTGCTAGTCTCAGTAGAAGAGGCTGAAGCGTCCCTTTCCAGATGCTCCTCTCTGGTGGCGCATGATCACCTGACCTTGGAGCCCGCTCAAGATGGACGGGTGGTGGGCTTTTGGGCCATTGTTGATGATGCCCTCCCCCCCCCCACCCTCTGTGGGGTTCACTTCGGCCAAAAAAAAAGTTTTGAGGTCAGCGAGACAGTTACCCACCTGCCGCGTGGCTCTGTGGGAATGGTTCCAGTTATGGAAGTCTAGTTTTTTCCGTAGCAAAAAAGGTGCAAAAAGCTACACTTTGGGTGGAGGTACTGAATCGAGCATGATATTATGACCAGCGCCACCACCACCCACCACCACCACCACCCACCACCCACCACCACCACCACCACCTCTCGATCTCCCTCTAAATATAACTGTAACCATAAAATCGAACCACTGCTGGCTAGTATATAGCTCCACAGCTTTCCCGTGTAGCTATCTGTTTGGTTTATTCGATTTCATTGATCGTATTTATTGATTTATTTTTATTACACCGGGAAGTGAAATTGGACACCGGAGAGGGTCGGCTTCCTTTTTTTCAAACTGCCTGTGCAGACCGATGAGATTAGCGTTCCTTCTGTTTCCCCCCCCCGCGCCCCCCCCCCCCCCCCCCCACCTCATCCCCAATCTCCCTGATAATAGTTACTGTGCTGTTGTGTCATTTATTATTCATAGCTGTAAGCGACTTGAGTTACTCCAGATTTCGAGCTTCGGTCAGTCATCCCCCAATGAAATCGTCTCGTCTGTCTCATTCTGCCGTTCGCGGGCATTTGTCAGCGTTGTTACGTCGCGCAGACAAAATGTCTGCCGGCGTGTTGGTGGCCCGAGACTCGCGGCGCCCTGCTCTGGAATTATTTATATATGCAGGGTGAAGACTCACTCCGTTTGAGTGACAGGTATGTTTACTTGTTAAAGAGAGAGCTCCTCTCAGACTATTGCTTCTCCTCCACAGAATGTAACCAAGCTGCTGGAGCCTCTAAGCCACATCCTGTGTCTCTCTGATCCCCCTCTCTCTCTCTCCCCCTCTCCCTCTCCCTCTCCTCTCTCTCTCTCTCTCTCTCTCTCTCTCTCTCTCTCTCTCTCTCCTCTCTCTCTCTCTCTCTCTCTCTCTCTCTCTCTCTCTCTCTCTCTCTCTCTCTCTCTCTCTCTCTCTCTCCTCTCTCTCGTGTGTGCGTGTGCACGCGCACTTGTGTTCAAGAGGGAAAAAGTGTCACAGTCAGTACCCCATGATGGTTTGCCATCTGCCTTGTGTGTGTGCTTGTGTGTGTGCGCCCCTGTGTGTGTGTGCTCCAGTGTGTGTGTGTGTGTGCGCGTGTGTGTTTGAGCATATACACTCATTTGTGAACGTCATCGTTGCCAACAGGGAGCGGGGGTCAATGATAACAGGAACCAGTATCATTATCCTCCCCTCCTCCTCCTCCTCCTCCTCCTCCTCCTCCTCCTCCTCCTCCTCCTCATGTTTTTCTCACCTTTGAAAACAAGCACCTTTTTTAGCTCCTCGCAGAATAGATAGCACACCACTTCAGAGCAGACAGTCACAGAATGTGTTCACTGCGACTGTGAGGTTCGCCACGCCGGGGGAAACCCAGAAGAAGATCAAATGAAAATGAAAACGCCTTTTGCCAGTCGTTGCCATTGTTAAAGTGGATTGAGTCGTTTCGGAACTCTCTCCATCCGTCCACCGCCGTTAAAAGAAAAATGCCACAAAAAAAAACAACCAGATTGATGATCCGTTTTGCGGGAATCCTGGCCGTCGTAAACGTACCACGGGGGTGGGGGTTGTTTTTTTTTTTTTTCACACTGCGGCGTTTCCCACCCCCCCCCCCCCCCCCCCACATAACAGCACAGCAATTACTTGACAGTGAAAGGAGAGATAAGCATCAGATTGCGGCCCCAATCTCTACCCACTAAGCTGCCTGTGCTGGAAACAGATCCGCTCCTCTTTTCTTTTTTCACGCAAGCTCGTGGCTGGGTTGTCATGGAGACAGGCCTTGAGAGACCAACTCCGCCAGCTTGCCTCGTCGAGTGAGGTGCATGCTGGGTAACAAAAGAAAAGAAACGGGGGATGGTGGTGAGGTGATGAAAACAAAGCATGTCATCTTCTTACCTCTCCCATAGATATATCTATATCTATATATCCGCGATTCCGCAAGTCCACCCCGTGGCAGCGGTCAGCTGAGAGAGGAACATGGCACTGAACCCACAACCAATGGCTGTCACGGGTTGCGCGGGGAGAATGAGGAACGGAGACTTAGGAGGTGAACCCACAAC
>CM051005.1:13992599-14000099 GCA_027704905.1 Muraenolepis orangiensis | reverse complement strand
TGTGTGTGTGTGTGTGTGTGTGTGTGTGTGTGTGTGTGTGCATGCTTCAGTGTTTGTATATGTGTGTTTGTGCATGTGTGTGCATGCCTCAGTGTTTGTGTGTATGTGTGTATGTGTGTGTGTGTGTGTGTATGTGTGCGTGTGTATATGTGTGTGTGTGTGTGCCTCAGTGTTTGTATATGTGTGTTAGTGGTAGAACCAGAGAGAGAGAGAGAGAGAGAGAGAGAGAGAGAGAGAGAGAGAGAGAGAGAGAGAGAGAGAGAGAGAGAGAGAGAGAGAGAGAGAGCAATATGAAGAAGACAAGCAGAGGGAAGGATATCCTTGCGCTAGGAATAGAGGATATAATGTTCTACTTCCACTGACTTCCCTCATCCTCGTCATATAGTGTCAGTGGGTCTCCATCGCCGCTGCGTATACTCCCGCCGCGTTGTAGCGTTAACAACTTTAATGCGCCACGAGTACATTTAAAACAATTGAGCGCTAAGGGTAGAATTAGGGGGCCGAGCTCAAACTAAATGAAATTACTAGGAGGGGGTGAAGCATCGCCGCAGTTTAGCCCACGTCTCAATGGCCGGGGCGAAAGTGTTATTAATACGGACAAAAAAAAAAAAGCTTGAAGGCAAAGCAATTCCAGTCTATTTCTTTGGTCTTAGTTGTCTGAGCTTCTGGTTTCCATTGTCGCTGTTTAAATTCAGTGTTGAGTATTCCGTGGCTTAATCTCAACGGGGAAATGGGAAGAGCTAATCCTGTATTAGCATACATTTCTCATGAATATCCCCCCCACCCCCCTTCATAAGATATCCGTCTTCATGTACCATATTTTACGTTCTAGTTTCCGTCTTGACTGGCATTATAGAAAAATAATAATAATAATAACAAACGTCAAAAGACGACTCCTAAAGAGACCTGTGTATAGTATTTTTGTAGTATAATGTTGTTTATATTATAGGGTGACCAAACGTCCTCTTTTGGCCGGACATGTCCTCTTTTCACGCCCTGTCCGGGTCGTCCGGGGGGGTTTATAAATTCATGAAAATGTCCGGGTTTCGCGGACCGTTTGCGTGTACTTAAATTGACTGGCGCATTGCACAGAATACTACGGTACTCTGTTGCGTGTGTGACGTAATCCCTGAGTTTGAAGCTTTGTGGGCGGCTCTCCAACTACGCTGACACACAAACAGAGGAAGGGGACAGAGCGGACCGCAGCTCACATTCACAATGCCAAAGCGCAAATGTACTTTTACAGATGAATTGCAGAAGAAATTCCAAATGTACCGACCCGGTCGGAACAAATGGGAGGCGGAGTGCACCGTGTGCAAAGCTTGCACATACGTGTGTGTGTCCAATAAAGGTGCAGGCGATCTTAAAGCGCACATGGACACAGACAAACATAGGAAAGCTGTGCAAGGTGAGAGTTTGTCGGTAAAGTTGACAGACTTCTTTGTTAGACCAGGCTAAACAGAGGCTGCTGTAAATGCAGCGGAGGGTGCGTTTGCATTTCACACTGTGAAACATCACAACAGCTACACATCTATGGATTGTGCCTTGCTAAAAAAAAGCATTTCCAGACTCTGACACTGCCAAAAAAGTCAGTAGTGCGCGCACTTGATTGACGTCGCACATGAAGCACTCAAAGAAATCCAGTACTGTGGTGTGTTTCTACAGACGGGAGTAACCACGGAGCAGTGAAAATATTCCCAATCATAATCCAGTACTTTGACTGGAAGAGGGGTGGCATGCAAACAAAATTAATCGAGGTTAAAGACACACCAAATGAGACAGCAGAAACCATTGCACAATATCTCATTGAAACATTGGCAAAAAAACAATTTGTCTGAAAAATGCATTGCATTTACTGGCAACAATTGCAACACAAACTTTGGAGGAATCCGACGTGATGAAGGGGGAAAGAATGTGTTTGCAAATTTGAAGAGGTTGCTGCAGAAGAACACTCTGATCGGTGTGGGTTTCCCAGCACACATAGAAAGAGAGAAAGCTATGTAGCTGTGGGAGAGAAACTTTAAACTTTTAATTTTAAATTGGGACCCTAGAAAACAGTTTGAAGCTAGAAATATGTGAAAAGTTGTCGTTTCACTGTGGTTGTTTACAATGACAGGGCCTGGAATTGTGTTTACAAACATTTAAAGTAGGCTTATATTTGGTTCATGGTGCCTCAAAATGTGTTTGGTTTGATTTAGGTAATCAAATGTTATGTTATGTTATGTTATGTTCACTAATGGCAATTATGCAAATGTGAAATCCAAAACTGCATAGTATACTTTTAAAATAATTAGATTAGTATCTTTGTGAGGTTACTGTTTTATTGTTTACATTGACAAGATACAAAGAGATTATTTGTTAAAGCTGGATTTTCTATTTTCTACTATTTCATATATATTTTTATTTATTTTTGTCCAGTAAGACTTGAAAAGAGAGCTATTTTGTTACAGGTTGATGTTTAAGTTATTCTTGTGCATTTGAGATTTGTCAGAGATAATTCTAGGCATAATAAAGCATGTTGATTGTTGAGTAACCTTGGTTTGGTGTGTCTTTGGTTATAGAGAGATATTATTGTGTTATATACAGTAAAATAATATAAATAATAATTTTATATCCATACAGAGGAGGCATACTTTAAAACAATAAGGCATCTTTGAGTAAACGTTGAGTATCATTGAGTATCATTAAGTATCTCGAGGCTGGGGGCAGCATGGTTTGTTGGAGTTGTGACCTCTAACCATCTATCCAATGTCCTACCAACCGTATGTTCAGCCAAGGCAAATACCACAATTCAGTAGTGCGCGCACTTGATTGACGTCGCACATGAAGCACTCAAAGAAATCCAGTACTGTGGTGTTTCTACAGACGGGAGTAACCACGGAGCAGTGAAAATATTCCCAATCATAATCCAGTACTTTGACTGGAAGAGGGGTGGCATGCAAACACAATTAATCGAGGTTAAAGACACACCAAATGAGACAGCAGAAACCATTGCACAATATCTCATTGAAACATTGGCAAAAAAACAATTTGTCTGAAAAATGCATTGCATTTACTGGCAACAATTGCAACACAAACTTTGGAGGAATCCGACGTGATGAAGGGGGAAAGAATGTGTTTGCAAATTTGAAGAGGTTGCTGCAGAAGAACACTCTGATCGGTGTGGGTTTCCCAGCACACATAGAAAGAGAGAAAGCTATGTAGCTGTGGGAGAGAAACTTTAAACTTTTAATTTTAAATTGGGACCCTAGAAAACAGTTTGAAGCTAGAAATATGTGAAAAGTTGTCGTTTCACTGTGGTTGTTTACAATGACAGGGCCTGGAATTGTGTTTACAAACATTTAAAGTAGGCTTATATTTGGTTCATGGTGCCTCAAAATGTGTTTGGTTTGATTTAGGTAATCAAATGTTATGTTATGTTATGTTATGTTCACTAATGGCAATTATGCAAATGTGAAATCCAAAACTGCATAGTATACTTTTAAAATAATTAGATTAGTATCTTTGTGAGGTTACTGTTTTATTGTTTACATTGACAAGATACAAAGAGATTATTTGTTAAAGCTGGATTTTCTATTTTCTACTATTTCATATATTTTTTATTTATTTTTGTCCAGTAAGACTTGAAAAGAGAGCTATTTTGTTACAGGTTGATGTTTAAGTTATTCAAGTCAAGTCAAGTCAAGTTTATTGTCACTTCACAGTTTACAGTTTAGTATAAAGCAGTGATGTGAAAATCTTGTGTGCAATACCCGACGACAGACAGCAGTTATAAAATAAGATAAAATAAAAATAGATAAAAATAGAATAAAAATAGAATAAAGAAGAATATAAAATAAAAATAAAAAATGCAATTTATAAAATGCAAAAATCAGCACAGAAAAGAGCAATATGTATATATAAATCAATGTAATAAAATATACATTGTTATATGTTATACGCCCTTGTTCAGCAGCCTGATGGCCTGACTGTGGAAGCTATCTCTAAGCCTATTTGTACGACACTTGATACTGCGGTATCGCCTGCCTGACGGTAACAGTGAGTACAGTTGGTGGCTGGGGTGGGCAATGTCTTTTATAATTTGTTTGGCCTTGACCACGCACCGCTGGTTGTAAATGTCCAGGAGGGAGGGGAGCTCACCTCCAACGATATACTGGGCCGTCCGCACCACTCTTTGAAGCGCTCTGCGCTCGAGTGCCGTGCAGTTCCCGTACCAGGCGGTGATACACCCTGTAAGAACACTCTCGATGGTACCGTTGTAGAATGTTCTCAGGATGCGGGGGCCCATGCTGAATTTCTTCAGACGCCTGAGAAAATACAGGCGTTGTTGGGCCCTTTTCACCACGTGTGTGGTGTGCGTGGACCATGTGAGGTCCTCGGAGATGTGCACGCCGAGGAACTTGAAGCTGCTGACCCTCTCTACTGCAACGCCGTATTCTTGTGCATTTGAGATTTGTCAGAGATAATTCTAGGCATAATAAAGCATGTTGATTGTTGAGTAACCTTGGTTTGGTGTGTCTTTGGTTATAGAGAGATATGATTGTGTTATATACAGTAAAATAATATAAATAATGATTTGATATCCATACAGAGGAGGCATACTTTAAAACAATAAGGCATCTTTGAGTAAACGTTGAGTATCATTGAGTATCATTAAGTATCTCGAGGCTGGGGGCAGCATGTCCTCTTTTTTGGAAATCAAAATATGGTCACCCTAGTTTATATTATATCGTATAGTATATACTATAGTGTATATAGGGTTGTTTATAGCATATAGTATAGCATATGGTAGTGTTGTTTATAGTGTAGTATAGTTGTGTATAGTTAATATAGTATTGTTGTTGAAATTCATACTGTGGGAGGGAATGGGGAGTAAGCATTCCATTGTACTTGCACATGGCAAACAAAAACATATTGAATCTTGAATCCTTGAACATAAACGATAGCTCAATCAGTAGGGACTTGGCTTCTAGGAACTGGAAGGTCATCGGTTGAAGTCCTCGAAACACACGAGAACGGTCGAGGTGCCCTTGAGCAAGGCACCAGACCCCTACACTGCTCCCTGGCCCTGTGGCTGTCCACTGTTCCTAATACTAGTATGGGTTATATACAGAGAACTAAGTTCACTGTGTGTGTGTGTGTGTGTGTGTGTGTGTGTACATGTATTTGACCAATGAAGAGGATTCAACCCTCCAGATTTAGTATTTCATTGAGCTGGAACTGAATGGTGGTTCTGCGTGGTTTCTGTTTCTCTCTTTGCAGAGTGCCTGCCCCCCCTGTTGAGCGGACCTCCAGCCCGCCCTCCTGTCTCCATCGTCTCCCAGACCGCCTCCCTCCCCCCTCCCCTCCTCCCTTCCGCGGCACCATGCCTCTGGCCGGGACACGCCGATCTCCGGCCTCCGCGGTGGGCGGGAGGCCCGTCCAGGGGCGACGGCCCTGCCTCCGACCGTCACTGCCCCTCCGCCCTCCGCTCCTGCTGCCGGCCCTGCTCCTCCTAATTGGGCCTTTGAGCGACGTGTGCGAAGCGCTAGGTACGTAGCAGCCCTGCCGGCGCGGATAACAGTTTCCTGTCGCCGCCGCCGCCGCCTGTCTGTTTAGCGCTGGCTGTGGCTGTGGCTGTGTGTGTGTGTGTGTGTGTACGCGATGTGTTGTCATGTTCACCGTTTGAGTTGTGGGGCTCATATGTGTTACTTGATGGTTATTGTGGTAATTAGATTGTGGCCTATAGTCAACGGTGGTCTGGTGATGTGCTAGCAGGGCCTGGCAGCATGTTCCCCCCACCCCCCATCACTGTCTTCACTGATTGCACCACCGCCGCCACACACACGCACACACACACACACACATATACGCATACCTGTGCACGCACGCACCCACACACACACGTATATATACACAGAAACGCACACCTGTGCATGCACGCCTCCACACACACACACACACACACACACACACACACATACACGCACAGAAGACCATCAGAACACATTTCCATTACTTGTCACTGCGCTGGAAATACTCCCGAGCAGAGTTTCGGAAATGGATCCTGGCCAAAGACGAGAGATAACAGCAGAGGCCATTAGTGGCTGGGCAAAGTCTAATACATTTTCCACTCCTCTTTCATTCATTTAACCAATTTGACTCCTGGCCCTTAAAGTGATCGACGTCAAGGCTGAAATTGTTTTTGTGTCTCAGCCCACATGAAAGTCCCTTTGCGAGGCCACCGGGGTTGACTAAGTAGTGCTATATTCGGATACCTTTGACACCGTGACTCCCCCTGCAAGTGTGTGTACAATCCGTGAAAAAAAAAATGATATATATATAACCTTATTCCCTTCCCTCTTTTTAAAAATGAATACCCACAGCCTCGCACTTTACACGCACTCAATGCAACCAGACGGCTCGGAAGTCTTGCGTCATGAATGTGCTAATTCGTTGTTAGATTTGTTTTATTTGTCATGTATAATGAATTGCTAATGTGATTCATTTTTGGATATCTCAGAGACATATATTCACATGTCTCTTTAGTCCTACACCATCGCTCCCCCCCCCCGCCCCCCTCCTGCTCCCCCTCCTCCACTCCTCCCCCCCCCCCCCCCCCCCCCCGCGCGCTAACTCTAACGCACAGCCGCCACCTCCGTGCCGTTCGTGTTACTCCGCCTGCGAACGGCAGAAGTGAATTAGAAATGACGGGCAACTTCCATTATTAATTAATATCCTTGCGCTATATGGCGCTGTATGTGGGTGTGTCGTCTAAGAGCCCCCCTCAACCCACCCCCCCATATGGACGTCCCTCGGAGCGCCACAGACGAGACGTTTCATTAGGACCAGAGCCATAGAGAGCCATATCTTTTAATATTTACCGTTCAATATCAGCATTTCGCTGCTGTCTGTCCCATAGAAGAACTTCACTTCACAGCGCGAGGTTTGCTAGCTAACTAGTTAGGGGGTTCGTGAACCACGTGATCGGCGGTGACATCAAAGAGTGTCGCAACTCTTATTATCTCTACGGCTCTGATTAGGACAAGCCGGCCCTACTCCTCTCTCCCTCCGCCCCGTCTGCCTGCCTGCCGTACCCAAACCTAAACTAAATCCACCCAGACAAAGCTCTATTATTATTATTATGTTCTGTTGGTTGTTGTTGTTGATGCTGTTGTTGTTGTTGTTGTTGTTGGAACTTTCCCCAGCGGTAACTACTTTCTGTTTGGAAGCCAATCCGCAGAGGGAGGACCACCATGGCGTGGGGGGGTTCTTATATATATTTTTATTTTTATTTTTATTTTTATTTTTTTGGCGGCTCTTAAGAGGATTATGCGGTGGTCATATTGCGGGGTTTTAACTCTGCTTGTTGTTGACTAACCGAGAGCACTTTAATAGTGCGCCCGGGAACAGAACCGAGGAGGAGGAAGAAACAGAAACCCCCTCCTCACCCCCCCCCCCACTCCCCTCCCCCCTCCTCACCCCCCCCCCACTCCCCTCACCCCCCCCCCCCCCCCCCTC
>CM051005.1:13982599-13987599 GCA_027704905.1 Muraenolepis orangiensis | reverse complement strand
GCAGACAGGTACACACACACAGACAGGTACACACATCAGACAGGTACACACACGCAGACGGGTACACACATTAGATGGGTACACACACGCAGACGGGTACACACATCAGACAGGTACACACATCAGACAGGTACACACACGCAGACAGGTACACACACGCAGACAGGTACACACACGCAGACAGGGGCATACACATCAGACAGGTACACACACGCAGACAGGTACACACACGCAGACAGGTACACACACGCAGACAGGTACACACACGCAGACGGGCATACACATCAGACAGGTACACACACGCCCCCCCCCCCTGTTCACAGGCTTTGTCGTTAACATGTGGTTCACATGTGTGGTTTGAGAGATCCGATCGCAGCGATCGTGGACGGCGGCGTTCGTAGGTGAGTTGACACTTAGCGTTGAGAATGTGGTCTGATGAGACTTTCTCCACTCTATATGCAAATAAGCACGTGAGGAGACCTTCCACCTGTTGTTGTTCTTCTTCTTCTTTGTAATTACTGCTTGTTTAGAACTAGGCCTGTGTTGGTGTTGTAATATAAGGCCATCGTGGAGTACTACTCGCTCTCTGCTCACACAGAGGACGTCAGTTGAGTGGAGCGGCCCTTAATGTGGCCTTAAAGAGACATTCGCGTTCACACTGCAAAACGTGTGTGGTCTTCTATGTAGACCACCATGTGGTTTCAGAGATCGGATGTCAACGTGGATTAAAAACCACATTGGAGCTGTTCACATTATATGGTACATGTGGTTTGTGAGATGTGGGATCTCCGAAACACCATGATGTTAATACCACATGTGAACGTGTCTTCCAGGTTGCCAGCGGGTTAGGGCTAAGGTTAGCCGCTCTCTGCTAACCTTAGCCGCTCTCTGCTAACCTTAGCCGCTCTCTGCTAACCTTAGCCGCTCTCTGCTAACCTTAGCCGCTCTCTGCTAACCTTAGCCGCTCTCTGCTAACCTTGGCCGCTCTCTGCTAACCTTAGCCGCTCTCTGCTAACCTTGGCCGCTCTCTGCTAACCTTAGCCCCTTAATCGGTTTATTCAGACTTGCCCATGTAACACCTTTTTGCCGATTATTTTCTCATTTTGCGTGTAGTTGCTGCTGCTGCTGCTGCTGCTTGCTCCAGTATCGATTGTAAACTTTGCTTGTGCTCAGGCTGTTAAGTCGCTTTGGACCAACAAATATAAATAAAGGGTTCGCTCAATAACTAAATAGTAGTAGTCGTCCATAAATAGTATAAATGTAAATCTTTGGGTTTTATAGATTGGTGAAGTTGGGTGTTTGTGTGTTTTTATGTGTTTATGAGTCTGTGATTGATATGCAGCATAGAAAAAGCAAAAAATACAACACACACACACACACACACACACACACACACACACACACACACACACACATACACACACCTGGTTTGACACAACCAGCTCCCTGCGCTGTCAGCTGCAGATGTAACAATGCAGCTGTGCCACACACTCCCCGCTCCCCCTCCACCCCCTCCACCTACTCCCTGTCTCCCACCCTCTCCCCCACCCTCACCCCCACCCTCACCCCCACCCTCTCCCCCACCCTCACCCCCACCCTCTCCCCCACCCTCACCCCCACCCTCCACCCCGCCCTGCATCAAACACTGCTTTTAATAGTCCCTTCCAGTGAACCTGGGAGTCATTGAGGCGACTGTATGTGTGTGTGTGTGTGTGTGTGTGTGTGTGTGTGTGTGTGTGTGTGTGGAGGGGGGAGCTAACACATAAGCATGGCACTTTAGCATCCCCCTTTAGCTCCTCTCCCCCCCCCCCCTGCCACCCCCCATAATGTGTGCTCGCCGAGGGCCAGAGCGAGGAGGGTGTTAATCTAATGTACGCCGTCTCCCCTCCCCGGTAAGCTCATCTAATATGGCCGCTCCTAAGTGCTCATGTGAGATAAGATTGCGGCGGCCACATGTTGTGGCCAGGTGCCCGCCATCCGGAGGCCCTGGTCTGGCGCTCTGCCCTGCCCTGGCTGGGAGGGTGGAGGGAGGGTGGAGGGAGGGTGGAGGGTAGGGAGGGGGGAGGGGGGAAGGAGGAGGGGAGGGAGGATTGGAGGGGAGGAGGGAGGGAGGGAGGGAGGGGGGAGCTGTGGCGTCATGGTTCGTTTGGACATGAGAAAGACACAAGGGATTAGACTTGGCATCAGCAGGGGAGGAATAAAGAGTGTGTGTGTGTGTGTGTGTGTGGGGGGGGGGGGCAGTGAGGATTATAGTGGGGAAAGAGGGAGGGGGTGGGGGGTGGCAGAGGAGAGGGGGAGAGAGGTGAGGAAATGAGAGGAGAACAGAGGCCTGAAGAGGAGAGTGGAGAGGAGGAGAGAGTGTAGAGGAGGGGAGGAGAGGAGTTGAGAAGAGTAGAAGAGAGAGGAAAAGAGGAGAAAGAGAGGACAGGAGAGAAAATGAGAGGATAAGAGGATAAGACAGAAGGAGAGACGAGATGAAGGGAGAGGAGAGGAAAGGAGGAGGAGAGAGCAGAGGAGAGGGAAGGGGAGAAGAGGAGTTGAGAGATGAGAGGAAATGAGAGGATATGGGAGGATAAGACGGAAAGGAGGGAGGAGATGAGGGAAGAGGAGAGAGGGGAGAGGAGATAGATGATGAGAGGAGAGGAGGAGAGAGAAGATGAGGGGAGAGGAGAGGAGGAGAGAGGAGAGGAGAGGAGAGGAGAGGAGAGGAGAGGAGAGGAGAGGAGAGGAGAGGAGAGGAGAGGAGAGGAGAGGAGAGGTTTTTGGTTTTTCAAAATCCCTTTAATCTTTCAAAACAAATACATTGGATAACGATCACCTCATCACGTAGAGGGATTCAATACTTAAAATAATAAATCAATAGACCAAAAACAGTCACTCACAAACACAGCACTCATATGTGGAGTCTCAGCTCACCATCCCCCCCCACAGAGCACAAGCACCCCCCCACAGCCCACATGTGGCTGAAAGCCTGTATATTGTCCATCAGGTGGTAGTAGGTGTACTCCACCCTCAGCCTGGCTCTCAGAAGCCCCCGCAGCACCGGCAGCAGCGCCACGCTCCCCACACCCTTATAGTCTACAGTCAGAAGGGCGACAGGCCTCCAGTTCTTCAGCAGGGCTCCAGTCAGCTCCTCCAGGGTCAGCTCGAGGTCCAGAGCAGCTTTCTCCTCCGGGCTGAGCTGGGGAAGACCCTCCAGGATCTCCTCACGGCCCTCGGTGCTGCACTGCTCTCCCCCAAAAAGGTTGGTGTAGAAGTCCATGGCGTGGTCCCTCATCTCCTCCGGACTGCTGGTGACTCTTCCTCCTGGAAGCTTCAGGCAGCTCATCTGCTTCCTCTGCGCCACCGATCTCTCCAGGTTGAAGAAGAAGGGGGTTGGGGCATCCATCTCCTTTATCTCCAGGAAGCGACACCTGACCAGAGCTCCCTTAACTCTCTCCTGCAGGAAGGAGCTTAGCTCCAACCTCTTCTTCTGCAGCAGCTCAGATATCAATGCTCTTTTCAATCTATCCCTCCCACCATTTATGTTTAAGGTGCCGATGTTGATGGTACCCATTGAAAAGAGAGAAGGTATAGAAAGGACAGTTATAAAACACCCTGTGTTGCATGATCAGGGCCGCTTAGTTTTTTAGCAGCTTCATCTTTTGCTGCCTTTCTTAGAACCGTGATGTGCTTTTTAAGACGAAAGCGTCTGCGTTTGTCCAGCACATCAAAACTTACTGATTTTTTAATCGTGTTAACAGAGCGTATGAATTTATCCGTATCGCTAAAATAATCCTTAACTGAAATCGACCTGTAAAAAGTTTCATCTAGGAATGTTTTAATTTCCTCAACGGAGTACAGATCTGTCTTCTTCTGGGAGCTCCCAGCCAGCGAAGAGGTGTCGGACTCTGAGTCGTACTCCATGTCCTCTCCCTCAGCGTCTGACCCGCTCTGAGCGTCTCCCCCCTCTCTCTCTCTCTCCCTGTCCGGCTCTGCTTCGGCCACTGCGCCTTTAACGGCGAGATCAGCCGCTGCGCCTTTAACGGCGAGATCAGCCGCTGCCTCCCCACCCGCGGGTCTGTCCTCACAGGACCCGGCAACCGGCCCGGTGCCGGCCCCGTCCTCACAGGACCCGGCAACGGGCTCGGTGCCGGGTACTACGGCCACGGCGCTAGCCGCACTGTCGGTACTATCGGAGCCGCCCGCCGCGTCGGCGACAGGTGCCGCGTCGGCGGCCGGAGGCTCGGGGGCCGGAGCCGGGGCCACGTTAGTAGCCGGCGGCTCGGGGGCTGGCGGCCCGGCCGCCGGAGCCGCGTTAGCGGCCGGCGGCTCGGGGACCGGCCCCCCCCCCCCTTGCTGTTTGCGCGGACAGGCGAAGCGCTTGTGTCCCACATCTCCACACTCGAAACACCTCATCTGCCCTGCGCTGGCGTACACCATGTAGAACCCCTCCCCGTGCTTCACCCTGAAGGACACCTCCAGAGTGTTGGTAGGAGAGTCCAGGAACATTAAAGCCTGTCGTCTCAGGGACTGTACATGCTTTAGTTTGGGATCCTTACATCCCAAACTCACAGTTTTAAACCCGCTAGCGAATTTGCCAAATCTCCGCAGCTCTACCTCCAGCAGCTCGTTGGGGATGAACGGCGGAACACCGGAGACGGTGACCCGCGTAGAGGGGACCGAAAGCGGGGAGACCTGCACGTACAGGTCCCTAATGATCACGCCGCTGGCGACCAGCTGGTGTACCATTTGCTCACTTTTGACAAAGACTAGAACCGCTTTGTTCACCCTAGAGGCGAACACCAGGTTCCCATGACCCACCTCCTCCCCGGCGGCCAGCAGAGCCTCCTCCACCGACACGCTACTGTCATGCGGGGCGATCCGCACTCCCTGCCGCAGGGACGGCGGAGGCGTCTCGGAGGACGCCATGCGCCCCGAAAATACTCAAAACGCAAAGCACACCGCAAACACAATGAGATTAAATGAAGTAAATAAACTAACCTTGCCTGATCATGCAA
>CM051005.1:13960099-13965099 GCA_027704905.1 Muraenolepis orangiensis | reverse complement strand
TCTCTCTCTCTGTCTCTGTCTCTGTCTCTGTCTCTGTCTCTCTCTCTCTCTCCATCGACACAACACAGCCGTTGCTCTCTCTCTCTCTCCTCTCCTCTCTCTCTCTCTCTCTCTCTCTCTCTCTCTCTCTCCTCTCTCTCTTCTCTCTCTCTCTCTCTCTCTCTCTCTCTCTCTCTCTCTCTCTCTCTCTCTCTCTCTCTCTGATGATGATGAAGCCTGATGGCTTCCCCTTGTATCGTGATTTATTCTTCCGCCGGAAAAGAAGGTGCACCGGAAATAAAAAACAAAACAGAAAAAAGATCCATACTTCTTTTCTTTTCCCTTTATGGGTTTTTGAATAGCTCGGCGTAGCTCGGTGAGGGCCGCGGCTACCGCTATCATCACTGCGTGATTCTCGCTGCACTCTCTCTCTCTTTCTCTTTCTCTTGCTCTCGCTATCACTTGCTCTCGCTATCTCTCTCTCTCACCCTCTCTCTCTCTCTCTCGCTCTCTCTCTCTCTCTCTCTCTCTCTCTCTCTCTCTCTCTCTCTCTCTCTCTCTCTCTCTCTCTCTCTCTCTCTCTCTCTCTCTCTCTCTCTCTCTCTCTCTCTCTCTCTCTCTCTCTCTCTCTCTCTCGCTCTCTCTCCCGGGTAGATAAATGGGTGCTTCTCCTCTCTGTTTACAGGGGGGCTATTTATACGAGCCGCGGCAGCCAGGGAAAATGTTAATGTAACCGTCTTGGGTGGAAATTACGCGGCACTAAGAACGAGGTGGACCATAAAAGATGAATGCGTTCTAACAATCGGTCTGGTCGACCACCCACACCTCCCCCCCCACCCACACCTCCCCCCCCACCCACACCTCCCCCCCCACCCACACCTCTCCCCCCCCCACCCACACCTCTCCCCCCCACCCACCACCACCACCACCATACACTTGCGCACACACACACACACACACACACACACCACACCACACACACCACACACACACACACACACACACACACACACGCACACACACTGAGACACACACACACACTGAGACACACACACACACTGAGACACACACACACTGAGACACACACACACACACACACACACACTGAGACACACACACACTGACACACACTCACCACCACCCCGAGAAGTAGGCTAAACAGAAGTATCGGTGGGCCAACAGTGGCACTCTTATCGACCGCGTAGCAGCGTGTGTGCCGGAGCCACACACACACACACACACACACACACGCACACACACACACACACAGAGCGCCCTCCACAGCGCCCCAGCGGGGCAGTGGGAGTTGTAGTTTTCTTCTTGTGGCGCTGCAGTAACGGAGGTCCTGGCCAGTGCGACATCTCTTCATTCATCTCCAGGCTAAACCCATTTTTCATCGTTTTTTCTAGTTTCTACAGAAAAATGTTTGTTTCTGAAAACCCCCTGACGCCTTCCTGTTTGTGCCGGAAGGAAAACAGAGGGGATTTTACGGGAGTTCGAGTCATTCTTCATCTTAGACGATTGTCCTGACACAAAGCGCGTACCACGAACCGCGCTGTGCTATGTGTGACATAGCGCAGCATGTAGATTAGATTAGATTAGATTAGATTAGATTAGATTAGATTAGATTCGATTCAAATGTATTGTCATTGCACAGCACACTAGTACAGTACAGTGAAAATGCAAATGCAAATGTTGCAGTAAAATGCATAGTAATATATAATGTACAGTGGTTAAATAAGATGTAAAAACAGTCTACTAGGTATAAAAAACAGGTATAAAATTACTTCTAGAGAAGGTATGAGATATGTGCAGAATTGTAGGTATATATATATATATATATATATATATATATACAGGTATGTATATAGTATCAGCAGGTAGTGAGCAGGGGTATGCAGTTATATCAACAGTTGTTGCAGATTAATAAATAAATGTATTACAGTATATGTGACACATAACATGACATCAAATAGCTTAACAGAAAAAAAAAACATAAAACATAAAACATCTCATGAGAACTCACTGAATCTTTTCTTGAAGTTGTATTAGCGTCCCTGTATGCAAACACGCTGAACAGTCGCGGATAAGTGACTAAAAGGCATTGAATTAACGTGGAGAGTTCATTAACTGGAAATCCATACTAGTGTGTTCAACGGAAGAGAAGGAAGGAGGCCAGCAGCCATTTGCTGAGCTGTCGTGGAACACCACTTCACACACACAACACACAGAAGGCTACAGATGTGGAGGATGTTCTTTGTGTCTGCTTGCTCGGGTTGTTGTGCTATATATCTGATTACATCTGGCTTATTGTATGATGATACGATATTATTATTAAACACGAGCGGCGGCGGCGGTGGTGGTGGTGGTGCGTGTGGTGAAGCCGGATTGGATTATGTGCGCAACCCTGGAAAAAAGACACCTGTAAGCTAAATCAAAACTACCGCGTTCAGAAAGATATTGTTAGAGTCGGAGGCGCCTAATTTTTCGGTGTTCACAGAGTATCTGTGTGGACACCTGTTGTTTTTGTGTGCAGGATATTATTCATATATTATATATTATTATTTCCAAACCCCTATATCTCGGTCGGCGAATTGGCTATGGTTGATGTGTTGATGTGTATCCTGGTAAAGCAGATCTCTGAAACGTTTGGTACCAATTTGGCCTCAGGGGGGGGCAATCATTCTTCTTCTTCTTCTTCTTCTTCTTCTTCTTCTTCTTCTTCTTCTTCTTCTTCTTCTTCTTCTTCTTCTTCTTCTTCTTTCTTCTTCTTCTTCTTCTTCTTCTTCTTCTTCTTCTTCTTCTCCTCCTCCTCCTCCTCCTCCTCCTCCTCCTCCTTCTTCTTCTTCTTCTGTGTTCTTCCTCTTTGCGCTGGTGCTTCATGGGTCAGGATGAAACCTTATATATAGAGAGAGAGAGAGAGAGAGAAGAGCGCTGTACTTAAGTCCCAGCAGGGTCACTCTTTCTCCCTTTGAAGCCTGCGCCATCTATCAAAGTCATGTGATATCTGTCCATGGATCTCCAAGGTTCAACATGCAGCCGCTGTCCTTGTCCTCCCCTAACCACCAAGCACGCACATAAAGAAGGGCCTGTTCAAAGGCACGCTCATGCAAACACACACACACACACACACACACACACACACACGCACGCGCATGTACGCACAAACACATGCAGGTATGCACACACACACAGGCTCACTATCACATATATATATATATATATATATATATATATATATATATATATATATATATATATATATACACACATATATATGTATACATATATATATACATATATATATAGGCACACATGCAGGTATGCACACACACATGCAGACACACACACACACACACACACACTCACACACACATATGCATGCATGTACACTCACACACAAACACACACACATGTGCACACACACACACACACACATGTACACACACAAACACACACACACACACGTGCACACACATACACATGTATACACACACACACACAGGAACATGCACATGCTAACACACACCCCCACACACATGCGTTTCACGCAGGTGAACGGCGTATGGTCCAACACGACCATTTTCACCGGGGTGCCTCCATCCATCCATCCATCCATCCGCATTCCCTTTGATGCTGCCTGCCTTCAGCCGGGGATGGGCAGGCTGCACGAGGAGGAGAGGAGGAGGAGGAGGAGCCGTCACAAGCCACCATTCATCTCTACGGCTGTCACCGGGGTGGGGGTGAGGTGGGGGGGTGGGGGGGTAGAGATGCAAGAGTTTACCTAAGCATGTGATAGACCTACTTAAGGCTGCTGCTGCCCTCTACCAGATGGCACGCAATGTGAACCCTTAACAGTTGACTACTGAGTAATGGATGGATGGAGTCGTCTGACAAGCAAGCAGAAAGGGAGGGGGGGGTGGGGGGGGAGACCTGATGGCAGCTCTGATGTATGGCCCTTTAAGGTGATATGTTACGGTCATGGCTATGATTGGGACCTGTGGGTGGACCCTGAGGGTGAGTGTGTCTTGGTTTATGTCAGACATAAACAGGTTTTTTTAAAGAGAGCAAAATTAGCCAGCGTTTATCAGCCTGCAATGAAGGGGCGAGGAGATAAATTGGAATATATATATTTTTTTATATATATTTTTTTGTTAATATTTTAGCTTTTTTTATATATATAATATTGTTTTTCAAATCTGTGCCAGCTTTACGTTCCTGGATCAGAGCGTGATGAGTAAGTGGACGTAATGGGGTGTACCGAGTTATGTTTTGAATCCCGCCTTCTAACTTTGACAGTGGATCCAGGAGGTCACCTTCAGAGAGCTCGGCAGACCCCCTAATGGTGAATCTCCTTAAGTTGTTTGGGCTGGAAAATGGTAGCGTGGATATACACACGTAAAAGTGATATTTTTTCATTTTTGTTCATCCCCAAACTATAAAAGTGCGAGACAAAACACTCCCTGTACGGGTTGTATCAAACGTTGTATCCTCCGTGTTTCCCATGAATATCCAAGCGCCCATGATTAAAACAACGAGGTCATGTGACCGCGTGTGGATCAGAGCTCGCTGGTTCTCCTGACCACCCAACCACCGCCCCCCCACCTACCCACCCCCGCCCCCCAGGGAGATCCGCTTGACCTAGATGCTCCTCTGACATGGATATCGGGTTACCTGCGCTCCCGTTTTTTGGGTCATCCGATCGGATCCCCTCGGTGTCTCTCTCCCTGGTGCGTCGTAAGGCTGGCTTTACCCGGGAGTGAAAAGCCCCTCGCGAAGGCCCTGTCAGCACGGTCCGCCTCCACCCCTGTCAACACTTCAACCGCACTTAGCACCTTGTCTATTGTTCAATAAGGACTTGCCCTGCTCTCAGCGTGCATATGTGTGTGTGTGTGTGTATATGAGTGTGCGTGTGTGTGTGAATGTGTATGTGTGTGTGCGCGACATGTGCGTGTGTGAGGGTGCGTGTATGAGTGTGCGTGTGTGTGTGAATGTGTGTGTGTGTGCGTGTGTGCGTGGTG
>CM051005.1:13945099-13955099 GCA_027704905.1 Muraenolepis orangiensis | reverse complement strand
GCGGAGGAGGAGGAGGAGGAGGAGGAGGAGGAGGAGGAGGAGGAGAACTTTTTTCGATTTGATGATTCCAGCTAATTCCACATATCCCTCCTTAGCTCCACTCTAGCTACTGGACCTTAGGTATCTGTGTCTCATACTTTTATATGTGGACTGCAGAATGATTGGATTGAGTGTGTGTGTGTGTGTGTTAGTGTGTGTGTGTATGACGCATGGTGGAGCGCAAAGGAGCATGTGTGTGTGCGTATGGTGTGCCTGTGTGTGTGCGTGTACACGTGTGTGCACACACCAGGGATGCCTGCAGCAGTGTGTGTGTGTGTGTGTGTGTGCGTGCGTGCGTGCGTGCGTGCGCGCGTGTGCGCGCGTGTGCGCGTGCGTGTGTGTGTGTGTGTGTGTGCGTGTGCGCGTGCGTGCGTGTGTGCGTGTGTGTGTGTGCGCCCGTGCGTGCGCCGGTCGGGGGCGGCGGCGGCGGCGGCGGGCGTGAAACGGCGAGCGAGGGCGTGTGGCTTTTGCGCTGGCCGTTTTTATTCTCTCTGTGTCTCCCCCGTTCTCTCTCTCTCTCTCCCCCTCCTCCCCCCCCCACACACCCTCCGTTCACATCATTGTGTTCCGCATCAACCCCCCTCCATCCCTCAGAGCTTCGAGAAGGTTGGTGTGCTCTTTCTTTTCCTTTGGTTACCTCTTTGTTGGAAAAATAGCCCCCCCCCTCCCCTCCCTCAATTATTTAAGGAGAGAGAGAGAGAGAGAGAGAGAGAGAGAGAGAGAGAGGAGAGAGAGAGAGAGAGAGAGAGAGAGAGAGAGAGAGAGAGAGAGAGAGAGAGAGAGAGAGAGAGAGCGAGAGAGAGAGACATACAGAGACAGAGAAAGAGAGAGAGAAGTGATAAAGAGGACGGAAACACTATGGTTTGTTCTCATGCACGTTTAATAAAAACAACAACACACACACACACACACACACACACACACCACCGAAGAAGTGCCGCCCGACCAATCGGCTGTGGCGATGTAGATGTAGATGTAGATGGAGATGGAGGAGGAGGAGGGCTCTCTCTCTTTACATAGCCATAACCTCTCCGTCCCTGCCGGGCTATGCAGCCCGGCGGCTGTGACCGCATTGTGTGAGGCCTTGCGTGCAGAAACACCCTACGAACGACCCCCCCCCCCCCACACCCACCCCCTCCCTCCCAACACCTCCCTACCTCCCCGTATACCTACACCTCCCCTTACCCCGATCAATGTGCTCTGCATGGAATGATCCGTTGTCATGGAGACCCAGGAATTGGAGGGGGGAAAAGAGAGAGAGAGAGAGAGAGAGAGAGAGAGAGAGAGAGAGAGAGAGAGAGAGAGAGAGAGAGAGAGAGAGAGAGAGAGAGAGAGAAATTGAAGCCGGTGATTGCCTGAGAGAGACCGAGAGAGAGAGACCGAGAGAGAGAGACCGAGAGAGAGAGACCGAGAGAGAGACCGAGAGAGAGAGAGAAGAAAGAAAGAAAAGAGCACCATTTTTGCATGTGTGTCGCATTGTGACTTGACTGACACCAGTGCATGCTTATGTGTTGTCGGGGGGGGGGGGGGGGGGGGGGAGGGGGGGGCTTGGTCCTCATCGACATGCCTGGCCTGATCCCGGTCCTCGAATGGGGGGGGGGGGGGTTGTCTTGTCGTTGTTCTCCTCCTCCCCCCCCACCCCACCTGCTGCTGCTGATGCTGTCCATCAGGTCCTCATTGTTGTCTCTTGCCCCCCAACCCCCCCCCCCCCCCCCCCCCCACACACACACACACACACACACACCCTCCCCCTCTCCCTCCCCTCCAAAGCCCTGTGTGGTCATGTGACGTCATCGTCCGTCGGTCTCCCTCTTCTCCTCCCCCCCCCCCCCCCTGTCGTTGTGATGGCGGCGTTGTCACCTGTTGCATCTCCGACCACGCTATGTGTATGTGTGTCTGTCTGTCTGTCTGTCTGTCGGTCGGTGTCCGTCTGTCTGTGTCTGTGTCTGCCCGCGCGTGTGCGTGTGCGTGCTCGGCGCGCGCGCGCGTGTGTGTGTTTGTGTTTGTGTTTGTTTGTTTGTGTGTGTGCACTGTGCAGTGCGGTGCAGTGCTGCATTTTGAGGCGAGCAATTGCTAATCATTGCTATCTATGGTATTTATTCTCTCTCTCTCTCTCGCTCTCTCTATCTCTCTGTTTATTTATATATATATACAGTGTGTGTATATATATATATATATGAATATCATATGAATAAAACAACATCATCACTCAGGTTATAGATATTACTAATGCAACCTTGGGCATGCAGGGTGAGGAGATAGCGGCGTCTGAGCCTATGCAGTGGAATAGACTTCAGCCTGAGACACACTCAGTGTGTGTCGTCGTCGTCACATTTGACACAGAGTGTGTGTGTGTGTGTGTGTGTACCTAGCAGCGCGCGCACCCACCTCTGCGGATAAACAGATCGCTATTTTGTATTTTTCCCATAAAGCAAAGCAATATGTACTGTACGTCCTCCACCAACCCCCCCCCGTCCTCCTCCCCCCGTCCTCCTCCCCCCGTCCTCCCCCGTCCTCCCCCCGTCCTCCCCCCGTCCTCCCACTGTTCTAGCATGGCGGGTATCTCTCTCCCCCAAAAAACCAAGCCAGTCACGGACTGACATTTGAAATGAAAGATGTCTATAGGCAACTCTCTCTCTCTCTCTCTCTCTCTCTCTCTCTCTCTCTACCCGGTATTATCATTTTGAGAGGGGGAGAGGGAGAGAGGGAGAGAGGGAGGGGATATGGATATTAATGACTTGCTCGGGTACACATACGCCGGTGAGGTAATGAAACGCTGTGTCCTTGAAGCAGCTCGCTAAAATGTCAGCCCCCTCCCCCCCGCCCGTCCGCCCGCCATGTGACCGCCCGCACCGACTCAGGTACAACAGACCGCCTCCGCCCTAATCCTCTCCCCCCCTTCCCTTCTCCTCCCTCCCTCAGTGGCCCCCTGGAGGGACTCCCCCACAAACTCCCACCAAGTCTCGCAGACTTTCCCCCAAAACTCGCCCTCCGCCTCACACCAGCAAAAGGACAAAGGAGCTAGCTAACGCAAGAACTGTCTCTCTTGACTGAGGAAGCCCCGTTTAGAAAGAGAGAAAAAAGAAAAGGCGGGAAAAAAGTTGACAGTTGGCTCCGCCGAAAAAGCACATCAGTGTCAGGGATTAGCTTGAGCCTTTCTCTTATCTTGTGTGTTTTTAATGGTGTTTTCATGTTTCGGAAAAGAAAAAACTAAATGTGGGGCGGGGGGGGTGGGTGGGTGAGGGGGTGTTTTCCGCATTTCATGCGTTTGTTTTCATGACCATGAGCTCCCCTTTTTCATCAGCATACAACGACTGCACGCGCTGCTTCTCTGGCTGCTGTTTGCTGTTTGTTGTTTCCCCTCTGGTTTGGCTTTCCTTCTTTCTTTCCTTCTTTCTCTCTTTCTGTCTTTCTTTCTTCTTCGTATTTCTTTATTGGTTTTTTTGTGACACCAGGGCCCTAACTCTCTTAACCACAGATAAGTACGTCCCATCGTGGTCTGTGTCACGTCCTCATGGCCAATGTGTGTTGTTGTTGTTGTTGTTATGGTTGTTGTTGTTGTTGTTGCATTGTGTGTATTGCGTGTGGTGTTGGTGGTGATGCTGCTGCCTGCATGCCGGGTGTGGGTGCATATGCAGCCTCCAGCCGCCAGCCTCCAGCCTCCAGCCTCCAGCCTCTCTCTCTCTCTCTGTCTCTCTCTGTCTCTCTCTCTGTCTCTCTCTGTCTCTCTCTGTCTCTCTCTGTCTCTCTCTGTCTCTCTCTGTCTCCCCCCGGCATGCGGTGATGGGGAGCTTGCTCGTAAACCAGAAACCATGAGTGTGTTCTAACAGATCTACCTGTTGTTGTTTTTCTGTCTGTCTCTCTTTTGACTCTTGTCTCTTTGTTGTCTTCTTAACTTCCTTGTCCAAAACCCCCTGGGTTCCTTTTAGAACCTTTAGCTCACTACGGTTACTTGTGGATGCATTTCAATTATTTATTTTCAATTTATTTGCGTTTGTAAAAAGAAATCACCGTAAAATGGCCCCGATTCGTGTTGGGAGTTTCGCCAAAATGCTGCCTTGTTTCTACTTATTTTCTGGATGTGGCCTCTTATGATTTACAGTGAAATTCTAGTCGGTACAGAGTGGAGGTGAAACTGCATTCATTACATATACTAATTAACTAACAACCTAACGATTGGCATTCATTTCTGTGTTCTCTGAAACTAGTCCAGAAGCCCTTTATAAATCATCCACATATTTAGCGTTTTCTGATTCCGTTGCCTTATTCTATATTCAAAAATGATAAAAAAAAAAAAAGTAGAAATACATCCAAACACATGGATAGATTTCACAACCACACGCACCTCATATTTGGACCCGAAACTTAGTAGGCAAGTATTTCTGCTTTCTGTCTGCCTTCCCTTTGCATATTTTCCTTTCCATCCAGAAGTCTCTTTCTTCTTTCTTTCTTTCTTTCTTTCTTTCTTTCTGTCTGTCTGTCTGTCTTTATTTCTGTTTTTTTATTTATTCCAATTTAGTTTTTTGCCTGTGCCGATCCCCTGGGGTTTCTTCTCTTCTGTTTTGTGTCGGCATTCAATAAAGTTTTTTTCTTTCATTTCCTTTCCTTTTACTTTTCCCTTTTCTTTTCAATCTGTTTTTGTTTTGGTTGTTTTTCTTTTGAAAAACTGCCTTGTGAATGGGGGTGAAGTGTGATATAGCCGTGTTTTTAAATAGATCCATGTCTTTTCTTCCTCCTCCTCCTCGCCTCCTCTTCTTCTCTCTCTCTCCCTCCTCCCCCCTCCCCCCCTTTGCCCCTAACCTCCTCTTCTAACCCCTCTCTCTTCATCTCCCTCTGTCTCTTTTCCCCTCCTCCTCCTCCTCCTCCTCCTCCTCCTCCTCCTCCTCCTCCGCCTCCCCCCTCTCTCTCTCTCTCTCTCTCTCTCTCTCTCTCCCTCCCGCCCCCCCCACCCCCCCCCCCCCCCCCTTCTGTTTTCTCTCCTCTCTGCATTCTGTCTGCACCCCGGTGTGTAGGAGCTACAGACACGTGTACATAAGTTTTATTAACTTCAATTAATATGTGCACATACTACCTTCACGTTCTACCTCTCTGATCTTGCACTTGCCCCTAACCCACCCACCCCTCACCCCTCACCCCTCACCTCACCACCCTCATCTCCCTCCACCACCACCCCCCACCCTCGTCCTGCCTCCTCGTCCGTCCTGTCTCTCTCATGCTGTGTCGGTGTGTCTTTTTGATTTGAATGTGTTCCGATGATCAACCCCACCCCCCACCCCCCCCCTAACCACTTATAAACACCCACGAGGTCCCGCCCTCCTCCACCCAGCCACCCAGCCACCTACCTACCTGCTCCCCCCTCCTCCTCCTCCTCCTCCTCTCACACACATCAGTCAACTCATCTGACTATACACTCTGTTATCAGTTGTTTTGGAATCCTACTGACTGTCGTACGGTATCCTTGTGTACAATGTGGCCGCCTTCTGCTGCATTGCCTTGTCTCATTGTCTCGAAGAGAAGCAGACTACTCTCTTTTTTTTTTATCCTTTCACGCTTCCCTCTCTCTCTCTTCCTCTCTCTCCTCTCTCTCTCTCTCTCTCTCTCTCTGTCTCTCATTCTTTTGTTCCTTCTATCTTTTTCTATATATCTGTCTATCTCTCCGCGTTCTCACATCATCTATCTATCTATCTATCTATCTATCTATCTATCTATCTATCTATCTATCTATCTATCTATCTATCTTCTTCTATCTGTCTATCTCTATCTCTCCTCGTTCTCACTTGCTCTCTCTCTGCCCCTCTCTTCTCTCTCTCTCTCTCCTCTCTCTCTCTCTCTCTCTCTCATCTCTCTCTCTCTCCTCTCTCTCCTCTCTCCCCCTCTGGCTTCAGTTCTCCGTTCTCTTCCTTGTGTTACTATCCACCATATCTTTTCTTTTCTTTTCTTCTTATATATCTCTTGAGTCGCCCAGGCATGCAAACGACCTATGGTTTCAGTTTCTCTCTGCTGCATTTCTTGCCTAAAATCCACAGCCGTCCCCAATAGATCGCCACCCCCCCCCCCCCCCCCCCCCACACACACCTATCTCAGTATTGAACAGTCTAGACACGTAACCTGTTCATGTGAGCCAGAGCGAGTTAGAGAACAGCCAGCCCGCGATCGATCCGGCCCCCTCTATATATATATAATGTGTAATAGATTTTCCTTTTTTTTTTTTTTCTTCTTCTCTCGGCGAAAAAAAGCTCAAGGCTTTTTCTCCGCGAGGCAAATACACCCGATAGCAAATAGATTGCATTTGAACACCCAGAGGGGGGGGAAGTGGGTGAACTATTTAAGCTGAAAGTTTTGTGCAGGAAAAAAACACCCTTTGTTCGGGGTGGGGGGTGGTGGGGTGGTTCCTTAGCTGTGGTAGTAGTAGTAGTAGTAGTAGTAGTAGTAGTAGTAGTAGTGCCTTAGTTAATAGCCAACAGAGGGCGGGGGGGGGGGGGGGGTGAAGTCACACCTGACGTTTAGTCACGTTCGTGCATCGTGCACAGAGTCGTACAGATGTAAGGATGTACAACAGCAGGGTCCGATCTAACTGGGTCCGATCTAACTGGGCTGTGGATGAGAGAGAAACGGACGATAGGTCTACCGTGTCCTGGCTCCGAAGCAGAAACTCAAGAGTCTGTCACACTATTATTTTGAGTAGGCAGCTCACTCTGATCAGTGGAGCTCTCGACACAAAATGTTGTCTTTTCTGTTGAAAACCATCAGTGCACCACTCAGTTTTTTGGAGTAAGCTTGAAATATATATCCCTCTGTAATGTTATGTCAAGAAAAAAAAAGTTGAAGTTCATTCTCCCCCCTCCCTCCCTCCCCTTTCCTTGTTGCCTCTCCTCCTTCTCGCTCTCGCTCTCGCTCTCTCTCTCTCTCTCTCTCTCTCTCTCTCTCTCTCTCTCTCTCTCTCTCTCTCTCTCTCTCTCTCTCTCTCTCTCTCTCTCCATTTATTTTCTCTCTGTTCACTTTGCCCCTTTCTTACTTTCTTTCTTTCTTTTTCTCTTTCTTTTTCTTTCTTATATTTTATATTTTTCCTGAATATTTTTATTTTATTTTGACACTTTATCTCTACCCTACTCTCTCTCTCTCTCTCTCTCTCTCTCTCTCTCTCTCTCTCTCTCTCTCTCTCTCTCTCTCTCTCTCTCTCTCTCTTACCCCCCCCCCCCCTTACACCCCCCTTTCTTCTCCCCCTCCCCCTCCTCCTCCTCACTCTCTCCCCTCTCCTCCCCCAACTTACAACTCCCCCGGCCCTCTCTCTCTCTCTCTCTCTCTCTCTCTCTCTCTCTCTCTCTCTCTCTTCCTCCGTCCTTCCTCCGTCCTTCCTCCGTCCCTCCTCACTGCCTCCTCCCAGTGCGCCGGGTCCCCCCTCGATTCTCCATCCCCCCCTCCAGCCATGAGATCATGCCGGGGGGCAGCGTGAACATCACCTGCGTGGCGGTGGGCTCGCCCATGCCCTACGTCAAGTGGATGCTGGGCACCGAGGACCTGACGCCCGAGGACGAGATGCCCATCGGCCGCAACGTGCTGGAGCTGACGGGCGTGCGCGAGTCCGCCAACTACACCTGCGTGGCCATGAGCAGCCTGGGCGTCATCGAGGAGACGGCGCAGGTGTCCGTCAAGAGTAAGCGTCGTCACCCGTTGGATGTTCCAAAAAAGGGGATCACGTTAGAGACACAGCGCCACAAGTCAGTGATGGGGGGTCCATGATGGCGTGCAATGTACAAAAACAATATATACAAAAGTGATACATATCCCCTTTCAGAATTATAAGGTAAAGACAAGATACTCCCAAATGGGGAGTATATAGTATGTTGTTTTGTTGATAGTATAGCTGTGGAGTGAGTGTGTGTGTGGTTGGTGGCTGGTTGAAGCAGCCTCCCCTGGCCTGAGTTAAGACTGATTACTCTATGGCTGGTGAGGCTGCACACCTGTGGTGCCATTGTTAATCAAGGCCACCAGCCATTAAAATGGCTACTTGAGGGCTCCTCCAGAAGACACAGAAGGACACTGAGTTCTTTTCTGAGTTCTGAATCATTGTGAACAGAGCAGATGGAACATGCTAGTGCTCTCTCCTCTAGTGTGTGTGTGTGTGTGTTTGTGTGTGTGAGGTGGTGGCGGTGGCTGTTTTACCCTGTGGGCCTTGATTAACAACGACCCACAGGTGTGCAGCCATCCATAGACCAGCCATAGAGTAATCAGTCTTAACTCAGAACAGGTGAGGCTGCTTAAACCAGCCACCAACCCAACACACACAATAGTATTGTATAGTATAGTGTTGCATAGTATAGTAAAGTGTAGCGTAGTGTAGTGCAGTATAGTATAGTATTACCATTGAAATTCAGAATGCAGGAGTGATTAAATGGGGAGTAAACATTCCATTGTACTTGTTACACACGGCCAATAAACAATCTTGATCTTGGTCTTGATCTTGAGTATAAATCTTTCTAAAGATTTATCCTCAAGATTTTTTTTTTTAAAGATTCACTTTTTTCTACTGCAACTATTTACTCCATAGCAAAAAAAAATAAGGCTCATCCACGGGTCAATCCGTCCGGGGGAATTTGAAAGTTGCTGATAAGAAAAACAATCCATAGAGCAGGTTTAAAGCCAGCGCTAAGAGAGAAACCTTCTCAATGTGAAACTCTACACATATTAACAGGCAGTAAGGCATTTCACACAAGGATAGTTTTTATCTACCAGGCAGTGAGCCTACTGAACTGCTAGGAGTGCTGCCACTATCATAACGTTGGCATTTACATTACACTATCTTTTACATTACATACTTTGCTGGACTTTCTGGACTTATTACAGCTACTGCACTGTACTGCACTGTACTGCACTGTATTCATGATTCTGCTGCACTACTGGCACTTTAAAAAGCTTTTTGCCCAATTCAAAACATGTAAATCATCAGTCAATCACTTTATTGTTATTTTTATGTTCATTTTTATTGTGTATAGTATTGTGTTTTAGAAATTCATACTGTGGGAGGGAATGGGGAGTAAGCATTCCATTGAACTTGTTGCAAATGGCAAATTCTAATCTTTAATCTTGAATATTGGATGCCCTGTAAGGTTAGGTAATGTTGCCTTGTTTCAGGACACGGTGGCAAGGTAATTGTGTTTATTATTTGAAGTTGCTCTAGTTGTTCACGCTAGCTTTGTAAATGGGGAGGGGGGGGGGGGGGGAAGAGTATGTGTGTATTTACTGTAGGGTGTAGGACTTCCAGCCGGCACTCACCGGGTTCGATCCGCAGTGTCCCCAGTCTGCCTTTAAGCAAACCCCTACCTGCTCCTTAATGACGTGTATCTGAATCAAGTCGCTTTAGATAAAAGCTGTCTACTAAACGGCTAAATGTGGAGCGCTGCCAGCCTCAGTCCAGACATCAAAGCCTTCTTCTTTACCCACGTATTCAGTGGAGTTTAGTTTAACGAGGTTTAACGCACCGTGCTGTTACAGCTGTTCAAGTCAAGTCGGCTTGTTTTGTTTGTAAAGCCCTTAATCAAAGATTAAGGGCCCCCCCCCCCCCAAAAGGAAAACCCCATAAGGAAAAGGAAGGCACAGTGGAGGGTTAGGAGTGCACGTATGTGCCACAACTCAAGATTCAAGATTCAAGATTGATATGTCATATGCAATGGTACAGTACAATTAAATGCTTTCTCCCCATCACCCTCCCGCAGTAGGAATTTCCCACAATTGAACACTATAAACTATACTATGTACTACACTTATACTATACTAAACACTTTCTCATTGCACTTGTCACACGTGCCGTACACAATAGAATCTCAAGCAAACATTTGTAAGTAACATTGAAGTGTTAGTGGAAAAAGTACAAAAATTAGCACCGTCACACACACGGTGATGAGGCGGTGGCCCGGTGAGCGAGCCGGCAGCCGGCGGTTGCGCGGGGGCGGGGGGGGGGGGC
>CM051005.1:13930099-13935099 GCA_027704905.1 Muraenolepis orangiensis | reverse complement strand
TGTATTTAAACTTGTTTTTTCAATTTTATTTGCAGTCCCCGGCCCGCCTTCTCTTTGGCTGCGTCCAGAAGCCGGCCCGTCTGTGGTGGCCCGGTGGGCGGCCCCGCTAGGATGCCCCGGGTCAGGCTGTGCTAACCAGGAGCCCCCGGTGGAGATTCACGGCTACCGACTGCAGTTTGGCCTGAAGAACGTGTCCCTCGACACCGTGCTGCAACTCCCCGCCCGGGATAACGCCTACACGGTGAAGACCAACCTCCGGACGGGCGCCACCTACCTCTTCGCCCTCTCCGCCGAGAGCCGGGCGGGCCGCGGCGAGGAAGCGCGCCGAGAGATCCGAATTCCCGAATACCCGCCGTCCGGATACCCCCGAGTGTCGGACTGTTCCGTGAACGCCACCTGCTGCTCCCTCCGTTTGTCTTGGCTGCCCCCTCCCCCGGAGGAGTGCCACGGCGTCATCACGCGGTACACCCTGGCCTACAGAGAGGCTGGGGGGGAGCCAGTGAGGCCCTCTGCGGTGGCTGGCTCCACTGCGCTGCCTGGCCCGGGAGCAGGGGCTGGCCCCACTTCAATGCCTGGCCCCGGAGCAGCGGTTGGCCCCACTGCGGTGCCTGGCCCCGTATCAGTGGCTGGCCCCACTGCAGCAGCTGGCCCCGTATCAGTGGCCAGGGCCCCCGCGGCCTCCGCCTCTCCCTTGTATCAAGTGTCCATCCCGGCCTCAGAGTCCGACTACACCGTCCTCGGCCTTAACCACAGCTCGGCCTATGAGCTCCGGCTCAGAGCCCACACCGAGGCGGGGCCGGGCCCGCTCAGCCCTCCGCAGGTGTGCCGAACTCTGGCCTTTGAAGCAGGTAGGGCTGGCCCTTAGACGTGGAAGATAACACCCCCCTCCCTCCTCCACCACACCAGTGTTTTTAAGCACTGTTCCTGGGTGACAATTTCCCACTTCCTCCCACTGTGACGCTTACATTGCCCCTGGACGGGGAAATCGTAACCATAACTCTCAAAGGCCGGTCTCCCACCACCACCACCAATGCCGCCACCACCACCACCACCACCACCCCCACTCTCCTCACTGCGGCTGTCACCCAGGCAGAGGAGCTATACAGTCAAGAGGAGCACAGCGGCTGTCCCCCACCCCCACACCCCCCCCCCCCCCCCCTGCAGCTCCGCAACCACTTCTACTCACTCACTTACCAACACCTTCATCACCTACCCTTCACCACCCGTGGAAGCAGGCTGAATGCTTATGGGTGTTTGCGTCTGGAGCACTGCTTATCACGTTCCCTCAGGTAACGAGTGCAGGAGATGGATGTACTGCCCTAAAAACACACCCCACAGGGTAAGTGAAGTCAAAGGTGCAAAATGGAGCAGGAAACAGCTTCTGGTGCTGCATCTTTAAAAGGTAGGGTTTTTATTTTTTTGTTTTGTTGGGGTTGACTTTTTTTCTTTTGTTTTGCATCCGATTGACCTCCAAACCCGGGCCACACTTTAGGACCACACAGGGTTAAAAGAAATTCATAAAAAAGAACTGGTTTCGACTGGTTTCGACCACCCACCCAAACTCACGGCTCACGGGAAAACACGCTTCGTCCTGAGAATGTGTCGTGTCACATTCTTCTACAAAACACCACGGACACACGCTTGTGTGTGCGTGTGAGTGTGTGCGTGTGCGTATGTGTGTCTGTCCTACTGCGTGACCGTCCACGGCTCTCTGCGTCACCCCCTGCCTCCCCTCCATCCTCCTGACCATGTTGTGTGATTCTATCTCTCTCTATCTCTCTCTCTCTCTCCCTCCCTGTGGGACCAGAGCTGACCAGCATGCGCGCCTCTCCCTCCTTCGCTTTCACAGGTCTGCTCCAGATGGACCGTAGCAGGGGGCGGGTGGGGAGGGGGGAAAGAAAACTGAAAAATTGAAATAAGAGGAGAAGAAGGAAGGAAGGAAGGAAGGAGGTCCTCCTTTTCAACGGATTTCCCTTCGTTTTGTTTTTTAAGCCGTTCTAACTTTGGTGGTTTGGTTTGGTTTTTCAGATGTGCCCAGGAACTTCTCCGTCAATTTGGCCACCAAGACCAGTGTTCTTCTGACCTGGGAGTTTCCGGAGAGCACCTATCCATATCGCTTCACCGTAGGTTCTATTCATCGGAAACGGTGACGTCGGGCGTATATTATTAGCTATGTATTGGAATCTGGCACCCTGCCCATATGGTTAGATAACACTTTGGTAACGCCTGAAGGGAACAGCGTAGTGGACCGCGCAGTTGGAGTAGTATGGAGTATTCGTTTAGTCCTTTTTTTAGTTTTTTTTTCAAGAATTCATAAGACTATGTCTATAAAAGGACACGTGATGCTATTACAGAAGCACATTTGTTCCAGTCAAGTACAGCCTTTAAAAGTAGTGTAAAATAGTGAATCGTAAAATAATATGACACTCTCGAGACAAGCTCTCGGCTAGCTGTTTAATCGGGGGCCACGGCTGTGGGAAGACTTACTGCGTTTTACCGCAAACCGTCACCAGACCAGTAATGGTTTTCACACTCGTCTGTACAGCCGTGCAACAGAGCATCGTCGATACCCTGGGAGGCTGGGAATGAAATGACTTAAACATGGATGGATGGAAGTAGGCTAATTAAACTTTTTAATCTAAATCTGGAGGATTGATTCCTATTTATTGGTCACATACGTGTGCACACACACAAGTGCAATTTGTGTCTCTGCGTTTAACTCATAGTATTAGGAGCAGTGGGCAGCTATTGTATGTATATATATCTATATATATATAGATATATATATTTATATATACAGCTCCCCGGGGAAGCAGTGTAGGGGGGTCTTGTTTGCCTTGCTCAAGGGCACCTCGGCAGTGCCCCAGGTGTTTCTGGGACTTGAACCGGCGACCTCCCTGTTCCCCAAGCCCCAAGTCCCAACGGACTCAGCTACTGCCACCCCACACAAATGAAAAAAGACAAAACCAGGCAGAATGACAACAAAGTTCATCGATAAACCTGTGTCCTTAAGAAATCAGTTGACATTAAGAGGAGGATACCAGTCGATCGTATTAGAATCACATTACTAACACTTATACACATTAGCAATTGTACTGTGTTTCACCAGGACATTTATTTTAGATTTAGACTTTTAACCAATTGAGTGAGGGAAATTCCTAAGTTTGCGGGCGAAGAAAGCAAGTGCAGCAGTACAATGAATAATCCTCTATTTTTCTCTCTCTCTCTTTCCCCCCCCCCCCCCCCTCCACCCACCCCCCTGGGTCCAGGTGGAGTACAACCGGCAGAAGATGGAGGTGGACGCGCGCCTCCGGAAGGCGGTGATCCCCAACCTGCAGCCGGACACCAGCTACGACTTCAAGATCACCTCCCCCGAGGGAAACATGGGGGGCCTCCGCCACCGCATCAGCGCCAAGACCTCGCCGCCCATCACCATCCGCCGGCCCGAGGTGGACCACACCCGCGACTCGGAGACCACCGTCACCATCATCCTCCCCTCGCTGGAGACCCGGACGCCCGTCAAGTGAGGACGCCCGCTGCATCTTCCTCCCCCAAAACCCCCCCCCACCCACCTCCCACCTCCCTCGCGACATTTTAACTCCTCTGGTGGTTTACTCCTCTGGTGGTTTAACGATGCCCCAACACCTGAAGGAAGGAGGGATCCCCCAGTCTGCGTTCCATCCTTACATCATGAAGGGAGTGTTTTCTTGGTCTTAGGGGAGGGGGGGGGGGCTGTGACAGTGAAACTGTGACAGTGATGAAGGGTTATAGATGTGAAATTGGCTTGACTTGACTTGAGAGAGAGAGAGAGAGAGAGAGGAGAGAGAGAGAGAGAGAGAGAGAGAGAGAGAGAGAGAGAGAGAGAGAGAGAGAGAGAGATAGTTTGTGAGGTGTACATCACACACAGTATATTATGCTAGCATGTAGGCACCTAATGGCGTTGTGTCTGTCCCGTGTGTTGTGTGAAGGAACGTGTACGTGGTGGTGGTTCCGCTGAGGAAAGCCAAAGGCGCCATCAAACACCTTAAGAGCCCCGATGAGATGGACCTGGAGGAGGTAGGATGGCAATACCAAACATTACACCACGGAAACTTTACGTTTCTGTTGTAAATCCCTGGTCTTGGTTAGAAAAGCCAGGATGTCGGCTGTTGAGCTTTAAATCACCAGGAACATCTTTGTTTCCGTTTCTTTCTCTCCTGTCCTCATCCTCCCTCCCCTCTCCCCCCTCCCTCCTCCTCTCTCCCCCTCCTCCTCTCCCTCTCCTCCTCCTCCCTCTCTCCCTCTCCTCCTCCTTCTCCTCCCTCTCCTCTCCTCCTCCCTCTCCTCCTCCTCCCTCTCTCCCTCCTCTCCTCCTCCCCCTCTCCTCCCTCTCCTCCTCCCCTCCCCTCCTCCTCCTATCCTCTCCCTCCCTCTCCTTCTCCTCCTCCCTCTCCTCCTCTCCTCCCCTCACCCTCCCTCCCTCCTCCCTCTCCTCCTCCTCTCCTCTCTCCCTTTCCTCCTCCTCCCTCTCCTCCTCCCTCCTCCTCCTCTCCTCCCCCTCTCCCTCTCCCTCCCCCTCCTCCTCTCTCCCTCTCCTCTTTAAATCTCTTCACCACCCCCCACCCCCCACCCCCTCTCCCCCCCCCCCCCCCCCACGTTCGCAGCTCTTAAAAGACATCAGTCAGCGTCAGCGGGACACGCGGCAGCAGAAGCAGGTGGACCTCCGGCGGGCTTACATCACGGCCCGGTTCACGCCGGGCACCCTGCCGGCCTTCTTCGCGCTGGGGGACCAGCTGGACTACGGCGGCTTCGAGAACCGAGCCCTCGAACCGGGCCACGAGTATGTCTTCTTCATCCTGGCGGAGCTCAACGCCACCACTGGGGTACGGAGCCTGGAGGATTGAATCGTCTTTATTGGTCACATACATGTACTAACAGTGAACAGTGAAATGTGATTTAACCCAGCCTAGTGTTAGGGGCAGTGGGCAGCTATTTATACAGCGGCCCGGGGAGCAGTTAGG
>CM051005.1:13882599-13912599 GCA_027704905.1 Muraenolepis orangiensis | reverse complement strand
AATAGAAAGCTCATGGCCATCTGAGATATGAGAGTTCACCCCGGATACCAGCCCAGCGTCAGATAACAGTAATTATCCTGAAGAAACATGATACTTTACTTATTTTTCACTCAGGTTCCACTTTATCGGCGTAAACGTAGGGGCCACTTAATAAAGACCCGAAAAACCCTTAATGTGTGTCGACAAGATACCATTTCAGCCTCGGATAGCACCGTCTTGTTTAGCTTGTGCAACGTTTGGACTTAACGGGTAACCTCCTCCTCCTCCTCCTTCTCCTCCTCCTTCTCCTCCTCCTCCTCCTTCTCCTCCTCCTCCTCCTCCCTTCCGCCGCAGGATGGCCAATCACGCACAGTCCGTCAGTTCCAGTTCACCGATTGGCCGGAGCAAGGTGTGCCCAAGTCCGGTGAGGGCTTTATCGATTTCATTGGTCAAGTGCACAAAACGAAGGAGCAGTTTGGACAGGACGGACCAATCAGCGTTCACTGCAGGTAACATATCTATACTAATGTTAACGTAACTCGTTTATGAGCTCAATGCAAGCGCACGCGGATTCTGTTGTATACGTAACCCTGTTTTTTCTTTGCGATCGCCCCCCCGGGAAAACAAAAACTAAATAAAAAGTTAGCGGGGGGGGGGGGGGGGGGGCCACAAGGCTACCTTTGTTTACACAGCCCTAAATCACAGCTAGGGCTCACAAAGCTCCCTTCACCGCGGCAACCACAATATACGACACCTCCTAACCCCTGAGCCCTCTGAAGCGCAATGAAAAAAAACCCCTAAAAAAAAAACAATCCAAGGGATGAAACCTTGAGAAGCAAACCCAGAGGAGGGATCCCTTCCCCGGCAGCAGTTGACAGTTCACAGACACAAGGGGGGAGAAGCAGGGGGGGGGGGGGGGGGGTGAGGGGGAGATAGGGAGGGAGGGGGGAGGGAGGGAGGGAGGGAGGGAGGGAGGGAGGGGGGTTTTGTATTGTCACAACAACTGCTGACGGGTTATCTGTGTTGTCTGGTCCCAGTGCCGGCGTGGGTCGGACGGGCGTCTTCATCACCCTGAGCATCGTGCTGGAGAGGATGCGGTACGAGGGGGCGGTGGACATCTTCCAGACTGTCAAAATGCTGCGCACGCAGAGGCCGGCCATGGTGCAGACGGAGGTACGTCGGGGACAAACACTGAGAAGGGGGAACCAACGAGGGAGCCAACCTCACAAGGCCTTTAAGCAAAGGAAATCACAGAGAGAAAACATTTTGTATTGCATTTGTTAGCATTTATTAGCCGCCACGTGCAATTTAAATGGTAACCGATCACATTTGAACATTCAAGACTGAAGTACAATGGGACGCTTATTACCCATTCACTGCCACATTCTAAATGAACAATACTATACTATGCTAAACTAAACCATGCACTACAATACTATACTATACTAAACTAAACCATGCACTACAATACTATACTATCAACAACGCTATATACTACCTACCATATACTGTACTATATACTATAAACAACACTATACTATAACAATACTACACTCAATTAAAAGAACAATAAAGTGTCTGTTGGATGATACAGTATGTATGTACATGGTGCAAAAAGCAAGTGAATGACATGTTGATGCCTAACGTCACAATGCAGATGTTTGTGCATGCCAACCAATGACGATTTCCAAGTGAATGACAGCGATTGATAGTCCTGTATAATGTCGGTACCTGGATTGCCTTGCAGTTTCTTCTCGCTTCAAAGTTGTTTATTTTTAACGACTAGAGATGCCATATCCAGACTTATATCCAATGCCGTGTGTCCTTTAACGCAAATGATTCACTTTCGAAGGCCTACTTACAATTGTGAGAAAAAGTCTTCCAAGAGCCAATTGCTTGGCTCCCGATTGCCTTGTCACATAGGGATTCTTACAGTTTATACGTGGTCTACTCATCCCCTCTCTCTCTCTCTCTCTCTCTCTCTCTCTCTCTTCTTCGAACCGCTGTGTCTCTCTCCCCTTTTAGGATGAGTACCAGTTCTGCTACCAGGCAGCGCTGGAGTACCTGGGTAGCTTTGACCACTATGCAACATAACTGAAGAGAGAGCGAGAAGAACCATCTCTCCTCCCCCAACACCCCCCCCCCCCCCCCCCCCCCCCCCGGCCTCTCTCTTGTTATTTTTGTTTTTGTTATATATTTTTTTGCTCTGAGGTCCAACCAACCAACAACGCAAGACAAAGACAGACCGTGGGATCAGAGAAGAAGATGATGAACCCCTCCTGAGAGTCGAACCAGTCGAGAGGATGATGAATTCCTACCGCCACTTCCGAAAACAAACAAACAAACAAACAAACAAACAAACCGCTCCTGAACTCTCATGTCTGAGGAGCGCACACACCATCCCCCACCCCCACCTCCTCCACCCCCACCTCCACCTCCTCCACCTCCACCTCCTCCACCACCACCTCCTCCACCCAAAAAGGAAAACCCAGCGCTCCCTGCAAAACCTAGTGTTGGGATGGCGGGACTAACCGTGTGTAATCGATATACTTACCTCAGTGTTCCAATGTGCAGGATGTATATTACCCGTGTGTGTTGTGGTCAGCTATCTCCAAGAAATCTCCAGGATACTATAATACTAAATACTATGTGTACAAAATAACCACCGACAAACAATACAACAAACAAAACTAAAAAATAACATTAAAAAAAAAAAAAAAAAAAACCAAATAGAAAGAGCCTGAATATTTGCTGCACCCTAGATGGGCTTTTTAAATCCTCCAAAATTTGTATCTTATTTATTTGATGTACAAAGAGAGTTACAAAGTGTAAAAAGCGTGTTGCGTGTCTGTGAGTCTGTTTTAGAGGCGTCTGCCGTTCAACCACAGATAGTTTCCAGGCTTTGTTTTCAGCAGCAGCAGATCAAACCACTTTTGCGGACCGAACTCGCCATCTCCCCCGGGGGGGACGGGGGGACGGGGGACTGTTTTGATGGGATAAAAAGCATGTTACAGATGCTTCAGTTCCCCACCACAACCACCACCACCCCCACCCCCCGATCCACAGTGCCAAGAGACAAACAACAACAACCACCACCACCACAACAACAACGACACACCGGTTGTCTGCAAATCTTTAACCCTTTTTATGTCCTGCTACCCTGCAAAGAATGAACACCGGAGTTTGGGTTTGTCCTGGTTTGGGTTCACCTGCCAAGCACCACCACTATCTAACCCCGGGCGGGGGGGGGGGGGGGGGGAGGAGGAGGGGGGGAGGAGAGGGGGGGGGGGGGGAGCAGCAATCCTCCCCTCACTGCAGCAGACTCTAAGAGCCCGCTTCAGCCCCCTGTGGTGGCGGCTGAAGGTTTATAGCTTACTTATACTGTGTGCTACTACTGTATAGACCTATTCGTCCCTCCGCGCAACGTCCACTCCTTCTAGCGAAAGCTCACTCATTGTGTGTGTGTGTGTGTCCATCAGCCACGGTCTGTGACTTAAGTGACACTAACAAAAGACACTCATCCAATCTTGTCTTTTCTTTCTTTCTATCCCCCTTCTTTCTTTCTTTTTTCTTTTTCTTTTACCGCTGTCTTTATTTCCTTGCTTTTCTCCTCGGGGGGGGGGGGGGGGGGGGGCTGCATCGATTCTGAACACCGTTCAGATTCTGAACAACGTTGTGTTGCGTTACGGTTTGTTGTTACACTTTTCTATGTCTTTTTTCGCCTTATAGGTTGAACAGATTTCATCGCTCTGTCTCTCAACGCGCTGCATCGCCGCTCATGTCGTTTTATTTTTCTTTTGTCGTGTGCTTCGCGCGCTGTGTCTCATTAGCTAGCGTCGCTTCGCAGCTGCTGCTTCTGCCGCTGTCCTGTTCCGATCGGAAAAACGGATCCATCGGAGTCCGATGGATTAATACAAATTAAAAACAGGATCAAGACTGGAGGAATGAAATGTCCAACAACGTGATCTTCTTCTATAGTTATAGTTACTTGAATTTAGCGACGTTGGGACTCCAAAAAACGTGCGGGAAGTGTTACGCGAATAAGGGGTCGCAGTAAGAGTAGCGAAGGAGTAGCGGGGGAGGGGGAAAAAAACGTAACAAAGATGAAACAAGAAGACAAACGGTCCTCCTCGACTGTCCTCCCTTCTAGCCAATCACGACGGCGAGGAACAGAATTGCCACACGATGTCGAACTTGTCGCAACCCGAAAGATCCTTGTGTACAGAACATCTTCCACTTTAATCTTCTACTCCAGTATACTAAACCGCAAGTCTTTTGATATCGAAGGTTCTCTTTCATTATTTGAGATATAATCATCGTTGTTCCAATGTCATTAACGAGCACAGCACGGCTCCGGTAACAAAGAACCCATTGGAAGCGCCGCTGATTTTGTATATATAGTCTAATAGCCTTGGACTACTATACAGTACAGAAACATATGCCTGAGCACAAGATATAATGTGGGGTTGGATGTGAAGTAGTTCGTACTGTCGACAAAAAAAAGCCTTATTGTTATAGTTCACTTTTGTCATATTAATTTGAGATTTCTTTTTTTTTTTTATATATAAAATATTTATTATCTTTCTATTTTGTTACTTTTTACTTTCATGTATTGATTTATTTCTTTTTGGGATATTTAGCAAATATAACCAATAACATGTTGTTTACATTGGCAAGCCAATGTTCCTGCGTAATGTTTGTTTGTTTTCGGTTTCTCAAGGTCAGTTTTTGGTGCTTAATTTTTAATTTGCTTTAGTATTTAGTATCCACTCTGTCGAGGGTGCTATTTGATACGGTGTGCTAGTTAGCTACACATGTACGTTCAATCTAGCTAGGTTAATTTAAAAACGTTCCCCCGGAAGTACTATGATTCACCAACCTGGTTGGCAACGCCACCCCTTGATGAAATATAATATTAGAGATATTATAGGAAGACAGCGAATATAGTTCTATGAGGCAGAGTAGTTTGGCGGAGCTCAAGCCAAGCGGTGCACAAGTAACATTTAGTTTGGTGGCGCTATAAAGCACATGCTAGCAAGTGATGGTGAAAGGCTTTTATTTATTTATTTTGTTCAATGCTCAAAGTTATCGTTCATTCGATTTGAAATTATTCTGGTATGAAATTTGTGTGGTCTAAAAACAGTCTTGACATTGTGTTACATATATACAATATGTTATTCGATTTTGAATTTCTGATCATGATAGTGTCCACGGAAATATTTCGGGGCACACACGGATGAAACATAAAAATCTTATCGAGGGACTGACCTTATGAAGACATTCATAAGGCTCCTCCTATGTACATGTTCTTTCCTTTCAAACCATGGATGTAGATATTGTATCTTGACTTTGTATTAAAAGCAGGATGATTGGATATACAGCACAATGTGTTGTCGAGCTCTGTTTCTTCCTCTCTCTTATTTATTTTTTATTTAAACATGTTTTATGTAAATGTAATAAATTAAATGATATATATATAGTATATGTATGTATATATCAATTAAGTGTATGTCCACCAGATGGCGCCGAAGATCACACTAACGTAAGCAGGTTTACAGTGACTACAGGCGCAACGTTTTGTGACACAACGTTCACTGAGCGTCCTTCATTCTCGAGTGAGAGAGGAAATTAATAGATCACAGAGAGCCTATATGATTCTGGTTACTAATCTATAATAGATACATTTGTGTAGGCCTACATGTCAAAATCAAGACCTTTTTTTGGTGGCCCGGGAATTTGTACCTGCCGGGGATGGGGAGGCAGTATGCATTTTAACGTCATATTGGACCATATTTCCAATAAAAACACTGATGATATTATTAGTTTTTGAGTTTATATAACACCAATAATGTAAGGTGTCCTTGGGTGTTTTGAAAGGCGCCCCACAAATAAAATGTATTATTATTATTATTATTGTTACCAATTAGCATACAACTAAATTATTGGCTTTATCATGTATCATGTTAACAGATCATTAATGCAATACAATTTGGTCCCACCATTTCGCCAGGCTAAACACTTGGAATAAAATGATACTGCCTGTATCCAAGATCAACCACTAACCGACAAAGAGACCAGCTTGGGTTGTGTTTCTTTAGCAACCAGTCTGAGAAAGAAAACCCAGAGAGGAGAAGATTGTGGATTGGGCTGTTGTCCCTGGGATTCAGATGGTGGTCACAACCACCACTGGCGTGTATGTTTTGTAATGTAACGTGTTGTAATACCTCAGTCGTCCAGTGGAGGGCAGTGATCCACCTCGACTTCATTGTTGTTGACAGAAGAAGAAAGTCTGCGTTTCGTCCATCAATAGGCCTATATCGCGGCACAGTTGAAAGCCGGAAGTACCCGTTAAAAATCACTGAAGCAAGTGTATGCCAAGTTCCGGTTAATGCATTCATCTTGGCATTCACCATTGCGGACAGTTATCGCTGGACAACATCGCTGCATAACCTTCCAAAAGTCGGTCAAGACGATGTGGTTCAACTAGTGAATGAACACTCATTACAGTGAAGAAGTCTAAATCCGAATCATACAATTCCCCGACATTGTGTCTTGTGGCTCTATCTGGATATATCGCCATATAACAAAGGCAATTTTGTGTAGGAGCAGAGGTATGCCTATGTATTTAATATAGGCTATTCATTTTATGGATTTTGATTATTTCAATGTACCTTTTCATTTACGTGTTAATATGTAGTGTGCAGCTGTATATTTTCTAAAAGGGAATGCCTGTTATTCTTGTGAATATGAGTCGTCTAATAATAATAAAAGTGCTTGTGACATCATACATGGACATGGCATTGAGTTAAAACTTTGCCGAATTCGTATAAAATACCCATATATATCGTATATCACGATGCAGCCTAAAAATACCGGGATATGATTTTTGGTCCATATCGCCCAGCCCTACTTGGGACCAGTACTTTTTATCATACACTTATCCGACATTGTGTGGCTCTATTCGGATGAGAGATGGAGTGTGTGTGGGGGTCAGGACCAGTGCATTTAATCATACACACATATACACGTTCCTCCTTGTCAAAGTGCAAACTGCAGACATACGTGCTTCCCCTGAGAACATGAAACTTCAACCCTCCTTATCAGCCTCACACAAGACTTGTGGAGGAGTTTGTCTTTCGGGAAACCTTTCGAGTTTGTTTTTCGGGAAAATTTCAGGAGATGTTGGAGATCATAGGGGGAGGCGCTCTTGTCCAGGAACCTCAACTTCCAGACCCTCTTCAACTAGGAGGCAGCAGTGCGTTACAATGCAAATTATATTACACTGTCTTGGTTGTGCAGTGGAGAGAGCTGTTGGTTAAAGGCTCAGAAGATCTGGGTTCAAGTACTGCTATGGCATTTTCATGGAAACCTTTTACTTTTGGAAACCCAGCAATATCATGTGCATTGTAATGTGAAATATAACCGCTGACCATGTCACAGCCAGGCCCTCTGTGGCCTAGTGGAGTGAGCTTGTGACTATCAACCCTGGCGATACAGGTTCAAGTCCCACTGAGGTGGGTCTCCTTGGCAATGTAATAATTTGGGAAAAATGAAAATGAAATGTCATATATTCTAACCTGGATCTCGGTGGTGCAGTGGAGAGAACTGTCCTTGTCTAGTCCAAGTCCGTGTGTCCTATCCAATGTCAATGTGATTTGTGAAATATAACCCTGCTTAACCACCACCTCAAGTTATTCTATTGTTATTGTTTTATCTTTGCTTGCATATCTGGGTTGAGATAAAAATCAGTTGTGTTCTTTGCAGTAAGGCTTTTGTATTAAGACGATAAGCACTGTGACAAAACGTTGTCATGTGACATTACATTGAAATATGCTTACTAAATCAATCACTAAAATGGCATCAGTATCCTTTTTTAAAACCTCTTCATTAAGAAAAAAGCCTATATATAATTTGCATGCACACTGTTCCACTCCAAGTCCACTACAGCTGAATATTTTCCTATTTGTCAAGAACAACTTTTGTTGCTCTTATTTGTCAAGAACTGCCAGGGAAGATTAGTCTCCAACAACACATGATACGCGTGATAAAATCGTCAATAATGATCCGGTATAATGGCTTTGCATCGCAACGCCTATTCAGGTTACCGTTTGTGTTGTCATTGGTTGGTGCTTTCTTCCCCCACCGGACGGTAACTCAAACACGAGATTTGGACACAATAGAACTGCGCACAAAGGCACGTTTAGCACAGAACCAACAGTTGCTGTGAACGACAACCAAAACATCAGCCTGTGTATGATGTTGTTGTTGTTGTTGTTGTTGTTGTTGTTTGTGTTATAAGATGTTCGTATTTTAATGTTGTCGCATTGTTAAATGCCGTTTAGATAAATGGATGATGGACTCTTGTAATTACAGTAGATGTTATTAAGTGTCTAGCGCCATAGAACAACGAAATATAAACTACTGAAAAATAACAAGAAAGTAGCAACATGCACAGCTAGCATAGTTTTACAAATGTCCACTGAAAACATTTTAATAATTCAATTTAAATAGGATTTATATATAAAATATATATAATATAATATAATTTATATCAGATTAATTACTGATTAATTTCGCTTGTCTCTCCGGCGGTGTCCGTCGCTTTGCATCTTCATGCTAGAAAGGAAGATGGCAGAAAATCAGAAGTTAAACTTAAACAGAATTTGGTTACGTCACTAATCACAAGACATTTGCTCCTGAAAATTATTGTTTGAGTCAAAGTCAGTCGTGTACATTTAACCAATGATGCCTTAATTGTAATTGAATGAAAGTGATAACAATACATTAAACCAAAGACAGAAACCTAGCTATATTGGGTCAGATACAAATAAATCACTCCTTACATGATAGCAGCTCATGTTCACTTTTTACAGTTAAATATTGCACTTGAATTAGACGTCTCTTCATGAATAAAATCAACCATCAATATGAAAAAAAGTGTGTGTGCGAGTATGTGTGCTTTGTGTTCTGTGTTTGGCCACAGTGACTTACCATGAGATTGTGGATGTGTAACATGAGATGTAACGCATACCAACGGTTTGTTAAATTTGTTCTCAGTGGTTTAGTTTGTCGAGATACAGGTTTTATTAGTAAGGGGGGGGGGGCTTAGTGTTAGGGGTGTTTGTTATAGGGTTAGTAATATGGTTGTTTGTAATAGGGGTAAGGTTATTAATAGAGTTAGTGTTAGAAATAGGGTCAGGATTAACAATAGGGTTATTAATAGAACTGGTTGTTCACCAGTTCACTAGGGTTGTAAAATACAACCCTAGTTATTACTAACCATACACCTATTACTACTCTATATTACTAACCATACCCCTATTACTACTCTATATTACTAACCATACACCTATTACTACCCTATATTACTAACCATACCCCTATTACTACTCTATATTACTAACCATACACCTATTACTACCCTATATTACTAACCATACACCTATTACTACCCTATATTACTAACCATACCCCTATTACTACCCTATATTACTAACCATACACCTATTACTACCCTATATTACTAACCATACCCCTATTACTACCCTATATTACTAACCATACACCTATTACTACTCTATATTACTAACCATACACCTATTACTAGCCTATATTCAGGGCTTGACATCAACACCGCCCACTGGCCAAATGCCGGTAAAAAACTTGTTCTAGTTTACAAAAGGTTCATATATAGTTTACAAATAACGATTTGAGGTTTTTGTAATTCATTTAATTCCTTATTAATATTAACCCTAACCTTATTCCTAACCCTAACCTTCACTTGGAAGGCGTTGGGAGGCAGTGAAACTACTGGAGTGGCCACAGTGGCTGGTGAACCAAAAAGTAAATGTCAAGCCCTGCCTATATTACTTATTAATATATTATATATATATTACTAATTATTATTATTATTATTAACCATGTTGCCACACTAACGGCCTACACCATCTCTGTAATCGGATAGGTCCATCAAACAAACAAACAGATTTACCATTGACCCCCTTGACGGTGACTGGCTTGTGGTTTCTAAGTGGGCGGTCCTGCTCCTTGTCTCCAATCTGCATGGCGCTACACAGGTGAGAGAATCTGAGCAAGAGAAACCATCTGTTCTGAATGAGTCCACCGCGAAGTGTGTGTGTCTGTGTGTGTGTGTATGTGTGTGCGCAATTAGCTTTGTATCGCCCGCTGGAAGTATGAACAGACGGTTCTCATTGGAAAGCTTGGTGTGAGTATATACACGTTTTAGATGCGGGTTTACAGCTTTGTGTGATTTAACTCTTTTTAAATCTGGTTGTTCCACTCAACGTTGTTTATTTGGCATGGATTGAAGTATGCGTCACGTGTTTAAAAAGAAAGGCAAATGCTTTTAAACTGGTTTGACTGATGTGTATAATTAAATGGGATTATTGTACTGGACTGTACTTGTGCTGTGCAATGACAATACATTTAGAATCTAATCGAATCTAATCGAATTATTGTATTATTTATACTAGTAATAATAATAATTGTAATAACATGTTCCAGTATTATTTCTGTAAAACATCCACGCAATTTTCACGCGAGTGTCGATTTTGAGTGTCTGGTTTTGTTGTGTTTCTCCTCAGCGGTGGAAGCTCCCTGAGCGGGCGGAGATCCAAGTTGAAGGTGTCAAAGCAGGTGGACACTCTGCACGAGGCCCCGGTGATGTTCAGGGAACGCCACCACAGCCTCGACAAGAGCATCAGGTACATGATGCCCCCCTCGAAACGTGCAGCAGCGACACGGGGCAGGGATGCTAGGGGCAGGGATGCTAGGGGCAGGGATGCTAGGGGCAGGGATGCTAGGGGCAGGGATGCTAGGGGCAGGGATGCTAGGGGCAGGGATGCTAGGGGCAGGGATGCTAGGGGCAGGGATGCTAGGGGCAGGGATGCTAGGGTCAGACGCCACAAGGCCTATGCGGCTACATGAATATTATGTTGTATTTTGTGATACAACATTGTGTTACATGCTTAATGTTTTCACACATTCCTTTACTTTAAGAGCGAAACAGCAAACGCTTGACGTTTTCATCCATCACTGTTGTGATTTTTTGGATCCTTTATCCTCTCTCTCTCTCTCTCTCTCTCTCTCTCTCTCTCTCTCTCGCTCTCTCTCTCTTCTCCTCTTTCTCCTTCTCCTTGTTCTTTTTATTAATCGTAATATGTCTGTCTGTCTGTCTGTCTGTCTGTCTGTCTGTCTGTCTGTCTGTCTGTCTCTCTGTCTTGTATTGTGCTGTTGGTTCTCCACAGAGATCCTACCACAGGGGATGAAGGCCTCAGCCGATCCGATGGGCTTATTGCCAGCATTGTAAGAACATGCAAAATGCGGCGTGTTTTATCTGTTGCTGCCGTGATGTATCTGCTGCCACACATTGCACTCCTAACCCTCCCCGGAATGAGGGATTCCTCAACAGTTAACTTAGGTCACTGTGTCTGCCGAGTGAGACCGGAACTGTAATTACATGCTGTACAAATTATATAAAATGGACTGGATTTAATTGACTAAACACCACCTGATGTTGCCCTGTTCTCTTCATTCACACACACACACACACACACGCCACACACACACACACCACACACACACACACACCACACACACACACACACACACACACACACACACACACACACACACACACACACACACACACACACAATTACATTATGTGATGTAATGTGTGTGACATTTGTTTCTTTCTCCACAGAGCTTCAGAAAACACAATGCACAATTCCACAAGCTGTTTGAGGATATTCCCGAGGCAGAGTTGCTGACAGAGAGTGAGTTAACATGAAGGTTGGAGCTGTTTCACTCCACATGAACGCTGGATGAACATGACGGCGGCTCCCGATTCTTCGGATGTTTCCATCTCTTTCACTGCGTCCTACAGAGATGTTGTCTTTGCCTATACGATAACACACAGTGGTATATTTATATATTTTATTTTTCTGCACTACAAATTTGTTTTGCAGCCAGCAGCATGACTATGCGCTTTGGGTATGTTGTCTTTCTGGATGAGCTGGGAGCTTTTCTCACCATGTTATAATCTGATTTACTGAGTTTATTACTATCGTGCTGATTCGTCGTGAGGGACGGAGCGTGGGTGGGTGTGTGGGTGTTGGCACGTGTTTGTGTGTGTACATGGGTGTGAGAGGGTGCTTCTCTGTATTAGCATACAGATAACTTACATGCCGTCGATAGAATTCCTAATGGAGGCACACATGGGTGTGTGTGTGTGTGTGTGTGTGTTACAGCATTCACCTGCTCCCTGCAGAAGGAGGTGTTGTACCACGGGAAGCTGTTTGTGTCAGAAGAACACATCTGCTTTCACTCCTCTGTGCTTCTGAAAGACACCAAGGTGAGGCGCCCCATCCTATTTACCCGTAATGGAATTCTGTCCTCTTTCCATGACCCACTTCGTGTCGGTTTCAGGTCCCTCCATGACATTTTGCCTTGGGTTTTAATGAAGCCTTTTCACTGTGTTGAGATGCACTCTCTCTCTCTATCTCTAATGTGATTTGTAGGCGCTATAACAAATAAATTAATACAATACACACTATACAAACTGTAATTGTAGTAAAGATACAATTAATATGTTGTGTATGTGTATATATAGTATATTGCATATATACCTGTACACATGTCATATTTTATCATGTTTATTTTGTATTAAGTATGTATTAATAAGAATGTTGTTTTCTATAGGTGGTGATATCTACATCCAGCGTTTGTGATGTGAAGAGACACAAGACACCGTTGCCCATGCTGTCCATACTCACCGTCGATGGAGCCAAGGTAAGGCCGTGTGTGCTGCTTTAGACTGTAGCGGTGCAGCCATTCACTGTTACCGTCAGGCAGGCGATACCGCAGTATCAAGTGCCGTACAAATAGGCTTAGAGATAGCAGAGATTCCACAGTCAGGCCATCAGGCTGCTGAACAAGGGCGTATAGCATATAACAATGTACATTTTATTACATTGATTTATATATATATATATATATATATATTGCTCTTTTTCTGACATATTGGATTTTATATATTGCATTTTTATACAGTTATACAGTTTTGTACTTTTTAAACTTCTTTTTATCCTATTCTGTTTTGTTATAACTGCTGTCTGTCGTCGGGTATTGCACATAAGATTTTCACTCATTGCTTATACTTGTGTAAACTGTGAAGTGACAATAAACTTGACCTCTCTCTCTCTCTCTCTCTCTCTCTCTCTCTCTCTCTCTCTCTCTCTCTCTCTCTCTCTCTCTCTCTCTCTCTCTCTCTCTCTCTCTCTCTCTCTCTCTCTCTCTCTCTCTCAGTGCCATTTGATGTACGTGAAAAACAGCAGGATTTGCTACGAGCTCCTGACGTCTGTGTGTCTGCACGTAGAGGTATATATATATATATATATGTACTACACAAAGTACTTACCTTTGGTAATACCGTTAGTATTGACACTGTGACCATGAAAGATGTGTTTTGTGTGTGTGTGTGTGTGTGTGTCTCATGCAGGCAACCATCAGTCCACAGCTGTCCTCTACAGAGACTGGTCGTACTGGTGTGGTAGGTTGCTGTCATGGAAAATATGAACAACACTCCACATAAAACATGACTGCTTCTATACCATATAGTTAATTAAACTAACTCTGTATAAAGTCCCTTTCAAGATTCAATTATTATTTATTTATCCCGAGGGAAATTAAGGTGCAACAGTTGAAACAGGGGGAATAAATGCACACAAAATATACTAATACCTAAAACTAAACAAACTAAACTAACAAAATATAACTAAATGAACTCTAAAAAGTATTGATAGATGAATTGCACAATTTACAGTATTATTACATTAATACGTAGGTATATACAATACACAACTATACATATATTTGCACCTCAAAGAGACGGTGTGGGCGGCAGTAGCTCGGTCTGTTAGGACTTGGCTTGGGAACCAGAAGGTCACCGGTTCAAGTCCCCAAAACACATGGGCACTGCTCAACCGGTGCGTGCGTGCGTGCGTGCGTGCGTGCGTGCGTGCGTGCGTGCGTGCGTGCGTGCGTGCGTGCGTGCGTGCGTGCGTGCGTGCGTGCGTGCGTGCGTGCGTGCGTGCGTGCGTGCGTGCGTGCGTGCGTGCGTGCGTGCGTGCGTGCGTGCGTGCGTGCGTGCGTGTCCAATAAAGAGGATTGAAATCCTTTAGATTACACAAAGCTCCCTTCCTGATTTTAGAGACTCTCAGTATGTGTATTGACAAATACACTTCACACAACCCCAAATGAATGTTCCGCCATGTCTGACTACAGCCATGGCCAATCCCTCAGTCTCCACGACGGACACGACCTTCACCTTTTTTTTTTTGACCATGATTCTCCTCCATTCAATCAAATACTTTGCTGTCAAGAAGTGTCCTAAAAGGAAAACCTTTTCAGCATCCAGCGCTTTGTTTTTTTTAGCAGGGAATAACCTCCTGTGTGCGACACACAACCTAATTAAGGTTGTGTGTTGTTTTTGTCCCCCGTCCCCCCGTCCCCCCCCCTCCGTGAACTAAACTAACAATAATATGAGAGGAAAAAGTATCTCTGGCCAAATAAATCTCCCTGGGTCTACAGATGTCCGGTACCTCCAGCTTCGAGGAAAGCATCAACAGCAGAAACAACAGTTTTTCGCACCCGCCGTCCGACAAAGGTAAGAGATGAAGGAAGGACCTCGCATTCGGACACATTTGTTTAGCTGTCGCCTTTGCTTGTATTTAAATGTAGCCTGTGTTGTGTTGTTAAAGGGGAAAACACACCCGCTAATGAGAAAACCATGTTAGAGAGAGAGAAATCAGGTACACACACACACACACACACACACACACACACACACACACGACACTCATGACACTCATTACATGCACACAAAATGTTTTTTTCCCAGTGGTAGGGGACCATATATTAATTAATTGAATATTGCAAATGATGTATCTGTCAATACATGGGAGTAATTGTCAATGTCCTTGTTTTGATTAAATAACACCCACTAATTTAGTGAAGGGCATCTTTTTGCTAACCCTATAGTGTTGTGTAGTTTCGTATAGTATTGTCGCAGGAAATTCAAACTGCGGGAGGGGAATGGGGAGTATGCGTTCCATTGTACCTGTTGGACAATGGGTAAACCTCAGACATCTTGAATCCTAACCCGTTTCACCCTTTTGTTTAGCGCACAAGGCATGTGCGCACACACAATGAACACGTTAAGTCATGTACAACCCGACAACATGACAGCGGACCAAACAAAATGAGACCAAAGCAAATAATGATATCCCTTAAAAAAACAGGTATATCGCTGAGTCAACGCGTGGCTGACAACACCATGTCGCGGCCGTCACGGCCCAAAAGAGCGGACGGAACTGTCAGTTTGATCTTCTTCATGTTCTGCCTGTTGTGAGTAGTTGCCGTTGGATTCATCTGTTTTTTTTCTACACTGTACGGTTACAACAACACACACACACACGCGCAATTGATTGTTGTATCGTATTCTGATTGTTTGTGCTATTTACCGGTCTAGTGGTTCAAAAGGGACTGCTTAGAATTATGTTAATAGAAGGCCTACACCTTTTCCCCGTAAGAGTTAAGAGTTTATTTCAAATGCTCTCCCCATTCATGGTATGCTGTGCGTCCTGAAAGACTGGGTCATTTTGCTTCCTCCTATTATCAGATTGACGAATTTATCAGATTGACAAATCAGAAGAAGAATAAGCCCTCTGCTGATGCTAGGATTAGATTGGTCACTGAATGCATTCGCAACACACCTCTCACCTCCACGAAGAGAGCACGAGACAGGGGGGAGAGACCGATGACGTGGTCATACATTGTTCAAGCCCTGACACACCACTCTATTCATGCAATAAGGTCAAAGCTAAAGTTACCAAAGCTGTGTGTGTGTGTGTGTGTGTGTGTGTGTGTGTGTAGGTTACTGCTGCTCCTGTTGATTTCTGGGTACATCGGACTGAGGATCGTAGCGCTGGAGGAAAAGCTGACGAACCTGGGGGACAATTCTCTTTGAACCCTGTGAGCACACACACACACACACACACACACACACACACACACACACACACACTTGGGCACGCATAGGTGCATTCCAGGAAATCAAAAGAAAAAAACAAAACAGTTGAGGCCGGTGTAAAAACCTGTTGGACCAAAACCCAGTGAGGCTCATTTTCTTCCTGGTTCCCATGGTGATGGCACACACGCAACAATTTGGGAAACACAAAAGAAAACAATTGTGCCTGATGAATGGCCGCCATAATCATCACATGAGAGGGGTGTAATTTCCTTTCTCCTCTTCCAGAACCAGAATGTGGGACCCGGGACCAAACGGACACAGTTGTCACATACTGTACTGTACATAGCTCCCTCAGGTGACACAAACACCGCCAGGACCAAATGACTGCACTTCTGAAGTCTAAATGTGTTGAAAATGTACTTTTGTTGAATGTTGAACTGAAGTTGATCTTTGTCATCGTTAAGTGGCTGAAGGTGAATATGTGGTTAGATTGAGGTGGAGGTGGTGAAGTTGAGGTTTTGGTAACGCGCTGGTCAGAACGAGGTTCGGAAAAACGGTTACGTTTAGATGAGGTTTGTGTGGTGGGTTTCCTACCCTATGTTGATTGCACTATTTGTAAGTTGCTTTGGACAAAAGCGTCCGCTAAATGACTGATGTAATGTTAAGATCAGGGCTGTGTGTCCGGCCAGGCGTGTCTGTTGACTATCTCCCACAGACACAAAACAAACAACCTTTGCTCTGTTAACCCATTGGTGGTGTCTTATTGAGCTGTTGCTAACATACAGGGATCCAACCCTTTTTGAACGTATCGTCCTTTGAGCAAATCTAAATCTAAAGATTTAGATGAAGTATACATTGATACGAGATGCAGACTTTTCAGGGAACAAAGTGGCAGTGATTTCTGCTGAGGACAAAGTAGACTGGGCATATTCTATTGTAGAATACACCATGCACTACTTATAACGTTCAATGACGCAATTACACCAGTAGAGGTCAGCATCTACCTTCCGACTGATTTCAAAGATTTAAGAGAAATAAAACTTATATCAAGGCACTAAGCATTGCAATAAATATTGTACAACTTAAATATTAATATATTTTTGTCACATTGAAAGTGTTTGATATACAGACATTGTTATTTAATTATTCTGCTTTTACTTGCAAGTCTACCTATGCTGCTCTGACCGGATTTCTTAATTCGATTTTAAACGTATTTTTTTTTTTTCGATATATGAAGACTCAAATGAAAGCATACAAACGCAAGATAAGGTTTTGTAAATAAGTTCTTTTTATTTTCAATTGTCAATAAAAAGGTCAAGATTCAGTCCCATGAGTGAATATCTTTACATCATTTTCTCAGTTAAAAAAAAAAACTAAAAAAACATAAGATTTAAAATGATAATAGAAATAAAGAATAGATTAGGTAAGTATAGTAACCATATAAACAACCCACTTACAGTTTATCGTCTAGCCTTGCCCCCCCCCCCCACAACCCACCCACCCCAACATGACCCTACCCATCTATCACAAAACTCATGACAATACATCAGTTAGTAGTATCATATTATATAATATATATATATATTATATTTTAATTAAAAAGGTCAAACAAATGTTTCTTTTTTTTTTTTTGTTAAAGCGTTTTAACTGTTCCAATGCCGTGACGTTTTTATTTGAATTTTTCTTCCCCCCCCCCCCCCCCCCTCTTGACAATACACATACAGATACCACTAACCAACCCATCCCGAATCGCTTGCTCGGAAGAAAACACACATGCATGAAGTCTCGAGTTAACATTCAGATAGAGCCAGGGGGCCCATGTAGACCTTTTAGCCATTAGTGGTGCATTCATAAGATAAAGAGGGGGACAAAAACCCTTTTGCTCTGCTTTTGCTCATCACCCCCCCCCCCAACTGACCAGAAGGGGTTTCTACTTTATTTTTTTACACTACAAGAGAAATCATTTCATTTCCCCCCCTCCCCCTTCACTTCACTTTTTCGACAAAACAAGTCTCCGAAGGGAAGGAACTCCGGAACAGAGCCGGAAAAGATATTTCATCCATATATATATATCGGAGAAAAAAAATGCACATGAGAATGGACAAACAGAGAGGTGGGGGTCTTTTTGGCCGGTCTACGTGTCATTGGAACACCAACTGTCAAATTAACTGGGGACAAATATAGCATTCACATTAGTGCTAGTACAGTACATTTTTCCCTTTAATTAAAAGAGCAGCTGTGGTCACCAAAATTAATGAGTGTGAGTGTGTGCATGTGTGTGTTTCCTGCGTGGATCTGAACCTAAACCAGCTTGGAGTGGTTGAACAACCAGTTTTATAACCTGCCCCAATACCTTGCTAGCCCGCTAAAGAATCAATAAAGATGCACAGTCCTGCGTCGTGTACCCTCAGCACACGTTGAATGCTTTATACAATAACTCTGAACTTAAGACCTGCTTTCATTACCATGCGCTATTCCTTTCTGTGTGTGTGTGTGTGTGTGTGTGTGAAGATGTGGCGGAACCTGCACCACACCACACCGAGGGGGCTCAGATGTGGCTTGAGTCAAGACTGGGAGCGCGTGCAGCTCACCACCACAGGAAGCCCGGCTAGGACCTGGTACACCTAACCATAGGAGATCTCAAAGACTGGTAGGAGCTAGTGTGGCTAACCATAGGAGATCTCAAAGACTGGTAGGAGCTAGTGTGGCTAACCATAGGAGATCTCAAAGACTGGTAGGAGCTAGTGTGGCTAACCATAGGAGATCTCAAAGACTGGTAGGAGCTAGTGTGGCTAACCATAGGAGATCTCAAAGACTGGTAGGAGCTAGTGTGGCTAACCATAGGAGATCTCAAAGACTGGTAGGAGCTAGTGTGGCTAACCATAGGAGATCTCAAAGACTGGTAGGAGCTAGTGTGGCTAACCATAGGAGATCTCAAAGACTGGTAGGAGCTAGTGTGGCTAACCATAGGAGATCTCAAAGACTGGTAGGAGCTAGTGTGGCTAACCATAGGAGATCTCAAGACTGGTAGGAGCTAGTGTGGCTAACCATAGGAGATCTCAAGACTGGTAGGAGCTAGTGTGGCTAACCATAGGAGATCTCCAAGACTGGTCGGAGCTAGTGTGGCTAACCATAGGAGATCTCCAAGACTGGTCGGAGCTAGTGTGGCTAACAATGGGGGATCTCAAGACTGGGCACAAGCCTAGCTTACCAATTAAAACCACTTGGAAACAATAGTGGGGGCCCTCGTATCCCTGGCACTGGTACTTAAAAGCATTACAGCTCATTTGCATGGTGGCCAGAATACCCACATGAACTCAACAGAAAAAAATAATGCATATAATCACAAAAAAAATGCCATGCTTTGTTGGCCCCTACAATACAGTACATGGTGTAGTGAGTGATAAGAGGGGGAGGGGAAACCAGCCTTGCAGGTGAGTTAAGGGAAACAAACAAAAAATACGTAGTATAACCCCCTTAAGAGTGCTACAGCTAGAGGACTAACTGGAAAGAATATGGGCGAGGACACATAATCAGGCCTGATTATGCAAAAGAGATGATGATGAGAGGGTGGTTTTGTTCAACAAAAATGGATCAGGGAAGAGCTTGATCAACTGAGCAGACACGTCTGTTCATCTAGCGAACCTACATCTAACTCCACTTATCTGTACAACGGGAGTCTAGAAAATGTTAACAAAAACCTCATGGATCAATCTTCATTTACATTAAATAAAAAAACATGGAAAAAACAACAATGTTTACTTAAATATTCATGCTGCATTGGTACCAGCGTGGTCTGCCTTCACACGTTAGTAAAGCCTAATGTGCCGTGTTCCGTCAGAGAACACACACACACACACACACACACACACACACACACACACACACACACACACACACACACACACACACACACACACACACACACACACACACACACACACACACACACACACACACACACACACACACACACACACACACACACACACACACCTATTTGCAGGGAAGTCTGCAACACACACACTCGTGTTTCAATAAGCTTCACAGGAACGGCTACTAAGCCGGTCAATATGCCTCTAAAAAGCCCTGGGTTTGGTTTCCAACAGCAAGTTTAAAATATCTGCCATCGTGGAAACATGGTGTCTATTGGATGATGGTGGATGCTGAGGAAGGGGGTAGGTGGTGGTGGGGTAGGTGGTGGTGGTGGTGGTGGTGGAGACAACAAAACGATACACGATGAAACCCCAGTAAAAACGTCTGGTGCCCCAGAAGACAAGAAGGAGGAGGAGGAGAGGTGGAACTTCTCAGCCCTTCTAGAACCTTCCCTGGGCAGAGAACCAACGACAGGGGTAAGGACAACACAGGAGGACTTCAAAAAAGAAAAAAAAAAAGAAAACATACTGGTTACGGTAGCGTTCAAGACTAGTAGTCCTTTGTTCTCTTACGTCAACTGACCAAAAAATATAATTAAAAAAAAATTAAGAAAATTAAAAACAAACCCATGGGGTGGACCTCCACCACACAAATATACAGAAAAAGGGGGCTGCCTTCACTGGACAACCACATTAGAAATGCCCTGGCAGTCAATATCAGACACAGGGGAGTCGGGGAGACACAGGCGTGGACCAGCATTCCGTGTCCTCTCTTTCCTCTGAGGGAAATCTGGTCAAATCGCTGGAGGTATTCATTCCAAGAACACATACACACACACACACACACACACACACACAGACACACACACTTTCTTTAAAATTCTCTCCATACAGAGGGCCTCGTTGTAATGCAGTCTTTCCAATTCCAGGTATGATCATCATCGAGTAGTCCTTCATTTCTAATAACAAAACAATACGCAGATAGTAACATACTCACCCTCACGCACACACACGGTTCTGGTGTAAGCAGTCCGGGTGGAAGGGGGGGGGGGGGGGGGTTAAGGACATGCGCTCAGTGCACCAGCCTCCACAGATGTGCACTTTTGCAAATCACTATAACCCTCTCATACACACACACACACACACACACACACACAAAAACAAACACACCCACACAGTAGCCTAGGTGTGCATGTGCGTGTCTCAGGCATGTGGCGCGGCCAGATCGTGGTTGATGAAGCGCCGTAGCCTCTCCAGGTACTGACTGTAGAGCTCGATGTCGTTGTGGCCCGCGCCCTCCACCCAGAGGGGCTCCACGGCCTTGGGGCAGCGCTCGAACAGCGCCAGGCCGTGGGAGAAGTCGATCACCTCGTCCTCGGTGCCGTGGATGATCAGCACCGGGGAGGGGATCTTGGACACCTTCTCGATGCTGAAAGACAAACGGTGCTCGAGTTCAGTGTCTGAGGTTCACAAAAAGGACTTGTATATCCTTTGTAGCGTTTTTAGGGTAATCTGTGTTATGGTTCATCAACGGTTGGGATCAGAAAGAACAAAGTTATCATGCGTGGACGTAATAACAGCACTTCAATCAAACAGAGGTAGCCATTACCTTTTTTATGATGTCTTGTGATCTACATTAAGAGTTTGTCTGGGCATCTCCACAACCCTGAGAGACTGAGGCCAGTCTACACAACATGTGTCCAATACAGTACACACAGTGAACAACGACTACAGCAGAGGAGATCGACGCGTGCCCAAGACCGGACTCTGTGCCAGGAGACTCACTTGGGGAAGGCGTCGAAGCAGTAGGTCTTCTTGGTGTCCGGGAAGGCCACCCTCATGCCCGAGGTGAGGGGGGAGTGGAGGACCACGGCGGCGCACTCGAACCGCGACGCCAGGTCCACCGTGGGCACCGTGCCGATGCTCTGGCCGTACAGGATGATGTTCTCGGGGCTGATGCCGTACCTAGTAAACACGGTACACGGCGCTGGTGTTGGGAGGCGGGAGAGCGAGCCACCCCCCTCCCCCCCAGTGCAGCCGTGTAGTTTTTGCGACATGGCGGGTGAGGTTTGTGTGGGTTCAGCGGGTTCACTTGCTTCGACTTTCTTATATACACACACACACACACACACAGAGTGACATCCGCCGTTCTCACACAATGAGCCTGGGAATTCTACCAACATCCAAGAGCATTTGCCATCACCCTAAACCGCCAACGCAGGTTGACAGCCGTCGCGCTTGGTGAAAGTGAGTAAAATGATGGAATGCAAATGATGCATCATTTTAATGAATGTCAAATACAAGGTTGACTTGACTGACAAGCAGCCACTATTTTACCATTTAGTCATTCAGCAGACACTTTTATCCAGAGCGACTTGCAGTGATGTTTTTTTAGACGCACGTTATTAAGGATCAGGTAGGGGTTAAGCAACTTAAGCAGATTTGAAACGAGGTCCTTTCGGTTTGAGTCACCACTACTACTACTACTACTAACCATGAAGGGCGATTGGGAACACAACCCTAGTACAAACACTCTACGCCCACACCGCTAACCTCCCATGGCGCCATTTGGCCATACCGTGAGCGCAGCGCGTGCCAGGCGGCGTCGATGTCAGCGTACAGGTTCTTCTCGGAGGGCTTGCCGGTGCTGACGCCGTAGCCCGAGTAGTCGTAGGAGAAGATGTTGCAGTTGATCCGGGTGCCCAGGCCGATGTAGAAGCTGCTCATCTGGCCGAGGTCCACCGCGTTGCCATGGGAGAACAGCACTGTAAACCTGGAGGGGGTGCAGTTAGGTTACAATACTACTGTTGTTGTTATTGAATTGTATGCAATTTTTTATTTTTTTTTTAAAGAAAAAAGGAACTGCACCCATCTATGCCCCTTCTATTCAAAATAGTGATGTCCCTCTTCCGAACAATGTACAAATAACAAATAGGCTGCATGCAGCAACTGCAACGTCCAACCGAAACGCAGCGGTAGGAAACAATACATAACAACAATAAATAAGTATGCTCACCTGGCGTTAGGAGCACAGCGGATGTACATACAACCGACCCGGTTCCCTCGGCTGGACCTGGTCAGGAACACATCCGTCACGTCCAGCTCTCTCTGGGAGTACTGGAACTCTGCCCTCTCTGTCAGATGGAGCTTCCACCTGGCTTCTGTCCCAGCTCCACCTGCTCCTGCTACACCTGTCCCTGCTACTCCTCCTCCCCCACCACCAGCCACTCCTCCTCCTCCCCTGTCTCCAACGCCAGACGTCCGGGAGCGCAGGCCCGGAGCGCCCAGAGACGGCGCGGGAGCCCCGGGCTGGACCGCCCCAGGAGCGGCCCCAGCACTGGCCACTGGATCGGGGTCAGGCAGGAGGGCGTAGGTGGGCTCTGGGGGGAGGAAGGCCAGCTTGGCGGCAATGCGGCTGGGGCATGGGGGGCAGCAGAACAGGCAACACAGCTCTCGGATGGACAGACCGTTCATCTTCTACTGGAGAGAAACGAAGAGACAACCCCAACCATTTAAGCTTACCAAGGGGTTTACAGTATGGTGGAATTCTAATGAAAAAACCCTGCACTGAGAATCATTAGAATATCTAAGATTGTATCTTATAAATTATGGATGTACCTGGGTTTTGTTTTGTCTCTGTGTTGAAATAAGAGCGGCAGGACTGGCGGTGCCAACGTTGTCTGTCTGGTGGAGTCACTCGGTCTGCTGCATCACAAGATAAAAAGAAACCAATGAGTCATATCCACCGTACGACTGAGAGGCACTCAAAATATATATATGTGCCACTAATTCACGGTTACACAGACGTGGGTTTTCACAGTTGACCCGTGCGTCTCTACCAGCAATGGACTGCATTTAGAAAGCACTTTTCTATCCACTACACAAATGGGACTACTCCGAGGGCTTTACAGTTCAAATGCTTCACATTCACCCACTCACACCCAGCCACCCACCCACGCCAGCGTGAAAAGCAAGAGCGACAAGATAAAATGTTAGAAGTTTGCCGTCTTGCTTAAGGGCACCATGGGTGTTTGGAGTGTCCAATAACAAGAGGAGCTGGGGGATTGTACCAGCAGCCACTCCATCATCAACTCTCCCTCCTTGAGATATTGGATATCAATATCAACCATCTGCAGTTACAGTGGAGACGCATTATGAAACACTTTTCATATTTTCTATTTTTGGTATTGACTCAATTGATTGAAAATATTTAGGCACAGTTTTTAGACCATATTAAAACATTCAAATATGTCAAAAACATCCATGTATACATTGTACAGCGGCAGTAGCGTTTAAGGAAACATTGTGTGGAAGAATGTAAATAGTGTATGCCGCCACTGTGCAAATATTATGATGTGGCAGTAGCTCGTAAAAGGCACCAGTCGACCAAGAAGAGTCAACATTAAAATGAATCAGACGTATTGGGATCGGCCTCACAGATGAGCTGTACATGTATATACGTGTGTGTATATATATATATATACATACACACATGTACATTAATAAACAGCCATAACATTTGGCACCGCTCAATCAGTGCCTAACAGTTTTGCATATTGCTGAAAGGCGAATAAACACAACCATCCACAGTGACGCGAGGATACAATGAATCAGTGAAAACGAATTGCGTGTTGAGTAGTTATTATTATTTTTATCATTATTACCAGGAGAAAGTACGTGTGTGTGAAGGGAATAGACACATCGACGAGTCCGAATAGCGCCAGTGTGTCGTTAGCGGGGCATCATTAACTAAGGCTAGATAGCCGTGGATAGATGACTATATTATCTAGCATCAAAAGCTAGCTACTCACCAATTGACAATGGATATGCCGGGGATACTGTGGGCCACTTTAGTTACACAAAAGCAGCACAAACACTTGGAAGATCCTTCTCACGTCTTGACATGGGTTATTTTAGATTTTAGTATTGATAACTGACGGTCAAGCGGAAGCTAGCTTGAGCTAGCTGCTAGGCTAGATTTCATGGCAACCAGCTATATTTTTTTCTTTCTGGTCCTTGTAATCCGGAAGTGACGCGAGAAAGGGCGTGGCTTTGATGTCCTGCCCGCTCGGTACCCCCCTCAACCTGTTTCCTTTCGACCACCCTCATTTCAACTACTAATGCATTTTGTTCCATATAAAGTAACACACACATATATATATATATATATATATATATATATATATATATATATATATATATATATATATATATATCAACATTAACCTATATCGGGGTGAATGCCGCAGTGGACTGGCCGCCCTTTTTGGTTTGATTTGCACTTCATATTACATTTCAGTCATTTATGGGATCAATTGAAAGAATTCATGAAAATAATAATTTATTTATCAGCAACATCAAATTGCCTTATAAAACTATAGACACATAAAGGGGTGGTGAGGGGGAGGAAGAGAGAGAGAGAGAGAGAGAGAGAGAGAGAGAGAGAGAGAGAGAGAGAGAGAGAGAGAGAGAGAGAGAGAGAGAGAGAGAGAGAGAGAGAGAGAGAGAGAGAGAGAGACCAGATGCCCCCCCCACCCCCCACCCCCATTCATCATTGATCCACTGCAGGACTCTGTGTTTTTGAATGAGTGAAATAGGGGCCCCTGCCGTAAGCAAGCCGCCGTATGTCTGGACCGTTGACTTGAGCCACTCTTATACATGTGAAGAAGTGAGCGCATAGCGCCGGATAGATAAGATGCTGTACAATGCAAGCGTTGTTAATGTGCGGACATTCGGACATTTGGGGCTATACAACAAAAAAATGCAATCGTAATTTCAAATACTAGGGCTGAACACAAATAGGACGTGTGCCATGGACAACGGAGAACGTGGGAATGATGTGTTTTTATTATGACTGTTATTATTATTATTGTTATTAATAATAGTTAGGCGTTATTCCCTTTCCTTTAATAGCCTATAGTTGACTGGGCGTTTGTGGCGCGCTCGAGAGAGACGGGGATGCTGCGACGGCCGCGCGCAGAAATCCTAGATGCAAGAAGAGCCAGGTGAGGCACGGGGGGAGAGCTGCTGCTGCTGCTGTTATTAAAGGAGAAGGAGGTGGAGGGACGGAGGGAGGGAGGGGGGGGCTTTAAAAAATCAGAAGCTGTGGCTTCTGGAAAATCACCCAATTATCAGAACAGAAGAAGAGAAATAAAGACCTGGTCGGAAGTCGCGAGTCGTCAAACCAGCACCTGGACCTGGACACACCACAGCCCTTTCTATATTACCTGGCCGTCTGGCACACGGTGAGTGATGGATGGATGCCGACGAGACGCTATGTGTGTGTTTGCAAGCTGGGGGGGGGGGGTGTCTTGTATTGTAATGTGCGCAAATTGCATTAGCGACGAACGCTGTACTGCATTACAGAGAGGCTGAGCGAGAAACTCTTTATTAGGCTGATGGGTTTTTGTTTTTTTTCCTCCTCCCCCGAACCGCAGTGTCTGGGCAGTTAAAATAAATTAAGTCACCTCTGTGTCTGACCAAAAACTGGAACGTTTCATTTCCATATCGTTCCTTAGTGGTGTGTTTGGTTCACATGTTGCACGCGGTGTGGATGTGTACATATTTTGAAAGTAGGGTGTGTGTGAGTTATGTAGGCTATGCTATAGCCTACTCAGGGTCAAATTGTTATTACGTATATATATATATATATATATATATATATATATAATGCCATGCTGCTACAGACTGTTATTTAAGAAATGAACAACACACTGCCGAAGATAAGCCAGGATGCTGTAACGTATGCCTATAGGCCTATCCGATTAGGTCATTACTTTTAGCAGAAAACACTTTTTTAATTTAAAACATTTGAGAACAACAGCAATGTATGCAGACACATTATGTAGACCAGAGGCATGTTTTCGTAACCCAGTAATTTCAATAATCATCTCCGTAAAACACACACACACACACACACACACACACACACACACACACACACACACACACACACACACCACACACACACACACACACACACACACACACACACACACACACACACACACACACACACTACAAACACACACACACACACACACTACAAACACAGGCATACACACACACAAGCACACAGGGAAACCAGATGTAAACAAGATGCATGATCTAAATTCCATTACTTGTCTAAGTAAGACAGGGGCTCCTAGTCCCCCAATTATCTGTAGGCTAAACGTATTAAGTCTAAATTAACTGCCTTCGGAACTGGGCCACGCTGGTTGGTTTAAAACACTTACTTACTTACTTACTTACTTACTTAACGCTGTCCCAACTTCTCATGATGATAGCTACTGATTTCACACCAAAAAAATGTAGTGTTTACAACTTCCCCCGCATTACGATGAGGCGTATTCGATTTCCCCATCTGTACTATAAGGATCCCCTTTTGTGGATGTTGGTGTTTACCTTATTCTCACAAAGTGGGAACAGACAGAGACCACCGCACGCCTATATCAACCCCCTGAGCCCCCCCCCCCCCCAATGTACGGTACCAGAGCGAACACAACTGAACTTGTGGAGAGGCAGAGATGACCGTGCAGGGCAGCAGTTAGGGCCGTGAGGAGGAGGAAGGGGAGGAGGAAGGGAGTCTGAGGGTCTGGGGGTGAATGGCGCCCCTTGTTGTCCCTGTGCTGCCCCCCACACAGACGGCCACACAGCCCCAGCCTTTGGAGCAGGTGCTCCTCCCTTGCCCCTTGCCACACACCACACCACACAGCCCCAACCCCGGGAACAACAGGTGCACACACACACACACACACACACACACACACCACACACACACACACACACACACACACACACACACACACACACACACACACACACACTCCTCCTTCCCCACAACGACACGGTGTCCACCCCGCCCATCTGTCTGACCCCCCCCAACGCCCCCCCGCCCCTGTGGGCCATCTCCATCCCAAAACAAACACATAAAACATACAACGACACACTTATGACCGCAAACCCCCGCAGGTCCACTAAAGACAGCAACGCTTATATGGTTGTTTTCCTCCTTTTTATCAATCGTTCCACAGAACGCGTGTGATGTGTGTGTGTGTGTGTGTCTGTGTGTGTGTGATGATGATACCTCAATCCGAGGCGTGAGAAAACAAGAGAGCGCACGTGCCGCCGTTAAGACTTTACTTAATTCAATTTAAACTGTAATCATGCCACGCCACATCGCGGGGTCCACTTACAAGCTAGCGCGCGACCCGCGGGCCAGAGTGGGGAACGCTGGTAAAGGCAATCTAAGTGAGCCTGAGGGCCCAGAGGGATGTTTAATGAGCTCTATTGATCACATCGGGCCCTATTCAATCACACACACACACACACACACACACACACACACACACACACACACACACACACACACACACACGCTAAGCCCAAACAGGACCTATCAAGCTAAACCCGGGGAAAAAGCGGTTAATTGTATATTAACATTGTTACACACACAACACAATCCAATTAACCATGCGTTAATGTGCTGGTGGGTAGCGCAGAGCGGTCGTCTAGGAAGGGAAATGGGTATGATTGACAAGCTACAGTGTTTGTGTGTGCGTGTGTGCGTGCGTGTGTGCTTGTGTGTGCGTGCAGGTGTGTGTGTGCGTGTCTATGCACATGTTTTCAAATTGAATAGAGTTAGGGACCAGTGCAAGAGAGATACGTTTCCGCTCTTTGCTGGCTTCTGTTATCAACCGAGAGCACACTACGTTACAGTGACAAATTGCTTTCCCTTGCCTCTCAGACACAAAAACACACACTCATCACCAGGGGGCTACTTTAGGTGCATGGTTATAATACGTGCAGCCTATAGCCTGGAAGATGAAGAAGAAGAAGAACATATATGCATATCCTGCATTTTGAACCAAATGTTTTCCTCCATTTATAGCATCGATAAGATTCTTCAGTGCATCGTCACCAAGGCTGTCCTGTACGTCCATAAGGCGTTTCAAAACAAGTAAACATGCTAAACGTGAGGGTTTGTTCCTTCCTTTAGACGGCATGCTGTGTGGTGTGCAGCACAGTGTCCCTTAATGTCGCGCACAACCTTTCAACAGTGCTACGTTAGCACGGCCAAAAGTAGCTAAGCATCCCTTAAGGATAATGTTGCTGTCAGGTTGTCTGCTGCCTCTGTCCTGCTCTTACCAGGTGTTAAGCTCATCGGCGAAGAGACATCGCTGTTTTTGGGGGATCTGAGAAGGGAATGCTTAATTTCCGAGGAAGGACCATGCTTAGTGTACTGGCTTTGTTCAGATGTTCCAATTCCACGCAGCGGTCCCAGTGTTTATCTCAACAGTTTTTGTTTTGGAAGTCTTTAGTCGTAAATCTTCTTTAATAAATATCTCAGCAGGCATATGTCTGCTATTGGCTCAGACGTTGGCCTGTTTCATCAATTGAAATGGGTTAATCTTCCACTGGCAGAGGACACACACACACACACACACACACACCGATTTTAAAAACAACCTTTGTGTTAAATGGCTAATTAGAATGCATTCAATGCGTTGCCTTTGACAACCTGCAAAGCAGCATTTCAGCTTAACATGGGCATTTTGTGACAAGTTTTGACGGCTATGCAAATAAGCAGGAAGCCGCCTGTAAAAAAAATGTAAAAAGCTGCAAGCTGCTATACCCGGCTCCTATAGGAGTAAAGTCGATCCCTGTAGATTCGGTGACAGCCATCCACCACAGTAGTTACCCGGCTGCTATATGTGAATGCATGCATCAGTCTTCCACCTTCAGCCCTAATGTGTTCTGTCGCCATTGATTCCTCACATTAGAGGCCGTGCTACTGTCGCTGCACCCCTGTGCAAATTGTGTGTTCGCAGCATCGTGGCTAAAATGATGACAGCACGTTTGTGGAGGCATCTGCATGCTGGCTCGCTTGCCCGCTAATGGCGGGCCTCAGTGAGATGATACTGTTGCTAATGAGATGTATGGTGCTGCGTGCATGTGTGTAGGTGTGTGTGTGTGTGTGTGTGTGGGGGGGGGGGGTATTAGGTGACAATGACGGGACCTATCACTCTCCTGCCTCTGTTTCCCTTAAAGACAGATTTGTATTGAGATAGCGAAAATAGGATTTCCTATGTA
>CM051005.1:13862599-13867599 GCA_027704905.1 Muraenolepis orangiensis | reverse complement strand
GCTGCACATCCAGACCGTCCTTCAAGTCAATCGCACGCTGTACATAGGAGCCAGGTAACCCATGGCAACCCCCTGCAACAGCACAACACACGCACGCACACACACACACACATACACACACACACACACACACACAGGCACATGGGACTGAACACCCACCATTTTATTTAGCTGGAGCCTCCTCCTTGATCCTTTCCTGCCCATCAGGGATGAAGAACAACAGGAATACCAGCCACAGCCCATGTGTTTAATTATCGTCAGGGAACCTGTGAGGAGTATGTGTGTGTGTGTGTGTGTGTGTGTGTGTGTGTGTTTATATGCATACACATTTAAAGATAGATGCATGTTCTCATGTAACATCGCATTTCATTTGAATTTGGATTAATAATAAGAATAACTAGAAGGCACTCAGTTGAGCGTGTACCTCCGCCCCACACACGAAAAAGGTCCCTGGATCCGGATTCGGATCCGGATCTGCGATCCAAAATCGAATCAACTGTTCCTGGGGCCCATACGTAGTCTAACCACCAAGTTTTGTCCAATTGCGTACATAACATTTAGAGTTATCTTCCTCACAGACAAACAGACAATCTTACACACAGACAAACAGGGGATTAAAACATAAACTCCGGTATATAATTGAATTATTATTATATATATATTATACTATTATATTTAATTATAGTATTATTATTATTATTATTAGTATTATTAGTATTACTATCAAATTATTACTATTATCCATACTGACCAAAATGAAGCCGATGAACATCAGTGTCACGTTTCTCGTCAAACGAAGTGATGGAAATCACTTCACAGTGTTCAGACACACAACACAGCGTGAAGATTGTAAAACAGGCCTAACAGGCAATTTGTCCATGATAACGATATGTCTTATAGTATATAAAAAGAAACATCTGTCTGAACCAACTGCCACAGCATGCCATGGAGCTTGTGAGAAATGGTGTGTGTTGTTGTGGCAGAAAGACGATACTCTATGTGTGTGTATGGCAGTGTATATTGTACGAGTAAGAGTATGTTTTAATTGAATGTGTGTGTGTGTGTGTGTGTGTGTGTGTGTGTGTGTGTGTGTGTGTGTGTGTGTGTGTGGGTGTGTGCGTGTGCGTGTGCGTGTGCGTGTGTGTGTGCATGTGTGTGTGTGTGTGTGTGTGTGTGTGTGTGTGTAGAGATGATCTGTACAGAGTAGAGTTGGACAACATGGCTGGCGATGAGATGTTCTACAGCAAGGTAATAAACAGTACACACACACACACACTAACACACACACAAAAACACACACACACACACACACTGTCATCTATAAAAGAAACAAGTCTCTCACACACACACAAACACACACACAAGCACATACACACACACACTGTCATCTATAAAAGAAACAAGTCACACACACACATCCAGACTGTCACCTATTAAAAAAAAAACAGGTCGATATTGCTGTGATATTGACTTTGTTTTCTTCTTCTTCACAGAAACGCACATGGGAATCGAACAAGAATGACATCCGGGTGTGTAGAATGAAAGGGAAGCATGAGGTCAGCATCTCTCTCTCTATCTCTCCCTATGGTCTCTTAAAGTCCCTTCTCTCTCACACACACACACACACACACACACACACACACACACACACACACACACACACACACAGATGAGCTGCTCTGTAGATACCTGAAGAGGTTTCTATGCGCATACGTCCATGGCCAGCACAGCTGTGGCCAGCCGGCGCGTCGACTTGCCAAACCTGCGGCCCCGGGTCTCCTTGCCAGGCATATTGACAGTCATTTGATCTGGTTAATAGAGAACATCTCTTAATCTCCAGGAGGTGAGCTCGTGGAGAAGGGGAAACCAGACTCCACGGATCTGTTTGCCAGCTCCGAGACGCCAAGCCTAGACAGAAATGTAACCCCCCCCCCCCCCTCCTCCCTCCTCCTCCCCTGCCTGCCAGGGTGTACACATGCATTATGTACATGCAAGTCTGAGTCCTGGGTTCAGTTTTGTTTGGGTTTTCTTTTTTTGTTGTTGTGGGAAGGATATCGTGTGCGATGTGTTACACAACACTGTGAGGCTGTGAGGCGAGACCATCGGCGCGGCTGCCGCTAACGGAAAGACCAAAAGACGTGAAGACGGACGCGTCCTCCTCGTCCTCCTCGTCCTCCTCGTCCTCGTCCTCCTCGTCCTTCCTCTGCTCGGTGACGAACCGAGGGCTGAGCCTCGTAATAAGGGCCGCCTGCCTCCGCCTTAGTCAATACGATGTGATTCTTTGTTTCAACTACGTCACCTACCTGATCCCCCATCAAGCAGGATATATGATAGGAGGCGGAGGCGAAGGTGGAGGCGAAGGGGGGAGGCGAAGGGGGGAGGCGAAGGGGGGAGGCGAAGGTGGAGGCGAAGGGGGGAGGCGAAGGTGGAGGTGCAGCAGACGGATTGGGGGGGACGTTTGATTCTATTTTTCAACCCACTCTGACACACACCCTGTCGCCGTAGTTAATTCTCGGAAATCGTCACGGGGTTCCCGTATCGTACATTTTTAATGAAAAAACACAGTGTGTAATGAAATGGGAGCAAGATCGACGCAACATAAAGATGAGATGAGCAACTCTGGGGAAGTGAGCTCCATCGCTTCGGGGTTGGGGTTGGGGGGGGGGAGCTTGCCTTTCTGCTTTTATTGTAATGTACACTCCAGAATCTACACCACCGCAGGCAGGTATCCTACCTCAGGTGGACCCCAGACGCACCTGAGAACAGTAGAGAGGGGACAGTGAGCAGAGAGAGAGAGAGAGAGAGAGAGAGAGAGAGAGAGAGAGAGAGAGAGAGAGAGAGAGAGAGAGAGAGAGAGAGAGAGAGAGAGAGAGAGAGAGAGAGAGAGAGAGAGACAGTGAGGAGAGAGAGAGAGTGTATGCATGTATGTGTTTGTGTGAGAAAGAGAGAGAGAGAGAGGAATAGAGAGAGAGAAAAAGAGAAAGAGAGGGGAGAGAGAGAGAGAGATAGTGTGTGTGTGTGTGTGTGTGTGTGTGTGTGTGTGTGTGTGTGTGTGTGTGTGTGTGTGTGTGTGTGTGTGTGTGTGTGTGTGTGTGTGTGTGTGTGTGTGTGTGTGTGTGTGTGTGTGTGTGTGTGTGTGTGTGTGTGTGTGTGTGTGTGTGAGAGAGCGATAGTGAGAGAGAGAAAGGGGAGAGAGATAGTGAGAGTAGTGAGAGAGGGGAGAGAGAGAGAGAGAGAGAGAGAGAGAGAGAGAGAGAGAGAGAGAGAGAGATGCAGTATGTTTGTGTGAGAAGAGAGAGGAGAGAGAGAGAGAGAGAGAGAGAGAGAGAGAGAGGAGAGAGAGAGAGAGAGAGAGCGAGAGAGAGAGAGGTGAGAGAGAGAGAGAGAGAGAGAGAGAGAGAGAGAGAGAGAGAGAGAGAGAGAGAGAGAGAGAGAGAGAGAGAGAGAGAGAGGGGAGAGTGATAGAGAGAGAGAGGGGAGAGTGAGCGCTTCAGGGAGGGGGGAGGGGGCGTAATTGAAAATCAGTGGAGGAAGGAAGGAGGGCCGGTTGGGTGGGGGGTGAATTGGATGGGCGTAGGCGGAGACCGGACAGTGGCGGTGCTCTGGCGATGGATGGCCATGGGCTGCTTAGAACAATGCAGCAGAGGTGGTGGTAGTGGGTGGTGGTGGTGGTGGTAGTGGGTGGTGGTGGTGGTGGTGGTGGTGGTGGTGGTGGTGGTGGTGTGGTGGTGGTGGTGGTAGTGGATGGTGGTGGTGGTGGTGGTGGTATGAAGAAGAATAGGAACCATTGTCACTTCATAGCGTGAAGATGAAAGGATGGTGGGGAGGGGGGGGGGGGGGGGAGATGATGGAGGTGAGGAAGAGGAGAAGGAGGAGGAGGAGGAGGAGGAGAGCGTAGCTTGGGTGAAGGTTAGCAGAGGAATGATTGAGGGGTGGGGAGGTGGAGATAAGATGACAAAGGCAGCGTCGCAGAAACATGAAAGAAAAGCCGGAGGGAGAGCGGGAGAGAGAGAGAGAGAGAGAGAGAGAGAGAGAGAGAGAGAGAGAGAGAGAGAGAGAGAGAGAGGGGAGAGAGAGAGACAGAAAGAAAAAAAGAGAGGGGAGATAGAGAGAGAGAGAGAGAGAGAGAGAGAGAGAGAGAGAGAGAGAGAGAGAGAGGAAGTAGGAGTGTAACGTTATCGTAACATTAAATGGTAGATAAAGTCACATTGGGTTGGTTAAGTAAGGTAAAAAGAAGAATAGAAAAAAAGAGGACAAAACATTTGGGAAGTGTAAGAAAGGGAACAGGTGGCCGGTGACACGTTACACCGGCCTCACTTTGTCTCCCGAAGAGAGCCAACCGACGGCCACTTTGCGAGACATCCCATAATAAAATTCCTACCCAGGAGCCTTTGAGGAAATGTCAAGGCACTTAAATCCATACTCAGTTCCAGGTTGCTCGGTATTAGCAACCTGCTGGTGCCGCAAGTCTCACCACCGTCGCCACTGAAGCTGGCATTTGTGCGTAAGTATATATATCATATATATATATATATATATATATATATATATATACTGTGTGTACAGTAGTGCATGAGGAAAATAACAATGAAAACAAGTCAAAGACAACAACCACACATCTGTGAACGTTGCTCCCTCCGAAGAACCTCCGAAGAAGAAGAAGATGAAGAAGAAGAAGAAGAAGATGAAGAAGAAGAAGAAGAAGAAGAAGAAGAAGAAGAAGAAGGAGAAGAAGAAGAAGATGTGATTTTTTGATTTTATTTGGGGAAATCTTTGGGGAAAAGTTTTGTTACAGCGCTCAAGGGGATAATTGATGCATTCTGACTCAGCTCCAGTTTAAAAGCTTATAGCTTCATTTGGGGGGGGGGGGGGGGGGGTTGTGTCGGGTCTATTTTGGTTGATGTGGGCGCCCTCTCTCTTACCTTTCATCCATTTTTATATATTTGTATTTATTTTGATCCACCCCAAACCCTTTAATCTCTCCCCCCCCCCCCCTACGT
>CM051005.1:13840099-13852599 GCA_027704905.1 Muraenolepis orangiensis | reverse complement strand
AGAACAGGCGGTGGCGGTGTGCGTCTATTGTGTTGAGATTGGCTGCAGCTCTCTTTACTACCCGGTGCGAAATGGGATTTCCCGCTGTCTCTTAGTTAGGCCTTTTGGTTCGTCGGTACGGAACGTTAACAGTCGACTACGGTGGATGACTCCGTCGGGGTGGAGGCAGATGGGGAGTTTCTGCTTCTGCCCCCCCCCCCCCCCCCCCCCTTTCTCTTCTTCCTACAGGTCGAGACCCTCCCAGCGTGAGTTCTGTTAATGAGACAGGGTGCAAAGGAGGTGTTTTACGATGGGTATCAAGACAACACCAGACTCCAGGATGGGTGGGGGTGGTGGCTGTTTTTGGGACTTCCTTCTGCCAGGGCTTTATTCTCCTCAGTAGTGGTGTGTCTGGCAGGGGAGTGATGCCAAGCTGCTTCACACAACATCAAGCACCTTGCGTCGCTTTCTGCAGAAGTCCCTCAGACTCCGGTGTCGCCACCGGGATGTCAGCAGAGGGCCTCCACTTGGAAAATAGGGAAGCTCAGGAAAATATGCAAACATTCTTGTTGCGACCATTCCCCATGGCCCCTCAATTCTTCCTTTCTTTCTTTCTTTCTTTCTTTCTTTCTTTCTTTCTTTCTTTCTTTCTTTCTTTCTTTCTTTCTTTCTTTTCAACATTCTGGTTAGTTCCAAAATGGTCACAAATCCATTTAGTTCCAGAGATCTTCTTTTCTCTCATAAATGTAAAGCCACAAACAAACTCTTTTCCCTTCCAAGTCTCCCTTTAAACTCTCCCCCCCCCAAACACTCATCCACTCTGCGTTGACACACAGCCAACACTCTTACTTTAGTGCCAAACTCAATTTCCTATGCAAAAATTCTCGGGCCCAGGAAACATTGCAAAGTTTTTGCACTGCTAGAGTGCAGGGCTGACAGACTGGGACCTGAGTGGTGAAAAAAGAAAGAAAAAGTGGAATAGAGAAGAATAAAAGTGTGTGTGTGTGTGTGTGTGTGTGTGTGTGTGTGTGTGTGTGTGTGTGTGTGTGTGTGTGTGTGTGTGTGTGTGTGTGTGTGTGTGTGTGTGTGTGTGTGTGTGTGTGTGTGTGTGTGTGTGTGTGTGTGTGTGTGTGCACGCGTTCACACGAGGCACAGAGCCAGAGTTAGACGTGAGCTGCTGTGTCTGCAGATGGGAGCGATTATAGCTGCGGCTGGAAACAGTGATGTAATGGCAACGGCTGTGTTGTGTCGATGGAGAGAGAGAGAGAGAGAGAGAGAGAGAGAGAGAGAGAGAGAGAGAGAGAGAGAGAGAGAGAGAGAGAGAGAGAGAGAGAGAGAGAGAGAGAGAGAGAGAGAGCAATGGCTGTGTTGTGTCGATGGAGAGAGAGAGAGAGAGAGAGAGAGAGAGGGAGAGAGCGAGAGAGAGAGAGAGAGAGAGAGAGAGAGAGAGAGAGAGAGAGAGAGAGAGAGAGAGAGAGAGAGAGAGAGAGAGAGAGAGAGAGAGAGAGAGAGAGCAATGGCTGTGTTGTGTCGATGGAGAGAGAGAGAGAGACAGAGACAGAGACAGAGAGAGAGAGAGAGAGAGAGAGAGAGAGAGAGAGAGAGAGAGAGAGAGAGAGAGAGAGAGAGAGAGAGAGAGAGAGAGAGAGAGAGAGAGAGAGAGCGAGAGAGAGAGAGAGAGAGAGAGAGAGAGAGAGAGAGAGCAATGGCTGTGTTGTGTCGATGGAGAGAGAGAGAGAGACAGAGACAGAGACAGAGAGAGAGAGAGAGAGAGAGAGAGGAGAGAGAGAGAGAGAGAGAGAGAGAGAGAGAGAGAGAGAGAGAGAGAGAGAGAGAGAGAGAGAGAGAGAGAGGGCCCTGGACCAGCCTGTAACGTCGTCAGGATGGAAACTGTGAGGAAACGAGAGAGAGAGAAAGAGAGAAAGAGCAGAGGAGGAATGGACTTGTCAGCTGTTGTGGCTGCAGCCTGGGCTAACGACAAGTGCAGACGTCGCTGAGGTCTAAACCTGGAGGGCCCCAAGGCTCGAGAGGAGGAGGACCCTTAGGTTGTAGTCATCATCATCATCATCATCATCATCATCATCATCTCAGCAACAGGGCCTGCTGAGTTACTGTGCTGTGTTCCTTTAGCTGAGTGATGATAATCGCGCAACTATCACTACTGTTTGCCGAAGAACAATAGCGCTTGGGCAACATAATAGCAATCGCTAACGACACCCCCGCGGGTAAATGGGCCCGTAATGGCTGATATGCTTGAATTAAAACGCGGTATTGGCTGCGTTGCCGACTGCTGTCCCACAAGCGGCGTGTCTGCGTGTGGCTGCTTCACCGAATGCCGACTCATCAGCGTATGTGTCCGTCTGTCCACAGGCATCCTGCAGCAGAGCCTGCTGATCGAACCTGAGAGCCTGGTGTCCCTCAACCTGCTGGTGGCGTCCGCCGTCTCCGCCTTCACCATCGGGGCGGCGTTGTCCGGCCTGGCCGTCTGCTGGATCATGGCCCACAAGCCCGCCGCCCGGCGCCACGGCGGCGCCTCGCAGTCCTCCATCCAGCGGCGGGAGCGCAGCCTGCTGGGTAACGCCGGCGGCAGCGTGGCCGGCTCGGTGCTGAGCGTGACGCGGCAGGGCGGCGGTGACCGCCCCTGCACCCAGGGCGGGGAGACCCTGTTCGTCATGCCCAACGGCTGGGTGAAGTCCGGGGAGCTGGACCCGGGCTTCCTGCCCACGCCGGAGCACACGCCCCAGCAGAAGCGCCGGGGCCTGCGGCTCTCCGACTCCAACTCGGGGGGCTGGGACACCAGCCAGACGTACCTGGGCGGGGGCACGGTCAGCCTGGGCTCCCCCTGCCGCATGCCCCCCTCCGTCTACATCACCACCAGACTCTTCCAGCAGGGCGGAGGCGGGCGGCACGGCGGAGAGGGCCGGGGGGGAGACGCGCCACGCCAGCACTACGTCTGCCTGAGCAAGCAGGAGAAGGGCCTGCGGGGGACCCCCAAGGCGCCCCTGCGGAAGTCGGCGGGGGATTACGTCTACCCCATGACCCCCCAGGACTCGCCGGAGCGCCGCAGGGTGGTGTCGGCCCCCAGCGCCCCGGTGGAGTACGGGGAGCCCATGCCCCTCCGCTGGCCGGGCCCCGAGGGCTACATCCTGAGCAACCACGCCATGGGGCCCCCGTCTCCCGCGCCCCTCATGCCCGTCGTGCCCGCCCCTGGGGGGGGGCACCACAACCAGGCCTACGTGCCCCAGCAGCGCACCCCCGTGATGGGCGGGGCTCTGCTGAGGGGGGCGCTGGTGCGTGGGGACATGGTGCGTGGGGATATGGTGCGTGGGGACATGGTGCGTGGGGACATGATGCGTGGGGACTTGGTTCGGGGGGACTTGGTGCGTGGGGACATGGTGCGGGGGGACCTGGTGCGGGGGGACCTGGTACGGGGAGACCTGGTGCGGGGAGACCTGGTGCGGGGGGACTTGGTTCGGGGGGACCTGGTGCGTGGGGACCTGGTGCGGGGGGACCTGGTGAGGGGGGACCTGGTGAGGGGGGACCTGGTGAGGGGGGACCTGGGGGAACTGGTGGATCTCAGCCAGCTGATGAGCAAGAAGGGCTGCAGTGAGAGGACTCAGACGGGCCAGTGAGAGACACAAAAAGGTGGTGGTGGTGGTGGAGGTGGTGGTGGTGGTGGTAGGGATGGTGGTGGTGGTGGTGGGGGGGAAGGGGCATCAGGTCGGATGAGTTTGCACTCCTGCTCTCTCTTTACACCGCTGGGTGAGGCTACATGAAGCATCTCTCTTCTCTTACTGTTCACTTTCCCTTCTTCCTTTGGGCTCCGTCGCTATATCATTGTCATTCAGCCTTTATGAGCCCCTGTGTCGGCCCAGCCCCACCCACCCACCCCTCCTTCCTCCTCCTCCTCCTCCTCCTCCTCCTCCTCCTCCTCCTCCTCCTCCTCCTCCTCCTCCTCCTCCTCCTCCTCTCCTCTTCTCTCCTCGTGGCAGGTCCTACCCCCTCTCCAACCCACCCACCCCTTCTCCCCATGTTGCGATTGGCCGCCACGTGTGCCACTCACACTCACGCCCTCGTGCTGATTGGTCACAGAGGCTGAGGTTGTTGCTGTGCCTGCATTGCAGAGAGTTGACTCTCTCTCTCTCTAGTTCTCTCTCTCTCTCTCTCTCTCTCTCTCCACGACGGAGGAAGGGAGGGAGGGAGGGAGGAAAGCGAGGAGGGCAAAGAGGGGATGGAGAGGAAGGGATACGTTTGGAGGGCGGATTGCAAGAGACGATGAGGCTTTAAAAACACACAGAAGAGCTGGATGTTGCGCAGGCTTTGCCACTGCCAGCAGCACTAGGGAAAGGCTTTCACTGTAAATACAAATGATCCCGAATGGCGGTTAAATACCCTCCTTGGACGCGACGGTGACTCAGCCTACGCAGGCGAAAAAAAACACAAAAAAATGACTGACTACAGTGTTTCAACTTTACTATATAAAGACTATATTAATGTAAGGTGTTGGAGGGGGGGAGGGCGGAGGGGGGGTCCCCTACTGGCCTGTGAGTGTGGTTCAGTGTGAGTGAGCATGTGTTGGTGTGAGAAGAAGAAAAGTCCTTTCCGGCTGTAGTTGCTTTGTCCGTGGGCTGAAGTACACACACACACACACACACACACACACACACACACACATACACACACACACACGCACATGCACATAAAACTCAAACCAATTGCATTGCCTCTTTAATCCTCTGGTCACTCGTTCTCTCTCTCTCTGTCTCACACACACAAAAACACACACAGACAAGTACATAGCAACACACACACACGAACACACGTATACACATGTGATAACGTACACACTCCCACACACACCCGTTCTCTCTCTTTCTCTCTCTGTCTCACACACACAAATACACACACGCTCACACACACAAATACATAGCAACACACACACACACACACATAGGCACGTATACACATGTGATCACGTACACACTCCCACACACACCAGTTCTCTCTCTTTCTCACGCTCTCTGTCTCACACACACAAATACACACACGGTCACACACACAAATACATAGCAACACACACACACACACACACACATAGGCACGTATACACATGTGTTTCACATACACATGATACACATGATCACGTACAACAGTAGTCAGTGACTCCGAGTGTGTGAGGAAAGTAGAGGCCGTTGCTCGCCCACCGTGCCTCTCTCTCTCTCGCGCTCTCTCTCTCTCACTCTCTCTCTCTCTCTCTCTCTCTCTCTCTCTCTCTCTCTCTCTCGCTCTCTCCCGGGCACACAGGGCCATAACTCACCTTAGCGGAGGGAGTGGGGGCAACTTTAGACGTCAGCATTATTTCTGCCGGCCCCATGTTCACTGTAACGACACACAGCTTTTCTCACGCACGTGTCCGTCTCTCTCGCCGTTGGCTTCCTTCCATCTTTCTTCTCTCGCTGCCTCCCAAGGTCACATGACAGTAGCATCCTACTAACTAACTGACGGCTATCATTGAACATCGCCACCATTTGAAAAGCCTCAGCGTAGTAGCTCAAACTCCAACTAGGGGCAAACTGGGAATTTACCCGGCAACCGAACGGGATGATGTATCGGGATGGGTATCAAAGCGTCCACAATCACGTAAGGGTCACCCATAACGGCAGGTCTTATCGTGGGAAATTATAATTATAATATAATATATAATAACAATAATAATAATGAATTTCAGTGTTTCAAAATGACAAGGGGAGACGTGGTATAATTATGAGTGATACAAAGCAAGTCCGAACAGGTGAACAAGAGATTATTTATGAGTAACTAACCACACGTGATGCTCTGTTTGACTCTACTGTCACCTGGCTTGGAGCAGCACTACGTTGTTGACTCGTACGAGGGCACACGGAACAAAGGATGACTCTGACACCTGCGCTCAAACAGAACAACAGGGAGCAGCTGCCCTTTTAGAACCAAGAGAAACGCGGCTCCTCTCTCGATAAAATGGAACAGAACCAGTCCACCTCTTCCCAGATTCAGACACTATTTTACAAAACACAATGTACGTACAATTGACTATTTTCATCACCTCTGTATGGGGGCCAAACCGGAGGGTCCAAGGACATACTGTTGCCTGATAACTTAAAGTGCCATTAAAGTCATTTCATTTAACAGTATTCCTCGCGCGTCTGTCTACGGATATGCGGACACACGCCGCCTCATTTTCCTCAATTTCCCTCACACTGAATGTTATTTATTCTTTGGTTGCCTTAACCGTCGGGGCAAAAGTTCACGCTTCAACCATCTCGATGTAACTGACCTTGAATGCTAAGTACAGAATTTGAAGATCTGTTTTTAAGCTACTTTGTAATGCAATGGCGCACAGAGCCAATTTGTATTGTAAATATGTATGTATGGATATCACTTCTTTCCCAAAACATGTATATTATCATAATGTAATGTATTCCTCGGATATCCAATAAATGAATTGATGTGTGTTTTCCAGAGCTGTGTAACAATAAAAGTGGTTGATGGGCAGACCTTCAAATCTATAAAACGCATTCTAATGCATCGGCAGGTTTGTTTGGATGAGACGACGTCTTCAAGGTGACATATCATGTGAGTTTTTACTGTTTGTCTGTCATTGCCAAAAAAACTGCCATTCTGGAGGATCTTGAATACAACTGTATGTGAGTGAATGTATTGCATCAATGATTCTAGTCTCATGATCACCATTCGGCCCTCGGCCCCCACCCCCCCCACCCCCACCCCTTACTGTGGATTAATACAAGCAAAAGCACAAACTGATTTCTTGTTTTGGGAAAAGGAGCTGCACTGTACCTTCCGTGTAAATACTGTACATATTCGAGCTGAAGGTAGAGTTGTACTCTTCGACTGTGATTTGACGAGTGTGCGTGCGCGCGCGTGCGCGTGCGTGTTTTTGTTTTTGTTTTTGACGCTGTTAACGAGACGTGAGTACTACAGTAGGTAGCTTGACTGGCTGGGCGAGCTCAGCCGTTTTTTTGTTTTGTTCCCGTGTTTAGAGTAGTAGCCGTTTGCAGGCTTGAGCCTTTCTCACTTGACTGATGCCTGCAGATTTTTTTTTTGTTTGTTTGTTGTTGCAGTTGCTAAGACATCGCTGTTATAATAACTGTTTATCCTTGGGGAATTGCTATTAAATGGCATTATATTACTGACTGTTGATGTTTGTCTAATCTTAACTGAATTCTTAGATATTTTTGGTGGCCGTTTTTTTTTTTTTTTGTAGGCCTGTTTGTTTAACATGTCGTGGGAGTCATTTATTGTCCCCGCCACCAGAGGGCGCTGAACACTTGCTCTGATTATTTCTGGTGTCGCTAAAGTAAAGGTTCCACGTCCAGAGACGCCCTCCCGTAGATGAATTGACTAAAGATGATCTGCCATGGCTGACTGACTCTCAGACGTGTTTTTTTTTTTCGTTGTTGGTCAAACCTATGATGGAAATATGAGAATACCACTTGCTCTTTACTTTGATTAGATGCTTTTGAACATCACACACACAGACCGATAAGGTCAACTAAAGGTTGAATGGATGAAATATCAGCTATTTATATCGCGTGTGTGGGTGGGTGTTTGTGTGTGTGCGCGCGTATGTGTATGCGTGCGTGCGTGTGTGTGTCATATATGCCATATAACAAGGGCTCCAATCCAATTTGAAATAGACTCATTTTAATAAAAAATATAAAACGATATGTATATATATTACATATATATAATTATTTTAACAATGCTTACTTGAATAATGCATAATTATTTTGCATTATACATCTTTACTAAACATGCTACAGTTGACTATCCTATCTCTATGGAATGCATACAGCAAAAAGAGATCCCCTTGCCTTCGAGCATGCAGTAGCAATTTCATCTGGTCCGACTGATGGATCCGGCTGGTCCGGCTGATGGATGCAAAGATTTGAACAGAAAGTAATAACTTATTGAATCGAAACAGCAGTTTGTGGTCGCCATCCATTCAGAAACGAGAAACACATGGTGTATGGTGGTCTGGGCCGTAGCTAGTTGTATCCCTGAGTTCTTCAGGAGCAAGCTTACGTGTACGGGTGTAAAACAGAATATAAACACAATCATGTTTGCTGTGACGATGCCGACAATATGTTTCTTCTCCTTCCCGGAGTTAAACTTGTCCCTCCACAAGATCAATATGGTCTGGCTCGAGCAACAGACAATGATCAATAGTGGAACAGTAAACCCTGCGACGACAAGCGTTATGAGGAAATCTGGGGGCAAAAGCTCGTCACTCCACCTTTCATAACACGTCTTGAGTTTCTCGGGGTAGTAAGTCCTGCGGTACGCGGCGGCCAGCGCTATAACCGTTACCCAGATCACCACGCAAACCACAATGGCCGTGCGTCTCTTCCACTGCCAGGCTTTGGCACGGAGAGGAAACCTGACCAGTAGGAAGCGGTGCACACTGATGGCCGTGCTGGTCAGGATGCTGGCGTACATGTTGACATAGTGGATGTAGATGAGGAAGGTGCACAGGTAGGTTGTCCTCAAACAGTGGAACGCGTTGACCATCCGGAACGGGAGGAAGACGATGAGGGCGAAGTCGGCCACGGCCAGGTTGAGCATGTAGACGTGCGTGTCTGTCCACGCGTGGCGTCTGGAGACGAAGGCCCACAGAGCCGTGGCGTTCAGGAGCAGCCCGAGGATGAAGAGCGGGGTGTAGGCCACGAACTGAAGGACTTCCACGTGGCACGTGGTGGTGTTGTTGGTGATGTGACCCATAGTGGTGTCTCTTCTTTGATGTCAAGGTTCTGGTTCTCGAAGTTCCCTTGGGGGATTGTTACTGTTATTATTGGCTGTTTCTTTTTCTTTTCAGCAGACACCTTACAGTAGACCCCATGCAGTAGGCTACTCCTACATGCAGTTAGCTCCACTTAGTAATCAATACAAATATTAGTAGTAAACTAAATCGTAATCAAAATTGTGTGTGTGTGTGTGTGGGTATGTGTGTGTGCATGTGTGTGTGTGTGTGGGTATGTGTGTGTGTGTGTGTGTGTGTGTGTGTGTGTGTGTGTGTGTGTGTGTGTATGTATGTGTGCGTGTGTGTGTGTAATGATAAGCATACATTTCACATTGACTCATACTATAATATACCACAGTCCATTTTGACTGTCAATTCTGTCAGTAAAAAAATAAAAAGTAATCTGAACACAGTTTGGCTCAAAGTAGAATAACTAATAACATTTTAAAATAAAATGTATAATAATCAACCCAAGTAACACAAATAAATCCTTACCAGTGAACTCTCTCTCTGTGCTGAAGCCCTCGATACAAACAAGAGGGACAAACCAGAAACACAAGTCACGCGTGCGTCTGACACTCTTCTGAAAGCGTTCCACAAACCCTTAAAGGAAATGAACCAGTGAAGTGAAACAGCATGACGGCTCTACGTTCCAACACACAATCACGTCCACGACCACAAGTCAAGTCAAATCAAGTCATGTCAAGTTTATTGTCACTTTTTTACACAAGTTTACACAAGTATAAAGCAGTGATGTGAAAATCGTATGTGCAATACCCGACGACAGGCAGCAGTTATAAAAATAAGATTAAAAATAGAATAAAGTTAAAACATATAAATATAAATGCAATTTATAAAATGCAAAAAAAAAAAATTATAATTATAAAATGCAAGGGCGTCAGTTTAGCTCAGGAGGTAGCGCGATCGCCTCACAACCGGAAGATTGCTGGTTAGATCCCCGCCTCCTCCTAGCAAAAGCTGTCGAGGTGTCCTTGAGCAATACACCCTAACCTCTAACCACTCCTGACGTGCTGGCTGTCTCATTGCACGCCGTTGGTGGTTGAATGTGTGTATGAATGGGTGAATGTGAGACTTGATATGTAAAGCGCTTTGAGTAACCATTGGTTAGAAAAGCGCTATATAAATGTCCATTTACCATTACAACCAGCAGAATCCCTGTTCGCTCTTGACACGTGAAATGCAGTGAAGTTAGCAGTGTGTGTGTGAGAAGAAATATGTTTCTGGTTTCACAAGTTTCTGTCTTTATGTGTGGTGATCACCCACGATCTTCTCACTATCAACTAGTATCTTCTCATGTGTCTTTCATCCAGAGTGGCTTACGGTGAGTTCAGAAGACACATGTCATTAAGCAAGCAGGTTAGGGCATCAGGGATGGAGGATGCTGATACAGGTATGCTCATGGACCTTGCTTGCCATATAACCATGTACTGCTGTACGGCAGTAAAAGCACCAAACACCCTTATTCACCCTGTCTTCCATTTCTTCTTCCGTCTGCGTTATTTATGAAAGACACAACCCACAGCACACAGCGTGATGACTTCTTCTAAACACAGAGTCCGAACAAAAACACCAACAACCAGGTCAGAAGCTGGTAGGGCTTCAGCCAGACAATGGGGGCGCGGGGGGGGGGGGAATTGGAAAAAAACTAACATAAGTGACATAAGTGTTGTCCTTCTGAATGATTGCTATTCACATGTGGAACGCACATGTTCTGTAACTGCAGCATGCCAGTGTGCTCCTAAATGAGTCTGTGTTATGTTTCGTATGGCGGTCGAATAGAAGAGAGAAACAGAGAGAGGGATGAGAGAGAAACGGAGAGAGGAGAGAGAGGGATGAGAGAGAGAAACAGAGAGAGAGAGTCAGAGAGAGGGATGAGAGAGAGAAACAGAGAGAGTCAGAGAGAGGGATGAGAGAGAGAAACAGAGAGAGAGAGTCAGAGAGAGGGATGAGAGAGAGAAACAGAGAGAGAGTCAGAGAGAGAAACAGAGAGAGGGATGAGAGAGAGAGTCAGAGAGAGGGATGAGAGAGAAACAGAGAGAATGAGAGAGGGATGCGAGAGAGAAACAGAGACATAGAGAGAGAGAAAGGAGCGAGAGAGAATCAGAGACAGAGAGACGGAGACAACGAGAGAGTGTGTGTGTGCGTGTGTGTGTTTGTGTGTGTATACATGTGCATGTGTGTGTGCAGGCCCGGCGCCTCCTATAGGCGGAGTAGGCAAATGCCTAGGACCTTCGGCATGCCTAGGGCCTCCGGCTCCGCTAAACAAATATTTTTTATAATCTCTAAAACGTGTTAACCCCCCCGTCGGACTTCACGATCGCGACAACCCCCCCCCCCCCCCCGTTGGACTTCACGATCGCGACAACCCTCCCCCACCCCCCTGTTTTTGAAACATGACCGGTAAGGTTCGAATTTGTCCGGTAAAATAAAATTTGGCCTAGGGCCTCCAAAAGTCTAGAACCGGCCCTGTGTGTGTGTGTGTGTGTGTGTGTGTGTGTGTGTGTGTGTGTGTGTGTGTGTGTGTGTGTGTGTGTGTGTGTGTGTGTGTGTGTGTGCGTGTGCGCGTGTGTGTGTGTGCGTGTGGGCGTGTACTTGCCATCCGCGGATGTGGTCATCTATTCATTTCTACCTTTGTTTATTTACATCCTATTTCTGCATTTCTCCAACAAGTACTAAATGAATATATGACTTGATTCAATAAGCTTGTATGAAAGATTGAAACCGAAGGTCTCATCTGTGTTCAAGGTCCGCAGTGTTCTCTGACTGTTACCACATTTGATTTCCACTGCAAACACTAAACACTAAACTTCCACTTGTAAACACTAAATGCCGAGGATATGTTAAGGAAGATTAGTTGCGGAAGAAAATTATGGAAACGAGTGGTATAATTTACAGACCGTTTTTTCAATTTTGCATCATCTGGGCATCTTAAGAAGAGTTGTATATTTGTTTCTGTATACCTGTGTCAGTGTGCTGGGTGAGGAGCTAGCCGGGGGCTAGCCCTGTAGCAGCCCTGAAAGCCCCTATTTATCAGTAGGTCACTCGCTTATTATATAGTCCATTTCATATAGCGCTTTTCTGGGCACCCAAGGCGCTTTACAGACAGGGTCAAATTGCAAACAGAGTAAAATAATTGAATAGTTACATAGATTAAAGATGATACAGATGATTAGCAGGGGGGGAAGCTAGTTTGAAGAGATGGTGATGTGGTTATCTTCAAATAACCTTCACAGAAAAACACACAGACACGACTAATGTAGTGTCTGCAAATACAGACACTAAATATAAACTAAATTTTAATGCGGACGCCAAAGTGCGCCGGAGTGCTTCACCGCGGTAAATAATTCAAATGCAGCAATGTGCTAAGCGATAGCAATGTTGGCCCAATTACCGCACGAAGATTAAAAGTACCTTATTAAAAGGAGTTAACCAAACATTATCGATTTCAAGAAAAAAAAGAAAGAAAGAAAGAAGAAAGAAGAAAGAAGAAAGAAAGAAAGAAGAAAGAAGAAGAAGAAAGAAAGAAAGAAAGAAAGCTAAGCTTGTTCTTACATGAGAAACTCTTTGTCTGAGAGCACACGCCATGGAGCAGGGAGCCTAGCCTCTAGTCTGTGAGGGGGTCTGCGCTGTACACACCAGCGAGCCAGGGGGGGGCCTCAGCATAAAACTGTAGGTTATCATTTTCCTTTTTTTGCAGCCAGGA
>CM051005.1:13832599-13835099 GCA_027704905.1 Muraenolepis orangiensis | reverse complement strand
GGTGGTTGTTTGAAGGGTGGTAGGGTGGTTGTTTGAAGGATTGTAGGGTGGTTGTTTGAAGGACGGTAGGGTGGTTGTTTGAAGGACGGTAGGGTGGTTGTTTGAAGGAAGGTAGGGTGGTTGTTTGAAGGACGGTAGGATGGTTGTTTGAAGGACGGTAGGGTGGTTGTTTGAAGGACGGTAGGGTGGTTGTTTGAAGGACGGTAGGATGGTTGTTTGAAGGACGGTAGGGTGGTTGTTTGAAGGACAGTAGGGTGGTTGTTTGAAGGACGGTAGGGTGGTTGTTTGAAGGACGGTAGGGTGGTTGTTTGAAGGACGGTAGGGTGGTTGTTTGAAGGACGGTAGGGTGGTTGTTTGAAGGACGGTAGGGTGGTTGTTTGAAGGACGGTAGGGTGGTTGTTTGAAGGATGGTAGGGTGGTTGTTTGAAGGACGGTAGGGTGGTTGTTTGAAGGAAGGTAGGGTGGTTGTTTGAAGAAGGTAGGGTGGTTGTTTGAAGGAAGGTAGGGTGGTTGTTTGAAGGAAGGTAGGGTGGTTGTTTGAAGGAAGGTAGGGTGGTTGTTTGAAGGACGGTAGGGTGGTTGTTTGAAGGACGGTAGGGTGGTTGTTTGAAGGACGGTAGGGTGGTTGTTTGAAGGACGGTAGGGTGGTTGTTTGAAGGAAGGTAGGGTGGTTGTTTGAAGGAAGGTAGGGTGGTTGTTTGAAGGTAATGAAAGAAGTGTGGTGTCTCCTCCAGGTCAAACTGTTGAAGACCCCAGAATACCGCGAATGGACTTGTGGTTGAAGAGGTTCATTGGTGAATGCGGATGGAAACAATTGGAACCGGCTCTTACCCTATGTATTGTTTTTCATTATGGAGGTGTCTCAGAGTTCTTTTCACCTTTTTGAGATACTCCAGACGAGCCAGAGGCCTGCTTGACATAGCCAAAGAAGCGTGGGAACAGCAGCCCTCTCTCCACCGGTCGCCGGGGGAACACGTCGACCAAATGCACTGTCGTCATATGGTCCAAATCTGACGCACTGTCAGGGAACATATGCAGAAAGCCCAGGAGGCACTGGCCCAATTCTACAACCGAGGAGCATATGTCAGAGAGTTCCGGCTCGGTGAAAAATTTATGTCTTGAATTCTCACAACTGAGTGCACATTTCTGGCTAAGTGGCAGGGGCCATTTGCGGTGATAACAGAAGACGGGGTCAGCTAATTACCAGGTGAGACAGACAGGAAAGTGCAAAGCACAACAAGGTATACATGCAGATATCATGTAAACGTAATGAAAAAGTGGATTGCAGCAGACAATTCCTCAATCCTAGCACAGTGCACCCAGCTCCAGCGACTCCCCTTTGGGGGAACAACTCTCACCATGACAACGCCAACACCTACATGAGCTCGTGGCCCAGGTCTTCTCAGACCTGCCTGGACATACAGAGGAAATACAGCATGATAGTATCACAGAACATGGAAAGACTGAAACAATGCTAAGAACAATTATGGAAATGGGAATTGAGGAGTCAAATAGTCCATGGTCGAGTCTTATTGTGTTAATACCAGATGGGACTCTGACGTTGTGTAATGACAACATAGAGCTCAACATTTTACACAAGTATTTACATTTGACACATATCCGATGGTGAGGGTGGTTAAGTTAATAGAACGCCTCGGCCCCGTCCGGTTCATAAGCACCATGGACTTAACAGAGGGTTATCGGTAGGTCCCACTCACAGACGAAGCTAAGGAGAAGACTGCGTTCTCTACTCCAGACGGCCTGTACCAGTACAAAGCCCTACCCTTTGGGGTTCATTGGGCCCCAGCCACATTCCTGAGAATGATGGATACAAAAGCTTCCACTCCAGCCCCAATCCACCGCTGTCCACCGCAATGACATCGTCATCCACAGTATCCACTGGGTTGGACACCCGCAACACCTGTGAGCCATATTGAGAGCCTTGAGACGAGCGGGGCGTGTGGCCAATCCAGTGCCAGCACGGTCTAGACGAGACCAACTACCTGGAACGCCATAGAGAGCGGACCGGTTATCGCACCCAAAACAGGGAACCACACAAGGTTAAACGGCAGACGGCAGAGGCAGAAGCTGCCTGCGCAACGCGCAGAAGCCCACTCTGTAGCAGACACCTGAGTTGGCCACAGCCGATTTCTGACGACCGTTCGTCCTTCAGACCGATGCATCCGATTCTGTCCTGGGAGCCGTGCTGTCGCAGGTGGTTAATCAGCCGTAAGTTGTTAAAAACACGAAAAAAGAATGACGTTGATTCCGAAAAGGAATGTCTTGTCATCAAATCGAAACTGAAATGATGTGAAATGAAAGTTACATTACATTCATTAGGCATTCACTTGGCGTTTCCCCCCTGTTTGTTCCTGGATCAAGAACCCTCTGTTCCCTTCAAATCAAACTAAAACGACATTGACTTTTCCATTTGTAACCCTGTTCTTTTAATCATTCATCTCAGGGCTAGTTGCCACAGTGTGTGTGTGTGTGTGTGTGT
>CM051005.1:13735099-13827599 GCA_027704905.1 Muraenolepis orangiensis | reverse complement strand
CACATAGTAGGTACTCTCTCTCTCTCTCTCTCTCTCTCTCTCTCTCTCTCTCTCTCTCTCTCTCTCTCTCTCTCTCTCTCTCTCTCTCTCTCTCTCTCTCTCTCTCTCTCTCTCTCTCTCTCTCTCTCTCTCTCTCTCTCTCTCTTCTCTCTTACACCTATATCTAAATGACAGTCAGTTTGCATGTAATGCAATAAAACGCACAAACAATCCCAAAACCTCCTCAAACTCGCCCCCCCCCCCCCCACCCACCCACACCCCGAGTGCGCGCTCCCGCGAAAAGGAAGGACTCGACGGTGGCGGCGGGGCGGTCTATTGGCAGTGAGATGGATCATGTGACACAGGGGAGTCCACGCTTGGGAGAGCGAAAGGCAACCGAGAGAGAGAGAGGAGTCAGTCACAGCAAACTAAGGGGGGTGGCAGGGAGGATCGATCTGGAGTCATACAAGCCGAGCCGCAGCAAAACAACGTGGGAGTAAATTCGTTTTCCCTTTTAAACTTCAAGCTTCACGCGTTTTTGCACGGACGCGATACCATGCGAGCGGTCACCACTTTGTTTTAGGCTACTCTTGTTTTTTTTAGTTTTTCTCCCAACGTCAGACTTTGTTGAACGACCCAAGAAGACGTTTGGTTTGAGTTTGAGTCGTATTCATCTCGACTCCTTTGACATTCGACGAAGTTCACTATTTTTCGAGAACCAGTGTGCGCACTGACTGGCTCGACTCTTATTTTCGGTGTTTCTTTTTTAATCGCCAACTCTTATATATTGGCCACATGTAGCCGTTGACAGACGTCAGTCAACAACAACAACAACAACAACACCAACAACAACAACCACAACAGCAACACGTCAAAATGAGAGGTATTTGTTCTGTCAAACATTATAATGTTCGTTATTCGGCTGAAGTGTGTGTAAACAACTGGGGCTGTGCCCAGGGTGAGATTGCCACATGCCGCACAGACACTTGCTCCGAAGCCGCTCGGAGCGCCTTTGCTTTTCCTCCCTAGTGCGTATCACGTTAACGCCTCATGACTGCATCGAAGCCGCTGCAAAGCTGCACCATGCATCTGTTGGCTGAGTTCGTTTCGCAATGAATGTGATGCTATGTCGTTCTGAAACCCCATTCATTGGATTTGCATGCATGCATATTTGCATGCAGTTTTTTTCCCGTTGTTGTTGTTTTTAATAGGCCTTCGTTTTGATCAAAGTAGCGGGGATTCGTTGCAACGCTGCAGCCACTTCACAAACATGTCATTGTTTAAGGCTGGTACTCTGAGCTCAAGCTCAAGCTGTCGTCATATCACACCTGGGACCCCGTCCGTAGGTGTGTGCCTGCAGGGGATCCGTGTTGAGTTATGCAACGGGCAGAGGGAGGGGCGAGGGGAGCGCAACTGTTAAACAAATCCATTATGTAATCGAAAAAAATCTACAAGTATTAACTGCTGGAGTACGCCTAAGTTGGATGTCGGTGCTCTTGCATCTATTACTGAATAATAACAGGCTAAATACCATGAAGCCAGATATTCTGAAATATATGTTTATAAATATTATTTGTATACGACCGCAGGTGGATATTTACATACGTAGCCCATATTTACCTTCATTGCACGGCTTTCTTTGGACGGCGAGGGTTTGTGTACGTGCGCTGATTTGAGATCAATAGGTGTATTATTCAGTTGTGTTGTTATGCTGGTGGTACCAGCGTGGCCGGCGGTGTGAGTCGGCAGAGGGAGAAAGACTTGGCTGTTCCACTGACCCAGTTATGTCACTGAACATTATACAGCGTTCAGTGATGGGCGGGAGGGGGAGCGACTGGTGGAATAGCCCTGCCGCGGACGGCTGCAGCGCCATGTGCGGCTCCAGTGAGCGTCGCCCTTTCGAAAGGTGCCTTTTAAGTTGACAAGACAATAAAAAAAAACAGTGCTATTATGCAACTATTCTTAAAGAGCCTGCCACCTACCGAACATACACATTATATTTCAAAAGATACCAATGTGAAATAGGCATGTTGGCCAGAGCATACAGTGAAGGTTGGCTACTCTGCTGATGTGTTGTTGTGCCTTTAGTTAGGCCCACATTCCTTTTTGTCCTGGAGGGCAAAAAGGAAAAAAAAAATGCAGACTTTGGTTTCATAGTGGAAGGACTAATCTTTGCTGTAGAGGGGAGGTGGTCTTGGCCAACTCAAGGGGGGGGGGGGGGGGGAGAAGGAGGAGGGGGGGGGGGGGGGGCTTTGGGGAGGTAAGTCCCCCTTTTCTGGCAGGATATACAAATGTAAACAAAGCAAAATAACAGGTCTTGGGCTCATCGATTACTTTTAGGCACTTGGATATGTGCAAATGGATTGATTTATTTGAACAGAGACGTGTCTTATATGTGAAGACACAGACACGACTTGGAGGTGGACACAGTGATTGTTCTGTTTACCTTTTTTTGTTGGTTGTTGTTGCACAATGTACTAAAACAGAGATTAAAGCGATGTTCATTTACAATACTAATAATTTGTTGACGTTATAAGATATCGCAACCATGGTTGAGTCTCATGGCACTATATCGGCTCTATTCTTATCTGTGTAAATTCCCCCTCTCGTTATTGCTCCACTGGGAGGCCTATTTCTGTCCATACAACAGAACCTCTATGCATGTCCACCCATCGACCAGACACACAACCAAAAGTGAATGATCACCCTATCACATGTACTTGTATCGAGGTGCAGTCAGTGTGGCAACTGTTGTCACTCCCACTTGTGTCAATTTGGCCGTTCTACAATAAAGATCGTTTTGAACTTTGCACTTGAACTTTGAACAGACAGACAGTCAGTCAGTCAGTCGGTGGTGGCTGCTGTGGAGCAGTGGGACATTGTTACCGATGCTTGATGTAACTCTACCTGAGAGAAAACATGGAGAATTCAATTCCAAGCTGTCAGAGCTCAATATATCAAATTTAAGGCCACTCTTGATATCGTATACAATGTTTGCTGTCTGTCATTAGATGGACTCTATTGCTCTTTTGGTGAGAAAGTGCGAGTAACGTTGGTGGAGAATTGTTAACTTAACCGTAGCAAGCCTTGAACCAGCTTAGCTAGCTTACAGGGCTCGAAACAACCAACAACTACTCCCGATGATGTGGGGGTCATCGGACATTGATCAGGTTTGTCATTTTGGACGGTTGTGGGACGGTAGCCAAGCGTAACCGATATGTAGCGCTAAAATACACTTGCAGTTGTTGCCGATGGGAAAATCTGCACACCCCAAACTCACTCAAAAGTAGTGGAGAGATCTGTGGGTGCAGACAACATGGCAGGAAAAGTAAACACTGCTAATTTGCATAAACTGCACCACGTTCAACTGATGCAAAGCCGGGAGAAAATGCGGCAAAGTCCCCCTTTAAACACATTTCATGACACAAAAACAACAAGTCAATGGCTCTCGTGCGCGTGATCGTTTGCCAGCAGTACAGGATCCATTGATGGCCAGCGAGCAGAGCTATTCTGAAGTGGACCAAGCACCATGCTGTCAGCTGGGACCGAGGACGGAGACAAGATGGATCTCCTCTCGTCTCAAGACAAGAATCTGCTATCGGCAAATCTTCAGTCTTATGTGTTTTTATTAAATAGTAGAGTCTAATGCGAAAAATACAACATAACATGATATGGACATTGTACGGACACGGGCTGTCGGCCGTCCTGCTCTCTCATTATCAGCATGGCCAAAGAAAAAAAACCCCATATCAGCTGACCACTAAGCAGAACAGTCATGCTCGCCACATTTCCCATCTTGAAATAACAACAAACGTGTTACTAAAGTGTGTTATGTTAAAGTTATGTATTGAATCGTGTTGTTATCGGTAATAAACGATCAGGCGCCTTTTGGTTAATAGCTTCGCTTTGGACTTGTTGCTGCGGGACAGGGGGTCAGAAATAGACCTAATTGTGGCCTGGGGGATGTTTCACTGGGGGTTTGCTGGTGAATCTGTCATTCAAACGGTCCAATCAGGCATTGCCGCTGACACAGTTAACACAGTAACCGCCTCTCAGCGCGTTGGCTGCAGGGCTAATGGTGGGGCATGTCCCTTTTGTGTTTTGTTCCATGTTAGATAGCAAGAGAAAATGGGCTATAACGGCCATAAAGTAAGTTATATTTTCTTTCTTTGCACACGAGATAACAAGGTTAGTGTGTTATCGTTGTCGTCGAGATAGTCGTGTAAGCCCCCCAAGTTTGCACACGAGCACAGCCAAGCCAAGAAACACGCGATCCCTTTATCTCTCTTACAAGTCGGTGGGTTTTATAAACATGCACTTTGGCTTGAGTTGGAAAACCCCCCCCCCCCCCCCCCCACCCCCCCAGACGCTCCCAGTTCCTCATCAATACTCTTATCAATACTCCTCATCAATACTCTGGCTTATTTAACGGCAGGGAAACCTGTGTGACTTTTTGCCAATTTTGTTTGACTGCAATAGAAAGTTGGTTTCTAATGTAGAGAGGGAGTCAGAGTCAAGAGTAGACGAAAGTCAAACACCCCCGGAGGCCCTCTCAGTCTCTCAGGCTCAGGTCGGCGCTGAGACTCAGGGTCAGAGGTGGAAGAATGTTGTGAGAATGTGTATTGTTATTGTGTTATTGTGGTCTGCGGTTCTGTCCATCATCATCACGGCCTCTCACCGATGTTCCTCGGTAAGCACGGAATACTTGGTTGGTGATTAGTAGTGAACTGATTAGTAATTATAACATTTTTTTAGGGGAACAAATGAATCATAGCTGTGAGGCGTGTATAGGCGGTAATTAACGTCTAGTATCTTGGACAAAGGCTGATTGGGGTTAAAACTATTGTACTACTGGATTGGCTTTGTTCTTTAATTAGCACTGCTGAAGTATTGCATTGAAGGGTGGTGTCACCTCCCTTTTAATGTACCGACTGGTACGTGACACGCAGTGTGTAATTAACTGCCATTAATTACAGATTAAAAATAAAAAGGGTGTAATTCAGGTCAACGTGTTATTTTCATAAAACATCGCCACCTTGTACCGTTTGCCTTTCTCGTGGCTTTTTGTAAACAGATATCTCAGATCTTTGTTATTGGCCAATAGCTGTGCGTGACCGGCATTCAAATGACGGGAGGTGGTTGGATTCGTGTTGGTCTTAGCCCCCGATGGAGTCATGCTGAGGTGTATCTGAAGAGGAGGACACCACACACACACACACACACACACACACACACACACACACACACACACACATCTTGTGTGCATGGTGTCTCTAGTTTGGGGCTGTTCTGAGAAAGACCGTAATGGTGGACCTTCCGTCGGCCGGACGAGAATAGAAACGCTATAAGTAGCAGCTCAATGTCAGAGAGATGGGGTTTGGGTGTGGGTGGGTGGGGGGTGGTGTGTTGAGCAGCTCCTTGAAAGTATGCGTGGCTCGCAATGCGCTCATGCCACATACAGTGTGGCACTTCACGGCTGCTCTCTACTGTGAAGGACCTAGTATTTGAAAAGAGAAAGTTCTCCCTCTTTGCCTATTACCCTCCAGTGAGATGAAAACGTACCGAGATAATATTGTCATAATGGACCATGATCTGTCTTCACTGCAAAGTATTGGATTTCGATTGTAAATATACATTTTAGCACAGTTTTGCAAATTATTATGCAGTCTATTGCTGTCCCTGGCCTCATTCAAACCAACCGTTTGTTTAAAGGCATTATAAACTATAATAACGCAATTATAGTATACTACAAATCCACAAATAAACATAATCCAATATTCTCAAGTCGATTTGTTATTAACTTGTATAATAATTGTTATATTTTCTAGCTAGAACAGTGTTTGCATTAGATGCATTACGCCTGTATGTTCCTCCCTCCTGGTTTATTCTCTTGCATAATATATTCAAAATACACTTGGGTTGCGAGTTAAACGCCCCTTGGGAATGGTTTAACGGGGAAGCCCTGGAAGTTCAAGTTCTCTCTCTCTCTCTCTCTCTCTCTCTCTCTCTCTCTCTCTCTCTCTCTCTCTCTCTCTCTCTCTCTCTCTCTCTCTCTCTCTCTCTCTCTCTCTCTCTCTCTCTCTCTCTCTCTCTCTCTCTCTCTCTCTCTCTCTCTCTCTCTCTCTCTCTCCAGTGAGAAACTGTGTCAGTAGGACAGTATGTCGGGCTGACAGACTACTGCCTGTCGGCAGCTGACGACAGGGCCAATCACAGGGGAGGAGCGGGGCGTGCTTCAGCCAATAGGAAGCAGGCAGCCGGTTGGAGGAGGGAGGTTCTCTGTTGTTGGAGGGAGGGAGAGTGAGCTTAACATTTGGAATGCTCTCAGATGAGAGTTATATAATCACCACAAGGGGGAGGGGTGGAGGAGAGCGAGGAGAGTTTTCCATTGCATGCCTGCAGCTGCCCTAATAAGTCAGTATCTTTTTTCTAGTCAAGAGTTTAAGGAAGGAAACGGCAAATTTATTTATTTGAAGGAAAACTAAAGGCTCCCTTTTTTCGGTGGGCAAATGCTATTCCCATTGCTTTTCCATTGTTTTCCATATACAACATCTTGTCTGTAGGAGGGGGGAGTCATTTTGTTACCCAATTACCCTGATTTATTAAGTTGTAGGAGGATGAATTGGAGAACAAACTTAACAAATACTTATCTGAATTGTTAAAGTGTTACACTCATTTCACCTGTTCTCATACTACTTCTGTGGATGTACAGTATGTGTGTGTGTGTGTGTGTGTGTGTGTGTGTGTGTGTGTGTGTGTGTGTGTGTGTGTGTGTGTGTGTGTGTGGTGGTGTGTGGTCACTTGGTTTTGATAAAGATTTATCTATCTGCATTTCTTCTGTGGCCAAAAAATAATCCTACTCTTTGAGCTTCAAAGTTTCATATCTTTGCTGTTGTTTTTAGCGTTCTCCCCTAACCGTTACCACATGGTCCCATTGAGACCTGCTGTTTCCCCCCTTCCCTCTCCCTCACCAAATACAGACGAGACCACCAGCCTTGAGCCTGGGTGTTTATTTCTCTTTAAGTGACCCGTTACTCAATGGTTTAACATTGCTTAAGGTTTTGTTGGACGTGGCAGATTGATCGCGCAACAATCTTTTAAAGGCTCTCTTTTCCTTTTGTGGCGTTTTGAGTCAAATTCATTGAACATTTGCACCCTCCCTGCCCCCCCCCCTCCCCTCCCCTCCTTCTCCTCTGTCCTTGCAGCTCAAATTGAGGTCATCCCCTGTAAAATCTGTGGTGACAAGTCCTCAGGAATCCACTATGGCGTCATCACCTGTGAAGGCTGCAAGGTACACACACTCATATTCTCAGTGGAAAAACTATTTGAAATGTGTCTGTACGTACGTATGGTGGTGCAGGTATCTCATGCATTTGTGTTTGTGTGTGTGTGTGTGTGCGTGCGCATGTGTGTGTGTGTGTGTGTGTGTGTGTATGTGTGTGCATGTGTGTGTGCATGTGTGTGTGCATGTGTGTGTGTGTGTGTGTGCGTGTGCGTGTGCATGTGTAGGGTTTCTTCCGTCGCAGCCAGCAGAACAACGCCATGTACTCCTGTTCGCGCCAGAGGAACTGCCTGATTGACCGGACCAACCGCAACCGCTGTCAGCACTGCCGGCTGCAGAAGTGTCTGGCGTTGGGCATGAGCCGAGATGGTGAGCAGGGGGAAAACACTTGTTGTCACTTCCCCATGGGGTTAACTTAGTCACTTAGCGCCCCCCGAGCTACTTAAGGGGGCACCGGTGGAGGGGGGGGGGGGGGGGCTTGGCGGTTAGCACTGTTGCCATTGTTAACATCTATTGTTAACATCCACCATTCCTTTAGGTTCTGTCACGAAGGGATAGTTCAGTGGGACCCAGAACGCAGACCAAGACACAGTGGAGCTATAACATAGAGCTTTATTTAATGCACACAGACAACAGAGAGTGATCAGGGACAGGCAAGGGGTCTGGATACCGGGAGGTCGAGTAGCGGAGGCAGGTAGTAGACCAGTGAGTAGTCCGGGACGGGAGAGGAGTCTGGACACCGGGAGGTCGAGTAGCGACAGGTACCGGACAGGTAATTATAATTACCGGGGAGCTCGTATAGACCGGAGTAACGCGAGACAGGCGGGTGACGCGGGATAGGCAAAGAATCTGGATTTCCGGGACATCAGCGTGGCGATTCCGTCCAGAATGTACTAACGCACAAAGTAGCAACCATGAAGTACGACGTACAACCTAACCCTGGGGTAACCGGAAGCCAGGGTCTATATACCCCAGGTGAGGTGATTAGCAATCAGCCACGGCAATTGCTGACAGGTGTGTGTGTGCGCCGCCAGCACACGTGGCTTGGCCACGCCCCCTGTCAACCACCGTAACCATTGTTGACAGGTGTGTTTGTGCGCCGCCAGCGCACGTGGCTTGGCCACGCCCCCTGCCAACCACCATAACCGTGACAGGTTCTCCCTATTTTGATTGTAATCACACGTTTTCTTTCTCTTCTAGCGGTGAAGTTCGGCCGCATGTCGAAGAAGCAGCGCGACAGCCTCTATGCTGAGGTGCAGAAGCACCAGAAGTCCCAGGAGGGCTTGGGCTCCGCAGGCGAGGGCCCCGGGGGCCTATCGCTGCCCAGGGAGGAGGCCATGTGCGGGGCGGCCACAGAGGACGCCAAGGGAGGCCTGAGCCGCTCCTACAGCACCGGGGGCTCCAGCTCCGCACTCAGCGACCTGGAGGACATCGCGGCACTGCCCGACCTCTTTGACCTTCCGCTGACCCCCGAGGAGGCCAGCGAGTACTGCGGCCTGGACCTGCTGGGGGGCGGCGATGGAGACAGCGCCGGGAACGCCTCCAGCTGCTCGTCCTCCTCGTCCTCCTCGTCCCTGTCCAGTCAAAGCTCGCCACAGCAGACGATGATGGACGGGGCCGACGGGAGCGGCATGCAGCTTATGCACACGCACGCGCTGCTGGTGCACGCCCATGCGTCGCTGCTGGACCAGCTGCCCGGCGACTGTTCCCTCGTGGAGCTCGGTGAGTTCATTAAGCCATGTACCATTAAGATCTTCCCCATTATTGTTATTATTCAGCTGAGGTAACTTTTGGGGGACTAATATGGCTGCATGTCTTTTGAAGTTTTTACTCGTCCGTTGAACTCTCTCTCGGTTACTGCACCGTTGAGTGCAGTAATCGAGAGAGAGTTTAAACTTTTTTTAACTGCATTTTAAGGGAGTCTATTATGTACAAATATGACGTGACTGATGATTATCAGTCGACCTTCAAAAAATAAATGGTGCTGAGCATCCGGGACCTCTCTGTATACAGAGCATAGATACACAAACAATCAGTCAGGGCGACTCGGACTCAGAGCCAGTCTGATGCGTGAGGCAGATAGCTGTATAGCTGTACAAGTGAAACCATGTGGAGCGAGAACTGCTATGCATTCATTGCTCTCTCTCTCTCTGTTTTCTGGTCCTACTCTGCCACTAACCGCAGCCAATCGCCAATATTTTGTTAGCTCTAACGCTAGGCTAATATGTGGCTAAGAAGAGGCTGAGGAATGAAAGATAATGTTTCGCCTTGTAAGTTATGGAAGAGTGGATAACCCTGTTGATTGGTAATACCAATACCAGCCCGGTCCAAAATGATCCTCTGGGACTTCGCCTTTCAAACTGTGGTACTTACTAGTATACATTTACTTTATAAACAATATATATACATGTTACTCATCACATGCAATACATTGATTCAAATACAGCTACAGTTGCAAGAAAACGTATGTGAACCCTTTGGAATTACCTGGATTTCTGCATAAATTGGTCATAAAATGTGTTCTGACCTTCATCTAAGTCACAACAATAGACAAACACAGTCTGCTTAAACTAATACCACACAAACAATTATATGTTTTCATGTTTTTATTGAACACACCATGTAAACATTCACAGTGCAGGGTGGGAAAAGTATGTGAACCCTTGGATTTAATAACTGGTTGACCCTTCTTTGGCAGCAATAACCTCAACCAAACGTTTCCAGTTGCAGATCAGACCTGCACAACGGTCAGGAGGAATTTTGGACCATTCCCCTTTACAAAACTGTTTCAGTTCAGCAATATTCTTGGGATGTCTGGTGTGAATCGCTCTCTTGAGGTCATGCCATAGCATCGCAAATGGGTTCAGATTCAGATTCAGATTACTTTATTAATCCCGAGGGAAATTAAGGTGCAACAGTTGACACAGGGGGAATAAATGCACACACAAAAAATACTAATACCTAAGCTAAAAAAACAAAACAACTAACTCAATAAAAATTGTATAAACAAAAATATATTTAGGTCAGGTTGAGGTCAGGACTCTGACTGGGCCACTCCAGAAGGCGTATTTTCTTCTGTTGAAGCCATGCTGTTGTTGATTTACTTCTGTGCTTTGGGTCATTGTCCTGTTGCATTACCCATCTTCTGTTGAGTGTCAATTGGTGGACAGATGGCCTTAAGTTCTCCTGCATAATGTCTTGGTAAACTTGGGAATTCATTTTTCCGTCGATGATAGCAATCTGTCCAGGCCCTGAGGCAGCAAAGCAGCCCCAAACCATGATGCCCCCTCCACCATACTTCACAGTTGGGATGAGGTTTTGATGTTGCTGTGCTGTGCCTTTTTTCTCCACACATAGTGTTGTGTATTCCTTCCAAACAACTCAACTTTGGTTTCATCTGTCCACAGAATATTTTGCCAGTAGTGCGGTGGAACATCCAGGTGCTCTTTTGCAAACTTCAAACGTGCAGCAATGGGTTTTTTGGACAGCAGTGGCTTCCTCCCATGAACTCATTCTTGTTCAGTGTTTTACGTATAGTAGATTCGTCAACAGAGATGTTAGCATGTGCCAGAGATTTTTGTAAGTCTTTAGCTGACACTCTAGGATTCTTCTTCACCTCATTGAGCATTATGTGCTGTGCTCTTGCAGTCATCTTTACAGGACAGCCACTCCTAGGGAGAGTAGCAACAGTGCTGAACTTTCTCCATTTATAGACAATTTGTCTTACCGTGGACTGATGAACATCAAGGCTTTTACAGATACTTTTGTAACCCTTTCCAGCTTTATGCATGTCAACAATTCTTAATCTTAGGTCTTCTGAGAACTCTTTTGTGCGAGGCATGGTTCACATCAGGCAATGCTTCTTGAGAATAGTAAACTCAAAACTGGTGTGTTTTTTATAGGGCAGGGTAGCTTTAACCAACACCTCCAATCTCGTCTCATTGATTGGACTCCAGGTTGGCTGACTCCTGAATCCAATTAGCTCTTGGAGAAGCATTAGCATAGGGGTTCACATAGTTTTTCCACCCTGCACTGTGAATGTTTACATGGTGTGTTAAAAAAAACATGAAAACATATAATTTTTTTGTGTTTGTGTGGTATTAGTTTAAGCAGATTGTGTTTGTCTATTGTTGTGACTTAGATGAACATCAGAACACATTGTATGGCCAATTTATGCAGAAATCCAGGTAATTCCAAAGGGTTTACATACTTTTTCTTGCAACTGTATGTCAGATTCACTTGGGACAAATGAATAAAAAACATTTGTTTATAAACTACTTGCCCTGTGTATAACAAAAAATGGAGTTGGGAACGGGGCAATTAGGAGACACTGAACAGAGGCCCATTGTCTCATAATCCACCGATGGTTATGATATGTTGTGATTTACACTTCCACTTTGGGTAGCTCTCATTTTAGCTCTTCTATTTCTCACCCTGCATGTGTGGGCATCCCAGTATTTAGCAGTACAGCGGATTGTTGTTTTTCATTGTTTGTTTATGTCCGTGGGCCATCGCCAGCGACAACGCTCGCCTCACGGGTTCCGTTTGCTTGTGGTTTCAGAGCGCATCACCCAGAGCATCTTGACGTCCCACATGGAGACCTGTCAGTACAGCGCCGAGGACACGAAGCACTTCACCTCGGTTCAATACTCGCCCGAGGAGACCCGCAGTTTTCAAACCAAGGTACACTTGCGTTAACGGCCGTATCAGGACTATATAGGTCTTTCTTTTGTGACCTTGAACCGGGGCCGGTCAAATAACAACTGTGGATATGTGGGACTGGTCTACTGAATGGGATTAGCCTCTTCTGGTTGTTATTATTTTTAATGGATTGTGTTTTTCCTGTTCACCAGTCTGCGGAGTGGGTGTGGCAGCAGTGTGCCCATCACATCACCAACGCCATCCAGTATGTAGTGGAGTTCGCAAAACGCATCGCTGGCTTCATGGACCTGTGCCAGAACGATCAGATCATCCTACTAAAAGCAGGTCAGCACCAAAAGACACACACACACACACACACACCTGCAAATAATTCTCCAAACTATTTCCTTTATTTAATGCATACAGTCCAATGTTGGGCTGTAAAAATAAAGTGTGTAACTTGCTAACTCTAGTTCTCTCTCTTGTGTTTTTGTCTCCAAATCTCTACCTCTCCACCTCCACTTGGTTCTCTACATAACACACAACGCAACACACCCCTGCTTTCACAACTCATAATAAAAATAAATAAAAATGGTATAATTGTCAAATACTTGTGTGTGCGTATTCAACAATGACCTTGCTCAAATATGTGTCCACAAATTATTTCTATAATGATGTGTGTTTAAATGCAATTGTCTTGTTTTGTGTTTTTTGTGCATGTTGGAGCATTTCTGTCCCCCCATGTCTCTCCATCCTCCCCTCTTCCTCCTCCTCCTCCTTCTCCTCCTCCTCCTCCTCCTCCTCCTCCTCCTCCTCCTCCTCCTCCTCCTCCTCCTCCTCCTCCTCCTCCTCCTCCTCCTCCTCCTCCTCCTCTCTCTGTGGTTGCACATGCAGGCTGCTTGGAGGTCCTGCTCATACGCATGTGCCGCGCGTTCAATGCCAACGACAGCATTTTCTTCGACGGGAAGTTTGCTTCCGCACCATTCTTCAAAGCACTCGGTAAGAACCTTGTTACAGAATGGCAGACTGCCGTTTAAGGTCTCCTGAGGCTCTATACACTCCATCCAGGATATAGTGTAGTGGCTCCTTTAAAGACATATATATCTGAAGTTACCTTCGATTAAAAAACGATCTGCTGAATTACTGACATTACTTGATGAATGAATACCCCATTTGTGTGTGTGTGTCTAGGCTGTGACGACCTGGTAAGCGCAGTGTTTGACCTTGGGAAGGTTCTGTGCCACCTTCAGCTGTCTGATGAAGAGATGGCTCTGTTCAGCGCTGCAGTACTGCTGTCCCCAGGTCAGTGCATCTATTGACCGTCTTTCATATTTGTGTGTACAGCAAACTCCTTCGACCTCATGTCAAGTGAGCCCAGTCATCTGGTCTCATGTGAAACCAGATGACAAAAATGAGGGTTCCTTTCTGACGGCAGTGGTTGTTCCTCCTGTAGATCGGCCCTGGTTGACCGAGGGCCACAAGGTCCAGCAGCTCCAGGAGAAGGTCTACATGGCACTGCAGCACAGCCTGCACATGAGTGGCGCCTCAGAAGAGAAACTAGACGAGGTGAGCTTGACATGGGGCAACAACCATACGGAAAGGGCCGGATAGTCGCAGTGGTCAGGGTTTTGTCAGGATTGACCGGTTGTGGGTTTATCTGGCTACCACTATGACCGCAGTCTAACCTGAGTCCTGCTCCTTAATCACATGAATCTATAAAGCTAGTGATAAATGGTAGGGACTTTTTACCACTACCCTATGCAAGCACCATGTGGTTTACCTACGCACCCCCACCGGCCAACTGCAGTGTTTACTTTTGTCCCCTTTGCAGATGGTGTCCAAGCTGCCCCTGATGAAGTCCATCTGTAACCTCCACATTGACAAGCTGGAGTTTTTCCGCCTGGTGCACCCGGAGACCGCCTACAGCTTCCCCCCTCTGTACCGGGAGGTGTTTGGCAGCGAGCTGTCCCTCCCTGACTCGACCGCCTGCTAGACAGGGAGGACAATAGTAGGTTACACTCGAGGAGAGACGATAGTCGACTCCCGACCAACCAGCATCTATTTAGACAATCCCAGGACTTTTCAGTGCTCGGCGTCTCACGATCCCCCCCCCCCCCCCCCCCCCCCTGCTAGTCGTCGCAGCAAAGCAGAAGCACCTTAAACACTACGGGCCGCACAGGCACACGCGCTCCTCCCTCGACATCGTAGCATTACCGTCGGCCTAATGTGGAAATATACGCTCACAGCAAAGGCCCCCGAATAAGCTCAGCGCTACGAGCGGCAACACTTTTCTTTTCTCTTTTTTTTTTTTCTTCTGACTGCTCGGGTCCTCGGGATCAGACACCCAGTCGTGAATGTACCTCATATTTTAAGCACCAGTGCACAAGCAAGAACCAAACAGTGAATGTACAAACTTGCCAAGTGTTCCTGCTAAATAATTCTCCTTCATAAACATAAAGTGGTTAGTCGGTATGAATATAATTCTCAGTCAGTAATGTTTTTTGTTTTGTTTTTGTGCTTGTGCATCCATGCATCTCGGTATGGTGCGCATGCACATTCATTGTCTCTGATGACGTTATTGTACTGACCATCTCAGTGGGACCAAGATCATTGATTTTGTATATATATATATATATACAGTATATTTTCTTTCCTCATATTATGGTAGAAAAGCAGGTATTATACGCAGCACAGCCTCGGCTGTTGTTTTCATCATCTACAGTCTTGTGCGTGCACACACGCACATGCGCACACACAGAAAAACACACGCACACACACACACACACGCACACAGACCCACTCTTGCATGGTGTTTGGTGCTGCCCGTTGTAGGCCCATGTTGTAATGCAATGAGAAACCTCAGTCCCACACTCCCCCATCCCTTGTGAATGCCACTTAGTCAGGAACAGATCAAATTATCTCTAATTTATATACACATTTTTAAACAAATATTTTAAATAAGAATGTAAATATATAATTCTATACGTACGTCGTACGTCGCGAGCACACGTGAGTGCAGTACCACAGGTTGAGGAGGGAAGCGAGCAAATCGGGATTCAGGGAATCGGGAGCAGGAAAAGACGGATAAAAAGACTGCTCTTTTGACCATACTCTCTCAGGTTTCCAAGGCAACCCCCCCCCCCCACCACCAATATCATACCCGAAGGAACGACCCCATCCGGGGGAGGTCATGTACTGTTGATGATACGTGGATGACGGCAACTGTGGAACTAATTTCTCGCCCAGCAAAGGCAGGGGAGCCCATCTGCCCATGTGAATGCAAAAGACATTTAGGGCGATCCTGCACTCCTGAACGCTCGCTCTTTCTCTCCCTCTCTCTCTCCTCTCCTCTCCTCTCCTCTCCTCTCCTCTCCTCTCCTCTCCTCTCCTCTCCCGGGGTGAGGAGAGGAGGACGTGGAGGAAATGCGGCGGCTCATGTCATTCATGAACTCTGTTGTGAGAGCATTTGGGGAAAACCCCTCTCCCCTCACATATTTCAAACCAGCAAGCAGTACGTGTTGTCTACGTGTCTTTCGGTCGGGACGTCTCTAGTTACAGGTCGGACAAAGGCCGGCCCAGTGGGTGTCATTGGTTCTCCTGCGCTGGTTGTAATAACTGTGTTTTTGTATATTTGCTGTACCTCTCTCTCTCTCTCTCTCTTTCTGTCTCTCTCTCTCTCCCTCAGTCCTAAGATCCGATAGTTGTCCCAAACACACCAAGCACTTATTCATACTTCTCCTTACGGGGGCACTAGCCACTGGCCACACAGAGATGGCAGCTCCCTCCCCCCGCTGTGCTAGCACTTGACGTTAATTGGACTCCATAGAGACGCTCCCTACACATTTTCTGTAGTTGAGTGTTGAGTGTTGAGTTGTCCCTGAGTTTCCGGCACGGCATTCGAACTCGGCGGCTCCCAGCATGAGAGGTGACGCTCTAACGTGAGAAGCTAAAACCCTACTGGCTCTAAGCTCCATCGCTGGAACGTCTTTTGGGTGTCGGAGGAGTGAGGTTTACCACTGCACAGTACCACCCGCTGGCGTTCCCTACATGAGCATCTTGAAACTTATTTGTATTAGAGTTCCAATACCTCCTCTTAAAAGTGTACACTAACAACAACAACAACAACAAGCTTTATGAATAATGGCTTACCGACCGATTCTGGCCAGAGTGCAGATTATATATGTGCATTGGCTGACACACAGATTTGGAACTGATCCCAAAAGCATTTATTTTTATTTTTAAGCTTGCAGAGGGCGCCTGATGGCAATGGGGGGCTAGCTGGACTCTCTGCGGTGACCATACCACTAGTGCCTTCTTGCCTTGTACACACCTTTTTGCACCTAAGATGTGACCCATAATAACCATAATCACTGTGGACATAAGCTCTATATGTTTTGTGAATGTCACCCACAAAGTGTCAAAACACCCCTCCCTTTCTCCTAATATTGTAACATGACCCTCTACACGTCATAGACAGTTAAACGAATACAAAATAAATGAATTACTTAGGACTCAAAATTAATTGAATTATTCGGCTTTATTGTATTTTTGCTGTGATTTTCCTTTATCTGTCTTTTACCCGCGTTTTCTTTTTGTGTTTCGAACTTTTTCTTGTCAAGTAAGTGAATTTATTTTATATGGAAACAATAGTCTATTCCAAATCTGCCTCCCTTCCCTTTCCTTCAACCGACAAAACGTAAGAGATGTGTTACTAGTCCAAAAGTAACTCAGACACAGTTCAATATTGTCCAATGTGAGATACATTGTATGTGTGGTTTTAAGAATGTAATAAAAGTTTTGATGCAATGCCCTGTGTTTTTTTTTTAATATATTCATATTCATGAGGTCCACTTAAACTTCACAATACAGTGCATACTTTGTTTTTGTTTTTTTGTATGTCTGGGACGGGTAATGTGATTTTTAAATAACAAGAGTTTGGTTTTTGAGTGGGGCCACCCCCTTCTCCCTCAGCCAGGAGGAAGCACAGCGTGTCCGTCCAGCCGGTGGTGCACTACTACTACTTCGGTGCGAAGTTTGAAGACGTGTTACAAAGTGTTAAGTCACGGCTTGGTTGAAGCTTGTGTTTGTTTTGTTTGCTTAACTTTTGTAACGATTGACGTTTAAGGATGTCTGTCGCAGGACTTAAGAAGCAGTTTTACAAAGCCAGCCAGGTAAGGACAATACATACATCTATGGGTTTATTAAATGGCAACACAGCTAACGTCACTGCTAGCACAAAAAGAGGTAGAAGTTTTAAAGTCTGCGAAGTTGATGGCGATATGTATTCACTGACTTACAGAAGTCAAACGTGTAAATGTAAAGCAAACAGGTTGTCATTCCAACTTGGCTAAATGGTATGAAGTACAGCATAACACGATCGTTATTGTACAGAGATAATGCTAAAGTGGTTTGCTGCTAGCTGTCAAATGATAGCCTTTTTGGTAACTGTGTTATCGTCACATCTATGTCTTAGAAATGAACGATTAGGATGACTTTGCTTCAGACCAAACTATGTGTTCATCTTGTGTTTCCTATTACTTTACCGACGGACCAAGTTAAGTTGAGTTACCAAACTTGGTGAGCGTCATCCAATGCGGACGCTCAGTTCCCCTGGATCGCCTCCTGCTGTATTTAATTAAGGATCTCATCGTCACTTCGCTTTAGACACTGATTAAAGTCACCACACGAATAATATTATCGAAGTTAGTTATTCTGAAGGGGATGGGATTTTAACTGCCCCCCCCCCCCCCCACACACACACACACGTAATGATGTAATTTTGCAATGAAGATGCCTGTCTAATGTAATGTGTGGACTTGTGTTTCGATTGTGTCCCCTTTCCCCTGTTTGGTCATATTTTGACATACTCCTAATGCTTTTCGTCAAATCCAAATACCTCAACGTTTCACCTAGGCATAATCTTTAGGGCGAAAGTGAAAGAATATTACTAGGTGTACTCCACTGCTATGTCTACTACTACTAGGTATCTGGTGTTTAAGAGCAGCATTACAATTCAACGCCTGTATGTGTTTCATCGAAACTATATATAGCAATGTGGGTTTTACAGAATAATTGGCGTATAGTATCGACCTGTCTCACTTCAGAGTTGTCACTCATGAGTTGGGAGGGACAACTCTGGGGAGTCTTTGCTATTCATCCACCCAGACCAGATTCCAGATATTTAATAGTGCACAGTTAGTGACACCATACCCTTTGGCAACAGGCAAACATGAAACCCTTGAAACACTGTAAAATGTACTGCATGCACAATTTTTATATTTTTATAATGAGCATATGCTTTCAAATGTGTATACTTGTGTATGCAGGTTGCTTGGGAAACCACAAGTATTACTTAACAACTGGTCTTGAGCATTAAGTATGTGTTACACTGACTGACAACATAAACCTGTAATACATGTTCTTGTTTGTTAATTAGGCTTCTGTGAAATTGTATTGCCTTTTGAAAAGGGGGAGAAGATCAGGAGATTCTTTCAGAATTGACCACACCACACTCGTAGTGAAATGTTACCTTCTCCATTTCCAAATTTGCCACTATGTAAATATTTTGACCGTGATCTCAGGTAGCTGTCACCGCAGTTGTATGTTGTATTAATGCACAATACGGCTGAAGTTCATGTGTGTCAGGCCCCAGACACTGTGTGGCTCAACAGTTGGTCCTCCCAGGGCAACACATGTTTGAATTTCGGAGTGTGTGTGTGTGTGTGTGTGTGTGTGTGTGTGTGTGTGTGTGTGTGTGTGTGTGTGTGTGTGTGTGTGTGTGTGTGTGTGTGTGTGTGTGTGTGTGTGTGTGTGTGTGTGTGTGTGTGTGTGTGTGTGTGTGTGTGTGTGTGTGTGTGTGTGTGTGTGTGTGTGTACTAAGCCAATGAAAACTGCTTACAGTGATGATCCGTTTGGTCTTCTGGCCAAAGCAACCAAACAAGTGTTTTAATTATTTCTTGAGAGACTCAATGCGTGGGGGTCAGGTGACCTCAGTTGTGAAAGTTAATGCATGTTTGTGTGCATTTTTGCAATGCCGCTGTAGCCTAGGAGAGGACTCTGTATTTGTCCTGACCTGATGGAACAACAGCTGCCTCCAGTGGAAAGCAGGAATTTCCATGGATGGAAACCCATTAGGGCTTGAGGAAATACTGGATAATCCAGATATTCATGAATGCAAGCCAGACCAGGTTTTTTGTTCTTTGTTGGAGGGAAAACTTGCAGATACAATTCATATTTATAGCTGATTCCTGCTGATACCATTGCGTTTAAAAATTGTAACCGATTATTAATGGCATTTATATAACTAATCATGGTAGGTGTAGATCATTCTGTTCCTGCGTATTTTGATTCAAGTCTTTCCTCTTGTCTGTGTTCATAGTTGGTCAGTGAGAAGGTTGGAGGTGCTGAGGGAACCAAACCAGATGAGGACTTCAAGGATCTCGAGAGGGTGAGCACACACACACACACACACACACACACACACACACACACACACACACACACACACACACACACACACACACACACACACACACACACACACACACACACACACACACACACACACACACACAGGTTTGTGATGAAACCGGTGTACTTCATGGACCCACTCTAAATATTCTCACACTTTGTTGAGATGTCTTTCTTGAATTGTACCATCATCAGCGTTACTAGTGAGAGAAAAAAAGAACACCATATGTTTATATTGCTGCTCTGCAAAGTGTAGTTCATTTTTAGAAACTAGATCTGCACTCAGAAGTTGCTCCAATTCTCATTGCAGCCGACTGATCTTTGCATAACCGGTAAGTCTGCTAAATGACTACGTGTCAATGTCTCCATCCCACCAGAAAGCAGACCTCACCAGCAAAGCAGTGTTTGACGTCATCGCCAAAACCTCAGAGTACCTCCAGCCGAACCCTGCCTTGAGAGTCAGGCTCACCATGCTCGGCACGGTGTCGAAGATCCGCGGGCAGGTCAACAACCCTGGCTACCCCCAGTCAGAGGCCCTGCTGGGGGAGAGCATGATCAAGTACGGACGAGAGATGGGCGACGACACAAACTTTGGTAGGACGGTAACACGGATTCAGCCGCTTGCTTTTTAGTGAAAGATGAGATGTAGGTGTATTGTTTGTGGATTGAGGTGATGTTTTTAGATCTGTAATCAGAAAGTAAATACTCATTTTCAAAGTGGGGGTATTAAACAAAAGTCCAGTTCGGTCCAAGGAGATGTGTGTTAATGGAAGCTTAAATGTATTTATATACACATTACATAAACAAGACGCGTCTCAGGGAGAAGAGGGCCTGGGAGAAGGGGATATGTCATCACTTACTCTGCTAACTGTGCCAATGCATGCCATTAGCATGCAATGCATTTGCCTGTTTTCCATAATGTTAGAATTGTGTGTTGTGTGTTCACATGTGTTCATTTGCTTATTGCAGGAGGGGCACTCTTGGATGTTGGGGAGTCAATGAAGAGGTTGGCAGAAGTCAAGGATTCTCTGGATATCGATGTCAAACAGAACTTTATTGATCCTCTGCAGGCCATCGCTGACAAGGACATCAAAGACATCCAAGTAAAATAGACCTGCAAAGTATTGTACAACCAGACTGCTAACTAAAAACTCTTGACCGTGCATAACATTCCCCAGATTATAACCTACCCGATGTGTTCCAGACTTGGTGCATAATGAACGAAAACGGCTTGGCTTAGTGAAAAATGTGTCATTACTCCATCTGGAACTCTCTGTCTGTCTCTGTCTCCCCCCTGCAGCACCATCTGAAGAAGCTGGAAGGCCGCCGGCTGGACTTGGACTACAAGAAGAAGCGTCAGGGGAAGATCCCAGAAGAGGAGATCAAACAGGCCAATGAAAAGTACTACGAGACTAAAGAGATTGCGTCGGTCGCCATGCACAACCTGCTGGAGACGGATGTAAGTGGCCCCGTTAAGCATCACCATAGAGACTATACCTGTAGTAAATTCAACAAAACCTTGGAGACTTATGAGGTTCACCGTATCTTAACAGACCATGGCTTAAGGCATCTGTACCCTATGTGTTCATAATGAACAATTGAAAGCTTTTTGTTGTGTTCCTAAGAAATACCCACTTTTTGGGGGGGGGGGATTATACCATGCTTATCATTCATGTTTAATTTTGTAGCCATTTTAGTGTACTTTTTCTATAGCTGGACGTTCTCACTTAAAGACACTCATACAATAATGGCACTGTTGGGTCCGCCTATGACAGGATGCATATTTTCTCCAGAGGCATGCCATTTGCTGCTGTCATTCCGTATACATAACAACTTGGCACAACAGCTAGAAGGTTAAACAATCTGTGTGGACAGTTGGGTCTCGGGTGACTGGCCATGTTTTTCCGGTAACTTGCTTTGGCAAACTAGTCTTACCGGTTGTTGCTGTTGTTTCTACGATGCTCTATTTTTACGATGTCCTATTTCCGAGCTCCTCTGTGTTCACTGAATGAAACTCGAAACATTCCGACTGTTCCGCAAATGTGGATGGTATGAGTCACATGTTTGTGTGCGTGTTCAGGTGGAGCAGGTAGGTCAGCTGACCTCTCTGGTGGAGTCCCAGATGCAGTACCACAAACGGGCTGTGATGATTCTGGAGGAACTGTACGACAAGCTTGGAGAAAGGTGAGCACTGTGGGTAGATCAAGAATGATCAGTTATCAATAGTTTGCTTTGGGCACACTTAACTGTATTTACAGTTGAGCCCAGTAAAGTAAAGCAAAGTAAAGTATGAGGGTTGTTTGCTGTATTTAAATGGAAAGAAGTAAACCCACTTTTTATTTTCCCTCCAAATTTGCTCATGTTTTTTTTGCTCATTTTCCATCGTTGCGTTCAAATTCCTACTCCGGATTCAGTTCCCCATAAATCGCCACCATGTCCGTTGACTCTTAGCGTCCATATACCTCTGTACGGATGCTAAGAGTTATCAGTTTCCAGCTACCAGGTTCAAGGACAGTATTATTCACAGGAATTGCGCCTACTGAACTGCTAGGAGTGCTGCCACTATCATAGCATTGTCATTAACATTACACTGTCATACTTTTGCTGGACTCATTACAGCTACTGCAATGTTATTTACTGTACTGCCCTGTATTCATGATGCTGCTGCACTACTGGCACTTTAAAATGCCTTTTTATATGCTTTTTGCACAATTTGACATCCATCAGTGACTTTGTTGTTATTTTTATTGTGTACAGTATTGTTATAGTGTTGTATTGTATAAGTATAGTGTACATAGCATAGTATATAGTGTTACATTTATTCTGCTGTAGGGAATGGGGATTAAGCACTCCATTGGACTTAGAAATCTTGAATGTCTTTTCAAACATGTTTTTCCTCATTGAGATTTTAAATTGCGCGTGTTTGCAGGGTGACCGAGTTCCAGTCCCGGCCCAAGCGCGAGTACGCCCCCAAGCCCAAGCCCAAGCCCGTCATGGACTACGGAGAGTCGGAGCCAGCGCACCGAGGCTACGCCGCTCCCGCAGCTACCCCTCCGTCGTACTCCGGTAAGCCTCTCTCGCGTGTATTTTAGACCTATTCTCTCATATAATGTATTTTTTCCATATACCTATTTGCATCTTCATCTTTTCCAAAACATTTTTTTTAAACATTATTGTGGCCCTGTATTTGTTGCCCTGCCCATCCTTCCCGTCTAGGAGAAATAAAATCCACCTCATCTCACGAGACACGTTGTGTATGGGCTTCTCATTGACGTGTGCATATTTTTCCTCCCTTCTAAATAACCTTAAACTGCACATCCAGGTCCGTCCTTCCAGAGACCCTCGGTCAAGAGCAGACGGCGTGAGTGTGGCGGCTAGCTAGCGATTTTAATCACAGCCTCGCGGGTGTGAAGGATGGTGTTGATGGTGTTGATGACTAATGCTTTCGGGGACTCCTTTGTATCTGTTGGGTCCCCCCCCCCCAGGAACTAGAAAGGGGGGTGGGACGGAGGGGGTTCCAACAGTGGACAACTAACAAAACATGTGCATTTTGGTATTACTGTCTTTTGAACACAAGGGTTCTTTCTCCGGCACTTTGGCATTCCAGTAGACTCACGTGAAGCCATATCACACGAGAGGGTGTGCGCTGCCGCCGTGCACCGTCCATTACTGGCGCACGGCGGTAATGCGGTTGGCAACGAGAGAACGAGTCTTATTCACAAGCTTCTGGTTTGCTGTACTGTCTTGACAACCCACTCACCGGTGAACCTCCCTTAACAAACACACACACACACACACCCCCCCCCCCCCCCCCCCCCCCCCGGTCTCTTTATGTGCCACGTGTCGGGTCGGGAAGTCGGAGAGGAAGAGAAGTGTAAAACCAAATGGGTTCTGCTTAAACAAATCACTAACTCGGGAGTCTCCTGTGCACTTTGGAGGATACCGACTGTTCTAGAGGTCTTCTAGCGCTTAACACGCCGCGGATTAACCCTGTGCTGTGTGAAGGGACGGTATCTTGTTAAAGGGCATTCGCTACCTATCTTGTCACTCTTCTTTCACCTTTTGTTGTGCTCTTTCTCTCTCTTTCTCTCATTCTCCCCCCCCCTTGTACCGGCACAAGATGTCCTCTACTGACTATATCTTTCTACCTCTCTCTCTCCCTCCCTCCCCCTCCCCAGCAGAGCCCAGCTGCAAGGCCCTGTATGACTTTGAGGCGGAGAACACCGGCGAGCTGAGTTTCCGCGAGGGCGACATCATCACCCTGACCAACCGCATCGACGAGAACTGGTACGAGGGCAGTGTGCACGGACGCTCGGGCTTCTTCCCCAACAACTATGTCGAGGTGGTGGTCCCACTGAGCCACTGAAACCTGACTGAACGAGGAGGAGGTGATGATGGTGATTGTGATACATGTGAGGGACGGGGACTTTCAATCCTTTAAACAGGAATTTATTTGGGATTTTTCTTAGTATTTTTTGTAAGATCTCTCTATTATTATTATTATTATTATTATTTTTATTTGTATTTTTTTTTTTGGCCTACTAATAACTAGGTGTATATATAATGACAAACAAGGGCAGGAATTGTAAAAACAAGTTCAACTACAAAAGGGAAATCCAGCTGTGTGGGCTTTTCTGTATGATCCGGTGCTGATGAAGAAGAAGGTAATCCAAGCTAATCTGCAGGTTGTGACGAGCAATGTCCGTTAAAAATGGCAAGGACTTGCCTTGTTTTAAGAAAAATATAAATATATTGCCAATATTCTTTTCTCATTAATAATACAAAACACGCAATAGACGCATGCACATGTCAATAATATGAACGCAATTCTCCCGCAATACTTTTTTTTTTTTTAATCATGGCAATATATAGTTTTGTATGCTTTGCTGCCATCTAGCGGCGCACACAGCTGCTTCCGTTGGGCACTGTCTTATTTAGACTCACCTGTAGGTGGCGTCCTTTTCCACATAGTGCTTTCAGCTTCTGATAAGGTGTTTCTGCGTTCTAAACATACCAGCCAACCGTTTTGACACTAAGAGTTTGTAGCAGAATTATTGTTTTTACTGCAATCTCCACATCCTGAGTTTAATATCTGTTGTAGTATAATCTGTGAGTTGAAACGTTGTATCAAACCTCGTCCATGTTGGAAGTTGGTAACATATCATTTCAAATGGGAAAACTTTTGAAATCTCTTCAGGTACAGGAACAAAAAATGCTGCTGTATAACTAACCGTCAATCCCTTATATCTCCCATTAGTACTATTTTAGTAATTAGTAAAAAAAATAGTAAAAAAAGTAGTAAAAATACACTAACTGACTGTTCTCCAGACGAATACTAAAAGCGAAACACAGCCCTTAACTGTTTGCGGAGGCTTAAGTGTGACACTGCTGGCAGTGTCACAGACAAATCTTAGTGGGCTTTTGCCCCATTGTTCACGCTAACCTCACGGTGAGCTTGTGTATACTATTATGGACCGTAATTACACGGGCAAAGCCCATGGCTATTATAACACTATGATTTGGAGCCAAATGGGAAAATTCAATGGACAAGTCCTGGGCATTCTCCGAGCCAGAACACCATAGACCCTCCCTCACCCTTCCTATTGTGTACAGTCTCTTTAAAAGAGTGCCTCAGGTTTCACTAACACTTAAGCCTATTGGGGTGAGAAACTATGTAACTAACTATCTGCTCCGGGGGGGGAATGGTCTCCTATCGGCATCTCTCTTATTGAAGCAGCTCATATCCCCTTTTTCTAAACTGGAAGTGGAACAGACTGGTCTTCATTGCGAGGAGGGGGTTAAACAACCGCAGATTATACCCTGCTATACCCCTCCTCCTCCTCTTCTTTCTGGATCCTTCTTACCACCTGCCCCCTGCTACACCCCTGCCCTCCTTTCACTCGTCCTTTCCAGACCATATCTCCATGGTGCCACACACACACACCCTCCCCCCTAACCTCTTTCTCTGATCCATCACTCCTTAATCTTTCGCACTTTCCTGCATATTTTGCGTGCCGTTTCTTTTGTATGTGTGGAGAGCACGGAACGGGCCTGCATTGCTGCGGAGTCAGCCACGAGCACGGTGTGTGTGTGTGTGTGTGTGTGTGTGTGTGTGTGTGTGTGTGTGTGTGTGTGTGTGTGTGTGTGTGTGTGTGTGTGTGTGTGTGTGTGTGTGTGTGTGTGTGTGTGTGTGTGTGTGTGTGTGTGTGTGTGTGTGTGTGTGTGTGTGTGTGTGTGTGTGTGGAAAGCGAAAAAATCTCGTTAAGGGTCAAACCAAACGCGGCGGGTTTAACAGGGTCGGCAGGGTTCGGGAGGAAGGGCTCAGGTTGAGCTATTTCGCACATCGTAAAACATTGATGATAGCCGACGTCACGTAACAAAAGGCTTAAAAACACATTATGTTTGTGTGTGTGTGGTGGGTCAGTGAGTGGGTGTGTGTGTGTGGGGGTGTGCTGCTGTCAGCGCAGGATTAGCAGTTCTATAGCGGGGGCCATGCTTGTATTGTGTTTTTAATTTTGACATTATATTCTACGATGGGCCAGGCCTATCGTATGGAGTTTTGGACGCCTCGGTTGCGGTGTCCGTATGAAATAAAGTATTATCTGACCATATAGCTTTATGTTAATATGTATAAATAATTATTTCAGTGTGTGTGTATTGTTTGTGTGCCATGCATGTGTCTTTGTAATTGTACTTTTGGGTCTGTCCAATGCAATATCTTTTTTGTAATGGTGAGACTGTGGAAAGAATAACAGCAGGATTATCCCGGATTATTATTATTATAATTTGTGTTGTTATTATTATTATGAGGGTATACAGATTATCCCCAGTATCCCTGCATTGTGTATAACCTGAATTGCATTTTCTATTTTTGTCATGTTGAGGTGAATGGATGCTCCTTGTTTTTTTTTTTTTTTAATAAATGATGAATGAAACAAATAAATAAAGGTTTGTCTGTGTCATCTGTTAACAAATCCATAAAATGCATCGACACCATTGCCCACATGGCTACATGTTCTGTTACATCAATGTTATAGTATGGCCAATATTTAATACAACTATATCTATTGTTTTGTGGTCTCGTACACAACATAACAATTCCATTTCCCCATGTAAATAACGTAATATACGGGGTACTTCCCAAAGATACATACTTCCCCTTCCCCTAGATGCATACTTCCCTTCCCCATCTCGACAGTGGTACTAGTGACGGGGTGGGGGGTGTCCGTCCGTCAGACAGCTGAGCTGAGGGGTATTTCCATGGCAGTATCACATCGGGAGGAAGGCGTGTCACTCGAACGAATTACTTAGCGCCCCTTTGTCCTCGGTCGGTGCCCAGCCACAGACACTCATGGCGGTCGCACCCGTCAAGCAGCGCTCGGGGCCGGGAGGCACCCGGGCGCAGCTACCGCCCTGCTACTATGAAGGATATCTGGAGAAAAGAGGACCAAAGGAAAAGGTAGGCTTCCCGTTTGCAGGTAATGTGTCATATTGTTACTGGGGTGGTCAGTTTGGTGTCTAGACGCGAAAAACGAGAAGCGGCTATTCCCACCCTATTCTATATGGAGCTGTCAACTTCCTTCTTGTTGTCCAATGGGCAAATGCAAATATGTGTGCCGGTGTCCGTTTAGTACATTGCATATTAGTCCCTTTTATCAAATTCATTAATTTGGCTCCGCGCTACGTATCAATGAATGAATGAGTCATGGCCAATTGCGGTCTGCTGACAGGATATCACTGCACATCGCATCTGATTCAATCCTAGCTAAACCCAATAGAGTCGGGACTGCATTCAAATTGATAATGTACAGAAATAATAACCTGCATACACAATGTTCTTTTCAGAGTTGATTCCCAATTAAAATAAAATTTAAAAAAATGCATGCAAAAGTTTTAGCAACTGCCTGCAGCTAAATCAAGGATTTGAATTGATGTTTTTGTTAATAAACTAATAACGGTATATTAACATTGGCATCGCAATTGTGCAAGGGGAAGCATATGGGGTTTTAATATGACCACATCAGCGGCTAATGGAGCTTGGCTCAGGTGCAGGTTATGTGAGTGATCCCATGCCACAGATTGAGCACAGCTGAGGCCCAGTTCCTATCTCTCTCCTGGGACCATAGATGGGCAAGAGACAAAGACAATGAGACCAGCCCTATAGTCCGATGTGAACGGGGGGGGGGGAAAAGTGCCTTATGTTATATTGTCATCATCAGGCCTCCAGGCGACTGTGGAGCTGTCTATGCGGAAACACCATGTTTTTCTTCAACAATGCTAAAGACACTCACGTGAGTTCTGATAAGGCTGTATACTACAATTGATGTGCTCTCGCGGCGGTGGTCCGTGCAGAGGTGTATAACGTTGTAACGTTATGTTGTCTCAGTATGTCGAGCGATTGGACCTCGGTGGATTCGTGTCTCTGAGGGACGACTGTAGTCGAGACCGGAACCTGGAGGCGGCCAGGCTGGTTCTACGCATGAAGGACGGAGAGATCAAACTCACGGTACCGTGTCGCAGTCAATCACACACACACACACACACACACCACTACATTCTACCTGTCAGAGTAAATCGTTTTTGGTTGGAGTTAAGTGTCTCCCTGGTCTTAGATGCCCTGTTGTTATTTTCTTTCAGGCACCGAACTTGGAATCAAGGGAGCTGTGGAAAGGTTTTCTGTACTCTGTAGTAGATGTAAGTACATCAACAAACACACACACACACACACACACAGGCCTGAATGCTCTTCACCCACACACACACAGATACACACACACTGGAATGGTGGAATAGACATGGGTTCATAAAGCGAATTGTGTGATTGTGCGTTTACATTCTGGTTCCCCTCAAGGGCCACCCGCTGGGACCCGAGGGGTCCCTGGACTTAAACCCAACAGGGATTGCACACAGATCAGTGATGGATAGCCAAGCCCTAAATCGAACCTATATCTTATACGAAGTGATCCACCAACCCTCTGTGTTCTGTGTTGACTGCAGCTGAATGTACCAGCGTGCCTCACTCTGCTGCCCGGCCAGCTGCAGATGCTGAAGGAGGTGGTGGACAGGGAGCGGTCGAGACGCAGGGCCCGCACGCCCACGCGCGCTCCTCCCTCACCGCTCTCCGTCCCCTTGGTGGGCGAGATCCCGCCGTGAGTCGCTACCGTACATAGCCACTGGTTATGTTGTTTGTCTGTCTGTTAGTTAGTTGGTTTGTTTGTTCAAGCTTCCATGTTGGTTTTTTTAAACCTTAAACTTTGTATTTCTTGAATTTGGACCGTGGTTTCAAAACAAGTATACTAACCTCGTGTGTGTGTGTGTGTGTGTGTGTGTGTGTGTGTGTGTGTGTGTGTGTGTGTGTGTGTGTGTGTGTGTGTGTGTGTGTGTGTGTGTGTGTGTGTGTGTGTGTGTGTGTGTGTGTGTGTGTGTGTGTGTGTGTGTGTGTGTGTACACGTGCATGTATGCATTTTGTGTGTGTGTGTGTGTGTGTGCATGAAGGTGCTTCCGCCCCGTGTCTCGCACAGAAGCGGAGGTCCTGCTGGAGCGTCACCCAGACTGCGGCAACATGCTGCTCCGCCCGGGAAGAGACGGATGCTCCCTGGCTGTCACCACGCGGCAGGACCTCAACGGGTACCGCCGGCCGGAAACCATCAGACACACGTGTCACCCATGATATTCATCTCTGTTTGATTGTTTTTGGGTTTATTTGTTGTTGTTTTCCCCCCCACCTCCCACACACAGGTCGGTTTTCCGACACTACCGCGTGACCCAGAGGGAGCAGGGAGGCTACATCATAGACGTAGAAAATCCAGTGAGTGCGTGGCGATTGTTATCATCAGTTGTTGCCCACCACCTAACTGTTTGAACTCATCATCATCATCGTCGTCATTCTGTCAACTGCCCCATGTGACACCCACATTTTCCAACAGACATGCATTGTCCTCAGGATGTCCTCACACAAGAGTTTGGGTTTTTATTGTTTTTCTAAAAAAAGCTACGAATGAAATCGTAAAATGTGTCTGCGTCTTACGGCTGATATGTAAGAAGATGACCGACCCCCCCCCCCCCCCCCCCTCACATACTAACGCGTTGGGGGCGTGGCTTGTGTGCAGATTCCCTGCTCCTCGCTGCACGATGTCATCGATGCCCTGGTGGAGAAGACCGCAGGGACCCTGCAGCCTTTCCTTCTGGAGGAGCCCTATGAGGAGAACATCAGTGAGTTCACTGACTACTGTTCTCGCGTACTTAAAGGACCATACCGGTCTGGGCGATTGAACCATGGTAATAATGTAATCACCCAGACCTGTATTGTCCTTTTTGAAGGAATAATTGATGTTTCTCCAGCATTGTACCATTAGCATTGTGGGTAGTATATACAAATGCACAATGATCAATTCCCCTCCACTTTACCAGCTTTCCGTTTGGTAAATTAGTTTTGGCTCTAGGGCTGTTGTTCCAAAGGTTCTCTGGTCATGTAGCACCAGTTCTCTAGGGCTGTTGTTCCAACTGTTGTTCTCTGGTCATGTAGCGCCAGTTCTCTAGGGCTGTTGTTCCAACTGTTGTTCTCTGGTCATGTAGCACCAGTTCTCTAGGGCTGTTGTTCCAACTTGTTCTCTGGTCATGTAGCACCAGTTCTCTAGGGCTGTTGTTCTCTGGTCATGTAGCACCAGTTCTCTAGGGCTGTTGTTCTCTGGTCATGTAGCACCAGTTCTCTAGGGCTGTTGTTCTCTGGTCATGTAGCACCAGTTCTCTAGGGCTGTTGTTCTCTGGTCATGTAGCACCAGTTCTCTGTGGCTGTTGTTCTGTTAAATGTTGTTCTCTGGTCATGTAGCACCAGTTCTCTAGGGAAGTGGATTTTTTTGTGACGTTCTTCTACATAGACAGCCCCTGTGTACCATTCTCCTAATGTCGCAATGTCGCACGCTTGTAACCTAATAATGACATTCATGTTGTCATCAGCGTACGTCTCCTCCAACGACGAGAACGGAGAAAGGATGCTCCACACCGCTCCCTCCAGCCCCCTGCCCAGGGCCCCCGCCCTCCCCCCGAAACAAGGTATCTCCTCGCATACTAACCCATGTATAGCCATGAGTGTCCCTGGGGGGGAGTGAGGTTTACTTAACCGCACAGCACAGCACCACCTGCTGGCGTCCGTTACACATGTACAACCAAACCAATAATCACCACCACCACCAGGGGTGTTTCCATGGGGTGGCACACGCCCCTTCCTTTAAAAAAAACACTATATACTATACTATATACTATAAACAACACTATATCCTATCCACTATAACAATACTATACTATGCTATACTAAACTATGCAATACTATAAACAACACTATATACTATAAACAACACTATATCCTATCCACTATAACAATACTATGCTATACTAAACTATGCAATATTATAAACAACACTATATAGGATACTATATACTATAAACAACACTATGTACTTCTGAACTATATACTTTACTATATACTATAAACAACACTATATCCTACCTACTGTTTGCTATACAATATACAACAATACAATACTATACACAATAAAAAGAACAGTAAAGTTTCTAATGGATGATACAGTGTATAAATATGGCGAATGGTGCAAAAAGCATTTTAAAGTGACAGTAGTGTGGCAGCATCATGATGTCACTGTAATGAGTCCAGACCACACAATGTTTTTATATAATATTTTCTCCTCCCCTCTTCAGACCGGTTGTCCAGTAAACCCCTTCCTCGGTCCCCGGCCCCCGACCGCCGCATCCTGACCACCGCGGTGCCGTCCTCTCCCACTAACCCCATGAGGAGACTCATCCTCTCACCGTCGCCTCTGACGCAAAGTGAGTGTTTTGAATCACCTTTCTCGCTTAGCAGCGGTATTAGGTGTGTTTGTTGACACAACCTCTGTTGCGGTGCCTCCCACAGCTCTCAATGAGGAACTCAAACTGAAGCTGGAGATGAGGCGAACCAGCCAGGAGTGATCCGGATCCACCAGCATGAAACCCGTAAAGAACAACCGTCCCCTCCCGTCCTGTCCCGGTCCCGGTCCTGTCCCGGTCCTGTCCCTGTCCCGGTCCGGTCCCGGTCACTGACGCTCTCCTGCTGCCAAAACCTGAACCTGAGTCACAGGACCTCCTGTAACTGCAAAGCTAAACAGTGCGACTCCACCTTGTGCCTTCTAGGTGGACGAAACAGAAACTCAGTGACTCCTTATCACCACATAGGCTGCGTTTTAGAACTTCATTGGGTTGTTGAGTTGAGTCAGAGCTTGGATTGGACTTAATATTTGACTCCCAAGAACAAAATGAAGATACCGACAGCTCAATAGGACTCCAGGTCACTCCGTGCAAAGTGCTGTCTGCTATTATAGGTTAATGAACAGTTGGAGAGAAAAGGAAAAAAAACCTCACATTTTTGTATACAGTTTTGTTTACAGTCATCGCGATTAAAGGGAAATAATGTGACCGTCTGCTAAAAATGGTTATCGCGGACAAATAGCGGCGAAACGCTTAGCCGAGCCCGTCATTGGCGTCGATTGGACTGACACACACCTGTCCACCGACAGCTGATCGACCCTGCAGCTACAATAATAAACACAGCGGAGTTAAGTGTGATGGGGAAAAGTTCAACCAATCAGAACCTGAGTCCTGAGTCTTCTACGGGAGACTGGGGTCAGGGCCCCGCCCTAAACACAACACATTGTACAGGGGCCACAGTGGCTTGACCCGGTTCCCTCTTGCCAAAATGTTGCATCCTTTTACTGTACCGTCAACTCAATAGTGCTGTCGAAGCACACCAGTGACTCTGAAATAATGTACTGTTTTAGTTGGTTACTGGTTTTCAAGTGATTCCTTATTCTCTGCTATGGTGTTATGTGTGCTGTTGTATGGTGCTAAATCAAAACACCTTAACATATTTTCCGGAGGAGTACCGCTCTAACGTGGTATGTTTACAATGTTTACAAGTGTAATTTTTGAAGGAAGCCTTATTTGTGAATCTGCGTGTGTGTGTGTGTATATATGCAAAGGCCATGGTGTGGAGAGAATTTTCAAATCTGACCACTGAGGAAACTAGTTTAGTTTGGCACCAATATTACATTGTGTTCTGCATTCTACCTCCTTAGTAACTAAAATATTAAACACAAGCCGGGATTTTACCACTAGAGGTCATTAGAGATCGACCAATTCCTTCTCTGACCAGATTCTTGTTGAAATATGTACATGTATTTTATGTGTTGTGTCAAAGGTGGCCGCCGTTATCGGAGCAACGCGTTTGCTGGATGTCGGTATTAAATTCCCTTTTGCATGTATTCAAGTTGTCTTTTTTCACTGTGCATCAAAGGCCACAACTAAGTACTGACTTCATTATTATGCAATATATTATATATATGTGTCGCAGCATAACTTAATCTAAATCATAACATGCAATTCAAACTAGATCAGTAGATAGTTCACGATTGTTTAACTAGTGGTTCCCAACCTGGGGTCCCGGCTCAGGGGGTCCACGAAGCTGCAAATATTTTGTTTAACCTTCAAAACCTGTTTAACCTTTTTATTTAACCTTCAAATAAAATAAAATAAAAAATGTATTGTTGGTAATACAAATACAAAAAGGAAAACCATGTTGAGATGTACACAGCAAGTTTGTCATGATTAGAATAATACAGGCTACACCCAATTCGTCTTTACTACAATTGATGACGTATCATTTTTGAACCGACGAGGATTTTAGGCTTCATTGAAAAAGTTTGAGAACCACTGAACCAAGGCATTAATTTTCTTGAAGTTTTTGGTCAGAAGGGATGGAGGTAGAGAAGTATAGTAGTGCCATCAGTTGTTGTTGGGGGGGTCGTGTCATCATGTCCTCCTCGCCTACTTCTTTAGGATATCGGTCCATCAGTGGGGCCTATCAATAGTGTTGCGCACGTCTCGAGCGCAGCACCCTTGTCTCGAGCGCAGGAAGGAGAACCCGGGGCGTTACTTTACGCTGCTGTTGAGGAAGTCTCAAGACGGACCGCATACTTTCCAACGTTAAAAGGTAAGGCGCTCATTGTAGCTCATTAACCTGTTTTCTATATTCATTGTTGGAAAGTGTTCACGGTTATGCGTGTTGTGAAGATTCAGGTGTACGGTCATTTCTTATTACGATTTATGATTTCTTATTTTTGAACTGTGAACTGTTTTCCGTGGGAGTGTCCGCGCCACAGGTGACTCGCCACTCTGTAGGTTAACCTGCATTTTGAACAATTAACAACAACAACAAAAGTATGCGACAAATGCGTTTACTTTTAAAGTAGAGTACATCGTTTGTGCTACAAATCTCTCCTGACATGCATGTAACTCATTTAAACCGTGCACTCTATAATCATAAGGCGTGTCTGAGCACCTGATACACATTCCACGAGTGCTTGTTAAATAAAACTGTGTGTGTGTAGGGGTATACAGACTGGCTGTGTATGTAGAGGGGTATACAGACTGTGTGTGTGAAGAGGAGTATACAGACTGTGTGTGTGTGTGTGTGTAGAGGGGTATACAGGCTGTGTGTATGTAGAGGGGTATACAGACTGTGTGTATGTAGAGGGGTATACATACTGTGTGTGTATGTAGAGGGGTATACAGACTGTGTGTGTAGAGGGGTCTACTGACTGTGTGTATGTAGAGGGGTATACAGACTGTGTGTGTATGTAGAGGGGTATACAGACTGTGTGTGTGTGAAGAGGGGTATACAGACTGTGTGTATGTAGAGGGGTATACAGACTGTGTGTATGTAGAGGGGTATACAGACTGTGTGTATGTAGAGGGGTATACTGACTGTGTGTGTATGTAGAGGGGTATACAGACTGTGTGTGAAGAGGGGTATACAGACTGTGTGTCTAGAGGGGTCTACAGGCTGTGTGTGTGTGTGAAGAGGGGTATACAGACTGTGTGTGTGTGAAGAGGGGTATATACACTGAAAAGCGAGAAGCATCCTATCGGTGTTGCATTCTTTGACATGCTACAGCTCATCTGCAAAAAATACACTCCATTAGGAAATACTTCAACCGACTTTGGCAACACCTTGTCATATTTGTTTAAATGTGTATTGCAAACACTTTTGTTGTGGTTCGAGGATACAACAATTTTAATTTGGGCTTTACAATTAAATTTTTTATTTTTATTTAATAAAACATCTGACTCTTAACAAAACGTGTCTCCCAACACAGAGGACAGGACAGCAGCTGCTATTGCAAGATGCTCTGCGTCTCCAGGCGCCGGCCTTTCTTATGTGAATGTCTTTATGTGCGCTTGTGTTCGGTGCTGCAGGGGCACTGGAGTGGACGTCCCTGCACCCCCGCTGAATGCTTTTCATGACCCGACATTACCATCACTAAGGCCCCTGACAGACTTACTGCAGCGCCGACTTCAGCTCGCTGCACTGCTTCTCACACACACACACACACACACACACACACCACACACACACACACACACACACACACACACACACACACACACACACCACACACACACACACACACACACACACACACACAGTTTTCTCTTCCCTATTGACCATCTGTGCTCCGTCTCTCAATCGACTTCATATATTTAAAATAAAAATTGGGTCCAGCGTCATGTGTGGTGTGAAGGCCGTTGGTGTCCTTGCGATCTCCCATATGCGGCCTTGTCTGATGGTTCTGTCTTTGTTTCATAGATCTGAGCCATTCGTCTTGCCATGGACACCCCACTGGAAAGGGCCCATGAAGGGGCCGGTACCCTGCAGTCATCGCTGACTTTTTTTGCCCAGTTGGTGCTGTCGTAACCGCGCCGTGACAGTGCTACTAAGAATTTGAGAAAGAAAGGCAGGGGGGGTGGGGTGGGTGGGAGGGAGAAAGGGACAAAGTGACCATTTAAAAAAACAAACAAAAAAAAACACCTTAATCTAAATCTGGAGAGTTGAATCCTCTTCATTGGTCACATACATGTTGTACACACAGTGAAATTAGTTTCTCTGCCTTTAACCCATCCTAGCATTAGGAGCAGGGTTAGGGCAGTGTTTTTACATACAGCTGCCCGGGGAGCAGTGTAAAGGGGTCTGGTTTGCCTTGCTCAAGGGCACCTCGGCAGTGCCCCAGGTGTGTCTGGGACTTGAACCGGCGACCTTCCGGTTCCCCAAGCCCCAAGTCCCGACAGACTGCGCTATCCTGCCGGAGTTGCGATGGATAAACTTCTTCTTCTTGCTCTGAGGCTTCTATGGCTCATGCCGCTGGGAGGGTGCTCCTCGCTGGGGGAATGCATATCTCGTAAAACTATACCTTACCACGGTGAGTGTTTCACATCCAAGTATGTATGTTCCTTTGAATCACACATTCCTTCTAGTGCTAGTGGATGAGGTGTTATCTAGGGGACTAGAATATCCCACCTCCGGACACACTTAAACATACATTGTACATACTAGAACCTAGTATGTACAATGTATGTTTGAGTGTCCTGAAAATATATATTTTTTTAATAATAATTACTATAATTATTATAGTAATTCTACTTCTTCTACTACTAATTATATTATTATTAATCGTGGAACAGGAGTGTCCTAATTGTACCCTAATTTCCCACCTGGGATTAGGTTCATCTTCTCATCTCACCGTCAAGGCCGGCGATACCGCAGTATCAAGTGCCGTACAAATAGACTCCGAGATAGCTTCCACAGTATTGCTCTTTTTCTGTGCCGATATATTGCATTTTATAAATTGCATTTTTATTTTAGATATTTAACTTTATACAGTTTATTTATTTATTTATACATTCTATTTGATCTTATTTTTATAACTGCTGTCTGTCGTCGGGTATTGCACATAAGATTTTCACTCACTGCTTTATACTTGTATAAACTTGACTTGACTTGACTCATGTGTGGCATGGAATGGCTTCCAATCAAAACATGCATAGCACATCCCTAGCTTGTCCTAACTGGTTAAAAACTCCCTCTTTAGAAGACACTGGTCACCGGTTCCATGAGGAAGGGGTGTGGAACTATTCAACCATGCTGCTGAGAGAAGACCTGGGCCTGCTACTGCTGGGGGCCCGCGACGCCATCTACGCTCTGGACCTGAACAACATCTCCCACAAGAAAGCCTCAGTAAGAAAAGAGCACCTCCCCCCACCCCCCCGTTATGTTCATAGCCACATAACCGTAGCAACGCTGAACCCAGCTGAATAGATCGCTCATCTAATTGATGGGGGTACACTACAGCCTACTTTGGAACACGAGTTTGTGTTCGCCAAATGATCGATAAATGAGTCTACCAGCGTACACATTGGACAGACTGGTAGGCTTATCTACCCATCATGCATCTGGGGGGGGACACTCCCACTTGTGATTTCACTAGAGGGTAGACTTTGACATGGCTTGTAATGCCTAATCAACATCCCAACTTCATGGTAAAATGGAGGCCCCTTCTGAAAGCGCAATCCACTGGTGCGAATATGTATTCTGTGGTAGAATGTCTTTGTTACCAAACAGGAAACATGGTGTAAGCTTGCAGTTGTCGTCAGAATTCTGCTATAACATAGTAGGACTGCTGGATCCGCCACCCAGACTCCCCTCCAGTAGATTAATGTACCTGAATACTTTAATATTTTAATCTAAAGTAAACGTCTACTTTGGCATAAGTTAAGTAACGACAAACAAACAACAAACCAAGCAATAGGAATGTTGGCTGGACTTGTGTGGCCTTTTATTTGATGGGCTAAAACAATGTTTTTAATTTGCAGGTGAAATGGGAAGTTCCTGAGATAAAACAAACCGAATGCATAAAGAAAGGAAAAGATGCGGAGGTGAGTGATTTTAAACTCTCTGCACCCGTGGGACATTCATGTCATTCACAACAAAGTCGATACTCACGTGACTCATCGTCGGCATGTCGTGCTACCCGGGCTATTTCTACACCAGCGCTCCAAGGACCGTACTTTTCGATTGCAAAATGATGGACGTGCTTGAACAACGTAGCACTCCAGGCTACAAGTTGATATACAATCTGTCAGTGACGTGACGATGAGCATAAAAACCCCATTGCATGGGATGATGAAGACTTTTAATAGCAGGTCTACACATGGGATAATCAGATGTGCGCTAGGCTGAGTGGACGTCAATTGTCAGTTAAATTCAAGATTCATGATTTACCCAATCTTCCAATCTTGAAAATTTCAATGATTCATATGTTGGGCGTTATGTCTCAATACAACATTTGGATTATGATAATGTGTGTCTTTACAGATAGACTGCAAGAACTACATTAGGATCCTTCACACCATGAATGACGGACGGATGTATGCTTGTGGAACCAATGCCTTCGACCCAGCGTGTGCCTATATGGTGAGCAAAAATTTGCGGGAAAACAAATAAAAATAAATGCCATTGACTTATGTGTAATGTGTTATGAAAAAGTTTAACTGAGTGATCTGCGCATGTCTGTGAAGTCCTACGAAGACGGAGGCCTCACTCTGGAGAACAAAGAAGAAGACGGGAAAGGGAAGTGTCCTTTCGGCCCTTTCCAGAGCTACGCCTCCATCATGGTTGGTGAGTGGTTGGCAACCTGAACCTGAAGTAGACTAACAAAAAACACCAATATAAAGAGTAATGATGTCTCGAGTAGGTGACGTTTAAATGTTTTATGATTTTTTTTTTTGTGTTTTTGCTCATCCCGCCACCACCAGGAGATGACTTATATTCAGCCACCTCCATGAACTTCCTGGGTTCTGAGACTGTGGTCATGCGTAGCTCCAACGTCTCCATACGCACCGAGTTCAAGAGCTCCTGGTTGAACGGTATAGCTCCAGCACATGAGTCGTCATACTTGGGGGGGGTCTTCCGACTATTTCGACTATTTGAGACTTTTTTCTTTTCCTCTCTTTTTCTTTCACAGAGCCCACCTTCATATCCATGGCCCAGATGCCCGAGAGCGAGGACAGCAGCGGGGGAGACGACGACAAGGTCTACCTGTTCTTCAGCGAGACGGCGCTGGAGTACGACTCTTACAGCAAACTGGTGGTCTCCCGGGTGGCCCGAGTGTGTAAGGTATGTATGGATGGATGGATGGATGGATGCCACGAGGCAGACGTCTTCCGCTTTGAGGCCTCAATGCATGCATCCTGTTTTCTGTGCCACAGCTGCAAGCCGTGGAACCCTGATCGTCACGGTCACTACTACTACTTTTCTTAGCAACCTCTGTGAATTTGTTTGCATTTACCGTTACATTTGTCCTCTAGGGGAGGGTTTTCATCCAAAGTACTCCCTGTATAGTGAAAGAAGGCAATTTTTTGTTACCTTGTTAACTTCCAGGTAGTCTTCGTGTTTAAAATTGAAGTCAGTTCAAGTGCAAAATAAGCCGAAACTAATGCGGTCCAAAAAAAGGACTCCGAAAGTCTAGATGTTCTATGTAGGGAGTAAGCCAACCACATATGAGACCACAGAATGAAAGTCAATGGGCGAGCCTTCCGCATTTCAATTGCCGCTTTTAGTTCTCGAATATATTTGGCCGGAGAGGAACACAGCCATATATGGCGTTATGGAGTCAAAACCACCGACTATGCTGCCCCTTTTGTGTTTCTGTCATTCTCCCTCCTTAATAAACGCAGTCACTTAGTCACATAAGCACTTTATAAGCAACAAATATAGTTTGACTTGATCTTTGTCCCTGGTCTGCCAGGGGGACCTCGGGGGCCAGCGGACCCTTCAGAAGAAGTGGACGTCGTTCCTCAAGGCCAGGGTGGACTGCCCGGTGCTGGAGTCCCAGCTCCCCTTTGTCATCCAGGACACGTACGTCTTGTGTGAGCCCCAGGAGCCCTGGGGGAGATGCCTGTTCTACGCCGTCTTCACCCCGCAGTCGTGAGTCGGATGGGAGGGGGACTGCGCCATCGCGGGTTGACCGGGGAGGGGGGGGGGGGGGGGGGGGGGCGTAGTTATGTTCTAAAAATATTGCTTGCGTGTGCGTTTCAGGGGCTCGTCCGAGCTGACGGCGGTCTGTGCGTACCGCGTGTCCGACATCAGCGCCTTGTTCTCCAAGGGGAGGTACAAGAACCCGTTACCCGTAGAGACGTCCTACGTGAAGTGGGTCATGTACAACGGAGAGGTCCCCTCCCCACGGCCCGGAGCCGTGAGTCTGCCCCCTGCTTCTTCTTTTTTTTTATACTGCATGTGTGTGTGACGTTGAAACTTGTGCTTTTTCACAAGTAGCCAGGCAGGATCCTGACTCTCCTTGTATCCCTCCCCCCCCCTCGCCCAACCCCCCTCCCCCCCCCCCCCCCCCCCTCTGGCTCCAGTGTATAGACAATGAAGCTCGTAAACAGGGCATTAGTCAGACGCTGGACCTCCCAGACCGGACCCTTCAGTTTGTCAAAGACAGGCCGCTCATGGACGAGGCCGTCCTGCCGGAGGGACAGGGACCCCTGCTGGTACGGAGAGGCGCTGCGTTCTTGCGCATCATAGTGACCCGGGTGGAGGCAGTGGACGGCCAGAAGTACCACGTCATGTTCATTGGCACAGGTGTGAAGTAACTTCTGTCGGTGTGCTGTCAACGGCGATGCTTTTAAATACTGTGAGCGCACAGAGTGTGAGTGCACATCTATCGCTTGTCTTGGCTTGTTTAGAGAGTGGCACTGTGGTGAAAGCTGTGAACTATGACGGAAAGATGTTCATCATAGAGGAGGTGGAGCTATTCCCGTCCCGAGAGCCAATCAGAGTCCTCAAATTATCGGAAGTCAAGGAGGTAACTCGGATATTGCCTAGATACTTCCCTATATACTCTCTTGTACAAATATTTACTGTGTGCGTGTCTGTATGCCAGGGTCAGCAGGCCCATCTGTATGCAGGCTCTTTGTCTGGAGCAGTGCAGATCCCACTAGCCACCTGTTGGAGGTCTCTGTCCTGCATGGACTGTGTTCTAGCCAGGGACCCCTACTGTGGCTGGGACCCAAAGACATCTAAATGCCTCGCTCATCTTTATGTGCAAGGGTAGGACTTCACACACCCTTAGGTGCATGCAGTGTCGGGTCATTCTTGGATTAGTCTCAGCCCGCTCGTGTCACAAATGACTCTTGCATTGTCTTGGTTCTTTAGAAAACTGATCCAGAGCGTGAAAGAAGGAGACGCCTCCCTCTGTCCGGCTGGTGGTGAGTGAGTCATGAAGCCTACGTGGGCCATGGGCCATGAGGGGAAACCAATGCGGTGCTTAAACCTACTAACCCCTGCTCTCCCATCAGGCCCCGTGAAGCCTGTGAATGAGTCCGTCTGGCTGGGGGGCAACCTCAAACTGCCATGCGCACCGCCGTCCAACCTGGCGGCGACTAGCTGGCAGCGGGACGGCCTCCCCCTGCCCCCGTCGGACCACCTGCAGGTCCTGCCGGACGGCCTGCTCATCTTCGGCGCCACGGCCTCCGATGCCGACCACTACCGCTGTCTGTCTCTGGAGCGCTCCCACGCCCGTAATTTCACCACCGTGGTGGCCGACTACCGGGTCACACTTTCCGACGGGATGCCGTCCCTACAAGCCCAGCGAGATGGGCAGTCCTTGGCCGGGCTGCAGGCTGCCGTGGGCATACTGGTGATTCTTCTCACCGCCTTAATGGGCTGGAACTTCTATAAGGGTTATCTGCCTCTTTCTTGTAAGAACAAAGACAATGGGAGCACAAAGGATTCTCGGTACTGCTCTGCGCCGCACGCCCAGCTGGAGGATGGCAAAAACCACACTGGTCAGGAGGCCGGCGGTAGGAATGGGGAGAATGCTTCCCTTCATACGGTTGTGCTGTCACAGAACTATCCCGATGAGTCTGATATTTGAAAAACCAGCCTGGATCCCGCTTCAAGATTCTTTATTACAATGGAATGCTTACCTCCCACAATATGAATTTTCTAAAACAATACTATAAACTTGGTTGAGCATTGACAATGATTTAGTTTTGCTAGCGAGAGTAAAGGATACTTTCGGGGTATTTTTTCCCCCCTCCCACAATGTACTTTATTTTAAGAAAACACCTAGTATTGTAGGATATGAACCATTTTATTTCAGGACTGGACATAAGTGCTTTTGTGTAACTGCCTTTTTTCTTCTTTATTATTTTTTTTTAGGAAAGTTCCTGTCAAAGACTAACACTTAAATGTATTACAAAGCCGTACATCCATCATTTTACATTTGAATATGTGAAGTGTTATACTGAGTTTTGTAGGGATTCAGAGAATTTGCTTTGCTTGAAAAAATATGTTCAGCCTTGTGTCGCAACTAGATTTACTGGTTTTAAACAAGATCGGACTTGCAAAGAATTCAGTTGGCTGCAATGTCAACTCTGCAAAAACAGTGAATGAGTAGTAAAAAGTTTGTTTTTGCAGTAGTAAAAATAATCACTTCTGTTCCAAAATAAAGAGAAGCAGTGCAAAAGAACCATCTTTAATAATTTGGATGTGATACAATACAAGTACAGTAAATATCAGAAATTACCGGCAGTTTTTGCACAACTAAAAGTCGCTAAGGAATAAAAGCGAAAAACATAAGTAAAGACACTTAAGTACGGTAGCTGGTGGAAAGGTCGTTTCATAGTAAAAGCCCGTTAACGGGGGTTTTGGTCCAGCTCATCTCCTGTAGCGGTATCTCTTAAAGTGGAACCACAGCTGGAAGATCCCGTTGGCAAACTGACAACGGAAACCATGGCGATGGGAGTACTCCCACTCCCGGTTGACGATCTTGAAGGCAATGTCCTCGTATGGCGGGCCCGCGTGGAAGCGCAGGATCCCGAAGTCCTTGTTGTCGGGACTGGGCTCCAGGAAGTACTGCGGCGTGGACCGCTTGTTGATCAGGTCCGGGTAGAAGATGTTGAACTTGTAGCCCTGGACGATCTTGGGCGGGGGGTTGTCGAAGTCATAATGCGTCTGATTGTACTTGTTCCACTCGAAGCCCGTGTGCACCCTGTTGAAGAAGCGCGGCTTGCGGGGCCGGTACTTGTCGGCCCACAGGTACATCTTGCCCGTGAGGGGAAGCTCGACGCTGAACTGGGCCTCGTCGGTGCCCATGCCCTGCTTGGCGCGGCGAACGAACGCGTCCTCCGCGCTTTCACTCACATCTCCTCCTTAAAAAACAGGAGACAGGCAGCAAGGGGTTAAGGCGGTACAGGCCACGAGAGACGGGCTAGGGGGTTAACATTGTACAGATAAATATGTGCATGAAAAAAAACAATTGATCAACTGTAGTACAATACAGCATACTAGAATATTGGTCATAGTAAGCAAAGTAATAAGAGTCAATACAAAAATAAAGCAATTCCTGGCCAGCTCATTGGTTTGTGCTAGAACAAGACTAATAATGAAACCTGAACGAGCATGCTAAAAATGCAACGAATCCCATTAGGATTCCAATGAAAGTAACGAGAAGCACGATGTGTATTGTGCATGCGTGTCCCGTCTTACCGGTGACCTGCAGCTGCCTGCGGGCCAGGCACAGCCGCGTCGCGTCCTCTTCCGGCGTGATGGCGTGCGCGTCGATCGGCAGCTCGGAGGCGGTGAGCAGCGTGGGACTGTAGCGGCCGGAGTCGTAGTCCGCCTGGCTCTGCTGGATCAGGTCCTCCTCCGTCAACACCGCCTCCTCCTTCTCCTCTCCATCGCCCTCCTTCTCATCTGCCTTCTTGCCCTCCCCGGAGGGGCCGGCCTCCTTGTCGGGATCCTCTGTGGCGGCTTCTGCACTCGTCCCGGCGGAGGGAGAGGAAGGTGATGATGGCCCAGCTTTGGCTGAAGAGCCCTCTCCTGCTCCGCTCCTGTTCCGCAAGACATTTGGGGTAACACGTGAGCACCGTGAAACGGTCGCGTATTTTGGATTGTCAGTTGTACGACGGGTTAAGAACACACAACTTGGTAATATTGTATTGTGTGAGTAATGTGAGCATGTGTGTGTGTGTGTGTGCGACATACGCAGCCTCCTCCCCTTCTCCTTCCTCCTTGATAATGGGGAACAGCGGCTCACTCTCCACCCCTTGCTCCTGTTTCAGTTTGAAAAGCTTCTGGCGCAGGACGTCCTGGTGTCTCTCCCTCAATCTAAAAACACAAGCCAAAAAAAAACAATTCAACCATTCAATTCCAGACCGGAACATTGGGGTAATTCCTCAGCCACATCCAGGTCCATCAGAAGGCCTACCTGGCTCTAGCCATGAACACCCTGACTTGCTGCAGCAGGCTCTCCCAGTAGCCGATGTCCAGGTTGGAGCCCCCCGATCGGATTTTGGACTCGATGTTCAGGTTCATGGCCTGCAGCTGGCTATACGTCTTCCCCTTGAACACCATCTGGACGTCGATGGTCACCGAAGTGTTTATGCCGTCGCGGCGGTCCACTGGAAACCCAAAAGAGCAGCGAACGGGGGGGGGGGGGGGTTAAGTTGAGAGGCAATGCACTTGTGCACATCTTTAGTTACCTTGCGAGGTAGCTGGATATGGGAGATCACATTCACACGAAAATACATCTCTTCAAGTTGTCCGCTGGTGGCCGAACCACAGCGGTTTAGACCAATCTGCTTCCTAGGAGAAACTACGGGCAGCTGACGTGCATTGTTCTGTAAGATTCTGTACCTGGTCCTTTTCCAGAAGCCTCCAACTTCCTCAGTTTGATGATCTCATCCTCCGTGATGATGGTCATGTCTCGCCAGAAGTCAACGTTCTTCCCCTGCTCCAGCTCCATGTAAACCTAGAAGGTCAAAGGTCAGCGATGACAAATTTGGTATAAACTGGTATAATGTATCACCACCAATGACAAAGTAGAACCGAACACACACACACACAACAGAGCCGTAAACACAGACACACTACCTTGATGTCCTCCAGCAGGTCATCCATGTCGGTGACGGTTAGCCCGTTGAGGAAGGTGTATGGCTCGTGCATCTCTACCGCCAGGTCGTCGTCCTCTGCGCTGATGTACTTGGCCAAGAGGTCGATGGGCTTGGCACGCCCGTCGCGGATACGGATCTTGGACCTAGACGAGCCACGGGGGTTGAGTGAGCACGGGTTATGATCAAAGTCAAAGCCTCTGCAAGAATGTGGAGTACAACCCTGCCTCGAAAAACACACCATTTGTATAATTTCACATTTACCTTGGTCAAAAAGGGTGGGCCAACTAAATCAGCTAAGAAAATGTGCTTTAAAAAAATGCAGGTCTATGCAACATACTTCTGAAGTGATATTATATATATATAACAATTAGAAAGCATAACATTGTTTTGTACGACTACTCCCTATTCTTTTCAGCCATCATTTCACATTGACTCATACAGAAACCATTTAGCAGCTACTTTTCCACTGGTAGACATTGGGCTTGAACTCAGAATCCTTCAGCTGTGAGTCAAACATCCTAACCACGAGCCTGTCCTGCCCCAGGAACCGAGGTACCCACTGACCGTAGCTTGGCCTGATGCAGATGGAAGTTGTCCTCCTGCTCGGCCCAGGTCTTGAAGTGCTCCGCCTCCTTCTCCCTCTGCAGCATTTCCAGCTCAGTCTCCCGCATGGCCTTCTCTCGCTCCCTCTCCAAACGCAGCTGCTTCACCTACACACACACACACACACACACACAAAGGATTTCCTGTGTTTGTTTGGTTTTGTTATGCATACTGCTTCACATATATACACACACAAAAGAAAATATTTCCTGTGTTTGGTTTCGTAATGCATACTGTATGGACATTTTGGATATTCTACAATATTAAAAGTAGTGTAGCAGATGATGCTGCCACCAGCCATTAAAATGGCTACTTGAGGGCTCCTCCCTGAAGACAAGGACACAGGGTGATGAGGAATCTGGTTTATTGCAAGAGTTTGAATCATTAAGAACAGAGCAGATGGTGCATGCTAGAGCTCTCTCCTCGAGTGTGTGTGGTGGTGGCTATTTTAACCTGTGGGCCTTGATTAACAATGTTACACAGGTGGGCTGTGCCATATCGTATCGTTTATCGCGATAAGTCCTCCCCACGATAAGTATTTTGTCATACCGCGTATGACGATAATTAATGACGTGTTTACATATGCGACAAACGTGGGCCTGTAGACGGAGAACAACAATGGCGGAAGGCGGCAATGGCTTCTATTCACGGCTATCATATCACTCCGCGAGTAGTCCCGTTCACTTTTCCTGACGGAAAATACTGACTTGCTGATAGAATTGCTGAATTGTTTGCGCCAGTTGTCAAGCAACGCCTCAACTTCGGAGAACCATTTTTTTCCCGCGGAAGTAAATCATAATAAATCGGGACCGACTACGGCACCGAATACTACTTATTAATGAGCGGGACCGACTACCGACTCATTAATGAGCTTTCCGTTCATCATCCCTTACGCATTTAATTAGGTAAGGATTAAGATTTTTTTTTTTTTCATTATCGTCATTTCAAGTCAAGTCAAGTTTATTGTCACTTCACAGTTTACACAAGTATAAAGCAGTGATGTGAAAATCTTATGTGCAATACCCGACGACAGACAGCAGTTATAAAATAAGATAAGAAATTGATAAAAATAGAATAAAGTTAAAAAATAAAAATAAAAAAGCAATTTATAAAATGCAAAATATCGGCACAGAAAATAGCAATATGTATATATAAATCAATGTAATAAAATATACATTGTTATATGCTATACGCCCTTGTTCAGCAGCCTGATGGCCTGACTGTGGAAGCTATCTCTAAGCCTATTTGTACGGCACTTGATACTGCGGTATCGCCTGCCTGACGGTAACAGTGAGTACAGTTGGTGGCTGGGGTGGGCAATGTCTTTATGATGCGTTTGGCCTTGGCCACGCACCGCTGGTTGTATATATCCAGGAGGGAGGGGAGCTCACCTCCAACGATATACTGGGCCGTCCGCACCACCCTTTGAAGCGCTCTGCGCTCGAGTGCGGCGCAGTTCCCGTACCAGGCGGTGATACACCCTGTAAGAACACTCGATGGTGCCGGCATAAAATGTTCTCAGGATGCGGGGGCCCAGCCCTAATACACAGGTGTGCAGTCATAGAACAATCAGTCTAGCTCAGGCCATGTGAAGCTGCTTAAACCAGCCACACACTCCACACAAGTGTAATGATGTGGGCTAAGATTTGTGTGGCATCATGGTACAGCACCGGGGTAAATAACGATAGGGAGATAATTTATTTTGAAAGACCTCTTATTCTGCTACATCCTCTCTAAAAAAAAAGAAGCATGCCTTGTGAATTTGAAATGAGCTCATTTGATCCATAAAGTGAGAACATCGAGATTGATGCGGTAACTCCCAAGCCAACCGTACCTTCTGAAGCTCTCTGCGGTTATCTTCTTGGATCTGTTTGTTCCTGTCCTTCAGGTCCTTCTCTCCAAGGTGACCAATGCCTTTCTTGTCCAAAGCCTGAACAAAAAAAATCCAAATAAGATGACAATCTTCACATTTTTCCAACATGTATTTCACAAACCACAACAGTCTTTGTTCTTGCTTTTACCTTTTGCCATTTGAATGTGCCAAGCAAGTTGTTGTCACCGAAGGGATTGTCTGCGTTGGTATATCCCATATACTCCTCACTCCAGCCCATCTTCTCTCTCTTTTTCCTCTCCTTTGCCTCCTTCTTAGCCAGTCTTCTGGCCCTCTTCTCCTCCGGTGTCTCCAGAGCTTTCAGCATCTCTTTCTGTTTTTTCGTTTCCTCCTTGTCGGCATGCTTTGCTCCTGGGGAGGGTTTGCGGCCCTGGCGATCTGACCCAGAGCTATCGGAGGACTCGGCTGATGCAGACCGCTGCCTCCTCCTGTCTTCTTCACCCTTCCCTCGGGTTCTGTCCCCGCCGCCATGCTCCCTGTCGACACTAGGTCGTATTTCCTCTGGGCTTCTATCCCTGTCTCGTCTCCTATCAGGATCTCTACTGTTGCTCCTCGGCCTTTCCTTCTCTATCTCTTTTTGGCGTCGGTCTCTGGTGGGGCTGCCTTTACCGGGGCTCCTCGGTTTCCTCTGTTCCCTGTTCTCAACGCTCGAGTCAGAACCGGATTTGGACCGCCCTCTCCTTGGGTCTCCTTTTGCTTCTCGGCGGTCACCTTTATCCTTTGGTCTTCGGGACTTATGGCCATCCGAATCAGAACTGCAACAGAAATGATTTTTGACGTTAGTTGCATTGAGTTTTCCACGCATACTAAACATGTTTCTGGAACCATCATTGTTATAGATGTAGAGTATATATAAAGTTATTTTATACCTAGTGGACTGTCTATTTAAGTATTATTTAACCACTGTACACTATATATTACCATGCACTTTACCGTAACATTTGCACTCATGGTTAGATGTCAAATTATTTTTAGCTGTACTGTACTTGCTGTGCAATCAATGACAATACATTTGAATCTAATCTAATGTATATAGATCCATGGCGAGCGCATATTTACCCGAATCGATCCCTTGATCCACTTTTGAAACGTCTCGTTGCTCGTTTATCGCTTTCGGAGTCACTCCTAGATCCAGAACGGCCCGTGGGTTTGGGCCACTGTCGCCGCGGGGAGCCGCGGTCGCAGTCGGAGCCACGACTACCGGACCGTCTGCTCCGTCTGACGGATCGATTCCGATCCGAGGAGCGACTACGTACTACCTTGCTTTTCTCCCGGGATCGTGATCTGCTCTGTCGGGTTCTGGTCTTGGATTCTCGGTTCCAACTTCGAGATCTGGACCGAGAACGACGTCTTCTTTTCGACTCCATGGCGAGTTCCTCGTATTATTGGGTCCCGGCTGTGCTCCGTCGCGTAAATAGGACCCTTCGCTAACTGCATGGGGAAATACATTTTATTGTCATGATTATTTTAGAAACATGACGACCGGGTTATTAAAATAAAGTTGAGTCAAATGGCGTCTAATTACAATTTTTCTAATTAAATAATGTATACAAAACGTGTACTTTATTGCTCAGGCGAATGGAAACGTACGCGTAGGGACCGTGGCCTAATTATAGTCGCGCACTAAACACGTCTTCACAAAGCAAAGCGTTATATTTATTTTCACATTGTTTAACACAGTCCACTGTGCCTGGCGAAGCCCACCGAGTCACGTTGGGAAGTTGTTTTTCAAATATGTTGACTTGACTCCGTTGTGGGACTACGTGGTGTCAAACCTGCTTGAACAACAACAACACGGCGTTGTTGTCATACTGACAGGAAGTGCCAGTTGTAGTTATTTTACCTCGTATACATCCACTCAACATCTGTGACATTCATGTTAAATACATGTTGCGAACTATAATCGCGATGTGATGGCATTAACATCGCAATGGTGTTCCCGTGTCCCGTGTTAAAAGTTCAAATAAAATGTGTATGATGATTAATCTTTACAATTGAACTCCACTTCCCAGAAGGCAGTGCGCCCTGTCGACTGTTTTGAAGGGAGAGGGGATTCCTTTCAGCAACATTCTTCATTCACCCTCTTGTTAGTCGGACACTTATTTGTTTTTGACCACTAAAATTTGGATCATAATTTCTGTTCCGAGACTAAAGATAGCTGTAGAGATTTTGACCTGTTGTGTACAGTCATTCAGAATAAGGGAGCACGTTTTTGCACCAATTGGACCCTGGGGTTCAGCTGGGCGACAGGGTAGAGCTCGTTAGCTCGGCGTTAGCCAGCAGCCATCGTTAGATTTAAAGCTGATCCTGTGTTTCGAGGTCGGGGGTCTAGTGCTACTGCTCCGTGATTCGGTCACAATGTGTTTGGTCACTTGGTAAAGTCTAACGTGTTCGTGTTTTTGTCGTGATCGGTGTTCATATTCGTGGAAAAGGGCGTTTGTTTTTCTCCCAACACAACAAGCGCAGCTTGTCACAGGTTTGGCCTGTTCACTAGGTAGGGCTCTTGGTAAACAAAGGACGTGTTTTCTCCCATTGCCACACAGGGGTTTTACTCGGGTAAACCATTGCTTCATCGGGTTAATCTTGCAGTCATGGCGCAACACGGCCCTACACATGTAGCCAGCTCTCAGAAAGCACTCATGCTGGAAATGAAGAGTCTCCAGGAAGAGCCCGTCGAGGGGTTTAAAATCACACTGGTGGACGAGGCGGACCTGTACAACTGGGAAGTCGCTATTTTTGGACCGCCTAACACTCACTATGAAGGTGGTTATTTTAAGGTAGGTTCACATAATACATATCCATTACTACACTATTACATTTCCCTCTCGCTGGGTTTCTTATGTGCTTGAATTTGTATTCTCGTTTTTCCAGGCTCGGCTCAAGTTCCCAATTGACTATCCCTATTCCCCACCTGCCTTCCGGTTTCTTACAAAGATGTGGCATCCTAACATCTATGAGGTAAGCCAATGTGTCAAGCTAATACTTATTACATTAGAATATCAATTATTAAAATAGAATATTAAATAATAATTATTATTGTACAAAAACATATTGCAATACAATGATATACATTTGACTTATAAGCAGGAGGTGATTACTATTCAATTATGCTAGTCATACAAAGTCCATTTTCCATATTTAACCGTGACTTGTCATTTCAGAATGGAGATGTTTGCATCTCCATCCTTCACCCCCCAGTGGATGACCCTCAGAGCGGGGAGCTACCCTCAGAGAGATGGAACCCCACCCAAAACGTCAGGTACTACTGATCACATGACCTTCCTACATTTCCCATACCCCATTGAAATTGAAGTGTTCCCTCAGCAAAAAGTTCTGTAACCGCATCATTTTGGTCTTTTCCTATGATATTCTTCCCACTTCCATTTGAATGTTGCATTATTTACTGTTGCCACTAAATGTGAGCATTTGCAATGCACATTTTGGTTCTTCAATAGTATAATTGAATTCAGTAGCCTTTGTGTTATACTTACCAGACCATTGTATAACTTGTATACAAATATAATAAATAACCAGAATGTTTGGTGTGTCTGAATCTCATCTTGTACATTCTTCGATTTGATTGAATTTCAGCAATTTCGTACACTGTTATGTGTCCTTCGCGATTCAATTCTTGCAGACTTATACGGAATAGGAAAAACTATATTCTGGCAAAACATATCGACGGTAGGGTAGACCGTACTGCTTAACTGACTTGTGATCGTCTTGTGCCGTCAGAACCATCTTGCTGAGTGTCATTTCACTGCTGAACGAGCCCAACACGTTCTCTCCCGCCAACGTGGACGCCTCCGTCATGTACCGTAAATGGAGGGACAGCAAGGGCAAGGACCGGGAGTATGCAGAGATCATTAGGTAAAACACTTTGTTCTTTTAATATGGTAGTTTTCCAAACGTCCGCAATAATATTTGAGTCCTGGGCTCACAACCCTAGCCACCTCCGCAGATTGGCTCATGGAAAGTAAATTAAAACTGTGTGTTTTTTCACACCTCCAGAAAACAGGTGTTGGCCACCAAGGCCGAAGCGGAGCGCGACGGCGTGAAGGTGCCCACCACTCTGGCCGAGTACTGCGTCCGCACGCGCGCACCCCCTCCCGACGAAGGCTCTGACCTCTTTTACGACGATTACTATGATGACGAGGACCTGGAGGACGAGGATGGTGACTGTTGCTATGCCGAAGACGACTCAGGCAACGAGGAGTCATGACGTGCTTGATTTCCCCCCCCCCCCCCCCCCATCACCACCACCACCACTTCCTCCTCCCCCTTCAAGCTCAACTCCTCCCCCTTGCTCCATGATAGAAATGGGTATAAAACCAAGACAGTTTTTTAACCTCCATCATCTGCTTTCCTAGTGTCTTTGTTGTTTTTTTTGTAGAGATCAGAATTGACTACACGTTAGAGGGGAGGGCCTGATCTGATGAGATTTGCACCAGCCTCTGTTTTTAAACCTGGCAATATTGCAAACCAATTTATCATGCACTTATTTTCTTGTTAGGCAACACCCACCTCCCAAAATACATGTGTATAGTAGTCTACGGTTTAATTGAAATCTTAAAGTTGAATTATTTTAGTTTTGTGTATTGTTAAGTCTTTGTCAACAACTCGCAGCCTTTGCACTGGTGCAAACACTTGACAAGCTGGTCCAGTCTGCCTCCTTCCCTCTGTCCAGTCGACATCTCCCTCTAATTGCCACTGGTCCTTGCACTGCTGTAGTTGGCCTCTGTGTGACTTGAGAAAGATGCCAGACTTCAATCAGCCAGTTTTTGTTGTTGTTGTTGTATCTCTCTATGTTTAGAGTGAAGCACTGTCAACTGCTTCAAAGGGTCGCTTTTCACACAACAAGATGTTCCGTTTCTAGTTTTCTCGATGTGTTGGTGAAAAACCCCTTTCCCAACGTTTAGTTTGAAAAAAAAAACCTACGCTCAGAGGATGATTAGTTGGAGTCAAGTTAATTAGTTAATTGGTAAACCGTTTCTGGGCTTATTTTTCCCTGCGCACCCCGCACAGAATTCAAACGTCCTCGTGTATATATATAGTTTTTGATGCGTGTCATCTTTTATTATTTAAAAAAAAAAAATAGAATGGGGTTGTTATTCAAAGGATCTTTTCATTCTGTAGTTGCGCAGCCTACCCGGGACTAAACTTCTGATCGTCTGTTGGAGGTGTCTTCGGTAAGAAGCCCAGAGAAGCCATTTGAATGAAGCCCTGAATGCCACTGATTTACTTTTTGAACAATTGTTCCCTGTTTAGATGTCTAGTTTTGCTGTTTTTAATTTATCTTGAGCTTAATTTGTCACCTTTGTTGTTGTCCTGTTATTCCCTCCTAAACATGTATAAGAATGACATGAGTAGAGGAATGGATTCACTGGGGTTTGGGTTTGTACAGGAACACTGTCGTTTTGAGTAATGGTGTATCAGGGTCAACAACACTTGAGGATAAAGGCCGAAATTAATTAATGACTTTTACTTTTCTGCGCAGATGGTGGAGGCAGATAAGGGGTTGTTGTTCATTTGAGAGTGTTTGGTTTGTATTCTGCACCTGCAATATCATTTTGGTTTATTTTTATTTACTCTAATTGGACTTTTGCAATTCTCAGGACGGGTCTGATCATCAAGCTAAGACAGTCTTTGGGTAGTTTTCAATGTTGGCTTACAGCTTCAGAAGATAACTACAACTGATATGCACACATAAGATGTATGGATGGTCGATTGTATTTACTTGTTTTTTGTGTCTTTTGGCTATTTAAAAAAAAATAAAGGACTATATTGAAAAAAAAATCATACTCGATGTCTTTTATTCGTGGGGTATTTGGCTTGTATTGGGTTTGGCTGCGAGGTTCATTAATTAAGATGCAGTTACGCACAGACACTGTGGCCCACAGAAGGCAACATCGTACTGTATAAGAATCGCCCCCGTCGTTTTCTACGGGCTGCAGTGAGCGCATAAGATAGCGCAAACAGTCAGCCTGGGTCGTCGCGTTTAAATGACGTCATAAAAACACCACGAATAACAAACACAGCGGAGTTTGAGTGGAGATCACTTTGGTGTTTGTAAACACAAACCCTTCCCAAGCATGTCTGTAAACTACGCGGCTGGTCTCTCGCAATATGCAGACAAAGGTGTATGCGGACTTCCCGAGGTAATTTGAACTGCACTGTGACGGTGGTACTACTATTATGTCTACCACTACCACTACCACTACTACTACTACTACTACTATTTCACGTTGTTTAGCTAGCTTTAATAGCTAACTATTAACTCTAGGTGTGTTAATGTAACTAACGTTGCATCTAATGCATGCACAAAGAGTGTACAAAAATAAAAAATAAAGAGCACACACTCGACTCTTACAGATAAAACACATTGTAATCAACTAACGTTGCATCGAACGCATGCACAAATGGTGTGCATGCATTAGATGCAACGTCAGTTAATTTGCTCACTGCCAATTAACAAATATTGTTAATTTTCTAATGGTATTTAAAAAATGGTATACAAATGATATACAATATGACTTGCAAGGTGAGAGAATAGTTGTCTCAATTTCCATGTGTGGACGATGGACTCATAATGCATAATTACGTAGTTGTCTCACCCTATAGTCTGTGGGCCAGTATTGATTACAAAATCTGCACCTCTTCTGTGACTAATGATAAAACAACTAACGTTGTAATTGTAATCAACTAACGTTGCATCTAATGCATGCACGAATGGTGTGCATGCATGCACGAATGGTGTGCATGCATGCACAAATGGTGTGCATGCATTAGATGAAACGTTAGTTGATTACAATGTGTTTGATCTGTTAGTCGAGTGTGTGCTCTTGGTCAGTTTTTCCCCCACAAAATGTGTTGTATAACGCTCTGTTCTTGTATTTCTCTTTTCGTGTCTTCATTTTCTGTGTCCTACTTTCTTTGTTGCTGTGGGGCCAAAAGAAATGTGACAGTCCGGAAGAGCTGAAAGAGAGTGTTAAAAAGCTAACTGAAATGATCAAGGAGTGTGGATACCTGGTGGTCCACTCTGGAGCTGGCATCAGCACCTCCTCGGGCATCCCAGACTTCAGGTAAACCACCTGGTCAGATGTGTACATGGTTTCGTCATACTGTACATCCCAGACTTCAGGTCAACCCCCTGGTCAGATGTGTACATAGTTTCATCATACTGTACATCCCAGACTTCAGGTAAACCACCTGGTCAGATGTGTGCATGGTTTCATCATATTGTACATCCCAGACTTCAGGTAAACCACCTGGTCAGATGTGAACACGGTTTCATACATCGCAGACCGTTCCTTAAGCCATTTTTTTAATATATAATATAAAACAAATGTATACATATTTGTTATATAATATAGAATTATATTATATATGTTATATAATATATAATTATATTTTATAACATATAGCTAATTTGCGGTCCTATAAGCTGTTAATGCGGCACATGCCCAGGCGTTTAAAAACATTATTTGTGTTAAAACATTACATTTTTATTTTCATGCTGATGGGTTTCGATTATCATCAAAAAATTACGTAAAACGTAATTACATAATTATAAATTCTCAACAAACTCGCCGTACTACGACGTATACCAGCGTGCTCTTAACTTATACAAAACTTACCCATTACTTATTCGACCTATCCCAGCGTTTTAGAGAAATGTTGATACGTCGGGCATAAGCTGGCTAAATCGTCAAGGTGTGACAGCGCCTAGCATAAGCTGGCTAAATCGTCAAGGTGTGACAGCGCTTAGCACATTTTGGATTAGCGACTCATTTGCTGGACTGTGTCATGATTTGGCTATTGCAAGACACTATTGAATGATGTTTTTAAGTAGATGCACATTATGTTGAAGGTATATGTTGTGTACCTGCACCACACCACACAGTCTCACCAACATAAACACCTGCTGCTGCACTACCAAGTGTGAGCTTGCAGTACCAGTGAATTAGCACATGAGGGTGACAGAGGCTCACCATATAGACTGCTGTGAGCATAACCATTTGACACATCCCAGTTTTCAGTCAATTGAAACATTTGACAATTAGTATACTTATTATTTTCTGGATTGTAGACTATTATCAAAGAGTCATGTTTTTCAACTATCCATATAATATAATAATACCCACTTCAGAGGAGCATCTTATTTCATCCATTGGTCTACATACTGAGATGATGAAGGCAAAATAGGAATACTTTATATATGATTTATTGTCTGTTCTCTGCATCAATATGATGCTGACAAACTGATTTGAAGTCTGAAGTAATATATTATGAATGCATATTAGGCCTAGAATAATTAGGCCTAATATTTAGCTAATTAGGAGTCGAAAGTAAGTGTCATGAATGCTAATATCTAATTGAAATGCATTACAATGTGACCATCCATCCTGTGACTGGCGCAACTATGAATAGGGCACACTCTTTAGCCCGGTATGTAAGGCTCTGTGAAGTCGCTTGTAGAGACCCAAGTTGAAGTTTACATGGGCTAACATCACCCAAATAACAAATAATTGTTAGAACAACATAACTGGTGTTCAACCGACCCAAGTTCTCCCACACATCTAGCCTTCTCAGGTCTCTACACTGGCTCCCTGTAGCTGCTTGAATCCAGTTCAAGACCCTTGTGCTAGCCTACAGGGCAGTGAAAGGAACAGCGCCTTCCTACCTCAATGGTCAATGGTCAAGCCCTACATCCCAACCCGTCCACTTCGCTCTGCTACTTCGGGCCGTCTACTTGCCCCCTCGCTTAGGGTCCCTTGTGGCCGATCTACACGGTCACGGCTCTTCTCTGTCCTGGCCCCAAAGTGGTGGAATGAAGTTGGATGTCAGGACTGCAGAGTCACTGCCCATCTTCCTCCGCAGGCTGAACACTCACCTCCTCAGGAAACGTGTTAGTTAGATATTGTTTTGGTGATATTTTACTTTTATTTACTTTTACCTGAACTAATTGTACTTTCACCTGAGCACTGGCTCAGTTATTGGAGACTTGTTAGGAATGAAATGTACTTATGACTTCTGGTGACGAGTTGTTCTCTTACCTTCCTTTGTTGAAACACACAATTGTGAGTCGCTTTGGACAAAAGTGTCTGCTAAATGACTGTAATGTAATATCAACATAACAACTTTCTAACTGTCATTTGGTCGGTTCAAGTGACGTGCTTTTATTACGTACAACTCTCCAACAGTTAATTTTTTAATGTTAATTGCTTGGCTATTTTAATTGTATTTTGTCTACTTTCACTTGGGGTTATTCCTTCTATATGTTTCAACTAAAACATGTTGTATCTTGTACTATACCGATATATCTCGACCAATTATGAGCGTTGTATTGTCCTGTGGTTTGAGCGAACTCGCCTCATTAAAACTAGTCAACTGTCAAATCAATACCTCACTCTTCTTGATACTATTCCTTATGTTGTATAATTCAGTCTTAATACATTAACTTTGGAGAAGAAAGCCCCCCCCCCCGGCCCAGCGGTGCACTGTTTCATCGTGTTCATGTTTTCGTGATTCATTTTTGTCCTGAGATGGTGATTAAGCTTCTGTGCACGTTGCTGTCTTTCAGAGGGCCAAAAGGAGTGTGGACCATGGAGGAAAAGGGCGAGACGCCCAAGTTCGACACCACGTTTGAGGACGCCCGGCCCAGCCTGACTCACATGGCCCTCCTGGGCCTCTACAAGGCAGGATACCTTAAATATCTCATCAGCCAGAACGTAGACGGGCTGCACGTGAGGTCTGGCTTCCCCAGGTAAACACTGAGAGAGAGAGAGAGAGAGAGAGAGAGAGAGAGAGAGAGAGAGAGAGAGAGAGAGAGAGAGAGAGAGAGAGAGAGAGAGAGAGAGAGAGAGAGAGAGAGAGAGAGAGAGAGAGAGAGAGAGAGAGAGAGAGAGAGAGAGAGAGAGAGAGAGAGAGAGAGAGAGAGAGAGAGAGAGAGAGAGAGAGAGAGAGAGAGAGAGAGAGAGAGAGAGAGAGAGAGAGAGAGAGAGAGAGAGAGAGAGAGAGAGAGAGAGAGAGAGAATCCAATACCCGTGTTGAGCACTTTTTATGAATCAAGTTTTAACAATTGATTGATTCATAGCCAAACAGTGACTGCAACATATCACCAGGAAGGATATATACAGTATCTAATGAGTACAGAGGGGGATTGTGGTATTTCTGTTTGTGGCTGAAGCCCCTGCTTCAGCTTTCTAGCCTGTGGTCCACAAATAAGAAACTAATTTAATATGATTTTTAAAATTCACTTCAGAGTTTGACATTTGCCTCTGGGTTTTAAGTGGCCAATATTCCTTTTTTTTCCCTTTATTATTATTTTTAAATGTGTGTATTTAAATCAGGATTTTTGGGGTCTGAATATATTAAGCATGTCCGTAACGGCCAACTGGACCTCACTTTGAAAGCAAAATAATTGGCAGTGGGTGCAGGTAGTAAGAAAAAAATCTGGCCGCAATGTTGCCGTGTGGATAAAATGAGGCCACTTGTGAATTCCTGCCATCTACATAAAGAATGGAGGACGGGAGGAAAGGATAGAGGAATGTCAAGTGTGTTCTTCAAGGCTTTTACGGTAGCTGGTGTTGTTCTGTCATCTCTTCCCTTTTTGACCTTTTTGTCTCTCTGTTCCAGGGATGCCTTGTCAGAGCTTCACGGAAACATGTTTGTTGAAGACTGTGAGAAATGTGGCAGGTACACACACACACACACACACACACACACACACACACACACACACACACACACACACACACACACACACACACACACACACACACACACACACACACACACACACACACACACACACACACTAGTGACCTAGATATTCAGACACAAACAAAATATATGTGCATATTATCTTTCATGTTTATTAAAATATAATATAAGTATAAAGTGTGTGTGTGTGTGTGTGTGTGTGTGTGTGTGTGTGTGTGTGTGGTGTGTGTGTGTGTGTGTGTGTGTGTGTGTGTGTGTGTGTGTGTGTGTGTGTGTGTGTGTGTGTGTGTGTGTGTGTGTGTGTGTGTGTGTGTGTGTGTGTGTGTGTGTGTGTGTGTGTGTGTGTGTGTGTGTGTGTGTGTGTGTGTGTGTGGTTTCCAGGCAGTATGTGAGGGAGACGGTGATCGGCGTGATGGGGTTGAAGCCGACCGGGCGCTTCTGTGACGTGGTCCGTTCCAGGGGTCTCCGGGCCTGCCGGTAACACACACAACCCCCCCCCCCCCCCTTCAGCTCAGTTCCCTGCATGCGGAATCAATGACTGACGATGTCTCGCGCAAATACGCCATAGTACCATTTCTTATGGCTGAACAGACCCAACAAACAAGGCTGAAAATGGATTGTAAAATGGTATGGTTGGGGGGGGGGGGGGGGGCAGCTACATTTGCATTGGACAAAGTCACAAAGCTAGTAGGGTAGTTTCTAGGTCAAATTCATTTAGTTTATTTAACCGAATACCATACCATTTCAAATCAGATAATGAAACAACATATAGTTCCTTCCAGACTAAATAACTGGTAATTAATGGTTAATACATTTTATACATACAATTTATTCACATATTCCATTAAAAGCTGTTCTTTGGCTCTTCTTGGAACAATTTCAAGTATGTGCCTGCGTGCGTGTGTCTGTGTGTGTGTGTGTGTGTGTGTTTTGTAGAGTCAAGCAGTCCATGCCCTGTGTCATTGTTTTACTAGGGGGAAGCTGATCAGCACCATACTGGACTGGGAAGAAGCTCTTCCAATCAAAGACCTGACCAGAGCCGAGGACGCCAGCAGGTATGAGGCCGGCAATTGGGGGAGCATTGTGAAAAGTTGTCTGAAATAAATTGCTTTTGCTGCAGGCTGCCATTCCATTCATGTTACTCACCGTAGTCAGTGGGGTGGGGGGTGGAGGAGGAATCTCGCTCACCTTCAGTGACCTGAAGAAATAACGTTGAAAACCTGAAGTAGAATATGGTGGATAATTCCAGAAGCATCGGTTGAGGCCTAATTGTTTTCATAGTCTCCTAAACAGCATTTATTGTTTATTTTGTGTGTGTGTGTGTGTGTGTGTGTCACTGTTACTCCTACAACCATTAGGAAGGGGCTCCTTCTCAAACATTGCGGAGTTCCACAAGCCGTAAAGGAAAATGGGTTAATCATTACTCTTACACTCTTATCATTGACCTACAGTTGCAAGAAAAAGTATGTGAACCCTTGCTACCTGGCCTTCTGCATAAATTGGTCATAAAATGTGTTCTGACCTTCATCTAAGTCACAACAATAGACAAACACAGTCTGCTTAAACTAATACCACACAAACAATTATGTTTTCATGTTTTTATTGAACACACCATGTAAACATTCACAGTGCAGGGTGGGAAAAGTATGTGAAAGTCAACTTGGGAATTCATTTTTCCGTCGATGATAGCAATCTGTCCAGGCCCTGAGGCAGCAAAGCAGCCCCAAACCATGATGCCCCCTCCACCATACTTCACAGTCGGGATGAGGTTTTGATGTTGGTGTGTGCCTTTTTTCTCCACACATAGTGTTGTGTGTTCCTTTCAAACAACTCAACTTTGGCTTCATCTGGCCACAGAATATTTTGCCAGTAGTGCTGTGGAACATCCAGGTGCTCTTTTGCAAACTTGCAGCAATGTTTTTTTTCTCCATTCTTGTTCAGTGTTTTACATATTATAGATTAGTCTACAGAGATGTTAGCATGTGCCAGAGATTTTTGTAAGTCTTTAGCTGACAATAGGATTCTTCTTCACCTCATTGAGTATTCTGCGCTGTGCTCTTGCAGTCATCTCTACAGGACTGCTGAACTTTCTCCATTTATAGACAATTTGTCTTACCGTGGACTGATGAACTCAAGCTTTGGGATACTTTGTACCCTTTCCAGCTTCACGCATGTCAACAATTCTTAATCTTAGGTCTTCTGAGAGCTATTTTGTGTGAGGAATGGTTCACATCAGGCAAAGCTTCTTGAGAATAGCAAACTCAAAACTGGTGTGTGTTTTTTTATTTTTAGGGCAGGGCAGCTTTAACCAACACCTCCAATCTCGTCTCATTGATTGGACTCCAGGTTGGCTGACTCCTGACTCCAATTAGCTCTTGGAGAAGTCATTAGCATAGGGGTTCACATACTTTTCCCACCCTGCACTGTGAATGTTTACATGGTGTGTTCAAAAAAACATGAAAACATATTGTTTGTGTGATATTAGTTTAAGCAGACTTGTCTATTGTTGTGACTTAGATGAAGATCAGAACACATTTTATCACCAATTTATAGAAATCCAGGTAATTCCAAAGGGTTCACATACTTTTTCTTGCAACTGTATATATGATGATGATGATGATGGTGGTGGTTTTAATTAATATTAATATTGTATACTACTTCAACCTAGACGGGCGGACCTGGCGTTGACGCTGGGCACCTCCCTGCAGATCAAACCCAGCGGAGATCTTCCGCTCCTCACCAAGAAGAAAGGAGGCCAGATGGCGGTGGTCAACCTGCAGGCCACAAAACATGTGAGTGCGGCTGCAGCAGAGGCAGCCCTCCTCCTTAGGGGCCTCCTTTTGTCTCCCTCTGACCTCTACGATGCGACATGCATGCAGGGCCAATTATTGCGCATGCTACATGCATGCGGGGCCAATTATTGCGCATGCGACATGCATGCGGGGCCAATTATTGCTCCGCCTCTAATGCTGTTGTTGTTGTCGTCAGGATAAGCACGCTCACCTGCGTATCCACGGCTACGTGGACGAGGTCATGAGGCAGCTGATGGAGGCGCTGGGATTGGACATTCCAGAGTGGGAGGGGCCTACGGTGTGTGAGAGCTTCGCGGTGGCCAAATCGGAACCCTGCAGGGGTTCTGTGAAGAAGGAGGTGAAGAATGAGGTGAAGAAGAGGTGAGAAGAGGTGAAGAAGGAGGGTAAGACTGAGGAGAGGAAACGACCGGCCGTGCCTACGGACGAGGGGCAGGTCGACGAGGAAGCGGTCGTGGGTGTGAAGAAGGAGAGGGCAGAATCTCCACCCGGCGTAAAAGAGGACAAATAGCCACGGTTTTTTTTTGGTTTTTTTTAAACTAAGACTTTTGTTTTTGTATTGGTTTTGCCATCAAGCACACGGTCACTATCCAAGTCTCTACATATACTTTAACAAAGCGCTCCACATAGAATGCCCTGGAGTCTCAAGGAGACGGGTCCGGGAAAAAACAAAGCATTTTGCGTTGGAAGGACATGACACGTGAATGGTGTGGTTTTGGACTGACCTCTCCTTCACCAACGACGAGCTCCCAATGCAGTCATCTCGCTGTTGGCGCATGAACATTTTTTATATATTTTTAGCATTTTAATAGCATTTTTATTATTATTATGTGTATTGTGAATAACATGTATTTTTTTATCCATGTGAACTTGTAATGGAAACCGTCTTTGTTGTCCTTAAGCTGGTTCCCTTAAAACATGATGGTGATTGTTGTATTTTTTTTACAAATAAATAAATGTGTCTGGGCATGAAAGTGCACTGCTTGAATACGCGATGGTCGTCCTATCTTTTAACTGTGGCATTTTCAACCACGTGACATGACACTCATGTCATTATGTCATGTCCGTTGTTATTAGATTGGTTTGACTCTCCCAGTGGGATTGGATCCGACAAATGGCCGTGTGCCAATTATGTAAATAGCCGACCACTCGACCTCATCATTCGTTTTGTTATTTTTATTCGTAACAAAATGTAACCAACTGGTCCCATTACAGTGTTCCGACAGGATTATACATTGTGATTGACGAATTAAGTCGTAATGGGCACAACCTGGACACAACATGAATAATTTCGTTTAAATTCATCGTCGCGCTTTGAATCTCCTGAGACGAGCATGTTTTCGTCCGAGTCAACTAATTGAATTTCAAGGGGTGAGCCAACGCTTCACCAAAGAGGATATACAACCATTCGCAAGAAGAGGTTTGTACGGCAGTTCTTACATAAATACCCAGTGCTAGACCGTAAATATGACGGATGATGGAAAGCAGACACGATACACGTCAGTGTTGTCAGCACATGGCACAGCTCATTGGCACAGCACAGCTCATTGGTCAAGTCCATCACTCTGAAATATTATCTCGGGCACATTGTGTATGTAGATCAACATTGAGGATGTTTAAATCGTAGATTCTGAAGAAAAATGATTATCATAGAAAATAATAAATATAACAGATATAATGTTAGTTCGTAATGAATCGATTCATTTTATTTGTTGTGACCTTAAGTACTTTATGTAACAGGGCAAAGACCTAAGATACGAAGCAATTAAGGCATTATCAGGCATCTATTTGAACAAGTTCACCATGGGACCACGATGTCGTACCCAGCAATTTGAGGAAGCTTGCGCTGCAATTTGCAAACCATACACTCTACCAATGTGCTGCTGAGTGTGGGCCGATGGAGAGAACCTGTTCTGTGATTCTTGAAGGCATTGGTTTGACGTGTGGCCACCTGTGATACTTGACTAATTTGTTTGTGGGTTATATTTGGTACAGCGGGATAGTCTACATTACATTACAGTCATTTAGCAGACGCTTTTATCCAAAGCGACTTACAGTAGTGTGTTTCAACAAAGGAAGGTAAGAGAACAACTCGTCACCAGAAGTCAAAAGTGCATTTCATTTCTAACGTCTCCAATAACTGAACCAGTGCTCAGGTAGTACAAGGAAGTACAATAATTCAGGCTAAAGTGTAAGGGAAAAAGTACAATAAGTTGGCAACCAATATGCAACAATATCTAGAACAATATTTACCTATCTATAATATGTAATATTAGCCTGGATGAGCACTTGCGCAGCCTTTTCAGTGAGAAAAGGCCGAATCCTCCTGATGTTGTAGAGGAGGAATCTGCAGGAGCGTGTCACCGATGCAATGTTTGCAGAGAATGACAGTTGGTCGTCCAGGCTCACACCCAGATTCCTTGCGGTCCGAGTAGGTGTCACCACAGCATCATCAATGGTGACAGCCAGGTCTCGGTGCGGACAGCCCTTTGCCGGGAAGAACACTAGCTCAGTCTTGTCCAGCTTGAGTTTTAGGTGGTGCATCGACATCCAATTTGAGATGTCTGCTGAGCACGCGGCAATGCGTGTTTCCACTTGCGTGTCCAAGGGGGGAAAACAACAAGACCAGTTGGGTGTCGTCAGCATAGCAGTGGTAGGATAAGTCATGGGAGTGGATAACAACACCAAGGGACGTTGTGTAGAGGGAGAAGAGAAGAGGACCCAGGACCGATCCTTGTGGAACCCCAGTAGTCAGTCTGCGTGGTTCTGACACAGACCCTCCCAGTGCCACCTGGTAGGAGCGACCCGTCAGGTAGGATGCAAACAAGGCGAGAGCAGAGCCCAAGACACCCATCCCCTCAAGGGTGGAGAGGAGAATCTGGTGGTTCACAGTGTCGAATTCTGCAGACAGGTCCAGGAGAATCAGGACCGAGGAGAGCGAATTTGCTCTAGCAACATGGAGCGACTCAGTAGAAGGGCAGTTTCTGTCGAGTGACCTGCCTTAAAACCAGATTGGTGTGGGTCCAAGAGGCAGTTCTGGTGGAGATACAAGGACAATTGGTTAAAGACAGCACGTTCAAGAGTTTTGGATAAGAAGGGCAAAAGGGATACCGGTCTGTAGTTCTTGAGTTCAGAGGGGTCGCGACAAGGAGAAGTTTGACAGGAGCCCTTGAAGATGGAGAAGGTCCTCTGGGGTTTTTCCTCTCTTCCACCTGCGCTCCGCCTCTCTGAGGCTCCGCCTCTGCGTACGCACTGAGTCCGACAACCAGGGGACACGTGGAGTTGGACGTGCAGACCTGGAGGTGAGGGGACAGAGAGTGTCCAGAGAGGAGGACAGGGTAAAGAGAAGAAGGTCAGTGGCAATATCAGGGGGTAGAACAGAGAACGAATCAGGAGGAGGGAGGGCAGAGAGAACAGAAGAGGAGAGATCGGCAGGGGTGAGTGTGCGGAGATTGAGACGGGACGTCACCATCTTGGTAGTGGGAGGGGGGGAAGGGAGGAAGAGGGAGAAGGACATGAAGAGTCTGCAAGTCTAGTGCAGGGGTCTTCAACCCTTTTCAGCCCAGGGACCCCTTGGTGGATTGAGACACCGCCCAGGGACCCCCTATATATCCGGTTCCCTGGCTTGGGAACCGGAATGTCGCCGGTTAAAGTCCCCACCTGGGCCCTTGAGCCACCAGACCCCTACACTGTTCCCCGGGTGCTGTATATAAAACCACTGCCCACTGCTTCTTATACTAGGATGGGTTAAATGCAGAGAGACTAATTTCACTGTGTGTTAACATGTATGCGACCAATAAAGTGGAGTCAATCCTCCATATTTAGATTTTTTTTTGGGATATTTTTAAATAAAATGCTATTGCATTCTATTGGGGTTAGGTGACGGCATGAATCTCACTAGCTGTTTAATCTTATATCCAAATGAATGTGATTTGGATGAAAGGGACTTCTAAATAGTACATATAGTGAATTAGCATTTACAACTTGGATTTCTGAGATTGGATATAATACCATGTTTTTGTTCAGCTGCGGGGCTAGAGTCACGTTTTTCGTTTTGACCTCAGATTTCATCATTTGAATGCTAAGGTAAGATATAATATGTATCAATATATGTATATAATATATAATGTATCAATTGGGTGGCAGGATAGCTCAGTCTGTTTTCGGAAAAGTCGCCGGTTCAATTCCCCGAAACACCTGAGCACTGCCGAGGTGCCCTTGAGCAAGGCACCAGACCCCCTACACAGCTCCCCACTGCTCCTAATACTAGGATGGCTTAAATGCAGAGAAACAAATTTCCCTATGTGTGTGTATACATGTTTGTGACAAATAAAGAGGATTCAATCCTCCAGATTTAGATTTGATTTGATGGTTTTCCCCCCCTTGGGGAACAGAGGTTATACCATACAGATATTTAATGAGACATTTCACCCAGCAATGCATTATTATTTTTCTCATTCATATAAACACATTTCTAATAATAATTCAGATTCTGTTCTTTTCTGTAATTTTTTTGCAGGTGACTCAACTGCATAACCTCAGGTCAGTGTGTAGGAACCTCATACTTATACTTATACTGGTCTGTGTTCATCTGAAGGGGTTCGATTTTAATGGGCACCGAATTTGTTCAGTGTGCAGTAGACCGTCTGACAAATGACGTGTGTCATTTGGTCCTGAACCCAGACAGGGACCACGAGAGACGGATTGTCCTCAATCGCAATTGCAATGCAAATATTGAATAGCGGGGATGAAAGTAGCTCTTTTGCATGTTGAATGACAACTGAAGGATAACTTGGCTCAAGCCCAACTGAGATAATTTCCTTTGGAGATATATATATATATATATATATATACATTATACTACTTTCATTTAAAATATGCCAGCGCAAATAGTGCAGTGTATTCACGTTCTTGCAAAATAGTAAAACAAACCTTTTAGTTCAATAAGAGGAAATCAGGTTGCAAAAAAACACGTTTTATTCAAGGAATAACACTTAACACAAACTGTACATCTAAGGGTCATGGTCATGGTCTTTCCTACTTTCACAAGCGCGACCCCACTTCTACTGAAGCATAATTATGGAATGCACTATGTCCTACTTTTGCCAGTTTGCCAGTTGACTATAATACACGTTGTTATGGTTACAGTCCCCTTGGAGACCCATATCCTTTCGTATATATATATTTTCTGTGGAGAACCCAGTGATTATCGGTGGTTCTGAAAGGAGCCCGGACTGATCTCACATCTGCACTAATAACCAGCCTGTGGGTTCTTTGAGGGTTGTCTTTCAGCTCACACTTCAGAGTTTTCAGACAGGGTTTTTGCGAATGTTACCCCAGAAGACCCATTAGAGCTAGCTGGAGTTAAAATGTGCAATGGGTCTGCTTTACAGAAGTCCTTCAGGGATTCGCCACATGAGGCAGTCCATCATCATTGGGTTATGGTCTTTACAGACTGCGCCCAATTAGCTTTCATTGGCTTTTGAGAAGCTGAAGCGCTGTAAAGATGAACTCTTGAACTGCCATAGGGTCTCGACTACAATGGCGGTTAACAATGCCCAGTTCGGTGGGCATGTTTTGAATGTATTATAAAGGGACACTTTCAGGTTTTGATCGTATTTCACTGTTGACTAATGAATGTCATTTCAGGTGTCAGCCTGAAAATTTACACACGGTATAATAATAAAAATACAATTCAAAGCCAACATCGATAGGAATAAAAGCTACACTATTCAGCGAGCAAGCGTGAACAATTTACAACAAGTATAGTTTCCTCCCACAGGTTCATTATCGAGACATGTTTTGTCTCCAATCTGTACGTACTTAACAGAAATCACCGAACACCAGGGGACATATTTGACACTTCAAGATCCAAGGCGTCTTAGGCCATCAGCACATGCATGGTTTACAACAGGGGTACAAGCACAACATACTGTACAGCTCAGACGCATAGGAGCCTACATCTCTCTGCAGGAGATGCTGCTGTTTCAGGGTATATAGTCGCAATGTATTTTCTTTCCAAATGGGGTATATACTGTGTATACATGGGGCAATAAAGACCTCTTCACCTTGTGTTGAAAACCAGCCGCCGCTTCCTTTAAGACCACGAACAGATGCATGCCCTGTCACATCACACCCTTTTCATCTCTCTCCGAATGAAAACCAGCGGCTTCATTTAATATTTAATATAGATAACGAACAGATGCATGCCCTGTCACATCACACCCTTTTCATATCTCTCTCTCTCTCTCTCTCTCTCTCTCTCTCTCTCTCTCTCTCTCTCTCTCTCTCTCTCTCTCTCTCTCTCTCTCTCTCTCTCTCTCTCTCTCTCTCTCTCTCTCTCTATTACATGTCCTTGTTCATCACGACCACCGAGTCGGGGTCCCCCGCCACCCTCCGGCCTCTCAGGGCCAGGTTGCAGACGCTGTGGACGGAGCGAGACGTCCTCACCAGGAGCTCCTTCAGGCCGGCCCTGTACTCCCGCCGGCTGAGGCAGTAGAGCACGGGGTTGAGGCAGCTGTTGGTGTGGGCCAGGCACACGGTCAGCGGGAAGGCGTACGCCTGGGCGTTGTAGAAGGCCTTGCTGAAGGGCACCAGGTCAAATTTGATCAGCACCCCCCACAGAGTCAGCGCCTGGTTGGGCAGCCAGCAGACGAAAAAGGACAGCACCACGATGGTGACCGAGCGGGTCACCTTGCACTGCCTCCGGCTGCGGCAACGATCGCGGTCCGTCCGGTCGGCGGAGGGGCGGCCGGCCGCGGTCACCTCTCCCCCGACCGGGGTGCGCCTGCTGAGCACGAACCTCAGGAGGAGCAGGTAGCACACGCTGATGACCACCAGGGGGACCACGAACCCCAGCAGCACCTTCTGGGTCTGGTAGAGCCCCAGCAGGAACTGCGGGTCCCAGTAGCCAGAGTCAGAGTTGGAGAAGCGGACCAAACACAGCTCGTCTTCCGCGGATACCTGCAAAGTAAATGATACCAAAAAAAAATATATATATATATATATATATAAAAATGAAAACAAATATTTTTTACCAAATGTAGGTGAAATATACTGTGGTGTGACCGTCCTACCTGGGCAGTGGTGGAGTACAGAGCGTGCGGTAGAGTGGCCACCAGCGCCACCACCCAGATGGCCAGGCTGGCCCATTTGGCCCGAGTGGCCGCCCTGCCGGGGCTGCCCATCTTGAAGGAGTTGACCAGGTAGTGGTAGCGGGTCACGCTCATGGCCGTCAGGAAGAACACGCTGGCGTACATGTTGAGCGTGGTGACGGAGCTCACGATCTTGCACATGATCCGGCCGAACGGCCAGCGGAAGTCCAGCGCCGTGTCCACGGCCCAGAAGGGCAGCGTGAGGACGAACTGGAGGTCCGTGAGCGTCAGGCTGATCACGAAGCAGTCGACGGACGAGTGGTGGTTCCTGCGTCGCGAGCGCAGCAGGAACATGGCCAGCAGGTTGCCCACGAGCCCCAGGACACACACCACCAGGTACACCAGCGCGATCAGCACTCTCATCTGCCAGGGAAACGCGCAAAGTAAAACATGACATGTAAATAAACACGTTAAAAAACCAAATACATGTCTCATGCTTGTATAAGCCTACTCCACATGTTAATGCTTATTGCGCCAGCCGCTACAAGTAGGCACTACTTTATTATTATTATTATTATTATTATTGCTATTTATCCCTTTTTTAAACTTAGTTTTACACTTACATTGTGAAATTGTACTTCCATTGTCATAGTTATTTGAATTCATAATGCGAATGAAGTAAGCATTCCATATGTTTCACATGGCAAGATAAATAATATTGAATCTTTTAATATCCATGGGTTAACATAACCTAATCAACGGCATTGTTTGTAAACGTTTAGCCTACACATAGTTGGGTGATTTGTATTCTCTTTCTACACCTACCACCAAATTTGCGCTGTCCCCGTGCAAGTCCAACGACGTCTCTTTGGAAAGAAATTGCAGCCAGCAATTCAGGGAAAAGTTTTGCGGAGCTGCCGCCCCCGTGTCGTTCACTCCCCGCCGGCTGTCGTGTTCATCATCCCCGTCTCCACAGAGGCTGAGGTCCGTCATGCCGCTGCTGTTGACGTGCATCGTGGAACGGAGGAGACGAGAAAAAGACGAAAGAAGTTAAGAGCTTGTCATTCTCCTCCTCATGTTGTCCCCCCTCACGCAGATGACCATGCAGGCATGGGGAAACAGACGTATTATGTTGTGCCTTTGGTTCTCAGTATAGTATTCCTATTGAAAGATATAGCCCACTAATCATAAAGTTGTTCTTCATATCGTATGGCATATGGTGTGTCTCCTGCAGCGTCTTTTACGCACGGCAGGTTTTACGCGGACCCTGCACGCCCGACTCCCTCTTCATACTGACGCGACAAGGATGTGCAGCCCTGAGCTTTTATACCCTGGGTCGGTTTGCGTGTTCGTGTGGTGTTCAAAGAGGGGTCCATCACTTCGCCTTTAATCACCTGTTCTGTTTATTCTTCGTCTTTTCGTTTTTATGTTCAGTATGCTGACCCTTGGCTTATTCATGAAAGAATTGCTTTAAAAACAATTAAATGTACAATTAAATGTTTTTAGGAATCTGTGTCTGTTTTGCATAGCCAGAGCTATTATTGAGAGTTGCTATGAAAACATCTTCTACAGATGCGAGATGCTGCTGCGTTTTCACTTGCATGGTCTATGATCTATTATGAATCAGGATTGTAGTATTTAAACTTTTCGCAAGATGTTAATATAGAGAGTTATTCAAACTATATTCCGGGTCTCACCAGCGTTAACAACAAATCTAACTATATTCTCCTTTATGTCCCCCTGCACATGTATATTGGGTAGAGAGCCATTCTGCAAGCGAGATGGATAACTGCATCCTCTACTATTGATAGATTATTATTTGTATTTATTTATGGTGTTTGCTATAGTTATAGCTGTATAGCTAATCCCACAAACTCAAAATGTATGTATGCGCTGTTTTCATTGATAACGCGACATAATCAATCTGATTAACAAGGCGTAAACAATGATATTCAAGCAATTATAATTAGTAATGTGAAAGCATTGGTCTATATATATATATATATATATATATATATATATATAATATATATATATATATGTGGCGTATGTGCACAATGGTTGATTATAATAGATTGTCACACTGAGAAGACTAATGTAATGTCATTACAATTAACCAGCCTATTAATTATCCACCAAGTCCTGGTCCGAACCAAGGACCTCAAACCAGTCTTGTAGAATAATTAATTTATATATATATATATATATATATATAATATAATATATATAAATACTGTATATATATATATATATATCTGTGCCACTAACCTGAAATTCGATTTGGTAGGTTTAGCCTCTGGCGGAGGGACTGAAGTGTTTTATATTCAAATTCTATTATAAAATGATAACATCACAGCTATGCAGCCTTTTCAATAATTCAGTTACAAACATCACAGTGTGGTGGTGTGCTGTTTAAAAAAAGAAAGATGTGTTCATAAAGTGTTGATATCCATTAAGCTTTGTAGAGATTAATGGAGAGATTAATACTTTGCCTTTGAAGTACTGCATCAGTAAAACTGCATAACATCCAGTGATATTGTAACATTTGACCTTAGAATAAGAATAACCTTATGCACAGGAGGCAGAGGAGCAAGTATTACTCTTAGCTGTTCATTAAACGTGAAGAGGCAGTGTTGTGTGTTTGCAGCATTGTGTACGTGTCACATCAACTTGTCATTTTCTCGTATTCATCCAAAGGTGTAAGCTTTTAATGGCCACTGTATCTGTAGATGTGTGTGCAGTAGACCCATATAAAAACCATGTGGTAGTTTTGTTGTATTCACCCTCTTAGTAAAACAAACTGTTTGTACTTCAATAAGAGAAGAGAAACCATGTTACTAAAAACTGGTCCTCAACATTCAAGATTGACCAAAGTGATTTGTATTTGTTTTATAATTAAGTTTAGAACCTCACTGGTGGGTCTGGGTGTTGTTAAATGACTACTAATCCGCTTTTTAATCACACTATATCTGCATTAGGCATAAAGTGTGAAAAGGCCTGCAAAGTCTCCCTTTGTCATGTGACAGAGTTGGGGTAAGATGGCGGGTACGATCTGAGGTGCAGGAAACATGGGTGGAAAGGTAAACAGTGTTCAATCGCAAACACCGCCCACATTGAAATGATACAAAGCCGGTTAAATATATTGTCAAATGCACTTTAAAATTATAATTATTCATAAAGTGTTGACAAAGAGGTACCTTGCCTTTAGCCTAGTCCTATCTGAGACCAACACATGTTCCATGGGAGGGAATTACATTTCCATATAATTTCACCTTTTGGTTTATTTTATTATTTTTGTGATTTGTAGGATGCAGGTTACTCAACTGCACAACATCCAGTCAGTTAGTAGGAACCTACAGCGATATTATACTATTTGACCTATAATAACCCCATGACAGGCAGAGGTGTTGTTACAAGCTGTTCACAAGACGTGCATTTGGTCTTAGTCTTATGTGAGACCAACACGTGTCCTATATGGGAGGGAACGTGATTTCCATATAATTTCACCTTTCGATTTATTTCATTATTTATTTCTCACATCAGTTGGAATTGTCGTCATCGTCACACATTTAATATTGTCACCTGCAAAAAGGTGCATGCCCACCTTATCTCCAGTAGCTAAATGAAGATCAGCCAGTGTTCCCCACGGCGCTTTGAACGTGTATAATCATAACCTTTTACAGGGGAAACGTTTTTATTGTTGTTGCACGAAACGTCAGTCATAGCGTGATCGGAGACAGATTCGGACACACACACACACAGTCCCCTTTACCGGTACACACATCTCCCATCTCAGATGTGATGAGCTGTTCATAAATCTAGGGCAAATAACGGTGCGAGGTGTTGTTCCGACGCGTGAATAGAATGTAGGGCAGACTGCAGCGAACCCTGGCGCTCATGCGGTGCTGACGGTCGGGAACAACCGGCGAATCCCCTTGTCGTTGACACGGTGCCACAGAAGCTCCTCTCTCCAGACGGGACGCCGGCCGCTTTGATTTAGTTCTCGCTGTGCCTCTGTCTGTGCAGTTAGTTTCCTGCACTGCACCCTGGTATTGTCATGCAACAACAACAATAACAACAACCACGGTGACAATAACATCCTTACCATTGTCATCATTATAATAATCATCTTTAATTTGTGGAATTGTAAATGATTCAGAATGGCACACAACAATCTATAAAGAGGCCAATGACATATATACATATGACATATTATCCTAGTTCATTCTGTTTTCCCAGTAAGTATAATACATAGGTGAACAAAAACCTATTATGGCTTCAATGACATATTCAGGGCAAGAACTGCAAGAACTCAGGTTGCCCATGTGTGTCGGCGAACATCAACTGAAAGCAAATAAACGTGCCAAAACGGAGCCGGAAACCTCACATGACATTAAGGCCGCAATGTTCTTTTGTTGTTGGTGTTGCAATGTTCTACACAAAAAACCCCATACGTCTCAAACGATATCCAGCGATATCAAACAGAACATCCACTCCCCTCAGTCCGATGTGGTTGCGTCAGCTGTGTCTGTTTGCGCCCGTCATTCTCTTGTGTTGCTTCAGGCTGTCTCTCTCTCTCTCTCTCTCTCTCTCCAGCTTTTTGTTCCTGACAGCGTCTTCAGTATGCTGTCCTCAGATACACTGTCCTCTCTGTTCACATAGCTAGGATGGGGAGGAACACTGGGGATCAGGGGGGGCGGTGGCGCAGTGGCTGTGTTCCTGGCCACAGTCACGGCTGGATGGGGCGGGGGAGGCCAGGTTGCCACCACAGCCTGTCCATCAGGCTGGACAGAGCCTCCACCCCTGTGGACAGCGTCAACACTGGAGACGGAGAGACCTCCACCGGTGCCTCTACCGACTGCAGGGTGCGATACGGCACTGTGGGGGAGGGGGGGGGGGGGGGGGAGAGGAGAGTTAGACTGTGTGTGTGTGTGCGTCTTTGAGCGTGCATGGCAATTTGTGTGCGTGTGTGTGGTACATGTCTGTGCGCGCGCGTGCGTGCGTGTGTGTGTGTTTATTCCACAGGGCATGTGTGTGTGCATACCGTGTGGTGCTTATCAGCAGATTTATTAAAGGTGTATATCTATGCATCCAGACCTTTGGCGTCTGTGTACCCTCCCCGGCTGCGTTGGCTGTAGCTGTAGGGCTGCAGACTCCCAGACAGGACGAGGGAGAAGGAGAGGAGCAGCACCTAGTAACACACGAGGGGGAGGTTGTGGGGAGATGAAATGTTATAGGTAGAACAATTAATTGTATATCAATAGAATCTTTAATGAACGGGTGTGGTCGATATCATGGCGTCCGACAGACGACCCGATAGCGCTATTCAAGGTCTAACAAGCCCGTTGTTGTGGGTGTACAAGGCCTCACCATAAGGCAGGTGCCGGTATGAGCTCCTCTTCTAGGGCTGGCTGCGAGGAGAGCCTCGAGCCTGGTCAACTGCTCCAGCAGAGAACTAAAACAGGAGAAACAAAGACCACTAATTAGGTGGTCATAGTTCAAAGCCTCCTGCTCTTTTGTTACCATCTCTGTTATTTTTGAAGGAATACAGCAAAGAATGTCTGATAGCATGCTCAAAGGTTTTGCTTAAAGCTGTATCTTTGCAAATACTTCTGCTTCAAGCAGTCCCAGAGTATATGCAATTTTAATGACATGACAAAAAGGAAAGGCGTGAGGTAGAGGTACCTGTAGCAACTGTTTTATAGTTTGATTTCTCTGTTCAGTGTGTGCATTCAGGTTCATGAAATGATTACCTACTCCCTTAAAAAACAGAATGAAATGGATATGAAACTGAATACTAAAGAAATTCCTAAAGCAAGTCTAGGAATATCAGTGTTCCTAGAGGGTAGTGACACTTGGCCCAAATGGTTCTTTGTTCTGACCCCCTGACCTTCTCCTAAATGACCAGTATCCAAATCCACTGCAAGTCATGCAGCAAGAGGCTTTAGCTATGCTGTAGTATATGCTGATATACTGTGTCTCCAGCTGCGTGATGCTGCGTGACCCTGTGTGACCCTGTGTGACGCTGTGGTCTCACGCAGACACAGCATGTGTCTCCGCTACAAGGGTCTGCTATGACAACAAGTCTCACTTGTTGCTCTGCTCCAGCTCATGGACCTTCCTCTGGAGGTCCAAGTTGTGTGCACTGCAGGCAGACATCCTGGCGAGAGAGAGAGAGAGGGGAGAGAGAGAATCTAAAAACCGAGGAAACGTGATTTCAACATTGAACAGTGATTTTGTCCTTTGCTCATACATGTGTGTATGTGCCCTTGCTGTTGTTGTCATGTCTGACCTTCCATGCACTGCCAGCATCTTGAGCTCTGGTATCCCTAAACCACCCGTGACTCACCTCCTATTTTCCTCAGAGTGCCACGACACTACCATGGCGACTGGTGGTTAACGTCTGACTGTCCTGCGCTGTCCTCATTATCTGAATAGCACCATGCGTTGGATGGCAACGTTTGTGCAAATGATTTTGTGTTACTCCGCAGAGACCCGGAGTTTTAAGCAACACGACCACTTTACTTACGCCAGCTGTAGAGCTGCTGTGGCCCCATTTCTGGTTCGTATTTAGTGTTTGCCAAGCAGTAAAATGCTCCAAACAAATTTTGCAATTTAGTGTGTACATACATATATGTATATATATATTTATACAACATTTCCCTCTTGTAATATCGTAAAAAGGATTGAATGATGAAATAAATCGGCCAAGGTTGTTGTTATTCAACACAAAACCAAACCCCATTCACATGAGCACACAAAGTGGTCCGGCATTTGCATCCTTGAACCAAACAATGAAAGATTGAAGTGAAGAAAAACACCACTCCACACACATTTCCTGAGACGAGAGGCCTGTCTGGCGAATGTAATTCGTACGTCTCATTTTAGCGTGCGAGCGCAAAGCACTACCTTGGAGGGGTTACAAGATTACATCGGTCCGCGTCTCCCTCCTCCTCACCTTCCCTCAAGGCTGTCGACGTATTCTCTCTTCTTCTTCCGGCTCTCCTGGGCCGACCGCTTGTTCCGGATCTTCCGCCGGATCTTCTTCAACAGCCTCTCCTCCAGCTTCCCATGAGGCACACGAGACACACACACGTTGGGGAGAAGAGCAGGAGGAGGAGGAGGAGGAGGAGGAGGAGGAGGAGGAGGAGGAGGAGGAGGAGGAGGAGGAGGAGGGGGGGGGGTGGGTGGGTGGTGGTAGAGATAAAAGATGTGTTGTTCAAAACTTGTTTTGTTTTTTTAGGTGTGTGTGTGTGTGTGTGTGTGTGTGTGTGTGTGTGTGTGTGTGTGTGTCCCCTGGAAGCTTGAATGAGAAGTGCGTATTGGTTGTGCAGAAGAACCACCTTGGACAGGGGAAGCTTGTTGGAAAAGTTGACTCCCTCTTTAGCCAGAAGTTTCTTCTCATCCTCGTCAAGAACTAACTCCCGCAAGGAATGCTGGGAGTTTGGCTGGAACTGTTGATGAGACAGATGAACATATCATTTAGTGCTCTCTCTCTCTCTCTCTCTCTCTCTCTCTCTCTCTCAGAGACAGCTGAACATATCATTTAGTGCTTTCTCTCTCTCTTTCTTTTTCTCTTTCTCTTTCTCTTTCTCTTTCTCTCTCTTCTCTCTCTCTCTCTCACTCTCTCGTTACCTTCTGTCCAAGGTTAGTCAACAGCAGATCTTTTACAGTAAGTGTATGGTTGATGGGCTGCAGTGACGTGGGCGGAGCAGTGAGATAGTACGCAAGTCCGAACTTCTCTCTGAGGTCACCTGGATCCCAACCTGTAAGAAAGAAAAAAAATGTTCTTTCTTACTGCTGAACGAAATCCGTATGTAATAATCAGTAGTAGTATACTTTTGTGGGGTAAGCAAGTTTTAGCTCAATAACTGCTTCACATGTCATTAACCACTGCCAGAGGTATACAACCCCGGGAATTCCTCTCTCACCGAGATCGACGGTCACGTCGGGAGCCCCGGTCCCCGTCTGGCGGGGAAGCGGCTGGGCGCAGGAGGCGCCGAAGAAGCTGGGGCTGGCGGGGGGGCGGCAGGGGCTGTCGAGCGGATCCCACGGGTGGCTGTCGCTGACGCCGCTGTCGCTGGCGGAGGGAGACCACAGCGGGGAGGCCGGGGCAGAAGACGCGCCCTCGCTGCCTCCGGTGCCTCCGCCGCTGCCGCCACCCAGCAGGGACTCCAGGAAGTCATCGCCGGGGGGAGGTGCTGGCGCGAGCGAGCAGGGGTGGCATATTAGTAAACACCGCGTGCTTACCAGTGTAACACACTGCATATTCTAAGGCTTAGAAAAACTTAGGTTTGTCTAACTCACTCACTGAAGTAGTGCGTAAAACATGCGGAACATACATATGACGTGTAGAACATGTCATGCTTTGCTGTGATGCACTAACCCTAAGTTAAATCATGCACTAACCCTAAATAAATCATGGATCCCAAAGTTGGTTTAGACATTTGATTTTGCAGCAAATGTGTTTTGCTGGCGCCAATGTGTATTCTGTGCGTTGGCTGTTCGTCAACCTCACCTGTTAGTCGCGTTGCATAAAAACCATGACGACACCCTTTACAAATAATTCATCAAAAAGGTATACCAATTATTAACTCAATCCGGGCCTTGGTTGATTGGGTTTGAGCCCCATACATAGTTTCGTCCTATAGGAAGCCTGTAGTGTTTACACACTTGGAGCACTCCTCCAAAAATCACAATGGACTTACCTCGTGGACTGAAATTGTCCAAGGATGGTTGCTCTGGCAACCCACAGCTTCACGTGTATTGCTAAGCAGCAGGTTGAAGAGCTCGGCCTCCTGGTTCCCCTGCAACAAGGGAATGTGGTAAGTACTGAACAAGACGTGTCTAATCACGAGATTTCAGATCATTATATATACATACAGTATATATATGTATATATACACGTGTGTGTCTGTGTGTTATGCCTAATTGACATAGGCCTAGATCATTGTTAAGGACGGTTCTCTAGAAAAACTTGATTTATTCTATACGAAAAGCAAAAGGTATAGCCTACCGTGTCTGTAGCCTGTGTCATGATTCCAATACCACACAGTAGCACAAGTGAAAACGAAATACTTGAACGAAATCTGAAAGAAGTCTGAAATAATCCCACCAATGGCAAAAGTACAAATTCCCACAAAGTAGAGCAAAGTATTCCTGTGTGAGACTTGTCCAGGCATGTGCATGTGAGCGTGTGAACATATCAGGGGACAAAGTTGACACATTATCACATTATTGTAAACTCAACCCTTGTCGATGACTGTCCAATGATGGCCCATGACCAATCAGACGGCAGATAAGATGATGCATCATACTATATGTGTTTTATGATGTGAGAAATACAATACAAGTATGATACAGCATGTCCTTCGATATGATATGGTGCATGTGTCGGTGTTAACATATTTGTTGTTCATAAAAAAAAAGATTAGGATTAACGTTTCTACTATTTATTTACTGTGTGTGTGTTCGCTGTAGTCATTTCACTCGTATTTAAAATTGTTCTCAAAAAGCACACCCCAGAAATGTACATTCGCAAATAATTGACGTGACGTGACGTCACATGTGCTAAAATGATGTACCATAATGCTGCACGTGCTATGTTTTTCAAGCGTATTACCTGCCCTGACTCGGGGGAAGGTAACGTTGCAGGCCTTATCACACTGACGTTATCTTTACCCTCGTGGGCGTTTGCTCAGAGGCTCCCTCCCTCTATGCGCCATAAAGAGAGAGAGAGAGAGAGACATTATGTAATGCACTCACAAGAAAACAACATTAAGATCCGAGATTTGTTACAAGTACAATGGAATGCTTACTCCCCCATTCGCTCCCCGCATTCTGAATTTCTGAACAACAATCATATTAACAGAAATATACTATAAACAACACTATACTATATAGCAATATTGTAAAAAATGAAAGAGAAACAATAACGTGGATCAAATGGATCATTTTAACATATGGCGGATGGGGTGCAACAAGTTCTTGTTCTAAGTGAACGTATGTGCAGCTCCGTATAAGTGGTAGCAGAGGTATCAGCCATAATCAGCCATATAAGAATAATGTATAAGAAGAGTATAAGAATAATGATTCAGCATCCAAGTACAAAATACAACAACTAGAAACATTATACGGCAGTGTCGTAACAACTATCTCTTAAAGGCGATGCCATTCATTTATAATGGCCATTATATGACAATCGTCATCTTTATCATCCTCATCAAAACGAATCGGAAGAGAACAGAACAGTAAAACATGATGATGATGATTACCTATCTGGTGGCTACCAAATATACCAAACATGGTATCCAGGTTGGGTGGCACCCCTTAAAGCTCCGTTATGTTTTCTCTATTTGGGTGAATGGAATACAGAACTTTGCTGTTTTCTTCAAGGGACCAGGTGTGAGTGTAGGTGTGAAGCCATTACAGGCCGTATAGCCTATAAGGTGGACTGTACCAACTGGTGTAAGACTGATCCACCCATCATAGATCTGGGTGGACAGTTCCACTGTGGTGATGTTAACGTAATACACCGTTTAAGTCACATGACATGACATTTAAACACACTCAAATCTGGTGGTATAGGGCCCCTTAAAATGTACGCATAGCATAATGGATTCCAATGGGTTACACAAGTAAACAACAAAAAACGAATCATGAACCAATAAAGAACAAATTAAAGAATAAAATGTATTTTTTTTGCTATTACTTCAGTCGTTTTTTCATTTCACTAATGACCAAGCTAGGAATTCCAGGAACTTGGTTCCCGTTTCAGTATTGCGTTTGTTGTTGTTGTTGTGTGTGTGTGTGTGGGGGGGGGGGGTATTAGCGTGTTTGCTAATTTGAAGATGCAATAAACACACTTATCTAAAGCAGGAAATACAATATTATTGTCATTGCGATATGCCCTAATTGCATGGGAGTTGACCTCTGCTATCTTTATTCTTGTGCTTTCAAAAGATTGGACATTCCAAAGTGCAGATATTATGCTATCTTACTTTAGGAACACCGTGACAGTTCCATATAAATGAAACTGTCTAGTTTTCTTATTTGTAATGCTTTATTTTGCTGTTTAATTGAGTTTACTTAATATAAGTTCACTAAATAGTGAACTATACTTCAAATGTAAACACTGCCATCTAGGCCTACATAATTATACAGATTTTAAGTATTGTGCATATTGTGTACAGTCTGTTTATTGTGTACAGTATTTTTATTTGTATAGTGTTTTAGAAAATTCATGCGGGAGGGATTGGGCAGTAAGCATTCCATTGTACTTGTTATATACATGGCAAATACAAATCTTGGCTCTTGAATCTTGAGGCAATCCAATTGCAGAACATTTACGTTTGACACATTGAAGTTTGTTTAACTGCCCCATGACACGTACCATCCCACCATCCCCCAGTGAGGTCACCAACCTCTCATTTGCGCCTCTGAGTCACTTTAAAAAATGAAACAAATAGCTCAGCATTCAACACAATAGTTCCTGCCAAGCTCGACACCAAGCTGAGAGGACTAGGCGTACCCCCATCCATGTGCAGCTGGATACTGAACCTCCTGTCGGACCGCCGCCAGGTGGTGAGGATGGGCAGCACCACATCAGAGCCACTGACCCTCAACACGGGAGCCCCCCAGGGATGCGTGCTGAGCCCTCTCCTCTACTCCCTCTACACCCACGACTGCATGGCTATGCACAGCTCCAACGTCATCGTCAAGTTTGCTGACGACACGACAGTGATGGGCCTGATCGCCGGCGACGACGAGACAGCCTACAGGGAGGAGGTCGGATCGCTGGAGCAGTGGTGCCAGGAGAACAGCCTCGCCCTCAACGTCAAGAAGACCAAGGAGCTGATCGTGGACTTCAGGAGGCAGAGGGGAGAGCACAGCCCTATCTCCATCGACGGCGTTGCAGTAGAGAGGGTCAGCAGCTTCAAGTTCCTCGGCGTGCACATCTCCGAGGACCTCACATGGTCCACGCACACCACACACGTGGTGAAAAAGGCCCAACAACGCCTGTATTTTCTCAGGCGTCTGAAGAAATTCAGCATGGGCCCCCGCATCCTGAGAACATTCTACAACGGCACCATCGAGAGTGTTCTGACAGGGTGTATCACCGCCTGGTACGGGAACTGCACGGCACTCGAGCGCAGAGCGCTTCAAAGGGTGGTGCGGACGGCCCAGTATATCGTTGGAGGTGAGCTCCCCTCCCTCCTGGACATTTACAACCAGCGGTGCGTGGCCAAGGCCAAAAGAATTATAAAAGACATTGCCCACCCCAGCCACGAACTTTACTCACTATTACCGTCAGGCAGGCGATACCGCAGTATCAAGTGTCGTACAAATAGGCTTAGAGATAGCTTCCACAGTCAGGCCATCAGGCTGCTGAACAAGGGCGTATAACATATAACAATGTATATTTTATTACATTGATTTATATATATATATTGCTCTTTTCTGTGCTGATTTTTGCATTTTATAAATTGCATTTTTTTATTTTATATTCCTTATTATATTTTTTATTCTATTTTTTATTCTATTTTATCTATTTTATCTATTTTTATTTTATCTTATTCTATAACTGCTGTCTGTCGTCGGGTATTGCACACAAGAATTTCACATCACTGCTTTATACTAAACTGTAAACTGTGAAGTGACAATAAACTTGACTTGACTTGACTTGAGAGTGATCTAATATTAGCTGCATATGCAGTAAAGCCATCTTTGCCCCAAATAAGTAGGACGCGACAAAGCTTCCTTACTCAAAGCAATTCAAATTCTGAGCCTGCCCTCTCAGGTAGGCCTGCACAATGTTGAACAGAACATGTTTTTTTATTTTATCAGCTATGAAATGTGCATTATGTGCATTATGTGGGTATCTGAGCTCATGAGATAATGGCTGTTTACTTAGGCCTATAGGACAGCGGCAATAAACCTGCTATTAACTTACAGGGCATGTACAATCGTTTATAAAGGCTAGAGCAGCAGTCAGCTGTTATGGTGCACAGATAAGACATTTTGCAATGTAGGTCTTCTACGTGATCGTGCTCTAAACGTACATTTGCATTTAGTGTAAATGTGCAACCCGTGCATGATGGGCAACCTGCAATTTACGGTCTGAAATGATCAAGTAGAATTGTAGTTACAAATACTGCGGGTCTAACTTATTTTGATTCAGACTATGACTTTGGGGATATTACAATGTAGTGAATAGCGCACCCGTGTGGGCTAATACGGCACATACCACACCTGGCGCCTCAGATGTGATGAGCGCCACAAAAACATTTCTTCTAAATGAGTTTGGATTTAATAATAGGACTATTGACGGACGTTAAAAGCAGTGACTGAGTCAGTGAAACATCCTTCTGAATTCTTTCTCAGGACCGATTAACTCCAACATTAGATCAGGGCAACCTAGAACAGAGTAAAGTCAATACCACTCTTAGCTCATCCTGTGGCTACTGTTTGAAATCCATTTGGAATGATGAGGTTCAATTAGTATGTTTTCTTCTTTTCTCCAACATACTGTAGCTTACCAATTACACAAATCAGAATAAAGATAAACTTTTAACTCCCAATCATTTGATCAATTCATAAGTTACTTTCTGTTGGGAACATTAAATTAAATGAGTTGTTTGTGACATTTTGTTATTAATAACAACAATAAACCAAGTAAATCCTCGAACGCGGACCACCTCTTGTTCTTGAATAATAAGCCAGAAAGAGGATAACTTATCTTACACTTTATTTCATATTCATTTGAAATTACATCAATAATGTTAATCATAAATGCCAGTTTAATATACAACCCTTTAACGTCTGGGTCAAGAGGAACATCTCCTTTTCCAACTTACACATTTCAAAAAAACAAAACAAACAAACAACAACAAAATAACCCAGAGTTAGTGTGCATCCATTGTTAGTCGAGCCGGATGAAGAGGCGTTATGGACCGAGTGCGAGGTACCTTCCGGGGAGGTATTTTTGCCATGCAGGGCAGGGTTTCAAAAATGTACGCATTCTTTAGCCGCCTGACATATACCCGACATTGGATACAATCAGACAAGTTTGCACTTTTGAAAGTATGACAGCTGGTTTGTCTGGGCTGTTTTTCTTGTTTTTTTTTTATGTCAATCCCAGACTATTCTTTGGGGGGGGGGGGGGAAATTATAATTAGTTGCATTTTCCTTTTTTTATATATTTTTAAAGCATTCCATGTAATCAAGTGTAAGTGTGTGAATCGCTTGTTATTGCTGCAGTGAAATGCTGGTCTTAAAATGGGTGGCCTGCACTTATCGATGAGGAAAACAATAAAGTATACACGCCAGGCCTTATCGGCATTTAAAAAACAATCATTCATACAATAGCATTTGTCTTTTCTCTAATGCAGTTTGATGCAGGACTATTGACCACACAGCTACGGGAAATGAGTCTATACTGAGCTAATTTGTCTTCTGTCCAGAGCCATGACATTAAAACCGACAGTGACATTACAACTGGGATAAAGTTAGAGAGTCTCTCTCTCTCTTGCTTGCTTGCTTCGTTGCTTCCCCCCCCCCGCTCAAACACACACACACACACACACACACACACACACACACACACACACACACACACACACACACACACACACACACACACACACACACACACACACACACACACACACACACACACACACACACACACACACACACACACACACACACACACACACACACACACACACACACACACACACAGTCGTGTCTCAGAGGACGATCATCATCCTCAGACATTCCCACTCACCCGCCCTCACTGCCACCTCCCTCACCACCACCACGCAACCATGCTGGTACCATGTTGTAGGGAACGCAAAGGAGAACGTGTGACCAAAAGTAAAGCACCAGTCTCGCTGCTGGGGGAGGGGGGGATTTGGCACAAAAACTGAGGTGAGGGTGACCACATGGCTAGGTTATAAAAAGGTCAGCATGGGGGGGGGGGGGGGGGGGGGACTACGTGTAGAATATGACCTCGGGGATCTGGCCGTCCTCCACTGAGGTGCCGTTGTTGTTGCCCGCCGCGTAGCAGAAGGTGAAGCAGGTCTTGGCCCCGGTGGACGACGACTCGTGGACCACCTTTCGCATGCCCTTGGTGCCGTAGTGAGAGTCCGGCCCCTGAAGGGAAGGAGGTAGAGGGAGAGAGAGGAGGTGAGAACATCTCACTACTGCATCCACTCACACCACAGCTCACCAGGAAGAACCGTAAGTCTCAGACCGCAGCTATAAAGAGTATTGCCACAGTAGATATAACAATACTTATTTTTCCTTAGATTAAATCAAGTCGATAGAATGGCATCATTGAGAACTGACCACCATACCATATGGTACCAAAGTCGAACATTGTCGTACTTTTTCCAAAATAAAAAGAAAGAGAATTTAGTAATTATTCTATCGTGATTTGAAACAAAAAAGGCAACCAAATTTCTGAAGCTATAAGCAGCAGATGTTTAGTTTAGTGTCCGTTTCAGATGCTTCTACTACTGAAACAATCAGTTACAAAAACTAGTAAAAATAAATACAATTCCCTCTCGTCTTATAAGAAATCTATCAATTGTCATGTCAGTGCCGTCTACGCCCGCCAGGTACCTTGAGTGTAGAGCAAGCGGTGTAGTTGACATTGGGCAGTATCTCCACGGGCTCCTTGAACATGACCCTGAAGGTGTTGGCCGAGCCGTCGCAGCTGAACCCTGTGTCGTTCTGTCCCAGCACCGTGTTGCTGTCCGTGTGGATGATCTACCAGGAGAAGCAGTCATCATCGCTGTCATTAGGGGTTATTTCAGGTCATTTTAGGCACCCATTGACACTTTGGTTTGAGAGATCGGCATCAGTAAGCGAGTTCACACTTGGCATTAAGAATGTGGTCTAATGAGACCACTTGAAATCCAATGTGCGAGACCACTTGAAATCCAATGTGCAAGACCGCTTGAGATCCGATTGTCTAGTATAATGCCGTTGTGGAGTACTACTTCCGCTTACACAGAGGACGTCAGAGTCGTTAATGTGGCCAAAGACAAGACACATTCATGTTCACACTGCAAAAAGTAATGTGGTCACATATGGTCCCAAGTGGCCTAGACCACTTGTAACCACATCTGAAATGTGGTTTCAGAGATCGGATCTCAATGTGGATGTGAAATGACGCATTGGCCCCATTCACACGTTTAATGCCCGGTCCAGGGTGGTGGTGCTGGCGGTTTGTGTGTAAGCCCCTCATGGGGGTACGGTACCTGGATGTTAACTTGGTAGTCAGTCGGCCCGTGTATAGAGCCGTAGAGACCGAAGCCGACCACGAATATCCTTCTGTTTACTGAAAATCTGAAAGGAAAAACACACACAGAATTTGTCAGTACATATATACAGTACTATTATTTATACAAGTGCTGTATTTTGCCACACTATTGAGGTACTTGAATATTTCTGTATTAAAGTGCCAATTATTCACTTCAGGCATTAATTATAATCACAGTTGTGGTGCCTGCGAGTACAGTAGTTTTAGTTTTGACTTAAAAGGGCTATTCTGTTCAAGCAGTACACCAAAGATTATGCATTGTGAGTCGATTTTGTCATTACTCCAAACATCTATGGCCATCATCTGTATTAGTATATTAATAACTATACAGTGAAACACGTTGACACGATTTCTCATGCGAAAGTATAGGACACAGACAAAGAAGTAGTCTACTTCACCACTGCCTATTTACGTATATAACTCCCAAGTTTTAACCTGAAGAAGCGGTCCATCACCCACCGTATGCGATCGCTGGTCCCGCTGTAGCCCCAGCGGCTCTCCACCTGGCCGAAGCGCGAGATGCTGCACTCTTTTCCACGCAGGCAGCAGCGGGGGCGGTCGATGAACTCCACGCGAGGCTTGGGGTTGACGGTGAAGTGGAGGAACAGACTCACCACCTCTCTGTCCGTTAGGATGCTGGACTGGGCCGGACCTGACGACGACGACGTCAGCAATGGCGGATGTTGTTGACGGTTATCAAAACCAGGGAAGAACAGACGAACGTGAAACAGACGGTCTTGCAAGATGAAATACTGTACATAAGTAAAGGGCAGGATATTCTTATCGTTATGGTTAGGGTGTTACATCGTAACAAACTGTCGCCGTTTGGAAGCATAGGAGCTTTGGTATGTTACTTATTGCGTTGGTCGTTTTTTTGGTCATTCTTTAGTAATCAATCGTGGAATTATTTGTCATTACGCAAACAAAAGCCCAACTGAAATGTGTCGGTGATAATTGTGAAAGAAGAAAATGAGAATAATACCTTTTATTTCGTTTTTACCCGCAGCAAACTCCTCGATGGTCATGAGGGGGAAGCGGATGAGCGTGAGGGCCTTGCCCAACACACGGCGCTTGTTCTCCGGGGTCGGCTGCAGCTGCTGCCGGTGAGTCTCGGCCTCCGCCCAGCGCACCGCCGCGCCGAACAGACGCACCTCCCTCACGCCCAGAGTGTCCCGCTCCAACACCGCCACCAACGTGTCTGCAGGGAAGACGCGGAGAGTCGTTTACGAGTCGGTCCGACTGGACAGCCGTTAATGCAGCTGGGTTATTTCAAAAGACGTGGGAATCCCCACGGAGACAGGTGCTCGGCTAAAACGCTACGGTACCCAGGTCTATGTCGGTGAAGCCCTCTGCAGCCAGGGCGTCGCCGGTGTTCTTGTCGATGCTCTCCAGACAGAGGCTCGCCAGTTGTGGCTCGTCAAACAAACGGGCCTGAAAAGATATGAATGAATAATAATACTATAATAATACTTAAAAAAAAAAAAAAAGGTATTGTAGAAATCGTTAGAAATGCCATAGCCATCCGTAAACTATCAGGTTAAGAGTTAAATGCTGTTCTGTGAGAATATCGGTTTCGAGTTGACCCTGCCTGTGTGCCCAAATTAAGATTTTAGACGGCTCGCTGCTCATTTCTGACCAATCAGGGCAATCCCTCCGTGATTGGAGAATTAGGTAGGCAGTAGGCGGTATGTTATGAAAATCAAAAAGATATATACTAGCTCACAGCAGGATTAAGGGCAATGGAATCGTGGCTGCATTAGCAACAAAACAAAAAACAACTCTGAAAGATGAGATTATGGACTTTTTACTCAGTAAACCTGAAGCAAAGGGAATAATCAAAAGAAACGTCATTAAAGAATAGGCAGCACGGTTGGGATACAGCTAACAAACGACGACACCTATATGCAGTACAGCCGCAAACTAGCTACAGCGAGGACTGCTAAAAAAGGAGCACTAAAGTGGAGAATATATTAACCAGATTGAGGGCAGAACACACCAGACTTAATAAAACACTGCACTTCATAAAGCAAAACATCCATCAGGATTATGTGAGCACTGTCAAGTAGAGGAAACGTTGGAGCATGTGATATTTTCCTTGCCAGAAGCACTCTCGAGAACAAGAAGGAATAACGAGGGACATCGGGAAACTTGGCGTGGCAGAGCAGAGGCTTAAAAAAAAATGTATTTGACATCTGGTTAGGGAGACTATTCAATAATTTGAAAGAAACTGAATGTAGAAATGTCAGGGACATTTTGGATAAGGGGCTTTATAACTCTGGTCCACACTCCAACATAGTAGCTGCTGGTAGTGCTTGGCCTTTCTTTTGGGATGTTTTAGTCTCTCTCTCTCTCTCTCTCATTGTAACAGCTTTAACTTTTTTAGCATTTGCATTCAACTGTGGGAATGTTTGTCAACCATAGAAAGGGATTTTGATTTCAAGGTACTGCAGGTTGATTCTACCTGTGTTAGCAACATGAAAGCATTATCAGCTCTCAGATTCTTCTTGAGGAATTCCACGCAGTGTGCCTCCAGGGCAGGAACGGCGTACTTCTTGGCCGTATACAAGGTAGTCATCACCGTCTCGGGCCCTATCTGGACCTCATCAGAATACAAAAACCTGTAGTAGGAGAGACCAGAAAATGTAAATGTTCAGTCAGTTGCATGGCTGTATGCACGGATCACCGGATTCAATCATTTCTCATATATATTCATATTCATCATATGTTCTACCTGCATTTGATAAATGCCGCCATAGGTTACCGATTGGACATCAATACAACACGCTAATTCACAAGCGAACCCCCCAAGACAATGCTATAACACGGTCAGCCCGGCGCATGACTATGATTGCTACGTCACACAACCGAGCAGAAGCAGACACATGGCAGAGAGAGAGGCTTTGCTTACTTCAGCAGGGCGAGGAAAGCAGCCGGCTCCACGTCGGGCAGCTCGATTTCCGTGGAGGTTGTGGCCATCCCACCGTTAAACATGGCATCAAACACTGCACTGCCGACTGCCAGGACAAACCTGACGTTGAAGAGGAAGGGGTATCAATTAGACCCGCGATATGTCGTATGATATGGTCGATGTGGAAAAAGTTTAAAATACGCACCTGTGAGCAGGTATCCTCTGAACACCCATTCCTTTGCCGACTAAAAAATGGACGTCGCTGAGCACTTCGTTGTTAAAGAGGAAGGCGAACCTCTCCTTTACGGTGCTTTTTGTTGCCTGCCAGTTGTACACGGGCTCTCGGTACACCAGGACAGACGCCGGGGTGGCCGACAGCGACGAATGAGTAGACTGCGCCGCCGCCGAGGAGGACGCATTGGACGCTGCAGAAGTCATGTTGGACGCCAGAGGGGCCATGGCCCCTGCACCGTGAGCCTGCTGCTGGGTTGAGTTCTGCGCATTCGGTTGAGCTCCGGCCGCAAGGCCGTTGCTTTCGCCGTCGCCAGGCCCGACTTGGGGGTTGGGGCGCCGCGGCGTCCCCTGGGCCCCGCCGTTCACACCGACCGATCCACCGTTAGACGTAGGCATTGAAAATACACTGTTGCTGGGCTGCCCATTCCCGACAGAGCCTTGACCGGAAAAATTAAGACATGGAGGTCTGCCACTGTTGTCTCCGGCAGCCATCTTGAACCTGACAGCTTTATTCGAGGGGAGGGGCGGTGACGCAGGCGTAAACAAAACACTTCGTCGCGAGACTCTCTCGTAGTGTTTGAGTCCTGCGTTATCTTTGCTGCCCCCGGTGGACGGTTACTCTAACTACAACCCACGGCTCCAGCTGTGCTCCGCGGTGAATGAACTAACCCAACTTTTGTGTCCACTGTTACATACTTAAGATGGCCTTAATGCAGTACCTCAAACTACTGTTTATCCTTTTTACATTTCAGTTATACTGAAATGACATGCCTAATGGTAGGCATCCTTGTATAGTGTCTGCCGAAACAATACATATAATACATTAACAGATATAAGGATTACACACCACTCCACACGAATGAATAGCCTACCACTTATTTTACACACTACCATACACAAACACAAATAGGCTTGTGATCGAACGACCTTTGGCCATGTGTTCCAAATTCTGGTATAGGAAGACTCTGGAAGCAGAATCAACATACCTATAACATCACACGGGCTGCCTCTATGGCTGGGCCATCTCAATCCGCTGCTCATTGGAAGAGAAAAGACCCCCCCCTGGTGGTGACTGACGAGGCCATGCATTCAGTGTCTGCCCTGCTGGTTACGCTCCTGCGAAGACCCATCAGACTGACAGCAATGCAGCTGGTGGGTTGTGAAACAACTTCAAGGTTCCCAAGTGCAAGTGTGTCTTTACAAGGCTTTTTTAAATGGCCATTGTGCCCCCATATAGTGTCTGTGGTGGATGCAGTCATGCGAGGCCAGACACCATGGCCAGGTCCATTAAAGGAGGACTTTTCAACGTTCGCATTTCTTTACATTTATATATATATATATGTATATTAATGAATCATTGTTTTTGATTCAGCCCTAAGAAATATATATATAAATTATATATATATATATATATATATATATATATATATATATATATATATATATATATGTATTTATTTATATTTTTATATATATATATATATATATATATATATATATATATATATATATATATATATTAATTCAGCCCTAGGAAATATATATATTTCTTAGGGCTGAATCAAAAACAAGGATTCATTAATAGACTATACTTTCCACAAATATTTAACTTAAACTACAAACCATTCTCAATGTTATTTTATAATTAAATATAATTATATAATTATTTGGCATTATATTCAATTGACAATAATAGCAGATAAATGCTAAATTAAATCCTTATTTAAACTCTCCATCTATTCACCGGAGTGGTGTGTTCCTCGCGCGGCTCCACGGGGCCCCGCTGCCTGCTTCTCGTCAACACTCAACATTGACGTCACGCGGCGCGCGGGGAGCTGTCCTCGCGGATGTGGTTCTGAAACAAGATGGCTGTGCGCGCAAAAGGAGAGGAGGAGGAGGAGAAGAGCTACTAAAAGCCATGCAATAAAAGGGGGAAAAAAAGAGTAATTCAATGAGCCGGTTGGGTTTCCTTGTGTTGTAATTATCGGGGCCACGATTGAGTATTATTGGCCGCCCGGGAGAAATACAGAGGAACAATCGGGACGGGAAGAAACAAATCACGGAGGACCGTGGGACTCAGTAGCGGACAGGGGGACGTTTACGCCACTATCAGAGATGTCCCTGTTATGTGTGGGAGGTGAGTAGTCTAATATATATATATACATACATACATACATACATACAGTATATATATATTATAATATATCATATTAGGCACATATTGTCACAACGCTGCTGGTCGTTGATCATGTGCCATGTCTCACACATTGAGTCTAGTAGGATTTCCGCTTGTCAGAAGACGCCGAGCAGACGGTTTAATGTGCTGAATAGTCAATAAATGTTGATGGTTTTAATACTAACATTAACGACACGTTGGGATAGCATGTAGCCCGGTGGTATCGAGGAAATACTCCACGCCACCGACAGACAGACAGACACACCGTTGCCGAACTACTCTGTCACAATGCACTTTTATTAATTGTTTCATTCTCGTGTCGAAAGATATGAGCTACAGGATACGAATACGAATGTTCGTTGGCATGTTGTAGTTTTTAGCTGCACTTCATAAACCATCATATTGCTTTTAAATTGGGGGCTTGGTGCTTGCCTGTGGGCATGCTTATTCGTGTCTCGGTGGCAGGCGGTGCTCAATGGTGAATCCCTTTACTATGTGTCATCTAGCTAGCTGGTTCATTCATGCGTGGGCAGCAGCGGTTGTCGGAGGAAGCCCCTCTTTTTTTTTCTTTTTCGCCGCTGCACCACCACCACCACCACCACCACCCACTACCACCACCACCACTATCACCACCATCACCACCCACTACCACCACCACCACCACCACCACCACCACCACCACCACCACCACCACCCACTACCACTATCACCACCACCACCACCATCACCACCCACTATCACCACCACCACCACCACCACCACTGCCGTCTCACCGCTCTGAGTCGTGAGGGATATCTATGAGGGGGCTCTCTGAATGCCGGGGGTGTGCTGCTGTGCGCGTCACACACATTTTTTTTTCTCTCTTTCCTATCCAGAGAATATGACATTTCCCAGAAGCGATGCGTCACGTCGCCCTTTCTCATTCAAAGAACACCCCCTACCCCCCTGCACCCCCCCCCCCACACACACACACACACACGAATATTCCCGCTCAACCTGATGAATAAGGCTACGCTACGCCGGGGTGCCTTATCAATAAATTACTCTCCGGGATCCGCCCACAGACGTTGCTCAGTTGAGCTGTAATCTTGATGTCATTAGTGCGTAGTGTTATTCATTCATAAACACTGGCTGTTGGTCTCAGTGTCGTGGACTATAGGAGACTTGGCCAAGAGCCACCCCCCTCCTCCCTTCTTCCTCTTTTATTATTACACTATTCACAGGCTTAACCTGTCTGACTCAGGCTATTCCTGGCCTCCCCAGCACTGTCAGCCCATTCAATAGGCTCAATTCGGTCAAGCGTCCCATTGTTAAAAAGACGGAAATAGTTAGCCAACATGTGTTGACATAACACGCCTCAGTCTGAGTCAAAGTGTCGACAGACACTAATCACACGCCCGAGAGCATGCGTGCGTATATTATCTATTATACTCTCCATACACATGCATTACGTCCCACATACTCACATATTTGTGTGTTGGTCCATAGATGGTCTACTATAGACCCCTCCCATGGGCTGGAACCACGCCATTTGAATGGTTCCCGACTGTGCTCGTAACCTTGAGTCCTGTGGTCCTGTCCACCTGTGTCACACATGCTGACAGGCAGCCCAATGAGAGTGTGTGCACCTGCCAGCATCCCCCTCCCCTGGCTGTCTATACCCTGTGTCCTTCGCTGGTGAACTGTTCCCCGCTTTACTGCATTGGCCAACAGAGAGCTTTTAAAAAACCCAAGTTTAAATTGCTGACGCAATTAAGTGTTGTGGTTTTAACATTGCTTGCTGATGTAAGGCTATTGGTATCACCTGTTTTTATAATTGTAGTCCATTGGCTGTAGCCTGTTTGTCGAGTGCTAAATCATTAATTTCACAGGCGCTGCGGGTGCTACTGTATATCTATATGTGCTGCATCATTAGAAACTTGCTGTTTAAATATAGAAGGTCATCAATTACCACATCAGACAGATTTATGGATGCTTGCTCTCATTAATCTTTCACTTCCTGTCGTTTCACATCCAATTCCAGCTCTCATTGATCTTACTGGTGTACTAATATATTTTCCAGACCCTTTTCAATGGCGGACTTTTTCCCTTTCCTTAGGATTTTGATTTGTACATGACAGTTTGTTATCAAGCCTGGTAGACCAATGCATTTTTATGTTTTGTAGGGATGGCAGGGGTACAAATGTATTTAATTTGTAATTGCCAAGCCTATTTCTGACCTCACTATAACTGTCCACTAACGTCGCCAAAGTTTAACATCATTTTGGGATCTTGACCCCATTTCCTCACTGGACTAATTTGAGTATCTGGGGGGGGGGGCATAAAATAATTGCCTATAAAATGCGACAAAGGTCAACCACACTCTTTTTATATGAATACAATTATTCAATATTGCTAAGCATACCCTAGCTAAGCACCACAATAGTGAACACTGTTGTGGGTTCCATGTGAGGAACTTGTGTATATGTACACAGATGTGTGTGTGTGTGCGCATGTGCATGTGCATGTGAGTGGGCGTGGGCATTTATCGCAATTTGTGTGTGTGTGTGTAGACGTTTTGAAGCATCTATGTGGGAGAGAGAACCATTAAAAATGCATGCGTGAGTTACGTCAAAGCGGAGAGGTGGAAGGAGTGGTGCAGAGATGATGCACAGCTCTCTGCTTTTAACCCAGCTAATAGAAACACATTACAAACACCTCACTGGGATTTCACTGAAGTCACCCAGAAATACACATTGTTCATGTCTAAACGAGTGGTGTTTAATTGGTCGACAGGAGCATACCTTAGACATACTCTCATATCCTCATGTACCCTGTTCTCTTTCATGTCCCCCTATCACAACCCCTAGCGCCTAGTACGGTCCTCATACGATACACATCACAAACCATACTCCTATACTCCATCCTTCCTACTGTCTTCATAACCCAAATACCCCAGACAAATGTCCTGATGAACCTGATACCACACACCACACACCCTCTCACATCCTCATGTGTACGATATATGAGGATATGGCAGGAATAGTGAATTTGAAGATATATTCAATATTACCGTAAAGTAAACCTTTACCTACGGTAATATCTCATATATCCTCACATTCACGATTCCTTTGTATGGGACCAAACCATCTCTGCATGGTATCTTGTAGCAGGGTAGCAGATGGTGCAACTGTGTGTGTGTGTGTGTGTGTGTGTGTGTGTGTGTGTGTGTGTGTGTGTGTGTGTGTGTGTGTGTGTGTGTGTGTGTGTGTGTGTGTGTGTGTGTGTGTGTGTGTGTGTGTGTGTGTGTGTGTGTGACTTTCTCTCTCTCTTTCTCTGTGTTTCCGCAGTAAAGAAAGCCAAGCTGGATGGACCCCAAGGTAAGTCCAGGGATCCTATAAATAAAGTAGGCAGAGGCAGGGGAGAATGACTGCTGGTTAGCTGGCATTAATCTTTAATCACAGATGAGGCAGCTTGAGAAATAATGCTGAGGCCGTTCATGTTAGAAATGAGGCTGTGGGTAATAAGAACGAGCCTA
>CM051005.1:13712599-13730099 GCA_027704905.1 Muraenolepis orangiensis | reverse complement strand
GCTGTTCATATTTGCATATATAAACATATAATACAAACAGTACATACTTGCATATGTACATACATTCAATTTCATATTTTCCTTAATTCCTTTGTCTTCTCTCTCTCTCTCTCTCTCTCTCTCTCTCTCTCTCTCTCTCTCTCTCTCTCTCTCTCTCTCTCTCTCTCTCTCTCTCTCTCTCTCTCTCTCTCTCTCTGTGTCCCTCTCTCTCTCTCATCTCACAACACGCCTTACATAAGTGTGAATGACGCCCACATCACTGCAGTGTTTTTTAATCCAGGGATCATGGCTTAAGATGAAAGAAAGCTCTAGGTTCTAATTGAAGCTTCGAGCTTTTGGACCAGAACAGAGCAGATCCCCACACTGAAGCACACAGAGGAAGGCTGCAGTATAGTCTTCTTCGTCTTTGAACGTCTTAGAACAACCCATCATGTGACTAAGGAGTCATTACCGAGGAGGACTACTGACGAATACATCGTCCATTTATTGAATTGAACAGTTTGGCATCTGGGTGACTGATATCTGACAAACCGCCCCACATGTATCCCTTCAAAGACAGATAAGCCCTGATCTATCGCCACCATGGACATGAAAGTGGCTCACTACTGCATAGCGGACAAGAGACATAGAAGAAAGTCCTTCCGTGTCTCCTATTCCTATAGTCAGTCAGTACAGTGATATGAACAACAATATGACCTGGGCTAGGTTGGGGTATAGTGGCCGTGGCCTAAATGAATGTTCCCGATCGCCTGGATCGCCTCGTCCAGGTCTCCCGGGAAGAGCGTCCTAATGAGCTCTTTGTTCCCCTGGAACGTTTTCCTCGTTGCTTTGCACCAGCTTCTGGCCTGATCTCACTTTCGATATATATATATTTATATATATATAGATCCAGTTCACGCCCAAACACCAGCGTGGACCGTACTCACACTTTAAACCACCAGGTATGCTGCGGTCCTCTCGTGGGCACAAATACACAAAGACAAACACAGCAGTGGTGGACAACAAAAAAAACAGGCCCATTTGGAAACAGGTGCAGAGATACGTACCGGCAGGGGATAAATGTCACCTGGTGGTGCAGGCAGACCAGCTTCGCTCCGTTTTCTCGAAGAGATTCTCCATTTATCTCCCGTGAGGCTGCGATAAATCAGAGGGACTGGGTAACCATAGCGAGCTAGTTAGCTGCCAGCTGGAGTTTTCTTACTCAACTTATAATATTCACTTTTCTCTTTTTGTGTGTGTGTGTGTGTGTGTGTATGAGGGTAAATGTGTGGGTCTGTGTGTGTGTGTGTGTGTGTGTGTGTATGTGTGTGTGTGGTTGTGTAAATGTGTGTTGTGTGTGTGTGTGTGTGTGTGTGTGTGTGTGTGTGTGTGTAGCTGAGGACCCAGACAGTGCGGTGGACGACAGAGACAGTGATTACCGCAGTGAGACCAGCAACAGCATCCCCCCTCCGTACTACACCACGTCCCAGCCCAACGCCTCCGTCCACCAGTACCCCATCAGCCAGCAGCACCGCCAGTCCACAAACTCCTCCTCCTACCCGCGCACGGCCAACGGCCCCGAGGGAGAATACAACCATCAAAGGACCATCAGGTGTGTGTGTGTGTGTGTACATGCATTTGTGTGTGTGTGTGTGTGTGTGTACATGCATTTGTGTGTGTGTGTGTGTGTGTGTGTCTGTGTGTGTACACACATTTGTGTGTGTGTGTGTGTGTGTATGTGAGGGGAAGGGGGCTCCATCACAAACTGGGGTTGTGAGGACATTAGTATGTTGCCGACATAAAAAGTGGGTAGCTACGACTTTTATCAGCTAAAGATGCTAATTTGGGCAAATTGTATTATGGATATGATTTGTTTAGTTCAAGTATGGTTCTTCACACACATAATTATTATTTCTTTCTTTCTTTATTTATTTATTTATTTATTTATTTATTATATTTATTTATTATATTTTTTTTTATTTATATTATATATATATATATATATATATCATTACTGTTTATGCAGTTTTATGTTTAAGCTATTTAAATGGTTCAAACTAAATTGCAAGCCAGCAAAAGCATCTTTTTTCTTTGCAACTATAAGCTCCTCCTCCTCCTTTTTTTAAACCTCTGTTCCCAATCCCAATAATAGCCTCATTCATCAAGCAGTATATATGTTTCCTGCTGTTGTGTATTGTGTGTGTGTGTGTGTGTGTGTGTGTGTGTGTGTGGTGTGTGTGTGTGTGTGTGTGTGTGTGTGCGTGTAGTTTTCCATTTGTCTGCATTCTGGACACCCCTCGCCATTTTGTTCTGCTCTGTTTCCCACTGGCTGTCTGTCTACTTTTGTATCACTGTTACCTTGTATTGATTAACTATCCACACGAGGCCGGCCTATAAAAAGACAGATAAAAGCGGTTTTGCCATGGCTGGCAAGTGGAAGGACAGAGTGTTGCAAAACAATACAATTGTTTGTAATTAAGTGGTTGGTTCGGCGGTTGGGGCAAAAAAGAAAAAAGTCTTTGGGTTTAATTGAACTGATAAATGTTAATTCAATGATGACATCCACACGCTGCATTCAAACTCCATTAGCCCTTCGGTCAAGACAATCTACTGAGGCTTTCTCTCTCTTGTCTCAGGACTCTATGTTCCCATAATGTTGTTCTCTAGTTTCCACTCCTTCAATAATGTTCTCTTTGTATCCTCCTCTCCTCTCCTCTCCTCTCCTCTCCTCTCCTCTCCTCTCCTCTCCTCTCCTCTCCTCTCCTCTCCTCTCCTCTCCTCTCCTCTCCTCTCCTTTCCTCTTCTCTCCTCTCCTCCATTTGCCTCCTCTTCGTCTTCCTCTTCATCCTCCTCCTCCTCCTCCTCCTCCGTCTCCCTCCAGTCCCACCGGCAGCTATGCGTCGTCTGCCGAGCTGAGCCGCTGCAGCAGCCAGCTGAGCGAGGAGGACTACGTGGGGGTGTACGGTGAGCGGGACCCCTACGAAGAGAACGACTCGTACCACTCCTGCCACTCCTCCGTCAGCTACAGCAAGGGCTCCCCGGACTGGGACCCCGACGAGACCCAGGGCGTGTACAGCGATGAGGGGGGCTACAGCAAGGACGGCGGGGAGGAGGGTGCCCTGTACGAGGAGGACGAAGGGGGGCTGTACGAGGGGGAGGAGGAGGGCCTCTACGAGGAAGAGGAGATCATGTACGACGACGAGGACCTGTACAATCTGGACGGTACGCTCAGCGAGGACATGGAGCCCCCCTTCACGCCCACCCCGACGTCCACCGCTCCCCAGACGCTGGACACGCCCGGCTCAAGGCCTCCCCTGGAGAAGCAGCCCACCGTCCACCAACAGCAGTCCGCCGGCCTGCCACCCAATCAGGCCCCCAGCCAGGCCCATCCTCAAGGCGTGGCCGCGGCAGGGCAGCCACCCGCACCGGCGCAGGCCCATCCTCAAGGCGTGGCCGCGGCAGGGCAGCCACCCGCACCGGCGCAGCCCCCCAAAACCACCCAGCCCCCGGCCCAGCCCCAGCCTCAGCCACAGGCGGCTCCGTCCGCCACATCCTTCTTCTCCATGGCCAACCCCCTGACGGCTGCAGTCACCGGCTTAGCCTCCACCTTCCTGTCCTCCGTCCCCACCGCCCAGCCTGCCCAGGCTCACCCCCCTGCAGCACGTCCACCCACCCAGTCTGCTGCCTCCACCGTTGTGCCTCCCTCACACCCAACCGCCAAGGGTCCCCCAGGCTCCCAGCCCAACTCTTCCAATAACAACACCACCCCAGCCACAACCACCACCACCACCACCACCATGGGCCCTACTGCCACCGTTCCCCCACAGGCCCAGCCGGGTGGAGTCGCCTCCAACAGGCAGTCGGCCGCCTACGAAGACCTGGCTTCCCTCCAGGATGAGGAGTTCCGGCTAGACGAGGAGGAGATGATGGAGCTGGAGGCTAGAACACCTCCCACCCAACTAGAGGAGGATTTGGACGAAATGGAGGAGCGTCTGGATGACAGCCAACCTCCCACACCGCTAGAGGAGGAGGAGGAGATGATCCCAGAGAGGTAGGAGGAGCAGGACTGATGGTGACGTAGGAGAATCCGATCAACTGGCGACTGGCTGCAGCGGTCTGAGTAATGGCCTTTTCAACCGACTGTGTGTTTCCCCTTGTAGTCCTATAGAGCCAGAGGAGCCCAAAACGCCAGTAGACCCCGCTGTCAGGGCCAAGGCGAACTGGTTAAGGATCTACAACAGGGTTCTGGACCAGCTTCGGGAGGTAAGAGTCCTTGTCGTAGGCCCAGAAGCAGAACCTTGAGTCCATCAGCAGCAGGCTTCGTCCACCCGTGAATAACGAATCTCCCACAGCAGACCCCTAATCGACCCTGCAGGAATGAACCCACAGTTCAGGCCCTCGGCACCTAAAAACACACACATACACACAGGGGTGGCTGCTGGAGGACTCACCGTGGGAGAGTCAGAGTGTTCCAGAAAGCCATTGAAATATGCATGCGGCGTTGCATTATTTACAGGGTTTGGGAGTTCTACTTTGATAGTCCATTTCGCCAGACGCCCGCGTCAGTGAATGTGTTTCATATTACATAATTGATATTTCAAAAGAAGAAAAAAACCAAAAACATTGCAGGCTGTAAATGTTTTTTATTTTGAACTAGTTGACACTGTTTTGGTTTGGGTTGAGTACGCCGCGGTGTGGCTGTGGGGCCCGAAGGAATGCTTGTCTTATTTGCACAATTTTCTTTTGGTTTTGCTTGATTAATTTTCACTTGCATATGTTTTTCACGTATTATTTTGCTAGTCATGCGACACGAGAGCTGTTCTACATCTGCTTCGATATTTATGTTGATATATGTTGCATTGCATTTTACCGCACTTTGCTTCCCTTTTGTTTGGTCTGTTTTTGTTTGTTTTGTTTGTTTTTCCCCACCATTTTGTTTTCTTTCCAGTTTTATGTCATTGCCATAGTGGCACTCGCATGCACATTGGTCGACCGCAGGTGGAGCATGTGTACAGGTAGGAACAATTCAAAATGGCCGCTTAGGCGAACGACAAATCTGTCAACCCGTCACGCTACGTACAGTTGGGTTTGAAGCCTCCACTGCCCTGCTAAGAATCACTTCAAATCACTCAGTTGTCTATATAAAGTATCCTAGTAGCATTGGAGTAGTTGAGGAACAGTTTGCAATGCACTGAATTAGAAGTCTTTGTCAAACATGGATTGATCCAAATTGAACCATTTACTTCAGTAATATCCTCCTTATTGACAAACAAGGAAGGCACAGGTTCAAGAGAATACTGGTGACCAGAGGGTTTTTTGCTAAACTCTGGACTATTACTCTTTCTTCTCACTCCCTCTCTTCTCTCTCCTCTCCCTCAGGCGCGAGGAGAGCCGACCAGCTCCCTGTGGTTCGGTAAAGGAGGGTGAGCACCTGGAAGAACTCATGGCCATGGGACATATACACTGTATAGAGAGAGATAAAGAAATAGAGAGGGAGAGGGAGAGGGAGAGAGAGAGAGAGAGAGAGAGAGAGAGAGAGAGAGAGAGAGAGAGAGAGAGAGAGAGAGAGAGAGAGAGAGAGAGAGAGCATGAGAGAGAGATGGATGGATAGAGAGAGATATATTTATATATTGATGGATATATTTATATTAGAATAGATGGATAGAAAGATAGATTTTGATTTAGATTTGTTCCTATACAGAAGCCTCTTTGTATGGCAGTAGTCCAGTGTGTATTGAGCGGTGGTTGGCTGCCTTAGACACAACCAGCAGGTCATTTGTTGATTAGGAATACCTTAGGAGAGTAGAGCAGACACTGCATATTGGATAACCGCTAATTCGACTGAATACAAACCTGGCCCTTGGTCGGGTGTAGGATGTAACAGAATATGTTATGGAGCAGATCATGGAGAGTATATACAGTATTAATACACTTGAACAAAAACTGTTGATATTGGTCATATGAAGTTATTAGTTCAGCTTTGTACAACATTTATTGTTGATTTTTTTCTTAAATAATGACTTACATACTTACGGAGAACAGGAACAGGGCAGCAGTCAGTGAGTGCTACCATACTGTATGCTGTATTAAATATGACTACCTAGTGTTTAAATGGTGGCTTTATCTCTTCTCAGAATGGGAGGAGCTCTCTACAGCATTGACAGCATGCCGGACCTGCGCAAGAGGAAAGCTATTCCTCAGCTATTAGTCAGAGATCTGGTGAGACACACATAACACACACACACACACACACACACACACACACACACACACACACACACACACACACACACACACACACACACACACACACACACACACACATGCCTGCAGCTGTTTGTGACAGTGTGTCTACCGGTACTGTGGTAATAGTGCTGACATGCACTAGTCCTTATCGCGGACTAGGTGAATTCTCGTCACATCACCGGATGCTGTGCTCACGCCTTGAGCTGATGACTACAATGGAGTTTGCTCTGACAGGACTTCTTTATCCGCGTCTCCCCACTGTCACGCTGCCTTCCTGGGCCGATTCAAGCGGTGTGGCCCGGGGTTTGCTGACGGCACATAAATTAGACATTTTACATGCTGACCGAGTGATGTCAGGTGTAATAGATTAAGCGGTTCTCTTCCAGAGGTCACGACACCACCATGTCTGCTCCACTAGAGATTCACACACACACACACACACACACACACACACACACACACACACACACACACACACACACACACACACACACACACAAAGGTGCAGGCAGGCAGATCCTCACGCACGCACACACACACACAAACACACACACACACACACACACACTATGCGTGCATGACTGCTCACACGCTACCACACACAAATTCATAATAAATGTTATAATGCTAATGCTAATTAGATTGTTACACAATTAGTTTGTACTTCTGCAATGACAGTAAAGGAATTCTGATTCTGATTCTGATCTATCTCCTTCTTTTTCTTCTCCCTTCATATTTTTCACTGAATCCTTGTCATTATCACATTGTCACCAGATGGTAAGTACCCGTGTGTCTCATTACAAACTGACATGCGGCACTCAGTGTTTTCATCTAATCAGATGAACTAATCACATTACCGTCATCACATTCAATCATCTACACGTCTCCTGGGTTCCTTTTTTGCAGTCCCTGGTGCAGAACTCCCGCAAGGCTGGCATCACCTCCGCCATGGCCTCCACCACGCTGGGCAACGAGGAACTGGTGGGTTTGACCTCTACCGTGACCTCTCTCTATCGTCCTTCTCCACCTGAACAACGTTGTAGACTGCTGTCGTACCGACCCTTTCTCCCTGCTGTGCTATTTTATTAAACATGAAGACCTTGTCCAGAAGGGCAGCCGGATGCGACGTTTAAACATACATGAAACACAACATACAACACAGTTAAAGAGTAGCACAGATATATTAGTTAAATCATCTACAACTTTCAATAGTTTGTGTTTCTTTCAGTTTGACAATGGATTTCAATTCACTTAAGAGTGACCGGGTCCTGTAGCTCCCTGCTGCAGGCTGTTCCATGCCGAGGGGCAGGGGGGAGGGGGACATAAAGGCCTTGTTACCCCAACTCAGTGTGACTCCTCCCCCCGATGTGTGTCTGTTCTGTTATGCAGAAGAGCCACGTGTACAAGAAGACCCTGCAGGCCCTCATCTACCCCATCTCCTCCACCACGCCGCACAACTTCGAGGTGTGGACGGCCACCACGCCCACCTACTGCTACGAGTGCGAGGGTCTGCTGTGGGGAATCGCCCGCCAGGGCATGCGCTGCTCCGAGTGTGGCGTCAAGTGCCACGACAAGTGCCAGGACCTGCTCAATGCCGACTGCCTGCAGAGTGAGCATGGGGGATATCGGTTGCTTGGTGGCACTCTAGTGGAAGGGGGGAGGGAGGAGGGTGTTGAAGGTATCCAGTCCCATCTTTGGGTGGATGGATTCAGGGTGGATTGGGTCATGAATTTCAACCACAATACTGAACTAAACTATACAATGCTATACTGTACTAAACAATACTATACTATAAACAACACTATATACTATAACAAAAAAATACACAATAAAAAGAAAAAAAGAAAAGACTGATGGATGAAAATAGGACATATTCTTCAACTGTACTTATTTGGAAAAGATGAGGACAATGTAGGCACTAAGTCAAAAGTAGGCAGTTACATGAATTTGTACATGTGTTAGATATAGTGGAAGTTATGTTCCCCTCCAAGAACACCAGAAGCGCTTCCACTTCCTAAGACCAACTTAAGGTTGGTATGATTGACCTCCCTGTCCCGCCTTCTGCCTCTTCCTCTTCCTGTCCAATTAGGGGCCGCGGAGAAGAGTTCGAAGCATGGTGCCGAGGACCGGACGCAGAACATCATCATGGTTCTGAAGGACCGCATGAAGATCCGCGAGAGGAACAAGCCGGAGATCTTCGAGCAGATCCAGGAGGTGTTTGCTCTCGACAAGTCCACCCACGGCACGCAGATGAAGCAGATCAAGCAGAGCGTGCTCGACGGGACCTCTAAATGGTCGGCCAAGATTAGCATCACCGGTAAGATCCTTGATCCTTGAGAACCTTGATCTCCACAGTCTTATGCCTAACCCCCTACCTGCTCATAAATGACGATCAAGATCCAAACCTTCCTTGATTAACTTAATTCCCAATGTTGTAACGACAGTTTGTTGTTTGGGCGACAGGATAGCTCAGTCTGTTGGGATTAGGCTTGGGAACCGGAAAGTCGCCGGTTTAAGTCCCGAAACACCCGGGCACTGCTGAGGTGCCCTTGAGCAAGGCACCAGACCCCTACACTGCCCCCCTGGGGGCTGTTTATAAAAATAGCTGCCCACTGCTCCTAATACTAGGATGGGTTAAATGTAGAGAAACAAATTCCACTTTGTTATGTACATGTGTATGAGACCAATAAAGAGGATTCAATCCTCCAGATTTCTATGTAAAGTAACGTGGTTGTCTGGTACGGACATTTTGTCTGGTACGGATATTTTGAGAACTTTGATATTGCATACTAAATGCTGCCTTTCACATTATTTCCCGTCCCTTAGTGGTGTGTGCTCAGGGCCTGCAGGCCAAGGACAAAACAGGCTCCAGTGACCCCTATGTAACTGTCCAAGTGGGGAAAACCAAGAAGAGGACCAAAACTATCTACGGAAACCTCAATCCTGTCTGGGAGGAGAACTTCCACTTGTGAGTTCTGTGAAACAATAACACAACTTCTTTGTCAACTGCGGTCCTATGTGTGTGCCGTGCACTACAGCCCCTTTTAACTTTGTCGCACGTCAACAACAACTAAGTCTCTCCTCATGTCTCGCCCAGCGAGTGCCACAACTCCTCGGACCGGATCAAGGTGCGCGTGTGGGACGAGGACGATGACATCAAGTCTCGCGTGAAGCAGCGGTTTAAGCGGGAGAGCGACGACTTCCTGGGTCAGACCATCATCGAGGTCCGAACACTCAGCGGGGAGATGGACGTTTGGTACAACCTGGGTGAGTCCGCCAAAACACCGCTTAAAAGGTTGTGTCATGCACAGGGAGAGTGGACAGAGAATTCCACCACCTAGAATCGTTATCCTCTAGGGAGGCTTAGCTTCAGGGAATTCAGTGGAATGGATCAAAGTGAACACGATGGGTGCTTTGTCCATTCCAGACAAGCGGACAGATAAGTCTGCTGTGTCCGGTGCCATTCGGATGCACATCAGCGTGGAGATCAAAGGCGAAGAGACGGTCGCTTCCTACCATGTTCAGTACACCTGTCTGCACGAGGTCAGTCTGCCTGCATTTCCCTGATTTTGAATCTGTTATCTCTAGTCTAACCTACACATTTTATTGTTAGCGGTTTTTGAATAGCCTTATTGATTTTGTACCTTCTTGATTAATTAGTACTATTTAGTGGCTGATCTGATTATCTCTAGTTGGTTCGTAATGTGATCGGGTATCACTGTTGAGTGGACAAGGGTGTTATCTACTTCAAATCGATGAATAATCTCGTTGGCTACGACTATTTAGTGGACAATCTGATTGGCTGCTTAGTGGACTGTCTAATCATTTGATTGTGTTTAGCAGACAGCGTGTTTAGACTCAGTGGACGTTCAACAGTTAGAAGGACGTTAGTTAGCTAGTTCACCACCGTTGACACTCTCTCTCTCTCTCTCGCTCTCGCTCTCGCTCTCGCTCTCGCTCTCGCTCTCGCTCTCGCTCTCGCTCTCGCTCTCGCTCTCGCTCTCGCTCTCGCTCTCGCTCTCTCTCTCTCGCTCTCTCTCTCTCGCTCTCTCTGCTGGTGTTCAGCACCTGTTCCAGTACACCACGGAGGAGCAGAATGGAGGCGTGGTGAAGATCCCAGACGCCAAGGGCGACGACGCCTGGAAGGTGTACTTTGAGGAGACGGCCCAGGAGATCGTGGACGAGTTCGCCATGCGTTACGGAGTGGAGTCCATCTACCAGGCCATGACGTCAGTATCTTCAACGCCTTCGCTCATTTGAGCCCTCTGGGGCCACCGTGCATTTTCCTATGTGATTTTCCTGTGTGCAATTAGAAGTGGTAGCAATCACGGTGCTTCCTACTTTGTGTTTCCGACCAGCAATGCGTCGTCAAAATATGACATAACAGCTTCGCATGGCTTGTAAATTGTTTCGGTAGCACAGCGGCACCGCGGCAGTCAGATGTAATGATCCTGTGTGTGTGTGTGTGTGTGTGTGTGTCTCTATTCTGTTCTCGTTCCTCCTCCTCCAACTCCCTGGCAAACAGTCACTTTGCCTGCTTGTCCTCTAAGTACATGTGTCCCGGGGTGCCCGCGGTGATGAGCACCCTGCTGGCCAACATCAACGCCTACTACGCCCACACCACCCAGTCCTCCAACAACGTCTCCGCCTCGGACAGATTCGCGGCCTCCAACTTTGGCGTAGGTGTCCACGTACCACATGTCTCTCTCTTGTTGTCATGGCTTGTTCTACTCTGCTATCACTGTTATTCTAAAGAAGTGTTTACTTTAGAGCGCGTGAGCACAGCACACCCCCTGAGGGGTAGATATTATCTGGTTAGGCTGATAATACATAACCCATGTCTCAACCAGAAGAGGAACAGAGACAGAAAGGGGTGTCCACACTCAAATGTGTTTCTGACAAGTGGCCTGTGCTCCTAATTTCTCCTCTTGGATGTAGAAGGAGAGGTTTGTGAAACTCCTGGACCAGCTGCACAACTCCCTGAGAATCGATCTCTCCATGTACCGGGTATGTTTGTCATCCATATTATATTACACTATCACACACTATCATAATACTTTCTGGACTCATTACAGTAACTGCTGCAGCAGTTAGATGCTGCTGCACTACTGGCACTTCAAAATGCTTTTTAAATGCTTTTTGCACAATTCAAAACATGTACATGTCATCCATCAGTCACTTTATTCCTCTTTTTATTGTTATTTTTACTGTGTACAGTATTGTTATAGTATGGAGTTGTATAGTATAGTATAGTTTACAGTGTTAAATTGTAGGAAATCCATACTGCGGGAGGGAATGGGGAGTAAGCATTCTTGTTGCATATGGCAAATCTTAAGTCTTGAATCTTGAAAATGTTTCTTTAGGTCATCTCTCTCTCTCACACTCTCTCTTTCTAGAAATACCTAAATATATATATATACTGTATATATATATGCATATATATCTTTGTCATAGATATGACATTGAACATTGACAACTCATTTGTTTTGAAGTAAAAGTTATTGTTTCAATGATCTTGATCATATAGAGATATGACCCATGATCTGTAGTAGTACAGCCGTACTTCAGTGAGCGGTTGTGTCATACGATGGTGTTTTTTTTTTGCCATGCCATGTGTTTTCAGAACAACTTCCCAGCCAGTAGTCCCGAGCGGCTGCAGGACCTCAAGTCCACCGTGGACCTGCTGACCAGCATCACCTTCTTCAGGATGAAAGTGAGAGCTGCGTTCTTGTCCCCCGACTCAAATATGTCTGCTTCTGACACGCAAAATGCAGCACTCTACGCAAACACAGAATCTCCCCTCAGAAGTCGCCCTCTGGGCATATAGCTCGAGAATTGTGTTATCCACACATAGCTCTCCATGGAGATGTATGTCAGTGTGTGTATATGTGTGTGCTGTGCACACACAGCATATCATTCAATTATAGCTGTGTGTCCAGTTTGCTTGCGTGCGTGCGTGTGTGTGCGTGCACGTGCGTATGCGTGTGTGTGTGTGTGTGTGTGTGTGTGTGTGCGTGCTTGTATCAGCAGTGGCATGTGTCGCCCGGGCCTGAGACAGACGTTATAGCTCCGTGGAGGGACAGCCCATCAACAGGATGTAGCGTTTGTAAGGTCGGCTTTGACGGCTGATGTGTTTGTTATCTGCTCAGGTCCAGGAGCTGCAGAGCCCTCCGCGGGCCAGCCAGGTGGTGAAGGACTGCGTGAAGGCCTGCCTCAACTCTACCTACGAGTACATTTTCAACAACTGCCACGACCTGTACAACCGCGAGTACCAGTCGGACCCGGTACGTCTTTTCCTGAGAGAGAGTGTGTGAAAAAAAAAAAAAGAAAAGAAGATCAGGCCGGTGGGAGGCGGGCGGGCGACAGCTGGCGAAGCTCGTTCCGGTTCTTGTTCACCGTTTACGCTGCCAAAAAAAATCAGCGGCGCTTAAAAATCGCTTATTTTGTTTGCTTGTTCTTTTTGGTTGCCAAACCCCGCGAGAGGGGAAGAAAGAAAACGTTTCAGGTGCTGCCTGCAGCCTGAGGTACACGTGGTCCAGCGTTTAGAGGTTGACGATGTGTTTCATCTCCGGTTCAGTCCAAAGCAGTGCCTCCTGACGAGCAGGGTCCGAACATCAAGAACCTGGACTTCTGGTCCAAACTCATCACCCTCATCGTCTCCATCATCGAGGAAGATAAGAACTCCTACACGCACTGCCTCAACCAGTAGGTTTCTCTCCTGGTTCAGACCAGTTTAACCAGTCCTGGTTATCTTTCATCATGTGACGGCACTCAGACATTATGTTTAGCATGTCATACGTTCTATTACAAGAAATGTGTATTGCTGGCAAATGATAGGTGCTTATTTCTGCCTGACAAAAAGCCACTGCAAAGACATTTAGCACAACACACATTTAGACCAATGAGCTTCACCGCTGCACAATGCGTCCAATGAGAACACTCCTGTGAGAAAACACATTTATCATTTATCACGGTGGTATTTGATGATAACACTGTCGTAAAGGGCAGTAATGCACTAATGCACACTGTCGAAAGCACCCGATCAGCTAATAGCCGATCGGCCGATTTGTGTGTGAATGTGAGCGCGGCGGCAGCTGATGATAAGACGCTATATGCTCGTTGCCTCTCTGGGTTCTGTCTGAGTTCGCGCAAGCCTCCCTTTAAGCTGAAGCTGCTACTTCTCTCCATTGATTCCTTCACTCCCAGGGCTTCTGTCCCAAGTCATCTTTGTTTCTGTCTAAAATAGCGCAAATGCATGTGGCTTGCTGATCACATAACTCAATAACCCCACAATCATGGACAACTTTAGGGATTGTGACTTTTCTGTGGAAAACTCATCAGGGCTCGCGTCATTGTACCAACTAGCAATAGTCTCATAAATGTAGTGCAGTCAATAGAATAGAATATTTGTTTTAAAAAAATGTACATATACCACATGTCATGCGTCAGTGAAAGCACGTCCCCTGAGGCCAAAGATGTTCACACTCAAGTATGGATATTTGAAAAAGATCTATGCACATACTATGTGCTATGTACATACATGCATGTACATCGTTCAGCTGTGTGTTGAGTGATTAGTGCTGATTAGCAGTAGTTATTATCATCATCATCATGATATTGGTTAACCTCTAATGTGTTCCCTTCTACCCTGTCGCTCCACAGGTTTCCACAGGAACTAAATGTGGGCAAGATCAGTGCAGAGGTCATGTGGAACATGTTTGCACAAGACATGAGATACGCCATGGAGGGTGAGCTTCTGACATGCAATACGCACATGGGTGTGTCAGGGTTTCCGCTAGGATTTTTTCTTGCCGGTCAAGTGTCCGGACAGATTTTATTTTACCGGACAAATTCTAAACTTACCGGTCATGTTTCAAAAACAGTCTATATTACAAACACAACTATAATGTACACCTAGATTGACGAAAGAATGACAAAGACCTCAAATAAATTAGACTATTTAATGAACAACAAAACGAACAACAACGATTGAGCAAAACCTCGTTAGCCGCAAAAATCTATTTCAAAACACCTGTAACATCTGTAGTCCGTTTTAACATAGGCTACATGGCATCACATTTACCCTGTAGGCTACCAGGCAACTTTTGTGCTTTATCCTTAATTTCATTGCGGCAAAGTCCTCTTCTGCCGAGCTGAAATCAAAGGTGTCTAATGTGTCTTTGCAGCTTGCAATCCGCATAAGATCACTCTCTCCTCCTCCAGACGACTCCGCAGTGATGTTTTCAAACCATTCTGCAGGGAGAAGCCCCTCTCTGCTGGTCGCTTCACACGGGCAGAACACAGACCCTTTAGCCCGTGTGGCCCAGTCGGGGTACAGCTCGCTGAACTCAGAAATGAGCACTTGGCAAGCTGTCGCAAACATTAAAGCCCCATAGCCGTGGAGCGCTAACATTAAAGCCCCATAGCCGTGGAGCGCTAACATTAAAGCCCCATAGCCGTGGAGCGGCCATCACTGCACCTGCATCTCGTCGGGCGCGCTTGACGTCATGAGAGGTGCGGCAGCTGATTGGTCACTTCATTCGGTCACCCTTTCGGGGGGGAGGGGCAGTAATAAAGCTGTCAAAACTCAAATGTCCAGGATCTAAGTTTAGTATGAGCATTATTACCGGACATTTTGACCGGCAGGTTTTTAAATTACCGTTTTTTTTATCATTTTTACCCGCTAAAACGGAAACCCTGGGGTGTATGTATGACGTACCTACAGCACATGCATGTATTACACATATGTGTTGTATGTTGTTTGTTTTATTCATATACATATAGTGAGCATGTCCGTGTGTGTGTGTGTGTGTGTGTGTGTGTGGTGTGTGTGTGTGTGTGTGTGTGTGTGTGTGTGTGAGCGAGCGTGTTTGTGTTTGTGTGCTATAACAATGTGAAAAACTCCAAAGGTAAAATGGCATGGGAGCCAAGGGAACACAGAGAGAGAGAGAGAGAGAGAGAGAGAGAGAGAGAGAGAGAGAGAGAGAGAGAGAGAGAGAGAGAGAGAGAGAGAGAGAGAGAGAGAGAGAGAGAGAGAGAGAGAGAGAGAGAGAGAGAGAGAGAGAGAGAGAGGGGACCAGGATCAGCCGTGACATTTCCTTCTTTCCTTTTGGCCTTCTTTTTCAGAGCATGAGAAGCACCGGCTGTGCAAGAGTGCGGATTATATGAACCTGCACTTCAAAGTGAAGTGGCTCTATAACGAGTACTGCAAGGAGCTGGTCACTTTCCAGAAGCACGTGCCCGAGTACCCCGCGTGAGTCTGACCTTTAGCCAAAGAAATGCCCCGGTTCGTGCTTCACAAATTGGGCTTTCGAAAGGTGTCGCCGGGCGGGGCGTTGACGGAAGTTTACCTTTTTTCTCGCTAACAACGTTCAATGTTTTTTTTTTTTTTCCTCCCCGCCTCGACCTACATACAGCTGGTTTGAGCCGTTTGTGGTCATGTGGCTGGATGAGAACGAGGAGGTGTCCAGAGATTTCCTCCACGGCGCCCTGGAGAGAGACAAGAAAGACGGGGTAACTCTTCGTAATCTTTAGTTTTCGGACGTTGACATTCTCTCCGGTGGACTGTCACGGACTGTTTTCTTTGTTTTAAAAGTTTTTTTAGTTTTTTTATATGGTTTTCAGAGGGAACCGTAGACGGATCACTTTTTCTTGGCTGCAATATAATATAATTGGCTCGGTTGAAGTCGTTTCTTCAGCTGTAAACGATAGTCCAACGCAACTATTTATTAGTGCCTTTAGGTGCCAAAAATATATACTGTAAGTGGGCCGGTGAACACAAGTTAGCCGGCGATAATTTCCTCCGATTTCAGGCACAGAAATCCATCCACGGCGTGTTTGTATATATAAATATATATATTGGTTAACACAATCCTAAGAGCAAACACACCAACTGTTCTGTTGAGGCAGGGCTAAAGTAAAAGTACACAAAAGAATACTTTTTGAGCTTTGCGGGTGCAAACATTTACTCCTTAAATAGATGCCTGTGCTACTCATGCAAATAAGTCTCCGTTCCCCCCCCCCCCCTCCTCCGGCTGCCCCTGACTCAGCAGCAGCCTCGAAAAGAGACGGAGGCAGGTGGGAGGCTGTACCACGATCAATAACAACTCAATACCAAATGCAAATAACAAATAAATACCTCTACACACACACACGCACACGCGCACACGCACACACACACACACACACTCACACACACACACACACACACACACACACACACGCACACACACACACACACTCGGATGCCTATAGATCCAGACGAGGGGGGGGGGGGAGGGTCAATGCACAGTAAAGCGACTTCAAATACAAACAGAGTTCTCTAAGCTCCCATATCACTGGTCCTCTGGGTCCAATTACTGTCACCTGGAACATCTGTCCCCCCTCTCTCACCCCCTCTCTCCCTCCCCCTCTTCCTCCCTCTCTCCCCCTCCCCCTCCCCAACCCTGTGTTCCAAATAAAGAGCATCCCATCACTGGACAATGTTTACCTTTTACTCTCCCAAGTCTCCTGCAGCCAAGATCTCCATTGCTGCTACTGTGCATCTGTGTGTGTCTGTGTCTATGTCACCTGTGTCTATGTCACCTGTGTCATCATACCAAGCCATCTCACCCTCTCCACTCTGTCAAATGACGGAGTGGAGAGGGTGAGATTTAGCATCGGAGCGGCAGAGAGCATCTGCAGGCGTTTTTCCACACTTTTGTCCCTCGTGCAGCGAGCTGGAGATAAGGCTGAAAAGCGACCTATTACAAGAGGCCCTCGGCTCTAGACCCCACATGGTGTCCTGTCCCGATCACATGCTCAGCGTGTGTGTGTGTGTGCGTGTGTGCGTGTGTGTGCGTGTGCGTGTGTGCGTGTGTGTGTGTATTTAGTGCAACAACGATTGATTGAGTTATATTGATGCGGGTTCATATGGAGCTGCTGTAACATGCATGGTTTGGGGCCACCACAGGAGTTATCTCTCTGTGTGTGTGTCTGGGCCAATAATGTGAATGCATATACCTTGTTTCTATTCCCAAAGTGTCTATGGCACTGTATGGCACTGTATGGCACAGTATGATGAGCTATACCCTCAACCCCTTGTTGTCCTTTCACGTGACCTGTAGTTCCAGGTCACGTCGGAGCACGCCCTGTTCTCCTGCTCCGTGGTGGACGTGTTCTCTCAGCTCAACCAGAGCTTTGAGATCATCCGCAAGCTGGAGTGTCCGGACCCTCAGATCGTGGGCAACTACATGAGGAGATTTGCCAAGGTGAACTTTTTTGACTCTGTTGACAC
>CM051005.1:13600099-13707599 GCA_027704905.1 Muraenolepis orangiensis | reverse complement strand
TTTCTCTCTCTCTCTCTATATATCTCTCTATCTTTCTCTGTTTCTCTCTGTCTCTGTCTCTCTCTTTCTCTCTCTCAACAACCAATAAGAATGACAGTTATTTACACAAACAAACAAAGTACTTAGTTTGTTTGACCTACTCAACAGGAGATGGTTACTAAGTTCTTAAATGTAGTTCATTTAGATGACAGTTATAGTCCAGATTGTTATCCACTAATTCCTGACGCAATAACTTTGAGCCTCGCCAGGAATAAAATCGTATACAATATTCTTTGGGAAAACCGTGTTTACCTGGTACCACCTCGAACCGTCTTAATTGTACTTGTCTTGCAGACTTTCACCAGTCCATTTTATGTTCAAATGACCATGTGCTGTTCCCCTCTCGCTTACAGTCCATTCAGGGAAGGGGATGAGGTTCACGGCCAACGAAGACACAGCGCCGGAGAAAGGTACCCGCCCACTTCCTTACACCCGCTTTAGTTCCCAGTGCTGCACTCGCTGTGCTCCTCCTCCGGCTATCGGCTTCCACCAGACACAAGGCCGTCAGACTGGGGGCTCCTACATAGACTGAGGCTTTGCACCTTCAGTCGACGCCCCACCACGCAACACATAATCTGTACGTGTTCTTCCAGCCTCCGGGGTGGATGCGGTGGGAGAGGTGGTCATGCAGGTGGACGTCTTGCCTCAGCCCAACGGAGAGTACAAGATCAACGTCAAAGGTACGAGCTCCATCCCAAAACACGACTGTTTTCATTTTCATAATTTTCGCCAATTTTTTTGTGGTTCTTTGCTCTCGTTGTCCTTTTCTTAAATGCCCTTTCCTTCCTTCCTTTTATATTAATGTGTGACCATATCGATGTTTTTTTCTAGTTTCAGACCGTATACTTACACTCATATTTTTCCAAACTCTTTGTAAATACTATTGCATTGACCTTTATATATTTTATACATTTGTATATACATAGTAGTGCAATCGTTTATTGCAGTTTTTCTATTTTCTATTGTGTTTTGCACAATTTCCGCACGGCACTGCCACTACTTTCATTTCACTGCAAATCCTGTATGTGTATGTGACAAATGAAGTTCTTGAATCTTGAAACTTCCTTCCTTCCTCACTTCCTCGTCCTCCCTCCCTCCCTCCCTCCCTCCCTCCCTCCCTCCCTCCCTCCCTCCCTCCCTCTCTCCCCCTCCCTCAGTGGTGTCTGCCAACGACCTCAAGTGGAAGGCGCAGGGCTTCCGTCCGTTCGTGGAGGTCTACATCATCGGGCCGCACCTCAGCGACAAGAAGAGGAAGTTCGCCACCAAGTCCAAGAACAACGCCTGGTCGCCCAAGTTCAGCGAGAGCTTCCAGTAGTGAGTGCTTACCATCTGAGTCTTGGGAAACTTCTTTAAGTTGCCACTTTTGTCGCGCTCCGAGAGAGAGAGACAGAGACAGAGAGAAACAGAGACAGAGAGAGAGAGAGATATATATAGAGAGAGAAAGAGAGAGAGAGAGAGAGAGATATACATAGAATAATAGAATAATACATGACATGCAGCGTAGACCTACAGGTCAGAATGGGAACTGGGTCTCTATGTGGTTAGTGCACTACCTGGTTCTTAATAGCAACTGGTACCGCCAAGAGCTAAATTAAAGAAATTGTTTGCTGGTTTTTGTACCATTACAATGAGGGTAGCCTAGGAAAATGAGCAATGATCAATTCCCCTCCATAATTCAGTTTTGCTAATTAGTTTGCCAGCAAAAAAGTCTCCAAGGCGATTTGTCCTTCCTATTGACAGTTTTCTGAAAAGCCCTACTTTCCAGTGGAAAAATACTTCTTTTAGCAAAATTTTCAAACACACATTTTTTTTCATAATATTTTCTTGACAAAAACACAAACAAACCATTCCATACTGTGTAAAAACATATAACCTCGAGTCAAACACTGGAACACACAATAAAAGGTGGCGCTAGTACATTTCCCAGTCGAGGCTTGTCCTCTTCCCTCCACACCAGCCATCTCTCTTGCTATCAGAATGCCTCGGAATCCTCACGGTCAATTTTCTTATACAATTTACAAACTTATTCAATTATTCTAAATTAATTAAGCAAAAACATATAAAATTGTATATATATATATATTTATATATACTGTGTATATATATATTGTGATGGCCATATGCATTGCATGACATATTGCACACCACCCCAACACTGTAAGCCAAACATAGCTTTGCTGTCCATCAGTTCCATAACTCTATTTCTCTCCCTCCCCCCCTCCCTCCTCCCCCCCCCCCCCTCCCCCCCCCGTCCCTCCCCCCCCTCCAACTCTGTGACCTTCCTCTCCTTCCCAGCTCCCTGGGCACGGAGCTGGGCCCCGAGAGCTACGAGCTGCAGGTGTGCGTGAAGGACTACTGCTTCGCCCGCGAGGACCGCACGGTGGGCGTGGCCGTGCTGCAGGTGAAGGAGGTGGCGCACCGCGGAAGCGTGGCCTGCTGGATGCCCCTGGGCCACCGCGTGCACATGGACGAGACGGGCCTGACCGTGCTGCGCATCCTGTCGCAGCGGAACAACGACGAGGTGGCCAAGGAGTTCGTCAAGCTCAAGTCGGACCAGCGCTCGGCCGAGGAGGGTCGCAGCTGAGAGGGGCCCAGGGGGGACAGGGGGACAGACAGGGTCCTGACTCGGAATCAATGTGGGAGAGAGGAGGAGGAGGAGGGGGAGGAGGAGGAGGGGGGGGAGGGGGGGGCATATGAAGGTGACGTGTGTGTGTGTGTGTGTGTGTGTGTGTGTGTGTGTGTGTGTGTGTGTGTGTGTGTGTGTGTGTGCGTGTGCGTGTGCGCACATACACACAAAAAAGACTAAACAAATCCCACCCATGGGTTTGGGAGTGTGCATCTATGCAAGGGCGTACGATATGCGTGGTGAGTGGGGGGGGGGTGGGGGGGGGAGTTGTTACCCCTCCCCCCCACCCACCGCCCCCTCCCTCCCTCCCATCCTTCCCTCCAGAAAAACTAAAGTTGATACGAGGGCGGAGTCAATCACAGGGAACAACAACAACAACAACAACACAGTGTTCTGTTGGGAGGAAGGCGTGTCCTCGCCAGGCCCCCCCTCCTTCGTTCAGAGACGACAGTTATGCCCTTGCACCGATGTATAAACACTGCCACCGCACATTCACATACCACGGGTGCAACACACACACACACACACACACACACGAGCGCACGAGAGACAGCGCTATATTGTACATAGTTTTATCTGCATACATTATGCAACGATCCCACTAGTGGAGTTCTCTCCGGGGACACGCAGAGAGAGACAGATGTTTTAGAAGCATCACATGTTCAATCCTCTTTGAGTTAGCACTACTTATAGCCATACATTAGGGAGTCGATACTGCACCCAATGCACACAATCCACACACACACAAACATACGCGCATACACACAAGCTTCATAATACCATACCCCAACTTTTATATGCTGTACATTTTCAACGACGATGTATTATAATAAAGGAAAAATCTAGACAGCGCCACACACCATATTCATAGTTTGACGAAGACCACTTTGCACTTTTGCTTCTCTGACTCCCTAAGGGGACTTAGTACTTAACTAGCTGTATGTATACATGTCTGTCTGTCTGTCTGTCTGTCTGTCTTTGTGTTGCTTGGTCGTTCCATGGTGTGCTGTGGTGGTTGTGTAACAGTTGGCATAATAAGGACACACACAGATCTCCAGATCCCGTTTTCTCTCTCCCTGAACTCTAGAGTAATCCACAGAGACAGAGAGAGAGAGAACCCCCCCCCCCACCCCAACCCCATTCGCCCCCCCTGCCAGTCCTGCAACGTGCCACCACCGTCCTGCATGTTGATCCCAAGAACACTGTGATTCACTGGCCACCGATGTACAGACGGACGCCGCCTCCTTCACTCTCAACGGGAGCCTTGTATCCGTGTGCATGGTGCATATATATATATATATATATATATATACACACTCGGTATAACAGGAGGTATACTAGCTATGATATAGCCTTTACAGCCATGGAGGAAACGAGGGAACAGCGGTTTTGGGGTAGCCGAGCGTTTGAGTGTGAGGCCACAGAGAGGTATGTGTAACGGCCATATCGTGCAGATGGAGAGACACTTCGAAGGACACCTTTTGTGTGTGTGTGTGTGTGGAAATTCCTACAGAGCAATATCACAGTGTCACAAAACGACGGCATCTTCTCCCTCGCTTGCTACTGTCCTAAGCCCCCCCAACCCCCCACCCCCTTCTGCCATGAATGCACATTGTCTCCACAAGGGCTACTACAGGACCAGTAGACCAGGATGTCCAACACCACTCCCTGGTTGAAATGGGGATCGCGGTTTTACGGTCGGGAAAAATGTTGTCCGCGTCGTGTCGTGTCCACCCTCGAAACATCACAAATACAACACAACAAAAAATAACATTGACCGTCTGCAGACGTTTGGCCAAGTGACTCAAGCGGGTTGGGACGTGACCATAGCCTTTTTGTAGGAATATTAACATTTACTAATGCTAAACATTCGGGGATTTCTCAACACCCCCCCCCCCCCCTTCCATCAGGAGGCGTCTCGGCTGTGGGCCGTTCGGCTCCTGGGCTCGGGGCCAGTGGCGGTTGTGCGCCAACAAGCGCGGGGGTTGTTTCACCAACACAAGCAATACAGAGATACTCAGCCCCCGGCAAACAACGCTTTCTGTAATGGGAGAAAAACAAAACAAAACAACATGAAATGATGTGTTGTTTATCCTGCAAAATGTCCCCACGGTCCCCGATTCTGAATACACTTCTCAAGGCAATAGCTGCATTTCGTCTGTAAGTTCACCCAAGCTGTCGAGCCAATCCTCTGTGAGAATTGTTGTGTTGTTTGACATTATGTGTGTGTGTGTGTATATAGGGCTGATTGTGAAATATGTGTGAAAAAAACAGGCTCTGAGATTGTGAGCAATATATGGTACTTACTTAAACAATTGGATGCTACGCCTATGGAGTATCAACTGCAATATTCGGATCCGAGCGAAACCTTTTTCTAAATGTTATTTTGGATTTGTTCTTCCATGAACCGGTTGACTTCACATTCCTGCAGTATTCGTGTCTGCCTGTGTCATTTCATAAACATACGGGCGATATCTTAGAAGATTGGACAGATCCGATTTTAGCTTCTTCACCCAGCTTAAGTCGACCAGAACTTCTTGCTCAATTGAGAAATACAACAAACCAATTATCCTGTAATGTTATTGTATGCACAGTGGTGAAACCCCGACACACTGCGTCAACGAAGTGAACCAAAAACGCATCATTTAGCATAACGGCGTCGTAGAGGCCTATTCAAAAGGGATATGTTATGATACCACTGAGGAACGCAGTGGTGGAATGTGTGTAAAGTATTCATCGGCTGTCAAATCTTCAGTATTTTCTAACTCCACACACACAGAAATAGAGCTAATCGTGTCTCTCTGTGAAACCACGCTTTGAAGTTTGGACTGATAGAAATGCTGTACCTTTGGCTTCACTGGGAACTGTTGATTTTTTTACCAAATAACAAATGTTGTTTAGCCTTGTCTCTAACGTCACAAAGAGATCCCCCCCCTCAGAGATTTCTGGTCCGTGCCATCATTACATGGGTTGTACTTGTCTGGTCATGCCTGAGGTGAACCGGCCCTTTAAGTGGGTGCAACGTGTGAATGTTCCCCTGTCATTGAAAACTTCTCTGGATAAGTGCAGGCCACGAAAAAAAAAAAGCTTTTAGCTTGTATCATCATCATCTTCTTCATCATCAGCCACCCATGCTGAGGAAATGTCTTAACACAATCTAAAAACCCTTTTTTGTCTGAGTTTCCCAGGATGCACTCTGTTTTGGTTTTGTACATACAGGGTAAGGGTTAGGGTACGAAAAATATAAACCAAACTAAAACGGCAAAGCCACCATCGTGGACCGGCCTACACCCTTTACAGGCCTATTGCATACGTGGACAACCGCACAGACCCAAAACATGCGTGTGCACGCATACACACACACACACACACAAACCAATCTTTATTCAAGCACAAAAGGGCACATGTAAGACAGTGCGCGCGCGCATGCATGCATGCCGACTCGTCTCCACGGAGACCGTGCAGCGATGCCCACCCTGTGAATAAAAATAATTACAACTGCATGATGGGAACACTTTATTGTGCCAGCACGTGTCTCTTTGATGTTAAACCGTCCCGTTTGTCCCTTTCTTGGTCTTATTATTTTTTTATTATTATTATTATTATTATTATGATTATAAAACTATGTATTGACTACCCATTGAGCTTTATTTTTTAACAGCTTGTGTATACATCTGCAACCAATATGAATGTAGTGAGAACACAGAATTTGCATGAGAGAGTTATTTTCTACCGAGGTTGTTTCTTATCATTAATTGTACTAAATGAGGAATACGTGGAGCTGGAATGCAGCCTGATTGTGACCGGCTTCCTATTAAATGGACATATCTGCCACAAACTACGACTGACCATGCCTTTCTCTCTGCTTGTGTGTTGGTATGTGACACTAGGGATTCAGAGCCATGTTGTTGCACGGCATTTGTTGAGAATAACATCTATAAAAACACTAAATTAGGTCTATAAGGGCAACAGGCAACCCTTTTAATGTGCCTATTAAGAGGCTCTAAAATGGAGGAATTATAATCTGAACAGAATCACTTTTTTGGTGTTCTCTTGCTGTAATTGAATGAATATTGTACGGTGGCTCTGAAGTGCAAATCACAAACACCAATAAGAAAACAACTCAAAAAATGAAAACACGCACGCCAAATTCAGAAACCACAACGACATAACATAAAAGACACCCACAAGTCAAAATCAAACTCACAAGTCAAAAACTAACTCACAAGTCAAAAACAAACGCACAAGTCAAAAACACACCCTCAAGTCAAAAACACACCCTTAAGTCAAAAACACACCCACAAGTCAAGTGTTATTAACTTGCATACGTGGACAACCGCACACACACTACAAAAACACACCTACAAGTCGGAAACACACATACAAGTCGGAAACACACACCCACAAGTCAAAACACACCCAGTCAAAACACCCTCAAGTCAAAAACACACCCTCAAGTCAAAAACACACCTACAAGTCAAAAACACACCCTCAAGTCAAAACCACACCTACAAGTCAAAAAACACACCCACAAGTCAAAAACACACACACAAGTCAAAAACACACCCTCAAGTCAAAACCACACCTACAAGTCAAAAAACACACCCACAAGTCAAAAACACACCCTCAAGTCAAAACCACACCTACAAGTCAAAAAACATACCCAAGTCAAAAACACACACACAAGTCAAAAACACCCAAGTCAAAACCACACCCAAGTCAAAAACACACCTACAAGTCAAAAACACACCCACAAGTCAAAAACACACCTACAAGTCAAAAAGACACCCACAAGTCAAAAACACACAAGTCAAAAACACACCCACAAGTCAAAAACACACCCACAAGTCAAAAACACACCTACAAGTCAAAAACACACCCACAAGTCAAAAACACACCTACAAGTCAAAAACACACCCACAAGTCAAAAACACACCCTCAAGTCAAAAACACCCAAGTCAAAACCACACCCAAGTCAAAAACACACCTACAAGTCAAAAACACACCCACAAGTCAAAAACACACCCACAAGTCAAAAACACACCTACAAGTCAAAAACACACCCACAAGTCAAAAACACACATACAAGTCAAAAACACACCCTCATGTCCAAAACACACCCTCATGTCAAAAACACACCCACAAGTCAAAAACACACCCACAAGTCAAAAACACACCCACAAGTCAAAACCACACCCACAAGTCAAAAACACACTCAAGTCGGAAACAGACCGACACAACTACACACCTAACTAGTCAAAACTACACCCCCAAGTCAAAAACACACCTACAAGTCAAAACCACACCCTCAAGTCGGAAACACACATACAAGTCTAAAACACACACACACACAAGTCAAAAACACACCCAGAGTTAATAACACGCAAGTCAGAAAACACGTTTAACGTCAACCCGGAAAAGGTCACGTTGAACCAACCACCAACCACCTTCAGTCGGGTGGACACCTTTCATGTTAAAAAGAATAATAGACGCCCCCCCGCTCCAGTGATAGTACATCATAACTTAAAACATTCAAGAAAGCATGTTGATTCATATTTAAAGGTTTGACGTGCTTTATTAACAATTAACAAATTAGAAAACATTTGCATAGATTGAACTCGTGAACTGTAAAACAGTCACGGCACACAACCAACTAGCTCTTTCGATCCTCTTCGATCTCTCCCACTTCTCTCTGAAGATAGAATGATGTGAAATAAAAGTGATAGTTAATGATATGAAGAAAAAGCTTTTGCAACAATCCAAATATCAAATTGAACAAGACAAGACCATTGTTTTATAGATGTTATTCTCAACAAATGCCCTGTATGTAACAACATGGCGCAGTATACAGTCTACTAGATCTACTGTTTACAATGAATAGTATTTTAGAATACTGGGCAATGAGGTACAATAGTTGATGACATTAATAAAATGGCTTTGGCAACTATCAAAAACATCCCAAGACTACACGGACATGGTGTAGCCTACGAGGAAAAACATTCTGAATAGAAGGTCAATAATTCAACTTTTACTAAGATAAACATGGCTGGAAAATGATGTTCAATCCGTATTGCATTACATGAGTTCCATAACCGAATTCTAACCAGCTATAACTTTAAAACCTAAATAAATATTTATAATATATTATATATATATATATATTATATTATATATATATATATTATATATTATATTTATAAGATAAATATGGGTTAATATATGGGTAAATAGCAAGTATGCAAATACCGCAAATTTAGCACACTTTGCGGAAAGACCAAAGCGGTCTTACACAAAAATACAAAATACACATGGGTATTTTGGCGCAGGTTTGATCCCCCAGTTATCAGTGAATCCTAAGTGGGTGTTTGATTCTAAGTGTCTCAGGACAGGTGAGGGGATGGATTGTAATATCAATTAATACCACCGACCAAATCATAGGGGTTGTGGTGCTGAAGACAGATGTATTGGTTAATGGATTTGGAGACGTTAGTTCCAGTCCTGCTGATAACACTCCCCTCAATGGAAGCCTTGGCAAGTCTCTCGGTGGCGCAGTTGTAAGACCTGCAGGTTAGCATTTCTGTAGACCTGTGTTCGATTCCCGATTTGGTTGATATTGTAAGTGATGGTATGACAATGTTTGAACTGTGACAATGTATGCGGTTGAGAACGTGTTAATCATGACCATTTGTGATGTGTTTTGGTTAAAAATGACTAGTCAACGACTGTTGCAGCTCTCCACTGCAAGGCGATAATGCTTTTCCACTCAGAGCTTAGAATTGACGTTACAATTCACATGACATTGTTCATTTTTCAAAAAACGGAAGAAAAAAAAATGACATCGTTCCCAAGGAGAGAACTTTGAGCAGAACTAGAACCCGGGTCTGTTGGCACAGTTGTGATAGTTGCTGGTTTGCCGTTCTTGATACATGTGTTCGATTCTCGCGGAGGTTGCTTATGTGGAGCGCGTTCATCATGGAAATCTGTTTTTAGAAACCTAGCAATGTCCTGTTAATTGTAATGTCAATTAATACCTCCGACCACCACTTGTCTCTGTGGTGCTGTTGACTGTTCAACCGCTTTGGAGACGTCGGTTCAAGTCCCGCTATTAACGCTTTCGCTGGGAACCCCAACAACTGATGTGACGTGAATTGTAACATCATATATATATATATATATATATATATATATATAAGAATAGTATTTCTATAATAAAACATTTTTTAGGAAGACCTTGTTTTAAGTAATTTTATTGTGTTTGTTTTTAACTTTGTAGCACTCTAAGATTTTATTTTAAATGAAGTGCAATATATATTAAATGCATTATTATTATTATTATTATTATTATTATTAATAATATAAGAATAAAAAAAAAAATCGATATCCTGTTTTCTATTCCATATATAAATGCATGTTATTGGGATGTTTTATGTACTTATGAATGTATTATGTTAGAGTTGAACTTTTGAAAATCCTCTTCAGTCTTCACACCTCTTGTTTACTGTGGATTTAGTAATATGTGTTATAGTCATGATGTGCAACGGCAGTTACTACAAATCTTAATCTAAAGTAGCGTAAGCTGCGCTAGTAGCGTAAGCTGCGCTAGTAGCGTAAGCTGCGCTAGTAGCGTAAGCTGCGCTAGTAGCGTAAGCTGCGCTAGTAGCGTAAGCTGCGCTACTAGCGCAGTTTACGCTACTAGCGCAGCTTACGCTACTTTAGATTAAGATTTGTAGTAACTGCCGTTGCACATCATGACTATAACACATATTACTAAATCCATTACGCTAGTAGCGTAAGCTGCGCTAGTAGCGTAAGCTGCGCCAGTAGCGTAAGCTGCGCTAGTAGCGTGAATGTGTATGTGGCACAACTGTCCTTCCACCACCCGGTAACTGGTCGTGTCACTTCCAGCGTGTAAACCCAATCCTTGTTTCACCTCAGGTCGCTTGGTAAAAAAGCGTTGTTATTAATGTAGACACTTAGGTTTAATGTTTATAAAATGGGGGGGTGGGGTTGTTTATACGCTAGTAGCGTAAGCTGCACTAGTAGCGTAAGCTGCGCTAGTAGCGCAGCTTACGCTACTAGCGCAGCTTACGCTACTTTAGATTAAGATTTGTAGTAACTGCCGTTGCACATCATGACTATAACACATATTACTAAATCCATTACGCTAGTAGCGTAAGCTGCGCTAGTAGCGTAAGCTGCGCCAGTAGCGTAAGCTGCGCTAGTAGCGTGAATGTGTATGTGGCACAACTGTCCTTCCACCACCCGGTAACTGGTCGTGTCACTTCCAGCGTGTAAACCCAATCCTTGTTTCACCTCAGGTCGCTTGGTAAAAAAGCGTTGTTATTAATGTAGACACTTAGGTTTAATGTTTATAAAATGGGGGGGTGGGGTTGTTTATACGCTAGTAGCGTAAGCTGCGCTAGTAGCGTAAGCTGCGCTAGTAGCGCAGCTTACGCTACTAGCGCAGCTTACGCTACTTTAGATTAAGATTTGTAGTAACTGCCGTTGCACATCATGACTATAACACATATTACTAAATCCATTACGCTAGTAGCGTAAGCTGCGCTAGTAGCGTAAGCTGCGCCAGTAGCGTAAGCTGCGCTAGTAGCGTGAATGTGTATGTGGCACAACTGTCCTTCCACCACCCGGTAACTGGTCGTGTCACTTCCAGCGTGTAAACCCAATCCTTGTTTCACCTCAGGTCGCTTGGTAAAAAAGCGTTGTTATTAATGTAGACACTTAGGTTTAAAGTTTATAAAATGGGGGGGTGGGGTTGTTTATACGCTAGTAGCGTAAGCTACGCTAGTAGCGTAAGATGCGCTAGTAGCATAAGTAGCGTAATGATGACATTAGTGACACTAGTGACACGTTTAATGCTGGACCAGCGTGTGAACTTTGGTGTCGCGATGTGTTTAGTCCTATAGATGAATATGTTTTCTGAAATGATTAAGTTTGACTATCCTTTGAGAAGGTGTTCTGTATGTGCTTAAGAGAGTGAGATACATATACATAAACAGTATAATGTAAACTTACTGGAAAATAGAATATCAAATAAATATGGATATCGATTTTGACTTCCCAAATCGCAAACATTTTAGTCCAACAAAATTGTATTCCACTCACTTTATTTTTTCTATCAACAAACTGTTTAATTGACACAATATCCTCTTCAATGTATACATCTAAACAGTTGACATCAACCAGTTTGGTACATTACAACGACAGGAGAGATAACCATGCTATGTACATTAGAAAATGCTACCCTGCTGCTTAAACTGTAAATCGTAAAATAACTCAAAGTAATCTCAGATCCAGTAGTCCTTGATTTGTGAGAGGAGGCTTTTAGAGACTACAACGTGTCCTGAAGGACTTGCGGGATGTTCTAGTGAACCAATCAATAAAAACATTGTTCTTCGATTAGTATTGTGTCTGTGTTTTGAGGTAAGGGATATGGCAGTGAGGAGTGTAGTGTTTGATAAAGAGCTTTTTGACCAATATCTTTGAGTTAAAGGTAAAAACACCCACATGGATGGGTTTCAGTACGTTTTCCGAAATAGCAGCCTGCTGTGTCGTGATTATAGATACGTGGTTTAATATGTAACTTTCTCTCCCTGAATGAGTTGCGGTAACAGACAAGTGATGGAGAGGGGCACTGCCTCTGTAGCAAGCCAGAGACAGAACAAAAATATACAAAATCAATTCAGAATAGGCCTACAAAATATTAGCCCTGGAAATCAACATATTACTGTATGTCATTTTTAACATGTTGGAAATGGTTCGGAATCGCTGGCCTATATGGTAGCAGAAAAGTGGCCATGAAAACCCACACATTTCACCGTAGTGATACAGAAGTTCTGAAATGCTTTGATACTAGTCTTCTCATACTTTTTCAGACAAAGGCATTTTAGGATTGGCCATACATATAATTGGTTAATCTCAAGTCCTCTCATGTTTCAAATACTTTGTTCTGCAAAAACAAAGAACACTTCCGATGGTATAGGATAAAATACGATGTTTTAGTTTGTTACAAAGACATGTAGTTATATTTACAATTATGTACAGCTCAGTTCCACCAGTATCAACACATTTTTTTTCATGACAAAGCCTTCAATGTTATGTTATATGTACATCTTTTACAACAAATAAAATGCAACCATAGGACATGCAGAGTCACCGACGGCGTGGGTGAAATGTAAAATAGAACGGTGACATCATGTCTTTCAGCGGCTCAAATGTTGTTCTCTGACTAAATGCCGTACTCCTTTTGATTTGCTCCACTCGTACTTTGTGAGTCGTGGCCGCCGAAAGGATCCCGAGAATGACCCTGCTGCTTCCTTGGCATTATCTCTTGGCTCTGAAACGTCTCTTTCCTTCCGTACAGTAACCTGGCGGTGATCGCCAGCGCCGACACTACCACAAAGACCACCACAGCTATCACACCTGAAACCCAGAAATCAAAGCTCGGTTTACAGAGGATTATAACCAATAAACTGTCCCAGAAACCACATCTAATAGACCACATCTAATGTATCCCGAACAGGATTGTTCTGGATTGCACCACTGGAAATGACTGTGCGAACATTTTATCCATCACTCCATCACGCCTTTTGTAGTTCATATAGTTTAAAATCCAATATATTTTGTTTAGCCAAAACATTTACTGTTACCAATTAACTTGTGAGTGTGAATAGCAATCATTGTTTGTTGTTTAATGTTCGCAGAATGGCTCATATCTTATGCAGGTTGAAAAATCTGTCAATATTATCTTACAGATATAGAAATACTTCTAGAATACTATAGAAATGGGTATACTTTTAATTTATGCCCACCATTTTTTTAAGCAGCCCGTTCAGCAATGGATGAACAGTGACATAAGACATATATGCATATTCTTGCATATTTACTTCACCCACAAATGGGCCAGTAGCATTTGCACATTGTCACTTAACTTCAGGGAGTAAGGATAATTATAAAATTAACATTAGCCACAGTGCTTAACAAACCCAAGACAGCCATTAACTAATCAGTCAACAAGTGTGTGGAAACTAAATGCAACAACCAGCTCAACGAGACGCAACACAGACAAAACCAGCAAAGACAAATGAGTCTCACTCACCAATGATGTTCACTTAAAGACCAAATCCATTCTCCTGTCCTTCTGGATGGTTCGACCACCATCAGGTCATAAAGATGATCGCTTTTCAGATCCAAAATAAGTTCAAATTCCCTGCTCTCTTGTCGGTCCCAAATAGCAAGCACTCCCATCAGTAGAGCCTCTCGTGGCTAGTACAGCCCGTTAGCCACGGGTATCGTTCCCAGTTGCTACTCTGAAAATGGCGAACATAGCCTGCTTTAACTACTTGAGTCAGCTCCAGATTGTCAGGTGTTGGACGGCCTTTTTTAATTATGTCCATCTTAACATTAAATGGTCGTCTTGAAAATGGTTCAGACAATAAATCCGCAACGACATCATCTTCACCTGTTGCCATTTTGACGTAAAAAAAACAACGTAGAAAACGTAACACTACGCTAGATCCACTCTCGCGCCAGCCACCACCTTGCACCTTCTAGCTCCATATTGAGCTCCGGGGAAATCTAAAAGAATACGCCCATTGGCTACAAATCACGATATGATTGGTTGATCAAATTGTCAATCCAAACGTACGCTCTCATTCAGTCTAAGGGCCAATGTCAGCGGGAATACTTTGGTTGAAGGATATTCTTCCCAGCAACCCAGAAACATATCTGATTGGTTGCATTGTTTTTCCAACACAAAACCACTCAAATGCGTCGTGCATGGACCGAGAAAGACAAACAAATCAACGTAACACTGTAATATAACACAGATACGATTCTCATTTATTCATTTTATTTAAATGTTATTAAATGTTATTAAATTGTATTACATTTTATTTATACAATTAATTCGATTTTTTGGTTTCATCTGAGAGTTCCAGGGTCTTCTCTGAATACCTTGAAGGCCCTGACGCTTCACCACTGCATCACACTCATAGCATACTCATATGCTATGAGTGTGATGTTACAATTCACGTAACATCATGCTATGAGTATGCTATGAGTCATAGCATGCTCATTGCAAGTGGCTCATCGGCGTAGTTGTGAGAGCTGCATCTTAGTAGTTCTGGGGACAAGGGATCGATTCCCGCTGAGGTTGGTATTGTATATGATGTTGATGTGGTAAGGTAAATATGACGGTGTGGCAATGCTTGTACTATCATACTATGATGACTAAGAAGTATGATATATGTTAAGTTATACACAACAAGTATCACAATGTTGGTTGTATGGGGCTCAGGTTGAGTTTAACACATTGTATACTGTGTGTGCATATGGTAAGGGCTATTGGTTAGAATAAAAAAAAAAAATTATATTCATAGTTATAAAATGCCAGAGACCCACTAATTCATCAGTCCAAATCCCCACAAAATGGGGAAGCCACAACCCCACACTATGGGGAACCACACCCCCAACCAACAGGGAAGCCACATTCATACTGACGCCGCCATTCATACTCACGCCTCCGCCATTCATACTCACGCCTCCGCCATTCATACTCACTCCAAAGCAAAGCCACAACTACACCAGAACTTGAACAGGGGTCTCCAGAGCGGAGAGTGTTGCCGCTCTCCACTGCGCCACCGTGGCACCAACTCTGAACAACTCAGAGTTTATAATTAATTGACATTACAATTAGAATGACATTGATAACATCCAAAACTTAATTAGGTACCCAAGGAGAGACCATTCAGCAGAACTTGAACCCAGGTCTCCAGCGCTGAGCAGCAGAGACAACTCCATTGTACCAGTGAGACCTGCTTTGACCTCACCTGAGTTCATAATTGACCTCGATGGTGCCTTCCTGTTGGTTAACTGCTCTGGAGCCATGGGTTAAATTTGTGGAGTGTTCTCCATGGAAATGTGATTTTAGAAACAGAACAATGTCCTGTTAATTGTAATGTCAATTAATACCTCTGAATACATCAGAGGACTTGTCTCTGTGGTGCTGTTGACAGATCAAATGGCTTTGGAGATGTCGGTTCAAGTCCCGCTAAAAAGGCTCTCCTTGGAAACCCAACAAGTTTTTGGAAACTATGTCAAGCGAATTGTAACGTCAGAGCACATCATAGCCAGTGTCTCATTGGCGTAGTTGTGAGAGCTGCAGGTTAGCAGTTCTGGAGACCTGGGTTCGATGGATGATGTGGTAAGAGAAATACGACAATGTATTATGATAGTGTTAATTTGTTATATTTCTAGTTAGTAGTCATATTTTGTCATAATATCTCATATCAATCATCATAATATATCAATCCTCAATTTAATTTTGATGCTCATTGAGGTCGAAAATGACGAAGGTGATGTGTGTGCGTCTGTGCGGGTGTGTGTGTGTGTGTGTGTGTGTGTGTGTGAGGGAGGCTCTGTCGGGGGCCCAGTAGTCAGTAGGTCTATTTTCCTTCCTTTGTCATTCGCCAGCCAACCAGACCCTAACCTAACCTGACCCTCACCCTGTGTTGTGTCCGACTTGTGGGTGTGATTTGCACTTCAGTTCCACTGTAATATTGTTCTTGAAAGGCACTTGAAAAAAGGGGCTTTTGTGTGGACGTAAAATGTAGGCGTACAACTGAACGGGTGCCTTGTCCTGATCTTACGAGATCACATTGTTTCTCGCTCAGATTTTCATATCTATATCTATAGATATATAGATATCTATATCTATATCTAGATATATATATATATATATATGAAGGTGCCTCAGACAGAGTTCTGGGTTGAAGCCCCAAAAGTGATGAGTATTATTAGTTTAAGTATATATATATTTTTTTTTTTTAATTGCATAGACAAAATCATTGGTGTATTTAGTTATTTTTCAAACAAAAAGGTGTTGAATTGTATTGACTTGGTCTCAAATTGCTAACATAGGCCAACTCTAATAACTGAACCAATGGCAAGCGATAACACACATTAAGCTCTTGTTTCATCCTAAATAAGACCACATTCTAATATTTCTCCAAGAGCTTTAGACTGGATAGTCTTACCCTTGCTGAAGGGACTTTGAGGTCATAGGTCATATTTAATGAATGCAGCATCGTGCTTTCTTAATCATTTGGTAGCCTTACAGTAAAACCATAAGGTATCGTCTAGACAAAGCCAACACTTTTGTAAGTCAGTTATAGGGTATTCACCTCATTCAGATCCGTAAATTATAAATAGGGTAATTCAGCTATCATTTAGCCATAATGAGCGGTCATTTTCTGCATATTTATCAAAGAGATGTACATTTCGAATTCACTGTGGCCATGTCATGGTAGTTTAAATGTGAGAACATTTTAATCAAAGTTAAATATGTCTTTGCCTCGTTAAGCAGTTCTCACATGGCATTAACATTCAAACGACATGTTCACTTTTTGGAGAGGTCAGAGGCGGTCACTCTTCAAACTGTGCGCCTCTTAAGACGCTCATATACTGCCATCATGTGGTAGAAGAAGGTAACTGCAGCAGTTCATGACCATTCACATTTGACACTGGGAGCGAAATAAGGACAGACACGTTGGTTATTGTTTTACAGTAAAAAATGAAACCAAAAACGACTTTATTAAAGAAGCATAAAAAATAAAACTCTTGATACATTTCTTATAACCGTCAAGTCAGCTCAAATCATATGATTATACAATTTTCCAGCTCACGGTTAAAAGGTCCATAAACTTTCAAATAAAATATATTTCAATTTTAAAATTTCTTCAATAATTTTTTCTCATTGTTATAAATTGCCTATAGGTTGTACACAGAAATAAGGAAAATAAAAAAATGAAAAATAAAAATAAATTTGAAGTAATAAAAAGGGTCACATTATTGTCTGGGATATTCAGGTAAGCAAATAAATTGTAAAAATAAGATGTGTAAAAAGTTTTTTTTTCTTTTTCTTAAAAATTATTTTGCCAGCGCCTGGTGGCTCGAAGACATGCAGATGGTTAACTTACAAATAATGATACATGTTCTTTAAAAACTACACTTATCGTCAATTAAGTCCTTTAACCTTTCCAAAAATGAGATCCCAATGATTGTATTCAGGGGTATATACACAATGCAGGTCAGGCCTGAAATCTAGTTTGCTAACATGTACATTTTGGTTCTGCATACAAAAAGAATTAAAGCAAAAATAGGAGCGTGACGGGGGACGGGGAGGAGGAAGGGGGGAGTGTATTGCCCCTAACCGGCATGGCTGCCTCTCTGCGTCCTTCTCTTTCACTGGAGAGAGAAAGACCAAAAAGGTCAGAGGTCGCTAGTTAGCATGCCTCAGGAAACCCTGTTTTCAAACCTTTGGGAAGAAGAGGGGGAGGGGATACTTTCAGTTAAAACCCAAAAAAATAAAATAAACAGCCATCAATATGAGAATATTTGTACCTTTTTAAAAACGAGTAAGGCTCTGTACAGTAACCGCCAACAACATTCTCCCATTGGCCCAAATAAGATCCAGGTGCAACAACAGAATTAACATTAGACCCCAAAACGGCGATGCTAAAACAAAAAACGTCCCTCTCGGAAAAAAACGGGTCAACCTGGGAACAGAGTCTTCCGAGAGAAAGGCCCGGAGAAAAGGCCTCAACACAGACACTTACAACAGTCATTATTTGCCTGTTTGTGGAGACACATCAACACCCCCCCCCGCCCTCCCCACCACGACCCACCCCCTAAATCCTGTCTAAATAAGTAGTGAGAAGAAGAAAGATGCCAGAGTTTAACATTGGACCCCGTTTAACAAGGAAGGGTTTTCGGTTTGCGGTGCAGTGCAGTAAAAACAACTTAAAACGACGCTGGTGGACCTACACTTTCCCCCCCTCCCCCGATGTGGAACTACAAGTGTTCTTCTCATTCTTTAATGCGTTTCAGTAGGGTGGCACACACCCCCCCCCCCCCCCCCCCCACACACACACACGTGTGGGTGTGTGTTAACGCAAACAAGAGAACCCATTCAAGTCAAAGCACACCTATAGTTTGAAAACAACTGGACAGTAGGCTTATTCCAATGTTGGAGTGTGTGTGTGTGTGTGTGTGTGTGTGTGTTGGGGGAGTCCTCCATGTCATAATAGTAGTGTAGTAGTAGTAGTAGTAGTAGTAAACAGCCAGGGAGCTTCTCCAACAAGCACACAGCCTCAACACCTGTGCACCTGCGTTCGCATTGGGGGACCCCCCTGGCCACCGCAATATTGTAGTCTGTGGTTGTGGTCCAGAACCACCGTGAACCCACCACCCCACATCGCCCCCCCCGCTTAGTGTCCCCGTGACTCTAGGACAGAGGTGATAAACAACTCATTTGATCCATTGTTAGGTAAAATGGAATAGATAGATACATTAGTGTATGTGGCCCCCATCCACTCTGGGAGACCCCTCGTATTGATAGGGCATGGCAGGGGCCGTTCAGTAAAAGGATGTACGGTTTAAAAACAAAAACAAAATTAAAAAAAAATACTTAAAAAAAACAATCATCTGCAGCTGTTGGAATTCGGTTTCTCTCTCAACACGCCGGTGTCTGGAAGCCCTGGATGACCTAGCTACTAGCTGCCGGTTTAAAAAGGTTTGACAGTTGGGTTTTTCCTTTCTGTTTCTGCGTGAGCCTGAATACAAGGCTGAATGCGGAGTCCCGTCAGGAAGCCCTTTTTGCATCGGTTTTGGACTCACTTTGTGTCATGGCTTTGTCTCGTCGCCTCGACGGGGCTGATTCTCAGGGTCGCTTTGAGTGGCAGGCCTGGCGACCAATGAGCCGTCGCGTCAAGAGGCCCCCTCACACACCCCCCATATGTCCACAACACGCAAAAATAATAATAATAATCAAAAAACACTTTTGGAGGCGGGTTACTATGAATTCACAGTAAAACAGAGAAAAATAGGCAAATACAAATAAAAGAGGCAACTGCCTTTTAAGGTGTTGCTCCAACTACATCATATTTAAAGTACACATGTCAAAAGGATCCTATACGCCATATAGTGCATAAAACTTGGCCATGGAGCTCTATATGGGGAGTCATAAACGGAGTCGTTTCAGAGTGCCGTGCAGCTTCGCTGCTCAAGTGGGGATGGAAGACCAAAACATTTAAAAACCAAAAAAGGAACTCAACTGTAAGAGCCTTGATTTCCCTTTTCTGTGGCTTTTTTTCATGTTCAATTTATTTAGAGGGGCTAGGTGTCGCAGCTCGTCGAAGGCGGCTCAGTTCCCGACCTCAACCCCTTTTCTACTAGTCTAAAGTGGGCGGGGCCCCTCCCCGGGGGCCCCTATTCAATGGATGTGACATCACAAAAAGCCCTATCTAAAAATCCTATTATTTTAGAAAATACATCTGCCATACAGCCTGATGAGTGAAATGTAATAATTATAAAAACAATCAAAAAAACAACACTGGACACCCCAGTCGTCGTCGTAACAGATAAAGAGGCTCTGAGAGAGGGAGGAAGGACTAGTGTACGGTGGATGGATAATAATCACAGACAACTTCACTATGGTTTGGAGGGTGGAGCAGGCCAACAAAAACAGACATACATAAAAATCGATAGGGAAGAGTTTGACGGAGGAAAGAAAGTCTTATATATATATACACACACACACACACCTCACGGAGGAGACGTCATTCACACACACACATACATATACACACCACACTGGGAGAGGATAGAGAGAGGGATGGGAGATCTGTCGTCAGGCACGCCAAAGGACATAAAGAACCCAAGCTTGAACACATTCTTCAGTGCGAATAAGACTTTCTCTACAGGGGACATATTGTCGTATTGCCTGATGGTTAAAAAAATGTTTTGCGGGGGTGGGGGGGGGGGGGGGGTGATGCATACAAAATAAAGTGGCATTCATTTAAGTTAATTTTGAGAATGAGTAAATTCATTCAGAGTCAACAATGGCAACATTTTGAGGGTTCTTTGTGCTGATTAAAGGAGGTGGGGGGGGGGGTATCTCTTTGTAGAGGTTTCCTTAGTTGCATTGGTCGAGTAAGTGGCTGACTACATGCAAACTCAGAGAAACCACATCACATAATGACAAAACACTACGGATGAGAGCGCAGCAGAATGCGAGAGATGAAAAGTTTTTGTTTTGTTTTTAAAGTTTGCATTCCCTGCAGTCAGGAGCGATCGAAGAAAAACAAAGGGGTGTGGGGTGGTGGGGAGAGACTAGAAAAAGTGTTGACAGCTTCCTCAAAAAATATCTTATAAGCGTATAAAAAGTGTCAAAATAAAGGCCGTGAGAAGCGGGCAAAAAAAATAGAGATCTTAAGAAGCAGGGATGGAGGAGACGAAGAGAGAGAGAGAGACGAGGGGAGCAGACGGCAGCAAACCTGAACTATGGCAGCGCTGCAGGGACTGCTCAGAAATGAAGGCCTGAAGAGAGATAAGACACTGGTTTCCGTCCACCTGTTCCCCACCGGGGAGGCGGTCCGAGGCCTGGCTGGCCGCCACCAAACAGACCGCCTTCGGTTCACCTCACGCAGACAAAATAAGTCTCTTTAAATGGATTACTATTATTGTAGTTGATATTATTATTATTATTATTTCATCTTGACAAAGAGTTTTCAGCAATAAATCAAATCCTTATAGTATGGTCGTCTATGAATGCAGTGGTCCATCCTACGTGTGCGAAGATCCTTAAGTGAGTGACTTCACCTCCTCCTCCGCTCGATGCCGTTGTTGTTGTTTTTTTTTTTGGCTCGCCTTCTCATCCTATACAGTATCCCTCTACCCCCTCCTCCACCCACCCTCCATCCATCCAGAGCCGGGCCTCTAGGAGAAGATGCGGATGCACTGTGTGGTGGGAGTGTGGCAGACGGGGCACTCCGATTCCGCCGACTGGCAGATCTGCCCGGCGCACTCCATGCAGAACAGGTTGTGTCCGCACGGCACCAGCGCCGCCGTCACCTCGCTCTCGAAGCACACGAAGCAGTCCCTGTTGGCCCCGGGGCCGAGGGCCACCAGCCCCGCCACTCCGGGCCCGGGCGTGGCCTTCAGCCGGCTCAGCATGCCGGCGCTGATGCCCACGCCGCTGCCGCCCTCCGAGTCGGTCGGAGAGCCTCCGGGCAGGGAGGAGGCCGAGCAGGAGGAGTAGCCGGTGGACGAGCCGCCGGAGCTGGAGCTGGACGCCCCGGAGAAGGAGCCCGCGCCGCCCGACTGCAGCCAGGACAGCGCGCTGAGGGGGTCGCTCTGGGCGCGGCGGGCAAGCGGGTGGTCCGGGGGCCCCGCAGCGGCGTCCTGGGGCAGCGTGGGGGACGTTCGGGGGGTGACCGCCCCTCCACTCAGGCCGCTGCTGTTCCGACGGAGTGGCTGCTGCTGCTGGGCGGAGCCTGCCGTCTTACCACCGCCGCCATTGACGAAGGGCGCCCAGATGTTAGCGGCACTGAACTCAAAGCTGAGCTCCTCTGAAGTGGGCATGCCCGGGGTGGAGTCTCCCCCGAAGGTGAAGCCCCCGGCGCTGCTGGAGCCGGTGCTGAAGGGACTGGTGGGGCTGCCCCCGTCTTTGGCCTTGCGGCCGGCACCGCCGTGGGAGCCGGCGTAGCAGTCGGAGTTCACGGCGCTATTGTGCGCATGGTAGGAGGCCGAGGAGGACATCTTGCGGTTGGACGATGACGAGGGTTGGTGCCCGGACATGGGCGGGGGCGGCGGAGGAGGAGGCGGGGGTGGCGGGGGTCCAGAGTGGTGGCCCGTAGCCCTGGACCACAGAGCCGCGCCGAGGCTGGCGCTCAGGGAGCCCAGGCCCTCCAGGCTGACGTCGGTGCCGTTGGTGTGGAAGTCGTTGTCTCCCTGGAGGTCCACGAAGGCGCCGGTCCGCAGGGTGATGTGGGTTTCGATCTCCTCGCGGGCGCGGTCCACGTTCTCCGGCATGCCGGTCACCTCGAACACGGGGTCCTTCTCGCGGCTGGGCGTGACGATGTAGGTGTGCGTCTGCTGCTGGATGCGCTTGATGGTGGCGCCCTTGGGCCCCACGACCAGCCCCACCACCCTGTAGGGAACCCGCACCTGCAACCACAACCGCCGCATGTTAACAGCCGATCGGAGAAACCAGGTCATTCACATTTGATCAAGCGGAATGTGTCTGTGCCGGATGATGATGATGTGCACCTGTATCGTGGTCTGTCCGGGCAGGTGAGGCGGCCCGGGCAGGGCGCCGCCTCCCCCAGTCCCGGTGCCCGCCTTGCAGCGAGACGCCCGGATCATGGAGAAGTGCTCGGCGGCGGAGACGATCTCCCGCTTGGCCATCTCCACGTCCTCCCGGCGGCCCGTCACGATAAACACCGGCTCCTCCCCGCGCACCGGGGTCTTGATGTAGGTGTTAGTCTTGGCACGCAGGGCCTTGATCTTACAGCCTGGGCGCAAATAAATGAGGACCGGTTATGGATTAAAACAAATTTAAAAAATTTTTGGATTAATTTAATTAATCCCCATGTTTGTTTTTGTCACTGAGAAAAACAAATACATATGCTATAATTGTTATAGTACTAAGGTTATACAATTACAATGTGTTGGTCCACGTCATCCTTATACCAGTAGTACACATATTGGGTTGTCTGGGCCTGTACTGTCTGCCATCACCAGCGTCTAATGTGTTGCGCTGTTGCTTTAAATGCAGACGGTTTACTCGTCACAACCAATAGGGCGCACGGTGCGTGATGTCATTCTGGGAAGCAGAAAGCATGGCTTTTTCAAACAAAGAGAACAATGCCATAACGATAAACACATCTGCGTTGGGTGCGCCAAACCCACCCGTTGAATAAAGGATAGAATATGTATTTAAATAAACCGAGAAGATTAAAAATAAAAAATCGTTATAAAAGAATATGTATATTAAGAGTCCCCTGGCAGACGGAGCTGGGTGCAGGGCGTAACACCGCCCAGCCCCGCGTTTACCCCGTCTGAGCTTCAAATTGGCTCCCGAAATAAATTAATATACACCACAAAAACCACGCATGCCAAACACAACACTTAAAACATGTCTGTGGTGGATATTATAAAATCGCGCTGAGCCACAGACAATTTCATCGGCAGGTTTCTTTTGTTTGGTGCAGGCTGCTAGACATGTCCAGACTCCGACAATCTGCCGCTTTGTCTGACCCTCTCCTTCCCCTCCCCCTCCCCTTCACTTATGAACCACACAGACGCTCCGCCAGGCCATTGTCTAAATCCGGCTCTAAATCACATGCAAATAAGACAAAACGTTGTTATTTTAGCGCTACACATCTCTTGCGCGGTGCCAATTAAGGCACAGGCATTGACTGCAGTCATCAGCGTCAACTCCTACCATCACACCTGGCCCGGCTGTACAACTTGTGACACCCAAACAAAGAGCCGCCTGCACGATCCTTATGGGAGCCGTTTATATAATCAATAAAAACCCCGCCAACGTGTGCATACTAACTAACAAACAAACAACACGCTTACCCTGTCGTCCCACGATCTCGGCAACGTGTTCGGAGCTGGGGACCGGAACGCACTCGGTCATGTTGACACTCCTCTTTCGGTTACAGAGGACGCCGCTTTGTTCCCCGTGGAGCATGGAGTGAGAGCCGGCCATGTGGTACCCGCCCGAGCCGTAGTATTCCGGGGACGGGGAGCAGGACGTGGGGCTGTCCCGCGAACCGTTGGGGTGCTCCAGCATCTGTAGGTCCACGTAACCACCACCCCCTCCGTTGCAGTTCTCGGAGCCGGGCCCCTGGGTCCCGTCGAGCGGGTCGACCAGCCCCCCGTCCACCTTCTCCAGGGCCATCAGTGACAGCTGATCCAGGGCGTAGCGAAGCGCTTCTTGGTGGTCCTCGTCCCGGGATTCTTGGTCCGTCTCTCGGGACAGACAGACCCCGTTGTGTTGACTGCTGACTACCATGTCGTGGTCCATGATCTCGGGGTGGAATAATGGGCTAGGCATGTTCCCGTGGATATCACATCAGATCCCAAATGTTTCAAGGAAAAACTCTAAGGGGAGGGGGGGGGGGGAAACGATAAGAAATAAAATAAAGAGTGGTTTACTCAATCGTATTAAACACGCAGTAGTAATCAATGATGTGAATGGTGTCTTTTTTTTAATGCAGAGGAGACCCCTAAACAGTGATGTTTTGGGCGCCCTGCTTTGTCTGTTGTTTCTTTTTGTCTGGAGGAGCCATCCAAGTTGGATGTTGTTGTGTCTCTCCGGAGCGGAGCGCGACCGACAGAATGTAGTCGTTCAAAAAAAACAACAATTCAGCCTCGCTTCAATAGCATTCATATGTTTATAGCCGTCAACATATTACAAATATTTTTGATAAAGAACAGAGCTGTTTGTTAGCTCCTGCTAGCTAGTCCCACACAGTCGGCACTCAGTCACGTTGCCGACCCCTTTGTTTGGGAGTACTCATGCTAGCTGGTTAGCTCTGTGCTGATAGTCGAGCTAAAACACACAAGTTCTTGGCAAATTCACGCCAGACAGCCCTTTACAAATGACCAACGAACACGGAAAACGGCATCAAGTTATTATAATTTTTTTTTACCTTGCGCTTTCTCGCCCTTCTCAGCACGGTCCCCCCACTCGCTTCTGGTCTAATTCTTGAAGGGAAGATGAGATGCAAGCAGCCAGCAGGAGGAGGAGGCGACCAGTGTGCCCTGGGAGCTAGCAGGCTAGCTAGCAGGCTACATTGGGGGCGTTGGGGAGAAAAGGTTTTAAAAATTAAAAAGGAGGTACACAAACTGTACAAGATGTTACTTGGAGAGGGGGTGTGGAGTGAGGGGGGGGGGGGGGGTCGTACGCCAACGCATGCCCGTGCACCCCCACCACCCCCCCCTACGCAAACCGGCTATGTGACAATTATTGAAATCCCATGCAGATATAATATAAATTACCTTTGAGAGGAGCACCAGTGTGGTGTGTTGCTGGTTCTGGTTATTCTCTCCTTCCCGTTCCCTAAAACCCGGGTCCGCGGTCTCTGAGCAGAGCGGTGGGTTGCTGGTTGTTCTCGGTCTCCTTCTCGTTCTTCTCCCTCCTGTTCCCTGACCCTGGTCCACCGCCTTTGTCTCGCCAAGCGCACGCCGCTCAGCCCGTCTCCTCCACACGGGACTGACGTCACCCGCGACACAACAATGGGTTCAAAGGCCACGGGATATACAAGAGCACATCATCGCGGCACGAGCTTATTTTTGTTTTTGTGTGTGTGTTCGGCTCGCCATCCCCTTTGGTTGTGCGGTTTTTAAATAAATATTTAAATTAGTATTTTTTTTAAAAGGTCGCTGTATTAAAAAATATATATATATTCTTACGTAATGTGCTGTATTGGATTTTCGTTTTTGGTCATGGTGGAGCGTGTTCCGTCAGGGCTTCGCGAGGAGTAAGGTTTTGGGGTTGGGTTGGACCGACAAACAAAAAAAAATTATGCTGCTCATGATTTAGGTCATTGTTTATTTTTTGATTGGAAATAACAGGTTCGCCAGTTAGTACTTAGACGTGTACAGAAATTACTGCCCAAAAAGACCCAACCAAAACAAGTTACAAAACAAAGGTTGCATTTATTTGACAGTGGCATAAACGAGGTACAGAGAACATCTGCGAAAACAAATCTTGGGGGGGGGGGGTGGTTGGTGGGGGGGGGGGGTAGGTGCAATCAAAATCACAATAATAATCACGTTTTCTCAGTATACATACAAATTAGTCAATGCCTGTTTACACTTATACAAGCACGATCATACATTAACAAAGATGTTTGGTTTATCCCATAAAAATGAACAACAGAAATACATTTGGAACACAAAATAAAACCGTTAGGTATTGGGGGCAAAATAAAACCATCAGGTTTTTTGGGGGGGGGGAAACAAACAAACAAAAACAAATTCTTCCCCGTGTAAACATGTTAAACAACCATCACATCAAAAGACATATTCACAGTAACTGGAGTGCTATATGCACGTAAACATACCAGTTAAACACTTCAAGGACACTTACACTTGCCAGAGAAGGTTGTAAAACAGCAAGACATTCGGAGAGAGAACAGTTAAACAGGCTGTTTTAGCTCACACTCAAACTGAAACGTTCACACACACACAATGCAAAGGCTCTCCCACACATAACTTGTGTTAGCTTGAGTTCGACAAGAAAGCGTCGCATCGAATTGAGCACCATCTGTAACTGCCGCCATTCTGAAACATTTATAGAGGTAAATGGAATAAAATGGGGTCTGGCAAAAAAAATAAAAAATTGAACCGCAGTCTACTGTAGAAAAAAACAACCAAGGAATTATAAAATGAAAGTAAACGGAATATCTTGAATTAAATGTCAGCTTCACCGTTACAAAAGTCTGAGGTAACTCTTCATGGTTGAAGTCACTTGAAGTCCTTTCTATGCAAGAGAACGGTGCTTTCCATAATAATAAACCAAGAAGAAAAGAATGTTCATTAGTACAATTTACAGTTTGTAATTAATGAAATTAAAATGTTAAGTTATTTATTCAAGATGTTTGACACATAATTAACGAGCAGGTACATTGGGATTTAAACCTAGAACCTTTCGTCCAGGAGTCAAACACAGCCTATAGGAGTCAAAAACAGCCTATCCCCTAGACTTTGCTGACCCCAATAATGTTTATGAGCATGCACTGCCGTCGCACATCCTATGCACATGTGCAACGAAGCAGCGCTCGACTTCCATGCTTACCTTTTAATGCAAATTGAATCTACAGGCGTCCTATTGGTCCACCTCCATGATGGTGCTGGCGTTTAATGATTTAGCCTCAGCGGTTCTGTCCTCCAAGTGAGCCAGCATGTCGGCCATCAAGGCCTTCTCCAATCTCCGCCGCACATTGTGCACCATGTCCTCCTGTTTCCTGTCACAGTGAAGAAGATGATTGATGTATTTTTTCCTTCCTCAGTTTGACCGATAGCAGGCACAGGCACCCATCAATTGTATCCACCTCAAAGGAAGTTGTTCCAACAGAACCAAAGCAGTTGTAGCCAATCTGGACTAAATATAAATTCAACCAGTGGTTCCATTGCACATCTATCAAGCGGCCCTAGCAGCGCTGTGCCAGCGTTGATATATGGGGTGTGGATAGTGCCAGAAATTCCCTTCGTCAAGCAGCAGGCTCACCCACCTCGGCCTATGTGTCTGTCCATTTGAGACTGAATTGATACGACCAACTGGCAGTGAGAGCAGGGAAAGACCTTCTTCTGCCAACTTTGTCACCGCAGCATAATGTAAATAGTCTATACATGCAGTTATATGTACAGCACATTGGAAAATAATGACCTCTGTGGCCATCCAGTTTCTGGTTAAACGTGTATTGTATCATCGGGTATATGTTAAAGAACCAGGCACCTGCCTGCATGAAGGCCGCCAGGGGTCATATTGTATACAATACAATTGTAGATAGCACAAAAAGAGGCAAAACCATTCTGTTCAGATTTTACACACAAAAATATGCAAAACATGTTCATACTGTATGGTACTAACTATATGGTATTGTATCGTATTTTGTATGATCATCATGTTACAAAAAAAAGTCGAGCTTCAGTCTCAAATGGTAAAAATCACATGGTCCACTTTGATAGTGAGACCATGGTCCATTTCATACCCATCTAAAAACAGGTGTCTATGCGTGGCCTACCTGATATCATCATCAGTCACCATGAAGGCCTTGCAGAGCGGCTGTGTGGTGTTCAGCCACACCCCTGGATTCTTCTCTACCGCGGACGTATGCTGCCCTGTGACAGGCTTAGGACTGGTGTGAAGTGCACTGGTGATGGCCGAAATCAGGGACCTGTCTGAACACACAGGGCCGACACCTGGAGAGAAAAACAAGGAAACGAGCCGTGATCAAGCCAAGGGAAAATAACACATTACCTCATTGTACAAAGTGCCACAGGGGAATGCGTTTCCCCGTCTCACCCTGTAAGCCCTTGGGAAGGTCCATGGACTTCACTAGCTCCTCTGCGATGTCGAAGGCATTCAGACCGCTCAACTTTTTCTCCCAAAACAACTAAGGACACAAACAAGTGGAAACAAAACTGTTTACTTCCAATCCTTCCAGAACGGACGCTAAGAGACAAATATCATTGCACATATATACATTACACTTGATTTATTTTCATGTTTCACAGAAACTCAAACATTTTTTAAATATCTGGAAAATTCAGATTAAAAGGAAAAATAGATTTGCATCCATTACTGTGCTATCTAACCATCTGTTTGTATAATGAGCGAACCTTTGAGTGACAAGTTTGTTCCAACAAGACTACCGGGTTATAAACCTTGCAGGTTAATGCCGTCTCCTCTTTAAAGCAACAGTTTATAATGCATGCTGATAAGACTCTGGTACTTCTGGAAAATATTCCTATTGACTTTGTCTGTAAGCTTTGTCCATCAAATGCAGGAATCGTACACATTGCAATAATGAACTGCGAGTTCAATATTCTGATCTCACCTGTTTTGGCTGTTCAAGAGCCTTATGCGGGTCCGTCTTCACCTTGTTGGTTGGATGATTTGTTACCTTGGTTACAGGCTGCTTAAATATGGACGCCGTCTGTCGGACTGGTAGTGTTGTGTTAAGGTCAGGCTTGGCCTTTTATAAAAAGGTGACAAAGTATATTTAGGAGTCAATTTATTTCAACGCAATTCATTTTCCAAACAATTAAACATTTGCCAGAAGAAGTTTTAAAACCTACCAGTAGGATAGGTAAAAAAAATACAAGATGTACAACAGATATAGAACATATATAATAGGATACATACATATGAATCGTCTTACAAGGTTACTTTTTTCCCACTGATAGTCTAATTTGGAAACATGTCTCACAGAACAAGGTAGAAAAAAAGTACAAGCAGAACTTTATTCTCAATGTCCTTCATAAATATGACGAATGCTCACCCTAATATGACTGTTGTGAGGCGGATGCTTATGCCGGTTGTGCTGGAGTTTGGCCGTGAGCATCCTTCCTGTAACAGGGTCAATGGCGTGCACTCCAGTGTTGTTGCCCAGACACCGTGCAATATGTGGTTTATTCAGGAATCGCTTGGTAGATAAACTGTGGAGGCAGCATACAGACAACCTTACAATCGTGTATAGCGTGTTACCTGCAGCGACGTTCAAGATTATGTTGCCACGTGTAACAAGTGCAATGGAATGCTTACTCCACCTATACTCCCGCAGTATGACTTATGTACAATTACAGTAGAAGCCAAACTACCATGCAATAGGCAAAAATGCATTAAAATAGTTATAAATAACAATAAGAACGATAAAGAACATAGGAAGTGTCTTAGTGGCACATTGACGACACAGTACAGTACAGTGCAGTGCAGTAACAAGTCCGTTACAGTCAGTAGCTGTGAGCATTCGTTTTACATGCATTATGTTAAACTACACCAAGTATACATCAGCAATGATTGGTGATCTTTGACCGTCGATGCTTTTTGCAAAATGTCCACGTATGTGCGTTAGGGCCCATCTAGTCAAACATTCATAAACAATGAAAGTTATGTTGCTAATCACACTAGCCGACATTAGCTACAACTACCGTGGCGTTACTAGTTGAGTTAACTATGCGCTGTAGGGTTGTAAGTGCACCTTCCGTTTTAGTCAACCCACATTACCGCATGCGAATCGTAATCGTTATATTATATCACTATTTACGGAGAAGTGTCAGTTAAACGCGAAACGCTCGGCTGTGTGTGTGTATGTGTGTGTGTGTGTGTGTGTGTGTTAGCTAGGTTAGCTGATAGGTCCTGCATCTGCATTAAGTAGCGTACGCGTTCGTGCACTTACTGCAAGAACAACAAAAAACCTCCAAGTATAACTTTTACAACAATTAAACATTTTACCATTTTCTCTCCATCCTTTCAGTCTGTTTTTGAGGAGGTGTTTTGCGATACAAAAAGTTGCGGTAGCGTAATTTATCAAGATGTTTAGGATTCCCCGTGTTGTCAGCTGTCGTTGCTTCCTTCAGTCTAGACTTTATTAGATCACTCCGCAACAACTCCCGTCTAGACTTTATTAGATCACTCCGCAAACAACTAACGAGCCGGCTGCCCTGTAAACTAGACCCACAATACAAATGATTACGTTCGGCTATCCGCGCATGAGTAGGCCTACACATTAATTTAAGGCATGCATGTTTGTAAACATTATTTTCAGCATTTACGAAATGTGGAAAGTAAATCCAAATGCATAAATGAATACACACACATGTATAAGCATGCAATTAAGGGAGCAGTGCATAATGCACTGCATTATGCACATGTTTATGGCTTTAACAATAGACTGTTAACCTACACAGTTGAAATCTACACTTATGCATTTAATAGCTGACTTATCCTAAAATAGCGTATAGGTGACTGGTGACACAAATGTACCCTGCAGGAAGCGGACTAGGGCAAAACAGGATGCATTTTAACATCATATTGAACCATATGTCCAATAAAAATTGATTGATATTATATTCGTTTTTGAGTTTATATATATATTACACCAATTAGCCTACAACAAAATGATAATATTGTATATGTAACATACAAGCCTAGTGGCTCTAGCATGCTCTAGCATCTGTGATTTTAACAGATTATTATTAACATCTGATATTGACCATATTGAAGTTTTTACTATGTTAGTATAAAGTTATTGTATAATGGTATAATTCTATCAATTTGCTTCCTGTGTATAGTTGCTGACCAATCAAGGGTCATGCAGGACCAGATGACCAGTGCTGCCATGGCGATGCCCCTAAATCCAACAAGGATTTTAAGGTAAGGTTACACCTAAAGGTCAGAGGCCAATTTATTTGAAATATAATAACTAGCTTAGCTTATATTGTAATATTTAGTATTGTAGTACTTAGACTGTAGTACCTTGTGTCGTGTAGTAGGCCTACCTTGTGTCGTGTTTACTGTAGTACCTTGAGTCATGCTAACAGTAGAACCTAGTGTTTACTGTAGTGTGTTGTGGGGTTGTTCGTAGGAACGAAGACTGACCGGTAGATCTCTTTTGGTCACACCGGTGCGGTGAAGGGCACCCAATACTGCTCCCACTGCTCCGGTCAATCTCACGCTCCATCGTCCCCTCACTCGAGAACAAGACCCCGAGATACTTTAACTCCATTACTTTCGGTAAAGACTCCCCACTTGGGGTAGACAATCCACCGGTTTCCTGCTGAGAACCATGGCCTCAGATTTAGGTGCAGAGTTGCCGCCCCAGCTTCAGCAATAGTAGCTTTGAACACTAACCACTCTGGTTCAATGTCCCCAGCCTCCACAGAGATGCCGGAGAAATTCTGCCAGAGGTAGGAGTTGAAGGTCTCAAGGACAGGGGTATCCACCAGCATTCTCAGTTCCCTGCACTACACGTTTTGACTTACCAGGTCTGTCCAGAGGCTTCCCTCGACATCTGACCCAACTCAGATGGTGATCGGTTGACAGCTCTGCCTCTCTCTTCACCAGTGTCCAAAACATGCGGTCAGATGACACGATAACAAAATCGATCATTAACCTTCGGCCTAAGGTACTCTGGTACCATGTACACTTATGAGCATCCTTATGTTTGAACATGGTGTTTGTTATAGCCAATCCATGACTAGCACAGAAATTCAATAACAAAACACTACTCCAGTTCAGATCAGATAGGCCGTTCATCCCCATCACACCCCTCCAAGTTTCCCCATCGTGGCCCACGTGTGTGTTGAAGTCTCTCAGAAGGATAAGGCATAGGGAGGCAACCCTCTCGTCCACCGGGGTAAACTCCAACATAGTGGCACTCACCCGGGGACTTGTGAGTATCCCCCCGCCTTCACGGCGCCTCACACCCTGAGCAACTCCAAAGAAAGACAGAGGAGTTCTAGGAGTTTAGTTCTAGAGCCAATGCTGTGCGTAAAGGTAAGCCCCACCTGATCTTACTGGTAGCGCTCCACCTTCCGCACAAGCTCAGGCTCATTCCCTCCCAGAGAGGTGACATTCCACGTCCCCAAAGCCAGTCTCTGTTGGCTGGGTTTGGTCCGTCAAGGCCCCCTGCCTTCACTGCCACCTGACTGGCAGTGCACCCGACCCCAATGGTTCTTCCCGTAGATGGGATAGAGAAGTGTCCCCGTTGCTTGTAAATTTAATGTCAAATATAACCACCCACCATGTCACAGCCAGCATCTTTGAGGCCTAGTGAAGTGAGCTAGTGACCATCAACGCTAGAGATATTGGTTTAAGTCCCACTGAGGTTGGTCTCCTTAGCAATATATATATTTTGGAAAAGTAAAAAGTAAATGTCAAATATACCTGTTCATAACCAGGATCTCTGTGGTGCAATGGAGAGAGTTGTTGGTTAAAAGCTCAGAGATCTAAGTTCAAGTACTGCAACGGCAGTTTCATGGAAACCTTTTACTTTTGGAAAGCCAGCAATATCATGTGCATTGTAATATCAAATATAACCACTGACCATGTTCAGCCAGACCCTCTGTGGCCTAGTGGAGTGAGCTAGTGACTATCAACCCTGGAGATACGGGCTGACATCCGACTGAGGATGGTCTCCATAGCGGCAGTATAGCTCAGGAGGTAGAGCGGTCGCCTCACAACCGGAAGGTTGCTGCTTCGATCCCCGCCGCCTCCTCCTAGGCAAAAGCTGTCCTTGAGCAAGACACCCTAACCCTAACTGCTCCTGACGTGCTGGCTGTCTCCTTGCATGGCTGACTCCACCGTTGGTGGGTGAATGTGAGGCATGACTTGAGTAATGCTTTGAGTAACCATTGGTTAGAAAAGCGCTATATAAATGTCCATTTACCATAGCAATGTATTTATTTAGGGAAAATAAAATGTAAAATATACCCTTGAGAGAGAGTGAAAGGGGCCTGTTGAGGTTCTTGGCTGAGATGAAAACATCTTTATTTCTACGTCTTTATTGGAACACTCAACCACAAGAAATGCCCCGGCCATGGGCTCCTCTTCACAGCTACATTCACCTCCTGGTTGAAGAGGTTCCTGGACAAGAGAAACACACAGGGAACACTACGGTTTAATAAGTCTACAGAATACTTTTGGAACTACAATATGTACTACAGACAACATATAACTAGGTAGTACCTTGACTTTTGTCGTGTTGAAGTACCCAGTGCTGAAGGTTGACTGTAGCAGCCAACTCTATAACACTGGGTACTACAGTAAACACTATAACCCTAGGTACGACAGAACAACAACAACACTGGGTACAGTAAACTGGGTACAGTAAACACGAGGTTCTACTGTTAACACAACTCAAGGTACTACAGTAAACACTACACAAGGTACCACACAACACAAGGTACTACAGTCTACACTACTAGGTACTACAATATTAGATAATAGAGCTATTAACTCAATACTAGGTCCTCAATTGACTGATTAACACATGCTAAATCACTACGTTATTATATTGTATAATACAAATGTATATATATATTTATAATGTTTATATACATTATTATATTACTAATATAAATGTTTATATATTAAAAAAATATTATTACTAGTATACTTCCACTACATCATGCAATAGGTTAACTTTACATAATACAATATGAATAAATTATTTAAAGTACTTCAATACCAGTATACCAACATTCATTTATACAAATTATTAACACATAACACGAAATATATGAATACAAAAAGTAATATATTATTGTACGTGTTTTGCACATATATATATATGTGCAAAATACGTACTTCAATAACAGTCACCTGTCAGAGACCTGCTCCAGGTCCATCTTCGGGTGGCTGTGGAGGAGCAGCTGGCTGACGTAGTCACGCAGCACACCCATGAAGAAGGGGATGAAGGCCATGCGCTGCACCACCCACGCCCTGATACTGGAGTCCAGCAGCAGCTGGGCAGCCACCATGGTACAGGTCACAGGTCAACCACTAGAGACAAAACACACAAGGTAAGGCTCTGGGAGGAGCAGAGCATGACGGGAGATGAGGTGTGTCTACAGAAAAAGTTCACCTTGACGTATGAATCAAGAGAATACGTACAATATATTCCCAGAGCGGACACGTGCCCCAACAGAAACTACAGGACTGTAATATAATTAAAAAAGAGATTAAAAATAACACTATTAACAGACTTACACTATTAACGAATTAACAGAAAGTAGACGCATTACAGAATCTTAATAGACTGGGACACGTTAACATTTCTTGTCAACCTTATCCTCGACACAACAAACACAACCACGCATTCGTCATCACACAGAGAGTACCGGGAGTTTTCCCCGGTACTCCCGATGACAAAAATATTATGTTACGCATAACATGATAGAAAGGAAGAATGGCAACCGTCCAATATATTCTCTTTCACCGCCTCACTCAACGCCTGAGTAGCCTACATTTATAAACAAATGAGGTATCCACTACAGTTGAGATGTCCTTGACAATAGGATGTTGTTTGCAGGTGGGGACACACTCGGCAGCTCACGCATGTCAGATGCGGTTAAGACAAACCGTAAACGTCATTTTTTATGTTGACTTCTTACGAACGTTGTCTGCGGCAATCCCAAAAGGTTATAAACGTACACCAATACGACACACATCGTAATCAGCAATATCACTGTGTAAAGCATGTCAAAGTGCATGTTATTCTGAAACCCAAATAACAAAAATACAAGCTTGCTTCAAGCAATCCTAAAATGACTTGAAACATCCACAACTCGTTGTTTTGTAATTGGAGTGTCCCTAATTAAATTCTTAAGATTTATACAATAAGTCAAATTAGTGTAATTTGTATCCATGTCTTTTTTTGACAGCAATGAAAGTTTATAACTAAACTTCAGATTAGATTCCTTTGTGTTAGGAAAGAAAAGCACAACGTGTGAGCAAATTATATTGTCAGTTGACGTGCAGCCTTATATTGAAGGTGGGTATTAGTGATGGGAATTCCGGCTCTTTTGAGTGAGCCGGCTCATTTGGCTCGGCTCACCAAGAAGAGCCGGCTCTTTCGGCTCCCAAACGGCTCTTCTATTTTACCACATATACCTTTTATTTACATGAAAGGTGGTGGTTCTTGATGTCCAGCAATCAGTGGTCAACTGCAGTAGCTTCCTTAACCCTGGCCTGCAGTGAAGCACGTTCTCTATCATACAGTCTCGGAATGATTTTTTGAGAGTGTTTTCCTGCTTGGAGGAACATTGGATTGAGAGCCTGTGTGAAGCTTCGGAATCCCTTGTCCTCCACAATGGAAAATGGTTGGAAATCACTTGCAATAATTTTGGCCTATTCTTCATCCACTATGTTCTGTCTAGCTGGGGTCATTCATTGCCTTTGCCATTGCCATTCATTGTATATACATTGGCTTATTGAGGTCTGTGTAGCTGTTGGTTTTTGGGTACCTGATGCATGGGGGTAGATCCTGTAGCTGCAGCAACAACAGGTGGAGTAGACACACAGAAGCAGAAGCAGGCAGTCTGACCTGCCTTTTTTTCTTCCAACTGAACTGTTGGATGCACAGTTCTCAAGTGCCTGTGGAGGTGGTTTGTGGACCCTGCTCTATATGAGAGCTTCATGTTGCAAATTCTGCATTCTGCCTTTGTGTTTGCACAATTGTTAAAATGCAGCCAAATGCTGCTTCTTTTCCTACTTTCACTTATCTTATTTGCGCGACGCAAACTGACACTTCCCCGTGTGAAGTGTCACCCCTTCCTCTGTTCCGCTATCAGCACTGACCACACGCCGCCCCTCCTCCTTATCTATCCTCACGTGATGCACAGCATGACATGCAGTCATGACAGTGACATTCAGTCACTGCATGTACGCGGAGCACCCGTAAAAAAATAAATAACGGCTCGTTCGCGGGTGCGAGCCGGCTCCCGTCGTTCACTAAAAAGAGCCGGCTCTTTGAGCCGGCTCGTTCGCGACCGACACATCACTAGTGGGTATACTGCGCCCTTGTGTTCATCTGGTGAAATAGCAATTCCAGAGTGAATAAAATGAGGATCAAAAATATGGAAATAAAAAATCCTCAAAGACAAGAAGAATGTACATCGGGTTATCCCTTCAACAATATCAACCTTAAATTGTACCTGGTTAGGATGCCTTTTTGAGCACTTCCTTAATGTTAGCACCACATTTGTATGGTGCATGTGCTTGTTTTGCGCCTTTGGTAACGTCCCCTCCAGTTAGCCCCATTGTAGTCAAATGTGACAACTCTATTACATTCCCTGCCGCGACAACGCAAATATGTCATTATAGTTAATGTTAATTTCATTATTTGGTGCTCAGTTCTTCAAACCATTGGACCATATAGTTGTACAAAAGATAACATAATAAATAGGCTTATAATATATACTCGATTGAATTGGCTACTGATGAGTGGGACATAATCCAAAAATAACCGGATGGTTATGGACCAGAGCTACACCCCCGACTGTTCTCCATAAAGCCATGGTTGGGATCCTGTGCAGAAAACAAGAGCTTGATTAGTTATTCACTATTGCAGTGTACTATTACAACAATGAATGCCAATAACATTATTTATACAAAGGGTATATATATATATATATATATATATATATATATATATATATATATATATATATATATATATATATATCCAGTGTGTGATAGTAAAACACAAGTCAAATATATTTTTTCTGTTTATAAGTTTTAAAACGGCTGGGGTTCATATTTGAGGCAGCAACACACATGCATCAGGCAGGTATAGCATGGTACACGGTTATTAAAAGTAAAGTGTTGATTTGCAGGAAAACAGTGCAGAGTTGACTGACTCTAACCTAGGCTAGATGTACGGACGACATTTCTGCGTGACGTCTCCTAGGCAAGCGACTCCCCACCGGGTCTAGCACTAAAAATAAAATATTAAAAAACATAAAATAGTGCGAGCTGACCGATCAGTCTTACCGGGATCATTTAGGCGATAGACGTGTTCTTCTTACCGACGACTTGACTCGATCTTTTCTTTCTTTGTATAGGTCAAATTGTAAATTTGCCACCACTTAAACAAAACAAAAGAGCAAGTGAAGGTCTGCAAGGTCGAAACTTTCCATGTGCGAGGAGGCAGGACGGGTCGCGCATGCGCAACACAAGTCTCTCTGGTGGCAACATGTCAGTTCAATAAAACAAAACAGCTCGCAATGGGTTACTTCTGATCATCGGCTGAAGAAGCCATCAGCAAAGTTCACACGTAACCATGGAAATCGAGGACATGGTTATCACATTGTAAATTGACGTTGGAAATGTATTGGGATCACAACTTATATTTCAGTATTGCATTCATGTCTTTATATGCAAAAACCTGTGCAGCTGCACTGCATATCATTGTAATATAAAACGCAGTACCGACTAGTATTAGGCCTATATACGAGGTCAATGTATATATACCCTGTACAAAGCATTGCATTGCTTTTATTGCCATTCTGCATAGCAGGGGGGGAAAAGCTTTATGTAACCACGTATTAGTATTGTTGACCATTTAGCTCAAACAAGACATTGAAAAGTGTATGTATTGTTATTAAAAATGGCACATTTATTGCTACATTACTGTTATATACACGACAGCTCTCAATATCTACTTTATATATAAAAAATAGGAAACTGGAGGCACTTTGAGGACATACCTTACATACATAGTGTCCCCAAATATGAGCATGAGACCGTGGCTTCTGTAGCAGTGGATCTATTGTGTACACGAGGAGGTTTGAGTCGGGAGTTTCCCCTGCCAAAAAAATAACACCAAATATCTTGTGCGTCTTGGAACACAGAATATACTGTAGAAATCGTTCACATAAGGTAAATGAAAAGTAGCAATGTGTAATATCCCTTTCGTACATCGGACCAAGGGTGTGTGTGTGTGTGTGTGTGGGGGGGGGGGGGGGTAATGTGTGTGTGTGTGTGTGTGGGGGGGGGGCAGGAGTGAGGGAGAATCGACAGCGCTTATCCATGGGGCGAGCTGGGGAAACAAACTGAGAAAATGACCCAAATTGGTATACAAAACACTGCAACATATCAGTGTCCGTTTACAACAATAAAACTGATGTGGACATACCTCTGTACACGTGTTAATGCACATGCCGTCAGGGATGCGATATATTTCTTAAATAAATTCGGTACATACTAGATACGTTTGAAATAGTCACCAGGGTCATCTTTTCAAGTAAAAAAAACCCACATTGATGATGTATTCAGGGTTGGTTTTAACTCCTGTGTAATTCATTAGCTATATCTTACTTCACCAACCGACAGAAAACGGTGCAATGAAGTGTAATTGTTCATTTTTGATGCGCTGAGATGCAAAATTAATTGTTCATTTTGATGCGCTGAGATGTAAAATTAATTGTTCATTTTTTTATGTGCTGAGACATTGTCAAATGTCCTCCAAGTAAATATTATTTTTTAAATACATCTGTTTTTATAAAAAAGGTACAACCTAGTAGTCTTTCACTGTGTAGCAGACAGGTATTCAGGCACTAGTGAGCAACCATTATCAAAACTCCCAAAGTCAGGAAAAGACTAAGGCCACCCTTTTGATTTGTTTATATGTTTCATATGCTGTCATAATGAAACCAGGAATATTTTGCAGATTGTACACAACAAAACTAACAATAGTCGGAAATCGATAAGGGCCGGGACATCAGTCAAAGGAAAGGAGTGGGGCTTTGGTGAAGAAAGTGTTCCAACAAAAACTATGTATTATGACACCCAACTTGCAAACGCCAGAAGACCTCCCGCTGTGCCTTGTGTGATAGTCAATTGGAGAACTAATTCAATGAACATAGCAAATTGTGTGCTGCTGGTAGAAAATATTGGCATTTCTAACATCCGAGCACCTGACGCAAATCCATTAAAAATAAATGGGGTACACCTCACTTTGTTCCTGGCATCTAAACGGAGCTTTCTTCAATTTAAACGATGTAAACAAACAAACAAAACAAAACAAAAAGCATTCCAAAAGTAAAAACTGATACATCTATCTTACAAAGTAAAAAATACAATACAAAAACTGAAAGATTATTAAATTCTACAAAAAAAGGAAGATTCTTACAAACAAGTTTTGCAATAATAATACAAAAAAAACCGGGGGATGGGGATGGGGATGGGGGGGGGGGGGGGACACCAAATGCAACATGGAGCAACAGCCAAATAAACCAAAAAACAAACAAATAAACCAAAAAACAAACAAATCAAAAACAATGGCAATGGGGTAATTCTACCAGCAGGTGGCGCAATAACACTCATGATCCCTTTCAAATCTTTTTTTTTTTTCTTTCTTTTCTTTTTTTTCCAATTTCCTGGTTAAATGCAGTTTTACTAAAATACAGTTCGCTCTCAGTCCTACATCAAAGTCTCCATAGCGAAGTAAGTGTGACCCTGGCCACAACAAAAGGTTCTTCACCGTACTGAAAAAGCGTCCTCAGGGTCAGGGACTTTCGGGATACGGCGGGAGTGCGGAGAGCCACCCGCCGCCACCAGAGGCGGGGGAGGAAACTCCGGCCCCCCCTGTCCACATGCCCCGGCGGTTGCCGTGACCACCTGCTGAGGATGAGTGGCGCGTGAGGGCAGTGAAGGTTGCGTTCCACCGCGCTCCTGTTTCCATCTCCGTCCAGCAGCAGTGTCCCAATGGCGTGCGCGTGCACACAACTCTCCTCCTCCTCCTCCTCCTCCTCCCCTCCCCCGCTCTCCCGCCCACCCCCAGACCACGTGATCGGCGGGAGGAGGCGCCGCTCGTCCTCCTCTGGTATCGTCCGGTGGTATATCCCTCTCTGGCAGTCGTTCCATTCTGTAACCATGGCAGTGACATTTAAAGATGTATGGGACATTATAGTCGGGGGCGGGTGGGGGGTTACCAATGGGTAAAGTAACATATACCCAGGTCGGTTTGACTGTGGCAAAGTTTTGCTTTTTTTTCTTATCATAAAAAAAAATAACAATCTACAGCCAATAATGACGAGCATACACACACACAAGATGAGTCATCTCTCTGTCCAGTATTTAAATGCTATTATGGCCAAGTGTCTCCACACCTACATCCGTATTTCAGTCATCTTTTAAGGGGGGGAGGAAAATGAAAATTATGGCAAAATGTATCATGACCAAACACTATGCCTAAAATAGGCAAACATTACAACAGGTTTTATTCAAACATGATTTACTCTGGTGTCCTTTTTTTGTTGTTGCCTGTAATGAATGTAAGACCTCCTGTTCCAACGGGAATGCCGAATAACTATCCAAGGATACAGATCCCAAATCCTTGCTCAATTGAGCAATTGATCCAAAAGTACTATTTGATCCAAACACAATTTGCTCCCAACAAGAAACCAACTTATTTTTTTTCCTTTTGAAATGTCTTACAAAAAAATAAAAAGTAAAAAAAAAAAAAACATAACCGGTAGACCGGACCTCCTTATGTTCCGATTTCCAAAGGTCTCCCAAAAAAAGAAAAGAAAAAGTCCCTTCAGAGTTCACAGGTTTGCAATTGTCAAGACTCCTACAACTCTCTCCCTCTCTCTCTCTCCCTCCCTCCCTCTCTCTCTCTCTCTCTCTCTATGAAATGTGCTTGATACTCTCTTATTCATGGTCAGGAATGTGGCCACTGGCTTTGCGGTAATGAGGTGTGTGTGTGTGTGTGTGTGTCCATGTTTTCCCATTTGTTTTGTGTGTTTTCTTAACACGCATTGTAATGCATGATAATAGGTTAAGGCCACGTGTTTTAAGGGCTGTACAAGCAACAGGATCTGAAAGACAACAAAAGAATAAATTAGCCGAGGGATTAAGTAATTGAATACATTTCTATACATTTCAATATATATTACGTTGCTTTTCCATGGCTTTTGTTCACACACACTGTGCTGTGGGTAATTGTGATCATAACCTCTGAGGGATACTGTACTTTTACAAGTTGGATGATGAGAGTATCAGACCGGCATCGGCCGATACTCAAAAGTTCACAGATTGGAATCGAGAGTGGAAAAAGTCGACTCCTAGTTTAAAAACTACAAAACTACACCCTCAGCAATTTTATTACCATCTTTGGATCACAACACCAGCGACACCGGTAACCAAAGATACAGACAAAATGACTGTTTCGTGTTTACAAACAATGACTTCATTACCACGCATGCGCAGTTTTACGGTTAGCAAAAGGTTGTGTGTTATTGCTTCTATTACATAGAAAGTTTGGCGCACTCGACTGCTTCAAGCAATTTCGTAGTCTCTGAATACGTAAAAACTCTCAACCAAGTCGCTAGTTCTAAACATGCTTCTAAACTAACGTATTATAAAGGCACGGCTTCACTTCCAGACCAGTACGCATTAAAAGGAGGGCAAAATAACCCCAAATTTGAGCTTCGGTGATATTTCCACCTGATCGACACACGCCAGTGACAGACACAAAGGAGTCTCAAGGCTCTCCCTGGAAGTTTATCAGTTTTTCCTTAGTGGTCAGGTTAAACCGCAATTTAACTGTTATTTCATGCAAAATGGTTCATCGGCCCAGGTTTTAAGTTCGTCGTGGAACTTTCACACAGAAACCCGCGGCACGGTGCAACTCAAGGTGCACGAAAGCATGAACAAGCAGCACAATTGCAGTTCGATTGTACCCATCAAATCTAAACCAATCGTACGGCCAACGTACCCGAGAATCACATATGGTTCCCCGGGTGTCCATCTCCTCCTAGTCCGGGGTGACCCCCTCCCAGCTGCATCTGGGGGTCCACGCCCGACACCTTCTCCTCTTCCCGTCTCTTCAGGCACGCGGCCTTTGGGTTTAAATTACGCTCTTTTGGGAGAAGGACACACGGGGGGGGGGTCAAGTCAGACAACTGTACAGAGAAGGCAGTGATCTTTTCAAACAATCATTTCTAGGCCAAGAGGGAAGGGCTGTGACATGGCGGCACTGAGTGAACAGAAATGGCACAGAAAAACGGGGGGACAGAAAGCACAAAAAAGAGAGCAAAAAGAGAAGAGAGCAATAGCATGAACCGTAAGACGGTGAGATAGGACAGCAAAAGAGCAGGAAGACGCATCCTCCTCCTCATTCCTCCCCAGACGTTTGCATTTGTGAACAAACAAGAACGGATGGCAGAGGACGGCGTAAGCAAGTCAAGATGAGCGTTAAGTGCAGACACAGAGACTTTCCTATTGGTAGTTGGGTTGAGGGCGGGGCGAGGAGGGCAAGAGGAGTCCATGCCTCCCCCCCTGCATTGCACGTCTTGCAATGGGATGGTGGTGGTGGTGGGGAAGTGGTTGGTGGTGGAGACCTACCTCGCACCTGCTTCTCCAGCCCCAGTATGACCTGGGCGGCCTGCTGCAGTATGATGAGCTTGGTCTGGGCCTTGTCGTTCTGCAGGTGGAGCTGACACATGCGGCCCAGCTCTCGGAAGGCCCCGTTTATGTCTCGCACGCGCACCCGCTCCCTAGTATTGTTGGCCATCCGGCGCTCGCGTTCCCTCTGCTCCTTCTCCTCGGCAGTCAGGTTCTCGTCGGCCACCGAGACCACGCTGCAGCTGCTGCTGGGAGGGAGAGGGTTGGTTTCGGAAGGGCTGGTTAACAAACCCAAAACCACAGCCTCGCAAACTGCTCCTACCCTGGCCGCTGTTTCCCCCCCCCACAATCGCCTAGCCTCAGATGTGTGCCTTAAATACAGCCTTGCCTTACCATATACCCCGCCACCACCACACCCCCCCCGAAGGCTATTTTATTTATTTATTTGCTACGCAAGTGTGGAAGAAACTCCCGTGTTGATATTGGCTACGTTTTTTTTTCTCCCTCATGTCTAGCCAAGTTTGACTCAAGCTGTGGACCGGAGAGAAGACTCTGGCGGAGGCGTGCCGTGTAGCAGGAGAGAGAGCGGAGCGGAGGGCTGGAAACTGAGAACATCTCTTCTTTGGCTGTACCAAGCAGTTGTGACAAAAAAGGTCCCATTGCCGATGTGTGTGTGTGGTGCCAACAAAACAGAGGCGCTGCTCACACACTCTGCAAATACGTTCCGGATCCTATGATTTGATGCAAGGCCCAAAAGGATTTTTTTTTTCCAGCCCGCGTTGCCTGACCAAAGTATTTGAGCTTGAGTTGGACCAGGACTGACACATTGGTAGTCGAGTCTAACCACTTTTTATTTTATTTATTTTTTTAAAATTTTAAAAAAGTCAGCGGTTTTGTTGGTCACTGAGGTCCAGGATGGGAGATGGAGGAGGGCTTGTGGCCACTGTCAAAAAGGGCGGTAGAAAGGGAACCGAGGGAGGGAGAATGGAAGTGACACCCTCTGCCAGATATAGCGCACAGACAAGGCCATGAAAAGGAAGCCAAGAGGGAAAGACTTGTGGTATTGTGTTAAATACATCAGGGGAGAGAAGATGTATTTATCGGAGTATGAGGAAGAGGAGGAATCTGCTGCCTTCTGCAAAAGGAAGGTGAGGAGAGAGAAAGAGAGAGAGAGAGCGAGAGAGAGCGAGAGCGAGAGAGCGAGAGCGAGAGATGGATGGAGGAAGAGGATGAAGGAATGGAAATCTGTACACAGAGTACAGAACACTAGGGGCAGGGGGCTAAATAAAATTAAAATAAATGAGTTAACGTTTTAAGCGGGGCCAGGGCATGCAGCACATAGAAAGAGAAACAGCGGTTGAAGGAGGTGGAATGCAGGTTGACACACGTGATGATAAACTACTGAATGACATGTTGACATACTATATAGACGGCATATAGAGCAGTGTGCACAGTAAGGTAAACAGGCGCACAGTGCAGACCGCATGTGTAACGATGACAAACAACGGAAGAGAGCACAGTTAACGCCATCGTCTCTTCAGACTATTCTACAACAAAAGTTAAGTTAAATACTTTGCTATGGAAATGTCTTAAATCCATTGAAAGCGCTGTGGGTTAGGGCACAATGAGAGCAGTAAAAGCAAATGAGGGAACAAAGACTTAAAAATAGAAAAACTAAATAAAAAAACAAAACATAATGTTAATGTTAAGGGTGGAGATATGACAGCAGCATGTTCACAGTGGAGACAGACAGTCCGTTAGGCCGTGCTCTGCACCATGGGCATGTGTCGGTAGGAGAATTAAACCCACATAGGAGACAGATGAGCCAGAAATGGGGCACGTCTCAAAACACCCCCACGTGGTTTCACTTCTTTATTTCCTCATTTCAACACTGGTACTTGCAGCGCTGAGGCCAGCCCTGACGGGTGACCACGCACTAGGCCACAAACACCGGGAAACATGTTGAGCCATTTCTGGTTCAAACAATTGCTTATTGCTTTGGCCCCTTCCGGTTGGCTGAAATGTACCAGGTGACGTCGCTTGCGACAGAACAATGGCAAGTGACATCACTTGGCAGCAATGGGGTTTGTTATTATGTATGGTGGCAGTTTCCAAGCTTTGGTTACCCTTTAAAAGCACCATCTAGTAGCACTTTAAAAGGGTACACCTCTGTAAAACAGGGTGTACCCCTTTAGGGTGTACACGGGAAGCGTGGGAAAAGCGCCATACTGTCCAATAAGGAGGAAAGCAAAGAAGTGAAGCCTAGCGGGGCGGTTTTAGATCGGAACAGGGCCCCCCTTTCTCCTACTCCCCCTCCTCCTTCCTCCCTGGACCCCGCACTGACCTCGCACTTGCTGCTCCAGGTTGAGTATAACGTTTACGGCCTGGTGCAGTATGAGGAGTTTGGTCTGGGGTTTCTCATTGCTTAGGTGTAGCTGACACATGCGCCCCAGCTCCTTAAACGCCTCGTTGATGTCCCGCACACGTAGCCGCTCTCGAGCGTTGTTTGCCACCCTCCGCTCTTTCTCCCGCTCAGCCTTTACTTCCACCGGCAGATCTTCGTCATCGTCATCCAAATCCAAATCGTCCCCACTGGCACAGTGCCCAGCGTTGGCGGTAGAGGAGGGAGGGGGGGGCGGGGAGGAAACAATAGCAATTTGTACAGTTGGCCTGGAAAAGTCGTTGCTCGCGGTTGCGTTGCGGTCAACTGGACGGATATTGTTTTGGTAAAAGTTTGAGTTATAGTTTTATGAAACGGATGTCTGTTCACGGCCCAAAAAATTGTGAGCGTGACGGTACTCCGAGAAGCACACACAATTCCATTTTTTGTTTAACTACTGTTTTAGGTGCGCAAACCCACTTAAATTCGCGTCTGTGGTGTATTTCTGTACTGGAGAATGTTCCTATTTTGATAACTTGACTATAAATAAGGCGTGCTGTGTGTGTGTGTGCTGTACTGTAATCTACTGACTGAGGGGGATTTAAGGCTGGATTGAACGGGTAAGCCTCAAGAATCACTCACGTCCCGAACTAGCTGGCAACACACTAGTCTCATTTTAAACTGATTTACTTACCCAAGACTTTGAATTTAACCCCTTAACAGATGGACGTCACCACGCCAAGTACGACTAGATTTAAATCTGCACCTCACTGCAATATGCTTTTTTTTAAATGATATCAAGGTATTATAGCACCCAAGTTTGAATTAGTGAAAAGCCCCTTAATTATCCTTACTACTTAACCAACAGACCTAAGCCATTATAAGGTAATAAATAACAAAGAAAACAAATTAAGGTTTAATTCTACAGCATCAAATAAAAAATAAACTAAGAAGGGTTCAAGAATTTAAATTAAAACATACAAACAACTTAAACAGTAAAAAAATTAATAATTGCACTATGAACGGTTCCTTAGCAAGCGGGCGGGTTTTTAAACACCTTGATCGAATGCGAGCCTTCAGGTCCTTCCTCTCGTCGTCCGACTTGTCGGCCATGGAGGAGTTGTCGTCGTCATCGTCATCCTTGTCCTCCCGCTTGAGGTCTCCCCCGCTTGAGCGGGACAGGCCGCCGGGCAGCCCTAGGAGAGAGGTGAGCAGTGAAGACACTGAGCAGGCCGAGGGAAGGCCTGCTGAGGAGCATTATATACAGATGTCCTACAGGGCAGGGGAGTGATAGAAATGCACCATGTCACGTTTAACCCGTCGCCTAAAGGCTTACCGTTGAACCCTTCGGCCTGTGAGCCTGGCTGGCCAGAGGAAGCGCTGTGCGGGCCATGCAAGAGTCCGCCACTAGAGGGCAGGCCAGGAGAGTCGTCGTGGTTGCCTCCTGAAATCTACCATGATGGAATAAAAAGGAAGGTTTTTATCGGACGTAAATTTTGCACCAACATCAACTTGCGAATCAAATCGTGCTCTAAACCAAACGACGGAGATGAAACGCCGTCTCCTTGGCCTCCTTTTGCTGGTCCACTTGCGACTTATTCCCCAAAAAATATTCACAACCCCAATTCCCACATCCACTTGTTTAATTTGTCCATTCATTCATTCAGTCATTCGTTGTACGCCCATCTCCTCCACCAGTACATTATGTCCCGAGTCCTCACCAGTCCTTGAAGGCGACTGGCCATGCCCAGCCCCGCGCTGCCGAAGGACTGTGCCAGGCCCATGCCAGACGAGAGCAAGCTGTGCATCTCTGCCAGACCTGGGCCTCCCTGCCCGCCGGCGTGACGCTGGAGAACATGGATGGCTTCTTCCAGACGGTCCTCCATTTTATTCTGCTGTGGAGGCGGCGGTTCAGAGAGAAGAGAGCGTTTTACGACGTCGGCCATTTGTCTGCCGTCGTCGCGCTACAACAACAACAAAAAAAATAACCTATAGCTTGTACGTCTGCGATTGTTTGGCTTTTCCATTTGGTATTTTCCATTGTTTAACGTGTGTAATGATCCACACATTTTTTTAAGACTCAAACACCATTCGAATTTTGACATCCTGATATGATCTTCACTGTAATACGTCATTCTTAAGACAACACATTTGGTAGATTAAAAGTTAAAACCAATAATAATGATAATAATAATAGCTGCTGGGCTCAGGCAACCAGATGCAACATTTGTATTTGCAGGGGTTAAAAAGGACAAAGCATTCAGTCGATACACACTTTTGAATTTTAACTGTTTGCATTTCTCTATTTTGAATAGTCTTTGTGCCAGTGTGTGTGTATGCCAGTGTGTGCGTGTGCGTGTGTGTGTGTGTGTGTGTGTAGACATATAGACTTACAAGAGCTTGAATTCCTCCCTCAAAGTTAGGGGAAGGTGTGGCCTGGCCTGAGGACCTGGTCCACTGGGAGGCGGAGCCTAGAGACAGAAAGTTAGAGTTCAGCCAACGCATTTCATTGGCGGTGTCCAACATGCTTGGGACCCAAAACTAGCTTAGAGAGAAAAAAATAAAAATAAAAAATAAAATAAAAAAAAACAGCTTTCCAACTTAATATGATTAATATCTACATAATTGAGTGTGTGTAATTTTCCATCTTGGGCTTATTAGATCAGGCTACATATGATGATACTCCAGCAACTCAAAAGAATGGTTTCAGTAATTGAAAAAAGCATTTCCATTTCCCCTTATTCTCATATGCAAATCAGTTTGTTCTGCTTCAATGCATTGCCAAGATGCCTTCATGACTAAATATTTATTTTGGAGCCGAAAAAAGAAAAAAAAGAAAAAAAATAAGAAAGAAGCCGATCCGGATGTGAATGTGCTCTTCACTTCAGAGGCACAGCCAACAGTCTGGTTGGATTCACTTTTCACTCAGAAGTAACTAATCATTAAAATAAACAGTTATGCGAGGACGTCAAATAGCCCTATTCAGACCGCATAGAGTTCTATAAACACACTATGAACCATATTTATTAAAAATAAAACCTGTTCTCCAGCTCCAGAGTGGTTTGTGAATCATAATTTACCCATCGGTGTCTGTCTGATTTTGCTTACATCGTTTATATAGATGTACCGCAATGAAACGATCGGCTAGAAGATAGTCAATTACTGCCTAATGATTTCAAATGTTTCAAATGCTTCCCACCGGATCAGATTCCAACAGACCGGAATTACGAGGGTTGGTGGGGGGGGGGGATGACATCGGCACAAGCCCTGATGGATGACCTCATCGCCGTACAACTCTCCAGCAGCTGCTTTCTCCAAACAACTGCCACATTTAGCATTTTTTCCCCCTGAAAAATCCAATGCCCCACCACTCCCATACGAGAGTCAAAGTCGCCCTTAGCGACGAGGGGAGCCACGTATGAGGCCGGCGGGGTGGGGGGGGGGGGGGGGTGGAACGCAGTCCTCCTCAAGCCGAAAAATGAGTCCCCCTACCCCCCCGCTTATGTGCCCCCCCCCCCCCCCCCCCCCCACCCCTCCTCTTACAGGACTTTGAGAAAGAATGGTGAGACGACGCTGCGAATAAACAAAAACTTGAGGCAGCCCGAGTCACCTTGAAACTCGGTGACCTTGAGGCTGCATATATTTAAAAAAAAAAAATAATAATAATTTAAATGTGCTTGTGGGCCACCGCTCACCTGAAATAGCCTGGGGCGAGCCAGCGGGGGGAGACGGAGACGAAGGGAAGGCGCTGCTGGTTGCATCCGAGGGATAGATCTGCAGAGACACCGGAACAAGAACTCTCCGTCATACGCAAGAGAACACCAACTAAATAAAAGTTATACTCCTCGGTCGGCGCCTTTCCTATAGCAGTTTGCGGGGTTGTTTTGGTTGCAAAGGGAGATTTTTTTTGAGGCTACTCACAGATGCCAGGGCTTTCCCAATCTCATCGCCTGAACTGCCGGGAGCCGTCCCTCGGTTTGCTGCCAGAGAAAACAGAGCAGTGTGTGCATTAGAAGAACCCGGCACAACTAATCCCTCGCGAGACGACTCTGCAAGTAGGGAGAGGTGTGTGTGTGTGTGTGTGTGTGTGTGTGTGTGTGTGTGTGTGTGTGTGTGTGTGTGTGTGTGTGTCAGAGAACCGACACTCACAAACATAAGACACACAAACATAAGACACGAAAGACACACACAAACACAGGACACACAAGACAAACACAAACGCAGGACAAACACAAGATACACAACACACACAGACAGACAGACAAACAAGACCCACACAAGACAGGACTGGGTGAGGGGACAGCCCTACCCATGATGGAGTCGGTGCCGTTGAGAGGGGGCGTGTGGTTGGGGTGACCGTAGCCGCTGGAGCCCGAGTGGAAGCCAGGAGGGTGGCTTCCGTTCACCTCGCTGCCGTGCAGCGGGTAGCTCTGGGGGGAGAGGGGCAGCGGCTGCCGCTTCTACATCCACGATGAAAGAAAACGGAGCAAAAGCAAAGCGGTTATATATATATATATCTATATCTATATAGATATATATAGATATATATATATACACACAGACAGACAGAGATATATATATACTGTATATATTTTCAATACATAACCCTAAAGAGAAACGCTCCCACCCTCTCTGCTCCCCCTCTTCTCCCTGCATTCACGCCGCCTGTGGGCGCGAATGTGATTGGCAAGCAAGATGTATTTCCTGAACCGGGGGAGTCGGCAGAGGTCTAGATCTAAAAAGGTGTGCAGTCAACCGGACCAGCCTTTCTCACAGAGCGTTTCATTCCCTGATGGCTGACAATTTTTTTTTTTTAAGAGATTACACTCAAATTACAGCTCTTAAATCTATAGCACCTTGAAGCACACATAAAAAGAGAGATGGACAAACCCACCCACCCCCCCCCCCTTTCCCTTCCTTTCTAGATGTTGCGCTGAGTGCCAGGGCACCTCCCTGGGCACCAGCCAAGTAAGCAAGCAGAGAGGGCGGGAGAGAGGGAGAGAGGGAGAAAGAGACGCTTACCACCCTGTCCTGGGGTTGGATGGCAGTGAAGGGGGCGTGCTGGCCCAGGTGGGGGGAGTTGCCCATCACGGCAGAGTAGCCAGGCTGCACCATCAGCCCGGGGGCGGCCCATGAATCCGAGGAAGGGTGGAGGCCGTCTGTCATGGGAGGTGGGGGGGGTTAGTTTGAGGTACATAAACCAGTCACCCGGCCACAGGAGACGAAAAGACAATGAAAGCCACATATGAGACACGTCACATTACGGTGACGACTTTATTAAAGCATGACGGAGTCCTTCAGCACCGGGGTCACTGCAGGGTGCTTCTGGGGTGGCCCGTGCCTCGGGCAAAAGGGGACCCAGTCCACCGACTTACACATATGCTTAGCAATAAAAACACGCAACAAGATATCTCGACTTCGATAGAATTACAGAAATATATACAAACACACACGGTATATGTTAAGATGAAGAAGACAGGGGGGGCACAGCCAGGACAGGAACCAACCTTGCATGTAGAACGGTGCCTGGTAGGCATTGCCACCCTTGGAGGGCGGGTAGCCAGCACTCTCCCGGTTAAATTCCTCCCCTGAAGCCGGTGCATACACCTGAGAGAGAGAGAGCGAGAGCGAGAGCGAGAGAGCGAGAGCGAGAGAGCGAGACAGTCAAGCGATTGGCGTAACAAAATGAAATATGCCCATGTTCGTGTCGATAATCGCCAATGTTACATTGTTATATAATGGATTACATATACACATTGATATGCACATTTACATAACCAAAGCATCCAAATAAGAACAGATGTAAAACTAAATATACAAGCAAACATTCACCCAAGCCATTTTTCCAAGTCGTGTCTCTCCATGCCAGCAGTGTTTGAAGTTGACATAAACATCATCCTCGTCATTTCTCAGACAATGCGCAGCAACACACGTTAACAGATAGTCTTCCCAAGCGTGTGCGCGCGCACACACACACCTGTCTCTGTTAGCCGCCGTGCTAGCCCAGCGGTACAGGGGCCAACTTATAACCCCCCCCCCCCCCCCAAAAAAAATAAAATAATAAATCCATGACCCGGGAGGGTTTACATTTTTACCAAGTAAACACACCAAAAAAATTTAAATATCTGTGGCCAGGCCTTCTATGCATTTCCCACACACACACACACACAAACATTGAGCGGAACAGAATTCGATTTGGTGGGGGGGAAAGAAAAATAAATAAACAAACAAGGCGCTCCCACAACATGCCTGATTCAACACGGCTCTCTCTCTCTCTCTCTCTCTCGCTCTCTCTCTCTCTCTCTCTGCATTCTTCCTTGGCCCTGTAGACCTACTACTCCATTCAATAGCACACGCTCGCCTCCCAAGTATTTAGCGAACTGGCACCGGCCAGGCCGTATCCGATGCAGTGTCAGGTTCTGTTTGCCGGACTCTCTGCCTTACAGCCTAGCGCCTCTAGAGTGCCTTCCTACCTCTTACCCCCTCACTAAACACACAAACACACACGTACGTATGCCGGCCGGGACGCTCCGTCCCCGATAAACACCTCGACGCTCCCTACGTGTCCATAGAGACGGGGACATTTTGTGAGCCTTATCGCGGCGATGGTGAGCGAAACTAGCGTTGTTGTTTTTTTTTAACAAAAACAGCCATGCCCCGCCCCCCCCCCCACCTTCTCTTAAACTGAGACCATTTCGAGAGCAAATAAAAAGTATCAAAACTATGCACGTGAAACCCGGGATCCAAACCAACTGAAGTATTTTTTTTTTTCCCCTCTGCAATTTGATTAAACAGAGTGAGAGAAAGGAGAGGAAAGAGAGGGGAGAGGAGAAGAGGGAATGGAGAGATGCACTCCTAATTACTGAACCATCTGCCGAGGCCTGGACGGCAGCCAACTTTACTGGCAGCTGGGATAGAGGGATGGGGGGAGGGAGAGAAAGAAAGAAAAGAAAGGGGAGGGCTGTTGTTGGTGGGAGTGAGGGGGAGGGTTTGGAGGGGGAGGGGGGGGTGGGAGCATGAGGAGGAGGAGTGAGGAAAAGAGGGGGAAAGGAAGAGACGGACAAGGGGAGGAAATAGACTTCCTAGTGCAAGAGAGAGAGAGTTTTCTTTTTTTCAATGCAGTGCTGCTGCTGGTGGTGGTGGTGGGGGAGGAAGGCTCTCTCTCTCCATAGCCCCCACCCACGGTCCATTTCCCTTTGGGGATCCGACGCGGGTGCCCCGGGGGTCGGGCAGCGGGGGTGTTGGACAGTGGGGGTGGGGGGGTGAATACGTGGCTATAAAATAAAGAGCCCAGGACTACAACAGTCTATAAATTCACGTGGCAGTTGACTTAAAGAGTGGCTGTTCGCGGCCCTCTCATCTCCTTCTCCCCCCACCCCCCCCTGTCCTACCACCCCCCCCAATCCTAGCACCCCTCCGACACACAGCTGGAGGAGCTGCCTGGCTGCTCGTGCAATGTTTTGCAAAAAAAAACAAAAAAAACAATAAGGAAAAATAATAAAACAACACCCCCCCCCCCCCCCCCAAAAAAATAATAATACAAGGCTTAGGATGCCAAGTGGAATGTGAAAAGGGGCATAATCCATGCATGCGGCGCTCCAGCAGAGCGACTGTGCGGACGGAGATATAGTTTGTCTGTTAGCACTCACCGAGGACGGCAGGCCAGGGGGAACCTTCCTGATCTTTTTTGGCTGGGGATCTGAGGAGAGAGGGAGAGAGAGAGAGAGAGAGAGAGAACATGAGTAAAGACACACACACGTATAGACACACACACATGACGACGGCGGCCTATAGCCGTGAATGAGTTTGTCTGTTTGTCTGTGCAGGCCTCCTCCCCCCCCCCCCCCCTCTCCCTTCGGCAGCGCTGGAGGAATCTCCATCCATCTGGTTTTGATTCATTAACGCTCCCCCAATCAAGGAGGTATTTCTAATGCGACGCGTCCGCTGTTTACCAGACAGCGGTGCACTTTGCTGGGCTAAGCAGAAGTGAGACTTCTCGGGGCCCTGTATTTATAACCTCTGTAGGAGAAGTGATGATATGCGGGGATTTAAATATAAACTAGAACAAAAGAAGAAAAAAAAGTGTTGCCCTAAAAGGCGACTGAAATGGAATCTGTGGTGAAAAGGCAGTAGTTCTGAAAAACACGTCTTCTCGTAGGAAAGGGGTTTTCGCCCCAGTCCACCTCACGACATTCACATATAGGCTTAAAAAACAACAACACCAGCCATAAACCCTAATTAGCATCTGTAAGCGTAGTAACACCAAATGCTCACAAAATGCACAAAATGACAGCAAATAATAATAATAATCTAAATAATATTTACATCAAATAAAAATAAAAAAAACATCTAAATATATACACTCACACTATCAAAAATGATAATAATTATTATTATTAGGTCATATTTGGATAATGACGTCGCGATAGTACGTCATTAAAACAATTGCATATCATTAATTCTATTCAAGGCGAAAGACAGTCAAGAGATCCATAGGGGGGAGCCCACGCTGGCACTTTAACACACGCATACGTTAAAACAGACACAACATCATCGTTACGAGCAGCACCACATGTGCAGCAGTAGCCCACCCCCCCCACACCGCCCCCCTGCTGCTGTAACGGCCGTGTGAAATAAGGGCCTGCCTCTGTGTGTGTGTGTGTGTGTGTGTGTGTGTGTGTGTGTGTGTGTGTGTGTGTGTGTGTGTGTGTGTGTGTGTGTGTGTGTGTGTGTGTGTGTGTGTGTGTGTGTGTGTGTGTGTGTGTGTGTGTGTGTGTGTGTGAGAGAGAGAGAGAGAGAGAGAGTACAGAGTACAGTAACACGTGGTGGTCCCTCACCCATGCTGTCCTGTGGGGTTCTCCGACGAGGGTTCCCACCCTGGTAGGAGGAGGAGGAGTAGAACTGGGAGCTGGACTTGACGCTGGACGGGGAGAGGGCGTCCGGGCTGGGCATGGGCATCTCACTGGGCATGAAGCCCGGCTGGACGGAGAGAAAGAGGAGAAGGAGGAGGACGTGGTCACATGGCTTGGTCTGCTTCTAAAAACGCTATGTGTGTATATATATATATATATATATATATATTCAATATATAAGACATATAGAAAAGAGCAGTGGTCGCAGTTCCATTTTTATTGATTTTTACCTGTGCAGAGAACGAAGAATAGGCTGCTCGCTCGGCTTTGCCTGGTGGGAGAGAGAGAGAGAGAGAGCGAGAGAGAGGGAAATGCAGAGAGAGAAGGAGAAAGAGAGAGGGAGAGAGAGAGAGAGATAGATATAGAGAGACATAGGGAAATGCAGAGAGAGAGAGCGAGAGAGAGCATAGAAGAGATGAATAAGGTCATCATGGCAGAGGAATTGGGCTTTAATGTCACTATTAAAACACAATCTGGGTGTCCCCGTTTCTCTGGTTGGGCGCCTCCCATCTGCCGCGGCGGGCGTTTATGATGTGTACTATTTACGACTCTGGACGGCGAAACAACAACAAATTGGCCCATCATAAATGGTCCGCGGCTTATTACGCCCACCACCCCCCCCCCCCCCCCCCTGCTCTCTCTTCCCCCCCAAACCCCCAACCCCTTGCTCCCCGTGACAGTTCATATGAGGAAATCTATAGGCCAGAGTAATCCCCAGGGGAGAACCTTGTTTGTGCATGGGTGCCCTTTACCCCCCCACCCCCACCCCCCTTTTTTCCCCACCACTGCACAAACTGCCACACACACACACACACACACAAACAAGAACCCTCCCCCCAGCTCATCCCTGATTACCCTGTGCTCCTCACCCATCGCTACCTAAGCAGAAATGCGCACTGCCACAATGAGCTGCATTAGTGGCTCCAACCTGGAAAAAGGTTCATTTTCAATGTCTCTCTCGCTCTCTCTTTTTCTATTTCTCTACCTCTCTTTTGCGCACACACACACACACACACACACACACACACACACACACACACACACACACACACACACACACACACACACACACACACACACACACACACACACACACACACACACACACACACACACACACACACACACACACACACACACACACAGTGGCGGCTTCGCTAAGCAACTCCACACTCTCGCTCCATGCATCTTATTATCGGAGCGAAAGGTCGAAACATTCCGGCACTCTCCGTCCGCTTAGCGCTAGGCGCCGCGCCATCCCATCGGCGGTGAGCGCTTTGCCTACGACTCTTTGAAAAAACAAAAACTAACAAGTCCTTACCGACGACCCCCGAGCCGAAGATGGGGGTGGAGGCGATGCCCTCATGCTCATTATAAACGCCCCCTTCTGGGTAACCCTGGGAGGTGTGTGTCTGTGTGTGGGGAGGGGGCGGGGGGAGAAGAGAGAGAGAGCAAGATTATTTAGAGACGGTTTAGAGAAACCATAACAAACAGCAATCGCATTGCCTGTAATCAAGATAATATTGAAAATAAATTAATAAATAAGGTGTCACAGCATCCTCCATTACACACAGTGTGCTGCGCCGCATGGGGCCCCCCTCACACACACACGCCTGCCTGGCGTGTGTTATGGTACTGAAGCTGCGTTGTGCTGTGCTTACCCTGCCCTGGCTGAAGGATGGACTGCTCTGCTCCGCCGGCCCCCAGGGGCCAGGCCCGCTCCGCTCGTCTGCACCTGGAGGACGGAGAACACGAGAGAGAGAGAGAGAGAGAGAGAGAGAGAGAGAGAGAGAGAGAGAGAGAGAGAGAGAGAGAGAGAGAGAGAGAGAGAGAGAGAGAGAGAGAGAGAGAGAGAGAGAGAGAGAGAGAGAGAGAGAGAGAGAGAGAGAGAGAGAGAGAGAGAGAGAGAGAGAGAGAGAGAGAGAGAGAGAGAGAGAGAGAGAGAGAGAGGTGTAGCAGGTTAGCGATCGACGCATTGACACTCGACCCTGGAGAGGGAGAGGGAGGGAGGGAGGGAGGTTAGCGTTCCACGGGAGCCGGGAAGAAGGGTGACCTGCTTGGATACATGTTTAATTGGAGAGAGGCCCCTCCGCTTTCACAGCTCACGGGGAGGGAAGCGCGGTGACAGCGCTGTCACATCGCGTGGATATGAGCTGTAGGAAGTTTGAATAATTAACACCCAGTATGAGGCTTCCAGAACCTTCCTCAACATTCTTCATTCTCCCACTCACTCTCTCACTCTCTCTCTTCTGAACATTTTTCTCCCATGGCAACAGTCATTCTCTCGCTATTTTGTCCACATGTTCCACTCAACCCATACTAGAGGAGGACAAAACCTGACATGCTTGACACATGTTATTCCCGGCCAGAGAGCCATGGCGAGAGAGAGACGAATGTGACGGAAAGGAGGGCGATTTTAAAGATTGGTGAGGCAGAAATCCCTGCCTGTCCCCTTTCTCAGTCAGCCTCCTCTAGCACTGCATCTCGGTGTCTCCAGGGGAAAGCTGAAGCTTAATTGCGTGCTGATTTGCATAATTGTGCATATTAATGAAGCTCCGCTTTATGAATATTCATATTTTTGTTTTGTTGTCTAATTAAAAAGCGGAGAGGGAGGGGGGGGGGGGGGAGAGGAAGAGAGTGGAGGATGGGTGGGGGTGGAGGTAGGGGGAAGGATGGGGAGCGGTGGGGGGAGCTAGCATCATGACAGAATCAGCAGTAGAACAGACTGATGGGTCCAGAGCGCAGAGAGCCGCCTAGATTGCCGTGACAACTGTGATCTATACGCGCGCGCGACACCGGCGGAATAGGAGATGAAGGAGACAATGTCTCGTTCCCTCTATATGGCTGGCTGTCACTCTCCATGTCAATCACACCGCAAAGAGAGAAAGAGAAAGGGCCGTGCCAGGCCATTCACTTGAGCTGTAAATCGCGGCGGTACACAATCCTCAATTAGCTTAAGAAAGAGCACTCGCCTTTTTTCCCCCTTGTTTTCTTGACTTCTGACTAGGTCTGTGCCTTTGTTCACCGTCACACGGCTGAATTTACCATCTTCAGTAAATATGCACGGGGGGGGGGGAAGGCCTTCGTGTATCATGTATTTAAAAAGAGGCCATTTCGCCGATTCTGTGAAGGCAATTGCTGACGACAACGATTTCTTATACAGGTTAAGTGAAATCTAAAAATGTGTTAAAGGGGGGAGCTTCTTTTGGACACCGGGATAATTGAGTTAAACGCTGGACATTCTAAGCTGGCAGTGGGGCTCTATTCCCCCCCCAAACTCTGTTTCATCAACGGCAACCACTGAACTGGGCAATAGGAAAGAGTGATCCACATCCATTAGGTGGCCTTTGTGCTGCTTCGGGGTTGAACTGACAGGTGTAAAGCACACAGATAGGGACTGATACCATTCAGGGCTACCGACAATAGCCGGCATTGACCGCCGACGGCCTGAAGTGCCACACTTCCTTCCCCCAGGTATGCCTTCTGTGCGGAGGGGGTGTGGTTTACACTGCCAACCTACATACATACCATATACAGTCTAATCACCTCCCTGTAAAATGTGTTGTAAAGCCATACTAGGCTACCACTATGGACAACCTTTGTGTTTCACTGTGTGTATTGTGTATTCACTGTTAATGTGTTTAGGTAAAAAAAAAATTACCAAAAAGCATTGTTTGCTCGTTAGTCGTTATAGGACACTAGCATGGTACGAGTTCATACATGTAGGACTATAAAAAGGTAGGTCTATATAATGGGGTGGGGGGGGGGGGGGGGTGGTGTAGTTAAAACAACACAGGAAATCAATTCCATCTTCTCGTTCATAGCATCAGCATATTTTTCATGTATGGCTTCATTAAACGCCGCCACAAAACCGAAAAAAGGATGGGGAGGAAATCAAAACACAAATCGCCGTATATAACACTGCACAACGGTTAGCTCATAAACCACGAGCTGGTAAACCGATGGCACAAATACTCTCAACATTAAGCATGGGCCCATGTCACCCTCCCCCCCCCCCCCCCCCCCCCTGACGGTGCTGCAGACTGAGAAGGACCAGGAGTAGGGCGTAGGACTACTCTCCAACTCCCCCCTGAGCCCTGGCCTTCCCCGTGTCCAAGGACTTTTTTCCCCCAAGGACCTTTGAGTTACACTCCAAAAAAATCCCTTAATTAGCAACAGAGTTGCTAGTGTGGATGGATCCATAACTCACACAAGCCCCTTTGTTAGATGTTACCAACGTGGCCTCGGCCTGAGCCGGAACAGCAGATCACCCAAGGAAGTGGAGGCACGAAAACACAGGAACACAACCACGCGTACAATTGCCCTCTTTAAGCCAAACAGAATAATCGAGAACAGGAGTTGTGTCCTCCTCCTCCTTTTAGACAAGGGGGAGTCACTTTAAAAGAAAAGAAAACAATAAACACCTATTTCATAGCAATAAGCAGTTAGGTAGGTAAGCAAACCACACAAAAGGCCATTGTCCTGGACTGGAAACGAGACTCGTTCAGTATAGAATATAGGGAGTCGGTTTCCTTCTATCTACTAAATAACAAAATCGCCCACAAAGTCTGACAATCTCTTCTTGATGGTCCTTGAGTAAACACCTTGACTTCCTTCCCTGCTTTGATAAACATGTCATGCGCAATTTTGTATTTGATTGTGGTGGCGGTGAATGGAGATATATCAATCTCATTTGGTCTGGAGTACCCACTCTTCCAGCTGGACCAAAATGCACGATGAACGCAAAAGCCACAGACATTCGCAGTAGTCTTCAAAACGTAGTTCTGTATCTAATTGGATTGGATCGAGAATAATCATTAAGGAGTTGTTTTCCATCATTATTTGAGTCCGGCGAAATAAGTTGTTGCTCTCTATTGGCAATTGATCCAGCCCTGTGGATCTGGATGCCAACCGGAGAACCGTCTGGCTTCATAAGGCGGTTCAAAACAGGTTGTGAGAATCATCAATAAATCCTGTATTTGCTTTGAACTTTATTTGTTTAAGAAGATTTCACCTGCACAACCTCTAAAGAAGCACATTAAACCCGATGCCAAACTAAACTCATTAATGACTAGTTTTGGCACAGATTCTCCCAAAACCTAATGGCACTGATTTGGGGGCAGGAAAAGCACAGGGCTCTGCGAGCGTGCGCCGTGACTTGGAAGAGACGACGACATGGGGGGGGTGGTTGGGGGGGGGGGGGGGGAGAGCAGGGTGAGTAAGGCCAGACAAATTCTCTGGTGAGCCCCAATGCACTCCCCCCCCCACACACCATCACCACCAGCTACCCAACGCCCCTTTAAAACATGGCTAGTCTATAATTACACAGGAAGATATACTGGAAACAGATAGTCAGCCTGAGTCATAAGCTACATGAGCACACAACACTCATGCACAATCATACCCTGAACCTGGACACTTTCTTCGCTTTCTGTTGTTTTTTTTTTAACCGGGCTAGCGCCTCGGGCACCTATAACTTGAGTGTACCGTTTTGTCTACACACACGTACGTACCTTCCTTCCCCTCTCTCCCTCTCTCTCTCTCCCTCCCTCTGGTGAAGTGAGTCACAAAAGGCACAAAGCATGATGTCAGATGGAGTCTCGAGAGAGCGAACGCTGGTGATTGTTAATGCTGAACAATGTACAATAACCTAGCCCCTGAATGATTTAACTTGTGAGTCACCAGAAGCGTCAGACTCCAAAAGAAAAAAAAACAAAAAAACACAATATAGTCTAGAACCCCACAATGCCGACAAACACTCTTCTTTCTCAGGCTAGAGTCATGTAGGCCTGGCTTGATGCGCCGTTTATACAAGGAACTGTCAAGGTTTTAAGACCATATTATGTAAAGCCTACACAGCATTGCCAAGAATTTCAATTAAGACAAAGTCATCTGATTATGCCATGTTGAAAATATGTACGATTCACATTAGCGCAGCTTTTTTTTTAACCCGAGAAATGAAATCTGCATGCACATTTTGAATAAAAATCCATTTAGTCTCGTGATTCTGGTTATCAATAGAGGATAAAGCGTGAATTATTCCGGAGTGAGTGAACTCCCAAAAGGCACGTCCACATACAACTTTCAGTTCACCGTGAGGTTATAAATCTTCAAGATGTTCAGACCGTAATTACAGTCTAATAAAACTCTAGCCGTAGCATAAAGAACCCTGGTTCGCAAACACACGGAAGAAACATAAACAAAACTAATGATGCATGGTCCAAAGCATACTAAAAAAGAAAATAATTTAAAAATAATAATAATAATAATAATAAATGAAACACATAAAAATACAACACACAAGCGTGTTCCTCACGTCGACTTGGAAACAATATTCTTTCCAGAGCCAGAATGCGGTGAAACCGTACGCCGGGGAGCCACATATGCTGGCTGCCTGGTTGAGCCTCTTCTCCCTGACCTATCCCCATTGTCTTGGCGTCCAATGGACTGGGCGCATCCCGGCCCTACACCGTGAGACGTAATCCCAGGAGCAGCAGTTGGATTGTTAACAGGAACGTCTCTCCTTTGTAAGGAAGCACCTTCCTGCCACAAAAGAACATCCAAGTGGCCCCTCAAATGAAAAGGAGAAATATAACCACTTCCACCCCCCCTGTACCCCACACCCCACACACACACACACACACACACAATCCCCCCCCCCTTTCATCTTAGCCTCCCTACTTTAATATCCCGTTTCATTTCCATCGCTACCTGAACCACAGACTGGACTTGTGGGTACGACAAGCACAGGGGGGGGGCACAGGGGGGGGGCATGGCAGACGGGGCGCTGATGGAAGGGGTGAGGACGGTAGCCTAGGTGATCCATTCTGGGAAGAGACAAGGACCTGTACTAGGGTTGGGCGTGGAGGGGGGGGTGGGGGAATTAAAGAAAAAGCACAAGATCTGATCCAGTGCAGACGAGGCCCGTGTTGGTGGTACTGTGTGGGTGGGCGTTTGTGACACAACAAGGAAGAAACACACTTTACTGGGCCGAGAAGAAGGCTGCATTGTTGCCATGATGCCCCCCTCCCCAACACCAACACCACCCCCACCACAACCACAACAAAAACCACATGGATTGAGATTGAGTAGCAACAGCTGAGGAGGTGAGGGAAAGGACACCTGTAGAAGGAAGAAGGTTTGGGGGGGGGGGGGGGGTGACGTTTGACCATAACATACCACAGCCGACACAACACAAACAGACCCGGGACCATCTGACGAGTTGGCCGGCACGTGTGATTTTTCTTCTTTCTTTGTGTTTTAAAAGCCAGTGATCAGTAGCTAAACAGGTTAGGGGTTAGGGGTGAGGATAGGATAGGATCCGTTTCCTGTTACTCGGCCACCGTGGGGAAGTGTTACTGGTGAGAAAAGAGAGAGAGAGAGAGAGAGAGAGAGAGAAAGAGAGAAAAATACCAGGGGACCCTTACAGCCCGGCTTTACGGACGGAAACTTTAGTGGGGTATAATTGAAGAGCAATAATGGCCCTGGAACAGCTGCTTCAGGTGGTAGAAAGGGGGGGGAAAGGGAAATGTGTGTTTTTTTACACACAACCTTTTCCTACGCCGGCATGTTTTTAAGTCACTGAACTTTTTAGAAAAAAAGAAGACAGCCAGCAAAACAGAAACACGCAGTAAGGCGGACTGTGAATCCGGGCTTACCTGAACCTCCAAACTGACTGCTGGCGAGAGTCGTTGGGCGATTCTTCCCATTTGATACCGGCGGTGCAAACATCTGAAATAGAAGCGTGGAGGGCATTTAAAAGATAAACAGTGAAAGCAGCAACACACGAGGATGTTAAACTCATCTTTGTAAAGGATGGTTAGATACCAATGTAAAACAGTTATTACTACTATCATTGCTGGGAAGCAATGCACACATACCAGGTCTTGGCTGCGTAAGCAATTAGGCCCTTGGTATAGTGACTCACAACAGGAACAGTCAATTAAATAGTGGTTGATTTACAACCATCCCACACACCCCAGAAATACTATGCAATTTGTGAATGTGCTGATCCGTTACCATTTCACATGCCTTTTAACAACAACTCTTGAAAGGTCTTTGTTGGAAAGGTGAAAGTGAAAAAAAACCCTGTTTGTTTAGTTTTTTAAATGTAGAGAATGTGTACTGGACTGAGTCAAGCATTCTTTAGAGGGATCTTACCGCACTGAAATCCAGCAAGTCGCTGAGCTCCTTGTCTGTTCCCACGACAGCCATGCTGCGCTGCTGTTCACTTGGCCCTTTAAGTCTCAGTAAGTGACTGTAGGCAGAGGCGAGGAGAGCATTAATATGACCAGTTTGTGAGCTAGTTACCTCCTACCCCGTCTACAAGAAAATGCACATATAATCAAATATAGGAGTGGACGACTACCTCGATTACATATCCCCCCGATCCTCAGGCCTGAGAGGAGCCAGGGGGCAAGCTAATTAAATTAGACCGGTTGGTAGTACACAAACAACCAACAACCACACCAGCTCTGAGGGCAAAGGTCATTTGTGTATCAATGGATAGGCTATGACTGCATGAATTGAAGTCTAGGTTATAAAATACATATGACAATCTGTGGGTGGTGCCCCTTCTTTGCTTTACAGAAGGAACATGGCATGATATGATCTTGTGTCGTGCTCTTCGGCTGTTTTTACAAGGAGGGTACACACAAAGTTTAGATTGGAGAACATCCCTCAATGTACCTTGCTTGCAAAAGTAGCCGAGCCCCCCACCACCCCCAAGTCCAACCGGGATATATATAGATTCCTAATAGTGTTCCTAGTGTTACCATTTTGATTTACTAGACAGATTAGGATCATTTACTGTTATTAACTGTATGTAACCATAGAATTATTCCACCAGAATCCATGTTGAATGTTAATATATAAAAAGAAAACACAAAATGCCCTAGTCTTAACTAAATGACCAGTCCAAATCTCCCAAAACGCCTATTGTATAACATATGTATGTACAAATGCCTAACTATGTTAATCAATCAGAAAAGGTGCCTTCCCTGATCTATCTAACCGTGGTTGATGGTTAGAGCCACAAGGGAAACGCTCCTCTCCTCTTGTGCTCAATCCCCAGGCCCACTACGTCCCTTTCCCCTCACAAGCAACACTATTTTAACTATTCTATTCAAAGACACTGAACCAATGCAATAAGATGGCATAATGCTTACAAATATACCATGACTATCAAGTGCCAAACATATATTACTGCCTAGGTGTGCCTAAAAAAACAAACACTTTACTATGCTTATTTAGTGATAATTTGTTGTTGATGTTTGATAGGCCACGAGATACACAATCACTAAGCTATTAGAATAAGGTTTAGACATCCATCAATGGATCAAACGATCTATTATGTATACCACTTCAGTCAATCCTTTTTAGGGGGTGCAATTAAAACTGGTCAATTGAGCCACATGCAGATAAAAGTACCAAAATAAAAAAAAAAGTTTAATTTAGTAATAAGCATAACAATAAGATTGAATAACCTTAAATGGGATTTCAACAAGATATTTCAATAAATCATCCTAATGTCGGGATCTGGGCACTCTTGATCAATTGTCCCACAACTTCCCTGTCTCATTCAACCGAGGTCAAAATGGGGGAGAAGTGTTTAGCCCCTCCTAACAAATGGAAGTTCCATTCGCCGCCACCCCCACCACCCCCCCTCTCTCTCTCTCTCTCCCCTCTCCCCCCCCTCACTCCCTCCTCCGGCCTACCCCAACTGGTAAAAAAAAGTTTTACTGCTGAAATAGCAATAATACGGCCAGGACAAAGACAAAGACATGTCATTATCAAAAGGTGAACGCGTTTATGAACCAGCGGTAGGTTACGAGAGGCTTCAACGAGGGGACCTTAAGAACCTGTTGCCCGTCCACACGTCGAGGGCACCAAGCTAACATCACTGATGAACACAAAGACTCAGTCCAGAAAAGTTAAAAGAAGTTGGGTGGCCAAAACTGAATCAAATAGCAAAAGAAAATGTATATTTAATATGTTCCCGGTTTACCAAATTAGGGCAAACGTGTTTTGTTGGACAAAAGGTAGAAAAACACTGGCTTGCTACACTATTTTTTTTTGTTTACTAGCCCCGGATTGTGGCGAAAATAACACACCGCTTTCACCCATTTAACTGGGCTCTCGGTGTGTACGTATGGTATATGGTTGTGCTCATATACACGTAATATCGCCATGCAACATATTAAAAACAACACAATGTGATGAACAGGTGTAGACGCGTGTCTAAAAAAACCCCCGATCTAAACCTTATTCCGCCGTAGCGTTATAATCTACACAACGACAAACGCATCGATCGCCTTCACAAAACACGCAAAGGAGTTGGCAACGATCCTGAAATTGTCCATTTAGACCCGGGCTAGCGGTGGTAATAATAACAATAATCATAATAATAAAGTCTTAGATCGCCACGGCCTTCGAACAAAGAAGTATGTTGCCCCCCACACACAGACTGAAAACGCTACTCAACAAAACGCAAGCAGCTCTTCCAGGCCGGACAAACCCCGCTTCTCCCCCGGCCCCACCAACAACTTGGCCGCTGCGCTCCAAGTTGAACAATAGCCTGGTTAAAAAAAAAAAAAAACCGGTAGTCACTAGTATATTTGACATGCAAACGCCGAGTACAATGGAGTTTCTGTAACCCCACACCATTACCTGGACTTAATAAACGGGCATCCGACATACAAAATGAGCGCCTGGGAGTAGAGAAAAACAAAGTTGGGGGATAGGATCCTTCCCCCGTGCTCCGGACCGTGGGTTTGATGAAGATGAGCAAAAAACAATATCAACCCCCCCCCCCCAGGTCTACCGCTTCGTCTCGGTGTTGTTGTCCTCGTCACGGTAACAAAACTGCCTTCCCCGCCGGTGAAATCGCAACTCTTGTGTTAATTCCGATGTTCTTATTGTTACGATTGTAACGATTTCATTTTCCTAGTAGACATTTTAACAGCCTCCACATTGTCGGTTCCAAAAACATATTACTCCGCAGCGCAGCCTTACGAAGAGGAGATGGACGCTAAAACATCAGCGGTGTCCGATTTCAAACGACCGACTACCGAACTAAACACACATTAAAGACGACCGCATCGCACCCCCGCGCACCTTAAATAACACGGCACGTAACTTGCAGAGTCTTAGGCGAAATATTCGATTCCCATAATGGCAAACCCGTAGGGATCTATGTAACCTCGCGGAAGAGGACAGCGCAGAGCTCAGCAGCCTACTGACAGACCAGTACAAGATGGAATGATAATATCGCGACGCGGGGCCAATCGGATAAAGGGACATTTTGATCGACACGTGGGTCGCCCAAATACATCTCTACAATATCCCGTGGGGCAACCTCGTTTTAGCCAACGGTTGTTATTTTTAATTTAGCTGTTAAAACGCTGTCTAAGCTACAAATAATAACAACTGTGTGTGTGGCGATATTCTTCCTATTCTACACACGCGAAAACAGTGAGATGTAATGCCCACCGTGCCACATAAAGCTAAAGGGTAGTAATACTATAATACTAGGTTACTACGAAGGGGAATTATGATCCATTTAGATACAACTACAGTGTACATTGGGGTTAGCTTGTATTAACCCTAAGGCTTAAGCCCTAATGTATAAATATCGTGGAAGTACATTTCCAATATTGCGAAATGGTTCTGATAGGTGGGCTTACACACATTGTTCAGGTAACCAGTCAGTGAATGGATGTTTAGGACAACAAAGAACTGACAGCTGTGTCTGGCATGTTAAGAGGAACATATACACACACACACACAGGTTTGAAAACAAGAAGAAAATAACGATTGAGTAACCTTACCACTTACAAAATGTAATCCAGTGCCAATGGTGATGTGGCCTCAGGTAATTCTTATTTCAAACTGAGAGAAAAAGAACCCAAACCACAATTTGGGCCTTGGGGTTTTGAGAAATGCTCCTTTTACACCATTTGTTCACATGTTTACCAAGCGGCCTGGGTTTTATAGTTTGTTTTGGGGACTTCTAGAGGAAAACCTCCACTGGTTGGAGGGGAAATAACCACAGTAGCATCTGTGCTGGTGAGCCATGTGGGGTTCACACTCAATTTCAGAGCTACACTCCAGCGCATCTCTTTATGCACTCATCCACTGCAACAAAAAAAAAGTGTTTTGATGAATGCTACAAACTAATTTGCCTTACTTAAGACATTTGTCCCAGCTAATGTTTATCATCAGTAGCTCTTCCTGGTGTGCTGCCTCTGTTCTGTTTAGTGAACAGCCTGTAGACTGTATGAAGCTCACCTGACCCTAAAAAAAGGGATTCCTTATGGCAGACAGTGAAATCCCTCCGTCTGTAGCACAACAACAAACACTCTCTGTCTGAACGACTTCACAGAGAAAAAGGGGTGCGAGCATTGAGACGACACGAGACCCCATTATGACAAAACCAGTCTTGTGTCGCGGATTGATGGCGGTGGTGTGTACACCTGGGAAAAGACGGTACGCGTGCGTCTTCCACGTCAGTGATCATATCGCGTCTCCAGATGAGAGATCAAACGGTGTTATGGTTGTTTCCTTTAAGAGAAGTAGGACAAGCAGCAGAGCTGCAAAACAACATCAAGGTGCAGAGCAAGACGCGTGAAAAAGAAACAGACTATTTTTAGAGTGGATCTCCGTTTGCTCCTTCAACCTCTACCATGCACGAGCCCCGCCTTTATTCTTCTCTTCTTCTTTCTATGCAATGTAAAGAATATGCATTTTGGGTTCCCCCAAAATGAAGCCACCCACGCATCAGGTACAGTATGAAAACCTGGGACTTCCTGTTATGACTTCTGGTTTCCTGTTTCCTGTTAAACATTCTGTCAGGGCCACACACACACACACACACACACACACACACACACCACACACACACACACACACACACACACACACACACACACACACACACACACACACACACACACACACACACACACACACACACACACATACACATACACATATGCTAGACAAACTCAAATCCTCCTTAGTGACAGCCAACACTCACACACTCCCCTGCCCGGTCTCCAAGTGCTGTACTTGTGTGTTAATGATTGTTACTCAAACATTGGTGACATTTATCAGGAGCATCTGGGTGTGTCCTCAATGGACAGTAAAGATACAGTGCCATGCTTTTATTTTGAAGTATTTCCTCTGAAAGATACGTACAGTGAAGCAACATTATGGATGTGTGTGAATTGCAGGCATGGGTGCTGTATATAAATGGGTTCTGTCCAGCGCTGTAAAATGTATACAAAACAAAAGCGCATCAAATAAATCATTAGGCCAGAGAGGTGACAGAAGCAGCTGCTATCAGTGTTGTTCATAAAATGAGTTATTTATTCTGTGTCTACCTCTCACCGTTTTATGATAAAGAGAGCAAGATGGAGGCATATCTGGGGAGCACTGAAACGGCAGTTAACGGCAGCAAGTGCCTGTGTGTGTGTGTGTGTGTGTGTGTGCGATGCAAGCCATCCGCCTTTTGCCAAAAATATCAAAATAACGTTGTTTGTGACACATGGCATGCTGCCTCTGTGAACCCCTCTCCCTCCCCCCACGGAGATACCTGAGCCCGAGCTCAGCATCGCCACCCCTCCCTCGCCACCACCGCCGCCTTTCGCATCGCTCACATCAGGGGTCAGCCCCCATCACTCTTAACGAGCACACGTCTTGTCCCCCCCCCCCCCCCCCCTTCCCGTGTTGGCTCTAGCTTGTCATGCTGTGTGTTCACTGACTGTGTGCAGGGTAAATCATCTAGCTAGACCCCCCTCCCATCCCTCCCCTTGTTGTCCCTTTGCAAGATGCAATGACACTCGTCTTGAGCAGGGGGGGGGGGGGGGATGTATCTGTAGAGAAGGAATTACATCACGTACATCCACTGCATTACACACACACACACACTATATCCTGGTGTGTTCCTGTGCATGTGTAGCCTGTCACCGTCGTCACTTTATGGTGGACGATGCAAAAATCTATTTTGCTGCGTTAATGAGTGCATTTGTATTCTGTGGACCCCACGCCATACCACGGTTTTAGAACACCAGAGAAGCACAATGCCGTCCTTCTTTTTTTCCCCCTAATTTTCAGCTTATCTTCCCCTCCCCCTTTCTTGCAGATTGGAATTCATTAGCAATCAAAGAGAGACTGACAAACGCCCAATCTTAATTACACTCTCATTTGCATATTTGCATATTAATGACTGCAGACTTTGCCGTTTCTCTCTGCTGCAGTAGCAGCAGCGGAGCCCCCCTGCACGCTTGCCCATTACTACCTCTTAAACTCCACGCACACACACTGCAACGCCGTCGCCGTATCTCCACAGCTCAAGGCCCTTTCCTCCCCGCCAGCAGTTTTGACATGTTCAAGGAGACGTTACATCCTCACGATAGATACCAGCAGAATTTGGTGCAGATGATAAACACACAATAACCTTTGCTTAACAGATGCATCTGCGTTTCATTTTGGCAACTCTTTGGTTATCCCGGAGTTGTACTAGAAAGCATGCAAATTACAGTATTGTGTTACATCATTTTCTGTTAATAGCCATGGTGTAATATTAAGGTATGAACACGTTTTTAGATGATTAAAAAGAGGCCTTGGTGTAGTGTATCCTAGTGTGCTTCCTCCTTGTGGTGAAATGAGTGTACAACAATTAGACATTTTGCATTTCAGTGGAAGGAAGAGGAAGTCACCTTGATGAATATCACAATACATACACTTTATTATCATTTGTGCATATATAATGACAGCTTCATTTTTTTTGTCATAAAACAATATATTTATTTAAAATGTTATTGAGAAGAGGGAATACACAAAGACAAAAGCCTGTTTCAAACCATGATGATGAAATTTAACATTATTTGTCCGAGGCTACTGCCTTGAATCAAAATCAGATTTTCAGAGTCCAAGAGACACCAAGAAGTTCCAGCTTTAAGTTACAGATAACAACAAATGAAAAATAATGTGTATTCTCATTGACGCCGTTTTGAGGTTCATGCCGAAGCATTTTAAACATTTTGCTCCGCCTCAAAGTCATTCAGAAACTGGCAGCAGAAACTCGAGTAGCGTCCACAAAAGCATAAACTGCAGCAGTAATGAGTTATACCACCAACCCTAAGAAGCCCCCGTTTAAACAGAACAGAAGAAAAAAGGTCACCATCGAAGCAAGTCCTACAGTCCTTCCGACAATAAACAGACATTAAACCGTCCTTCCGACATAAACCGCCACCAAGAAGAAAATATCTCTGCATATTTTTGCAAGACAGAGAAAAACAAATGAAGTAATGCACCACTTTTGACAGAAGCGGCACATCATCTTCCTGTACACCTTAAAATGAATCTGGCAACAAAAAAAAACGACTGCACCATGGTCTTCCGATGCGGCATTATCAGTGATTAAATATGCCTCTTTTAGATGGACCCCAGTATTCAGAAACGCACCCCATCCCTTTCGCAGTGTAGCAGTTGTAGGTTAAAGTTTCACAATGTTCGAGAGCCATGCAAACACGAGTGTCTGGCAGCAGGGCTTGGACACCCTGCACAAAACTCAGCCCATCCAATCCAGTAGATAAACTGCTAAGCCACAAATTAGTGATTAAATGGCTTCATGAACACAGATAATTGAATAATGGCCAGCAGTCCAGTGTGTTGCCAATCTTACATTGTGGAAATAGCACAATCACTTCAACAATGGGTTGGGAGCCAACATGGAAGTCATTGTACAGTGAAGATTACAAATATGTTTCTCTCTCTCTCTCACTCTCTCTCTCTCTCTCTCTCCCATCTCTATCTCTTCCCCACCCCTCTGTTTCGTGCTGCCTCTCTATCCCTTCAGATCAGGCTGAATAATCAATAGGCTAACATGTTGATTGATTTAATATATGGCCTGGGGGAGCGTGTGGTGGCCGGTAGGTGTAGCAGATCGTCTCGAGAGTGGGAGTGTGTTCCGCTGTGTTTCAGTCGGTAGTGTGTGTGGGCGTACTAGGTTGGTTGAACCCCATTGTTTTACAAAGCCAGCCGGCAAAGTCCACCTCCTCCACCTCGGACCGCTTTATAAACGTGTGGTTCTGCAAAAAAAGACGACACGAAAAAAGGGATAAGGAAAGAGAATGACAGTTAAAAATAGCTATAAAAACCAAAACAGGCACTTGCCTACGCAGACCTGCATTTGACATGGACAAATAATCTGCAGCAATTAATTGAACAATGTTCTTTTAAAAAAGGAAAATGATACATTAACTGCACACAGACATCTAATCCCCTCCACGTACAATAACAACTCGGGGAGATTAGTCTGCTTTGTACGGCCTCAAAAGGGTGTAATAGGTTTTAAATGGACCCAATGCAAAGCGTCTCCAGTTCACATTAACCAGATCACAAACCATCATTACACAGTCGAGCACAGAATGAAATCTAATGCGGTTTCCCGAGGCGTTTGGTGTGGGCGCAGTTGAGTCAGATTTCGACCTGCAAAATCAGATCACATGGATCCTTTTGCTGTTGTGCTTTCGGTTGTATGAGAGTGCACCGCGCACGTAGCACTTTCAATATTAGCGTACCACCTTTTCTAATTGCATTTTTCCCCCATTGTAATTGTAACAACATTGTAAATTGATTGATGGCCGAGGGTTAATACGTGGGTACCCATGTTAAATGCAGGACTTCACTTATTCACTTTATTAATTTACCCATGAATTATATTACGAAAGATTAAAATGCTCCATAAATAATAGAGGCCAAAGTTACCCGACAAGCAGCCAAAAATCGACGTACTAATTACTACAAAGAAATATCTCAGAAACTACAATCAGTGCACGGTTGGTATTTCTACTCTACAAACACTAGTCGATCATCAGTCATAATAGGTTTAATTTTCTATAGATTCACTACTGAGGTAATGGTTTCAGCACTAGTTATAACTCCTGTGAAACTAACACTCACCATCAACATCTTCAGATCAGCTCTGTCGGCCGGGCTTTTCATGAGACTGGAAGACAAAAAGAATATGAGCAGTTGGACAACTGACACACACACACACACACACACACACACACACACACACACACACACACACACACACACACACACACACACACACACACACACACACACACACACACACACACACACACACACACACACACACACACACACACCACACACACACACACACACACACACACACACACACACACACACACACACACACACACACACACACACACACAGCGCATGTTCCCGATGTTCCCATGCAGAATGAGTGACTCACCACTTAGTCACAAAATCTTGGAAATCAGAGGTAAATACTCCATGTGGCAGTTTAGGAGGAGGCTGCAATCGAGAAGAGACGGGGGTTAAAAGGTGTCACTTGATTCACAGCGCTTGTTTCTCCAGAAGGCATTAGCCACTCTGTACGTTCTCTCCGCGGCCCACTGTGTGCTGGAACCGCGGGACACGAGCGCCGATAATCAACGCATCCTATTAAAGTTTCAACTAGCACTCGGAGGCAATTAATGTCTTAAGGGAGCAGAAGGCAACGCCGTCGGTGCCACCGGTATCATCCAATATCTACACAGCCGTCTTCTTACCTCGTTGACGATGTAATCCAGGAGCTCAAAGATAGCCATGACGGGGCCGTGGCCTTAAGAAAAAAAGAAAAGAGAAAAAAAAGATGAATATGCATTTTGAAGTGGTACAGGATCACGTGTGACACGCCGAAAATAATTTGCCATAAAGGGAAGACAGCACTTTTTAAAAATTAATTGCTGAAAAGGAATTCAGGTGTTACAGCAGTACAACTCAAACAAGAGAGGATCAAATAAAACTAAAAACGTAAAAGTAAAGGCAATATATTTAGGCCCATGTGCAAAACACATCCAATCGAAAGTGCATTTGTGTGCTAGCCTCACCGCTGACAGGCCGGCCCGGAGGTCTGGCCCTGGGTGAGGTGCTGTTGGTGCCCCCGGCGCCAGCCCCGTCCAAGATGGATCGGCCAAATATGGCCTCTAGCTCCCTGGGTTCTGGCGGAGGGATGGGGTAGCGGCCGATGGAGAGCTCCACCAGGGACAACCCCATGCTCCACACATCAGACTGCACCGAATAGTGGGTTCCTTGCAGCCTTTCAGGCTACAGCACGCATGAAGCAAGAGGACAATAACACAATGTCAATGAAGGGGCGGCAGTAGTTCAGGAGGTAGAGCCGATTGTCTGGCAACTGAAAAGTGGCTGGTTCGATCCCCGACTCCTCCAAACAAAGTCTCCTGCTGTCCCTGAGGAAGACACCTAACCCTAATTGCTCCCTACATGCAGGGCTGTCTCCATGCATTGCTGTCACCGCCGTCAATGTATGAATGGGTGAACGTGAGGCAATGATTGCAAAGCATTTTGGGTAAAGCGCATATATAAATGCAGTCCATTTACCAGTGAAGAATCAATAGCCCGAATTGTGAACTCACTAGTTGGATTATACAGCTACAGGTCAGGAGCTTGTAGTCCACTACACTACTAGCAATATCCAAAAAGTCATTTATTTGGTAGAATAACAACCATGTGTCCTTAAAACAGCTCTCATTCCCTACATGTAGTACTACACTTGGATTGAGCGGTTGGGCACAGCACACCAGGGTGAGATGAATGCTTTGGCTTCAGAAACGCAAAGGACGTACCGACATGTAGGATCTGGTCCCCACAAAGGAATTGGCCATGGAGTCTATCAATTGGCCGCTTACGCCAAAGTCACACAGCTTGATCTCCCCGCGGGAGTTCACCAGGATGTTAGAGGGCTTCACATCTAGAAAGGATGGAAAAATAACACCATCTTAGACAAAGATCAAATGTACCAATTTCTCAGACAAACTCATGAAATGAGTAAACAAAACTATAATCTAAAATTATGTAATCAAATGTTCCACTGAATAAAGTACATAGCTAGCCATACAAATCAACCCTAAATGTGTTCATTGCATTACGTTTCATAACCTAACAGATAGCAATCAAATATGTGCATATCTGCCATTATTCATCCCAAAGACTGGCAAACAACCGTGCCATCAGAGAAGCTATATATAGCTGGTTGCTAAGTACCCAGCCAGGGCAGCGTCAAGTCTACAGACATTTTTAGGTGAAGCACTCTGCATAGAGATCTCCTTCAAAATATTGACAATGGGCTACCTAACTATATTTAGTCACAATATTTTTGTGAATAGATCGGAAATAGTACTGAAAAGCCACACACCACATTGGTTGACTTTTGCCCAGGATCAAAAACACACAGTAAATACACTAAAGAATTTCATCACGATGTCATTTTCTTTCCCCATCTTTGGCATAAAGATACATTTTTCACTACACTATAAACTTACCTCTATGCATGATCTGGTGTTTTTCTCTCAGATAGGCAAGACCTCTTAGAACCTGTTTCAGAGAGTCAAGATTAAACACATCTACAAGAAAGAGCAACCAACAGTGTTAATGCATTCCAATACATCAAATAATACACTCACAGCAATGCTGACTTTGCCCAGGATCTCCTCTGGGATCCTCCTTGCTTCCTTCAACACTTGGTCCAGAGAGCCTCCATCCTCCATGGCAGAACACAACGATATAATATTACTCCATGCAATTCATATAGCCCTGCTACAAAGGCTCCAATTGGGTTACAGTTAATGCGCATCTTCCCCCATGGGTACATTCATAAAACACACTAAAACGGGATTACAGTAACTGTATATGTAGTCCATAGATAATCAGGTGCTGTTTAAAACGGTGAGGATAACACTCTTATAGGCTTTTGTAACCACAGCAAGGCCTAACTTGATTTTCCACATGTAGGTGTGAGCCGTGTGTGTGTGTGTGTGTGTGTGTAACCCTATCTTACCATGTGCTCCATGCAAATGCTGATCTCTCCATCGCTGTAGAAAGCCCCGTAGAAGCCCACAATGTAGGGAGAGTTGCACTCGTGCAACACCTGCAGCTCTCTGATGATCTGGTTTCTGATAGCAGGTTTGATCTCCAGATGGATTAGCTGGGTGGATATGAAGGACATTATTGGCATGGGCTCGCATCAAATTTTGATAAGGTCACGTTCCAACAAAATTTAATGAGCAGCTTTTGTTTGGTTGTTTGTTGATCCACTTGGCTGTTACCCAGAAAAATACAACATGTCCCTATGAAGCTTAAACAAACTATAAACCGTTAACCATTTCTGTGCTGCTTACCTTTCGGGCCATAATATAGCCTGAAGGTTTGTGGCAAACTTTGTTCACAACCCCTCCGTTCCCAGCCCCGAGCTCACAGATGCGATGAAAGTCGTCATCTTTTAGCTCTCCAACTTTGGCTTTCTGGGTGAGGAAAGCTTCCAACCTCTTCTTCTGCTGATCATCTAGATCCAACTCCTCCAGTTTCTTCTGAAGTGCTTCTAAATTAGCCCTAAAGAAATAAAGACCAATGGAGAAAGAATGTTTCAAGACTATAGTGACATTTAACTGAAGAGAATGGAAACCGGAGTTAAGGATTCAGTGAGCAAACTACTTACTCAGACGCCAAAACACTGTTGTGAGAGCTTGACACTCCATCACAAGGGGTCGCAATGGTTAAGGGCCCTGGTCTCTTTTTGGGGGCCATATCTCTCGAAAACGAAGTCCAGGCAGAAGGTAGTAATTAATTTCCCCCCTGCTAAAAAAAAAAAGAACATAGGAGGAAGAGGGGGTGGGGGTGGGGGGAGAGAGCATATCAGCTTTATGTCGGCCTAAGCAAATCATTTGACTGCCTCTGTTTATTATAATCGGATCTGTTCCAAGAATAAGCGTTCTGGAAAAAGACATCGAAATCCGCGTTAAACGTTTAGAGGACATTAGAAGGCATTTCATTAAATCAGCAGACATACTATATAACTCGTTAATAGCATACAAGACACATTCACAGTTTACATAGTTTCGGAAGTGCCTAGTGCTCACTAAGGAACTGCATAAATCGATTTACCAAGGTGAACACCTGCAAATTCAATGTAAACGGAGATTAGATTTTACGCGACGCCCATCGCATTAGTAAATACCAACATGGGCTACTATTAGCTAGTAGGCTAACGTTGCTTAACAGCGGACTGATCATTTCTTAGAAAGTGGGTCGTTACACGTTGCTAGTACAACACACTAGACTAGTGTGCTACATTTCAAATGAATCAAACGCACACGTTAAGCTACACCACAAAAACAACTTTGGAAGCCGGAGCCATCGCCTCACCGATGCCATTAAGCAAGCTAACGCCAGCTAGCTAGCTGTTGCATGACAGTCCAACTGTTACACCGTGAAGCTAGATCAACGGCAAAATGTGCTGCTTCACAACAAATTATGCCTTTTTTGCCGTGTTATTTGAAGACTACGCCTGTAGTGTCTATATAATTCGCGACTGTATATATAGTCCACTTGGCAGGTGTGCAGTAGTTCTTGAGACAGTGCCAGGTAAAAGGTTAGGGGCGCGGTGAAGTCTCGTCTCGTCCCCAGCTGGCAACACCTCGGACAAACCTCGCGAGACTTCAAATGCTCTGTTTTAAAAGTAATATTTGATGCATTTACTGAAATCGGTCTGAAATAATACAACATACGTTTGGCAAATATGTTGCTTTCAGTGACAAACATAGCTTCAGTATGAAAGTGAGAAATGTGTTGTCTCATCATTACGTTACATAGCAGTCATTTGTGGCAGACGCTTTTGTCTAAAGCGACTTCCACAAATCAGTATGAATACATTTAGAAATTGAAACATCATCCAACCCATTTTCTTTCAAATACACCCTAAACCATCATACCGAATTTAACATAATGTAACGTGTTCGAGCCCTGTTCGTTCATCATGAGTAAAACACAGACGTCCCACCTTTAATGCAACAGGGACAAAACGAACTGAAGACGTTTCAGCGTTTCATACAAACTAATCCATAATCAATCCATACATAAAATCACTATAATCCCTTTATGTTATTAAAATTATCGAAATTTTCAGAGTGCAACTAAATCCATTTGCTGAAAATAAATTCTCGAAAGCAAGCATCCTTCTGCCACTAGAAGGCGGAAGAGGGCTTGAAATGACTTTATTTGTCTCGACGTCGTGTAACTCCCATTCTATGTAAGGGTTAAAAAAACGTAATGTTAGTAAACAGAATTTAAATTGTTCAGTTTAAAGGATCACATTAACTTCAGAATCTCAGAAATAATTAAATCACTGTCGTGGATAATGTGGAATAGGCCCAATAGTCGAATCAAATGCATTGTCTTTGGTCAATATCCTCTTCATTAGGATTCAACCATCACACCTAACCGTCCTTTGGTCAGTGTGGTAACCATAGCAACGGATCTCTGTCCAGTGCACTTTAATGCCCTCTGACCCTAGATTGGTGACATTTGACCCAAGGGTCATAACCTGGGGTCACTAGGTCGACTTTGGCTGGAGGACAGTAAAAGCACTTCACTGATTGGCTATCATTTGCCCTCTTGATACCCTCATCTATATAATTGCTGTATTGACCACGTAACCCCTCTCATACTGTCTAAAGCACCCTACCCACTTTGCAAAACGTATTGTGTCATATCCTGTACTAAACACGCTTCTTATTCTAACAACAACCGTCTTCCTCTGTTGTTAAAAAAAACACTCATGAAATAGGGTTGACACTGACAGACAAATCCAACCGTCTTTGAACGTGCTCAGTCTTAACTCTTCACTCCCGGATCACCAGGTTAGCACCCTTAGCACAGGTAGGAATACCCCCACCAGTGGCACCACTGCCACCACCACCACCCGTTGTTCTCCCTTAAGGAAGCCGTGTGTGGAGCTCAGATCCGCGCCCATGTTCTCCCATTCTCTTCCATAATCTATCACTCCCAGCAACACCACCTGTCAATATATCTACATTCATTAGAGAGGCAGCGCGGTGGCGAGGGCCTTGCTGTGGGGGGTAGGGCGAGGAAGGCGTAGCAGGTGGAGGTAGAGGTTGACGAATACCTCGCCACGAAGGACACGGGAAGGAGAGAGGGAGAGAGGGAGAGAGAGAGAGAGAGAGAGAGAGAGAGAGAGAGAGAGAGAGAGAGAGAGAGAGAGAGAGAGAGAGAGAGAGAGAGAGAGAGAGAGAGAGGGAGAGAGAAGGAGAGAGGGAGAGAGAGAGAGAGAGAGAGACGGACAATAGTAGAAAAACAAAATGAGGAGAAAAAGAACAGCGGATAAGAACAGCGGGTGTCGTGAGCATGACGGATGGCGAATTCGATTCATTATATATTTTTTTGCATATATTATTCAATGAGCATAAAGCCCTCTGCTGTGCATGCGGGGATGTGCGGTTTGACGTCAGCGCTATCCTTAATGGTAATGGCTGTTTGAGTAGCAGCTCCTCGGTGCAGGAACAATACATCATTCCCTGCCGGCTGATTGTACTGGCGCTCCTCTGATGATTTGCTGCATTGGGCGGTGTGCTGTGTGCTGTGTGCTGTGTGTTGGCCTTATTGTGGGAGCGTCACCACCTCACCTCATCCGCAAGCAGACACTCCAGAGAGCAGGTTCAGAAGACCGTGCTCTCTCTCTAGCGTGTTGTGTTTGAGAGAAGGTTTGGTTTGGTTTGTGGATACCTCCTTGTGTATCCACACAGGTTATTTTAAGAACACTTTTTTTGTGAATTTGTGATTCACAATTGCAAATTTGTGATTCACAATTACAAATTTGTGCTCTATACATATATTTGTAATTATTATGATCAGCAAGTGTACACCTGGAAGGGGTGAGTGCCATGAGTTGTTGGTGGATATACAGTATATGCTGGTATATGTGTAAAGGCCAGGTTCCCCTGAGCCTGAGTTATCATTTTTGTGGGTAAATCACAAGAAACTTTACTTTATTATTAGATAGATTAGATAATAATAATAAGGGTTCGAGACAAACACAAGCATGCACGCACACACGTGCACGCACGTGCACACACGCACACGCACGCACACACACACACACACACACACACACACACACACACACATTTTTGCACAAGTTGGCATTTAAACATGTATGGTCAAAGTTTACCCTCTACTTTTCTATGTTTCAGATACAACTTAATGAAAACATGCAAGAGCTCAGTTGTTTTCCTCATAGAAACGTAAATGTAATGTATATAAACAGTCTGACAGCCATCAATAGGAATTGATCAGAATAAAGGGAATGAGCTTTAAAGAAAAACATATTATGCGTTGAGTTGTTTATGAGCTATTTTACGTATTATTATTACTTTTTTTGCAATCCATACAGCTCCTTTATTGTCTCTTGTTTAATATAGTTGGCCGATTGTTAAGACATTTGTAGCCCTGGTGAAGTGCTTTAAATATGTGGGAGATATTGAGAAGTCAGCTGCGGGGAAAAATCCATGGCGTGTTTTTTTCTGCTGACTTTATTAAACACATTCAATCTTACAACGGGAACACGCCACAGCCCCGGCGATGGAGAGCTACCGCTATCATTCAAAGCACATACTTGCTGCCATTCCCTTCATTCATAGCATCATTTATTTCCTCAGGACGAGAACACAACATCGCAAACAAACAAACATAACAGCCCCAATCGTTATTTAATTGCACAGGGGGTAGGAATGTATATGCATCGCACCACGCCACGTCAAGGCGTTTTGGTTTTCTTTTGTGCCCTCCATTTTTTAATAGACTGATTGCTAAACCATTTGAAAGACTTGAGGGGGAAGTATTGGGTAAGGCTCGCTTCACTGAGTTTTTCAGCCCAGAGGAACACTTTCGACCGACGGTCTACTCAGGAGCCGTGCTGCATAGAGCTCAATAGCCTTCCCTTCACACATATTTTACAGCAATATACCTGCAACATGGGCCATATCACGGATACTTAGGGGGAAATGTTTGCGAGATTCAGTGTGTGTATGTCTATATATGTGTGTGTGTGTGTGTGTGTGTGTGTGTGTGTGTGTGTGTGTGTGTGTGTGTGTGTGTGTGTGTGTGTGTGTGTGTGTGTGTGTGTGTGTGTGTGTGTGTGTGCGTGCGTGCGTGCGTGTGTGTGTGTGTTTGGGGTAATAGAGTACATGTGAAGCTACGGGTCCATTTCTTGTCTTGTTTTGCCTGATAAGATACAGACCCCTTCGGTGGGGTGTGTGTGTGTGTGTGTGTGTGTGTGTGTGTGTGTGTGTGTGTGTGTGTGTGTGTGTGTGTGTAGTATGTATGTATGTATGTGTGTGTGTGTGTGTGTGTGTGTGTGTGTGTGTGTGTGTGTGTGTGTGTGTGTGTGTGTGTGTGTGTGTGTGTGTGTGGTGTGTGTGTGTGTGTGTGTGTGTGTGTGTGTGTGTGTGTGTGTGTTTGGGGTAATAGAGAGTACATGTGAATCTACGGGTCCATTTCTTGTCTTGTTTTGCCCGATAAGATACAGACCTTTCGGTGGGGTGTGTGTGTGTGTGTGTGTTTGGTGTGTGTGTGTGTGTGTGTGTGTGTGTGTTTGGTGTGTGTGTGTGTGTGTGTGTGTGTGTGTGTGTGTGCGTGTGTGTGTGTGTGTGTGTGTGTGTGCGCACACACAGACAGAAAGAGCAAGATGAAGAGAGACAGTGTGTGTATTTGTGTGTGGCCCTGAAGTGCAGAATAAATCTACAACTCTCCCACAACCAAACAACATCTCCCTCCCTCACCCCAATAGTAGAAAACACACAACAGCAAAACCCAAAACTAAAGAAAACACAAACAGCAATGCTCATACAAACAACACCCCAGCCGCAAAGGCATTAAACACTTAACAACTGTTTCTTCTGTTATTCTGTACTATTCCCACGATATTCAAGATGCAAGATTTTTTTTATACAATGGAATGCTTACTCCCAATTCACTACCACATTGTGGACAATAATGTTCACAATAATATAAACAATAATAAAGAACAATAAAGTGTGTAAGTAGGGATGATATGTACATATGGCGGCTAGTGCAAATTACATTTTTTTAAATGACCATACATAGTGCAGCACCGTAGTGAGTGGTAAGCAGCATCATAAATACAGTGCAGTTTGCTTTTAATTGTAAGGTTTGGTAGCATTGGAGAATGCTAATAAATCAAGCACCACCTGATGGGCAGTATTTGTTTGAATTAATGCTTGCAGACACTTTGACCAATGGGTGACAAGGAAACTTTGTCCTATAGGCACAAACCGTTTCTCTTTTTGTTTTGTTTACTAATTTGCTGTTGTAGGTTTTGCGGTTGAGTTATGAGTTTGGCTGTTGTGTTGCGGGGCGCTGCTGTTTGTGGTTTGGCTTTTGCTAATTTGTTTTGCACTTCGGGGCCACCGTACTACTTGTGTTCCAGCTCTCTTCCAATCTAACGGGTTATTTGTCATCTGCAGAGTAAAGGATTTTTAAAAGTCAACCTAGGGCTCGCTCCCTCCCTATCCTTTCTTTCACCCCCCCTCGCCTCCTCCCCTCTCTCTCTTTCCCACTATCCCCCTGACACTCACCAGGGGAGATCAATAGGTTATTGATCAACTCTCTCTATCGCCAACCCACCAGACTAATCACCTTAACACCATCCCAACTCTCTCTCTCTCTCTCTCTCTCTCTCTCTCTCCTCTCTCTCTCTCTCTCTCTCTCTCTCTCTCTCTCTCTCTCTCTCTCTCTCTCTCTCTCCCTCTGCTTAGTTCCATTTTGTTTCTCTCTGATACTCTGTTGCCCACTCACAGGGATTAAACATCTTCTCAACAGTTTGAAAAGTTATTTTCAGATATGTGGATACGTGTGTCTCGCCTGTTGTAAGTAAACAGAGTCCTTTAGTCCTTTCGCATCAAGGTAAATGCCCAACAACCAGATGTGATTAGTTAATTCTAAATACATTGGCCAGTGATTACAAAGCAACCTATATTTTACAAATGCAATGTATATATTAGATTCGAAAAAAAGAAAAACCACAACCCCATTTCTCATTGGCCAGCTATCTTCATCTATAGCTCATTTCTCTTGCTCCACCTCGCCTTCTTCTTTCTTCAATCTCTCTGACTGTCTTTGTTCGAGGGCAAAATCAATAGGCTGTATGAAACCAGCATATTTCACTGCCTCCTGCTGTAACAGACCTGAGGGGGAATGGCCAAAGAGATGGGCTGACATTAAGAATAAGGTTCAGATCCTGCTGGTTATTTCTCGTTATTTTTTGTTCATAGCTAATTTTTGGGGATTGCAATAATGCACTGATGATCGTGAGAAGCACTAACGGAAGTCTTTACATGCTTTTTGTGTGCACGTGTTATAAATAAAATGGAAGTCAACAATGTACTATACCTCCCATACCATGCGTCTAATATAATCAAATACGGTGATAAATGCATATATCACTGTTGATATACTGTACCTATGAATGGATGAATGGATATGAATAACAGCTGCGGTGCTATATGTTGTAACGGAGAGAGAGAGAGAGAGAGAGAGAGAGAGAGAGAGAGAGAGAGAGAGAGAGAGAGAGAGAGAGAGAGAGAGAGAGAGAGAGAGAGCAAGCGAGAGCGAGAGGGGGGGAGAGTAAGAGACAGAGAGAGGTAGAGAACAAGAGAGAGAGTGAGAGAGAGAGAGAGAGACAGAGACAGAGATAGAAACAGAGGGGGCGAGAGATATATTTTATTACAGCCAATTAAGCATAGTTTCTTAGCCTATTTGGTTTATTAATAATAAAACACTTTTAAGATACAAGAAGCTAAAGAGCTGTACTGTTTTTTGTTGCAGTGTTTAAGACCAATGGTCAGCAACAATGATTCAAACGTTGGATGCATGCATGTGGATGCTATGCAACTATATGAAACTGTACGTTCACTAACAACGCATCCCTCATGGGCACAGTCGGAAGCTTCCATGAGACACATCCGAGTGACAATCTGTTGATTTGCTCCTGTATGGAGAAGATAAGAGTTTACCTTAAAGGTCTGCAAATACGCTGACTGCTGCGATGTGAAACAGATAATGCCCAGAGGAGGTTCACGGTGACCTTTAACCTATGGATACAGATTGGTTAAAGTTGCACAGATGAAAGGGCTTTAAAGGGGCAATTTGAGAAAGAAAAATATAAATGTACCATCTCTTCATTTTTATTTTTATTTTTTATCGTTGTTCAATGGAAAATTGAAAACATACGATCAAGAAAGATATTACCCAAACCTAAATATATGATAGGCTTTATTTAAGCTTGGAAGAATTAATGTCCGGTTCACTGCAGCTCACCGAAATTAAGATATATACGTTCCCATAGAGTATGGCAAAAGCAATTTGTGGACAGACACAAGTAAACAGCAGAACTGATTGACTATTCTGTCTCAATACATTCATCCTTCTTAGCAACTGTTACTTAGCAACCGCTGCCCTGGAGGATATGGATGCTGTAGAAGTTGTGCTGCTGTGCATTTTCAGTTGATAAAAGGGATATGATCAATGAACATGGGACCACCCACCATCATTTTATTATTAAGTGATGTGAGCAATTTCAGAAACATAACACCAAAACAGTTTTCGGGCCATATAGCAACGTGCTGCCTTGCTTACAACACCAGCCGTGTCAGCATACCTTATGCAGGAGATAGTAGCCTTCAGATATGCCTGGTTTTAGTTTGGGTATTAAGGACCCATGTATAAGTATGAAGATGTAAAATCTTCCAAAAACTTTGGTTTGGTCTTCTTTTTTTGTTGAGATTCTAGAAAGATTTGAGAGATTTGGGGAGATTTGCTGAATACAAAGCGGTGTGTGTGTGTATGTGTGTGTGTGTGTGTGTGTGTGTGTGTGTGTGTGTGTGTGTGTGCGCAGTGTGTGTGTGTGTGTGTGTGTGTGTGTGTGTGTGTGTGTGTGTGTGTGTGTGTGTGTGTGTGTGTGTGTGTGTGTGTGTGTGTGTGTGTGTGTGTGTGTGTGTGTGCACGCAGTGTGTGTGTGTGTGTGTGTGTGTGTGTGTGTGTGTGTGTGTGTGTCTGTGTAGGGGTGTGTGTGTGTGTGTGTGTGTGTGTGTGTGTGTGTGTGTGTGTGTGTGTGTGTGTGGGGGGGGTGTAAGATTCTGTTAAAACCAATATTCACTCTAAACGATGCAAATACAAATGTACCTATTAGGCCTGTTACCGGAACAGATGACGCATCTCCCTTTTGTCTAGGTACGTCCAGGGAGGCCAATCCCTTTCGAGTGAACAGAACCTGCCAGGATACCAACGTACAGCGACAAACGTAAACGTGACGAATTACAAAACAGGTCAGGAAAAAAAATGCTTATTTGATGAAGCAAACACGCAAGTGTTTAAGGGACAAATGATTGAATACTTTATTTTCCCAACCATAATCCCTTAAATATCCTCCCCATATGCAGAATGTAGGCCTATAGTTTTCACATGTAAAGCCCCTTTTTTATATCCCCCATGCCATTCATCCCACTAGAGCACGTGTTTCCATAGAATGTAGCTCATACTTCTTCATCATCATCGACGTGCCGACTCAGCACTTCTGATTGTGTCGAAAGAATGAAAAGGAGAAAACTGCAGCGGCCCAGTGCAGTGCGGCTATACAGTGAAGACAGTGAGGACAGTGAGGACAGACAGTGAGGACAGACAGCGAGGACAGACAGTGAGGACAGACAGTGAGGATAGAGACAGTGAGGACAGACAGTGAGGACAGACAGTGAGGATAGACAGTGAGGACAGACAGTGAGGATAGACAGTGAGGACAGACAGTGAGGACAGACAGTGAGGATAGAGACAGTGAGGACAGACAGTGAGGATAGACAGTGAGGACAGACAGTGAGGACAGACAGTGAGGACAGACAGTGAGGATATACAGTGAGGACAGACAGTGAGGACAGACAGTGGGGACAGACAGTGAGGATAGACAGACAGTGAGGACAGACAGTGGGGACAGACAGTGAGGATAGACAGTGAGGATAGACAGTGAGGACAGACAATGAGGATAGACAGTGAGGACAGACAGTGAGGACAGACAGTGAGAACAGACAGTGAGGATAGACAGTGAGGATAGACAGTGAGGACAGACAGTGAGGACAGACAGTGAGGACAGACAGTGAGAACAGACAGTGAGGATAGACAGTGAGGACAGACAGTGAGGACAGACAGTGAGGACAGACAGTGAGAACAGACAGTGAGGATAGACAGTGAGGACAGACAGTGGGGACAGACAGTGAGGATAGACAGTGAGGACAGACAGTGAGGATAGACAGTGAGGACAGACAGTGAGAACAGACAGTGAGGATAGACAGTGAGGACAGACAGTGAGGACAGACAGTGAGGATAGACAGTGAGGACAGACAGTGAGGATAGACAGTGAGGATAGACAGTGAGGACAGACAGTGAGGATAGACAGTGAGGACAGACAGTGAGAACAGACAGTGAGGACAGACAGTGAGGATAGAGACAGTGAGGACAGACAGTGAGAACAGACAGTGAGGACAGACAGTGAGGATAGACAGTGAGGACAGACAGTGAGGACAGACAGTGAGGATAGACAGTGAGGATAGACAGTGAGGACAGACAGTGAGAACAGACAGTGAGGATAGACAGTGAGGATAGACAGTGAGGACATTGACGTTTTCGGCTGTCAACGAGGCGCGTTGCCTCTTAGTCTATTGTATCGTGACATGCTTTGAAGTAAATATCTGCGCAATGTTTTATACTTTTGGGACAAAAAGCAGCATACACATGATTATACTATATCTGACATTATAGCCTCCCTTTATTTCGGTGATTTGTCGGTATATATCGTTTTAGGATATATTTGATTGGATATAGGTTATTGTGTGTTGTGTGTATATGCTAATGACGAAGTGACCTGCATTCAGTTAAAATAAAAGTATATATATATATATATAGAATATATACATATACCTTAATATATATATATATATATACATATTAGGTATGTCGATCTATAAATGCCTATAAAAAAACATTAAAAAATGAGTGAAACTTTTTTGACTTGACCACACCCACAGGGCTTCATCTAACAGTCCCGTCGAATGGGATTATATATATATATATATATATGTATATATATATATATATATATATATATATATATATATCTCAACATATTGAAGGTGGGCCTACATGTCACAGAGAGTTGTCTTATTCTCGTATTTCGTTTTGGCGAATTGCCCTGCAAACAGCTAAATAAATACCCTGCAATAAAATGCTCTTTAAAATGTGAATCGGATTTGAATTATGATTATCAATTTTCGTTGAAAAGGGAGGACATTTCGGCGTGGGCTATTGTCAATAAAATGCATAAACCATTCCAGGACGTCGTGTAAAACGTCTACCTGCATGTTGTTTAAAGCTGCATGGATTGGCTTTAAATAACGTTTTCATCCTATATCCACACCTATATCCCCTATACACTTTAATGTATATTTCAAGTTAAAACGCCGTATGTGGTTTTAAACATTTAAAAGATCTCACATTAAGCGGCGTGTTGGATGGCAGGGGACGTGGATTGAGATTGAAATGATGGGGGGGATCGATAAATCGAACACATTGATCAATTCCCAAAATTAGAAGAAACAGCTTAGGCATCTATAGCTTCATGTCGTCCAAATGGCCGACCTTGTTTTATAGACGACTTGGAGAGCTATCCACCTAATTTATAGCCCGACCACACATTAAATCAATTACATATCATTTTAAGCAAATAATATGTTATTACTGCAGTCGTTTTTAATCTGCAGCCTCCGCCTTTAATCGCATATAATAAACGCCTTAAAAACATTTTTTGGATGAAATAAAAAGGTTGAATGTGGAGCTTATAAACTTATGCTGAGCTCATGCTAAATTCTTAAAGGAAACTATTTGTTTGTGCATTTGTATATTTCGGGACTGTGTTGATGTTAAGCTTTTTCATTGAACGTGTTTAAATAAATAAAAAATTATTATAGCCTATTCCATGATAAATTAAACTTGTGTGACTTTTTTACGCAATAAGTCCTATACACACCTGTTCTTATTTAAATAGGCCGGTGATTGTAAAGCTTTATAAACAGTAGACGTGGTGGATATTTGGACATTTGACAATATTGTACATCTTCTCGAAAGTTTTAAAAGAAGAAGGGCGACAGTTTGTGTGTGTGTGAGTGAGTGTGTGTGTGTGTGTGTGTGTGTGTGTGTGTGCGCGCGTGTGTGTGTGCGTGTGCGTGTGCGTGTGCGTGTGTGTGTGTGTGTGTGTGTGCGTGCGTGCGTGTGTGTGTGTGTGCGCGCGTGTGTGTGTGTGAGCGTGTGTGTGTGCGCGCGTGTGTGTGTGTGCGTGTGCGTGTGTGTGTGCGTGTGTGTGTGTGTGTGTCAACTAAGTGAGAGAAAGAAAAGCGAGGCACGGCTTCCATCGGCCTATAGCTTTTGGGTCTTTGTGTTTCAGAGAGGACGGGACATGGCGTCCATCTCGGCCTCCTCCACTGTTCAGAGCCATAGACCTGTCTACTGTACATTCTGTCATCAAGCTACGGAACACTGAAAAGGTCAAATCAAGCGAAATTATTAATATGTTTTACTATTAATTTATTAATAATTAACATTACGAATAATAACCATAATAAAAAAATATTAATAAGAATAATCTTAATTATACCCATACTAATAATAATACTATTAATAATACTATAAGGCCTCCCAACAATATTAATATAAATATTATTATCAATATTATTATCAATATAATTATCAATATATATTTGATTGTCTATTAGTGCTGTTGTCTTGCAGGTCTGTAGGCTATAGGCCTATAGCCCGAAGCTAGTCACCCATGTTAACCCCATACTTAAAAACCCTAAAAAAACGATTTAAAAATGTATTATTTGACATCACATCACGAATACAAGTACGAATTTTGGTTTTGCATATGTGACGTTGTGTTGCTGTGTCATTAAGTCCGCCTCTGTTCAACACCAACAGCCCCCGAAATTGAATGATCATCGCACATTTTGGTCATTTTCATCTTGAGATGGCCTTTATACTCACATTCAGATGAACTCCAAATTGAACTTCATAGAACTATATCTAAGATGCCGCCAACTTTATATATAAGATGGAAAACAAGACATATCCATCCACCCGTCTCCTGTATACACCCCATCACCGGGGAGCCTAACTTATGTGACCTCCACCACCCTCCAATTTCCCTAACCGGGTCGGGCTTCGTCATTAATCTCTGTCAATCAATACATTGATTAGGTTTATCACTAAGCGCATAAATGCTAAACCATATAGTCCGTGGGAAAACAAAGTTTATCTGTATAAGGTTTAGCCTATGCACTGTTGTATCCAGAAGGGGAATCAAACGATTATAACAGAATTCCAGATATTCTCCGGCCATGCAGGACAATACATCCATATACGCATGGCCATCAATATTACAGAACACATGGAACAAAACAGGAACAAATAGGAACAAATAGGAACAAATAGGAACACAATCTCTTAATATATTGCACTAATAAAAATAAAAACATATACGTTTATAGGTTTTTTTAAATATTGTCATCTGCGAAAGCGACACTATATTTTGTATCGCATCGCATGCGGCAGGGGCAACTTTAGTATAGGACGAATATATAGAGAGAGAGCTGTGCGCGTACCCGCCCCACATTTTAAATACATGGAGGCGCGCACACGCGGCTCAGCCCTCAGCCCTCAGCCCTCGCGCTGCTGGACCACAGATGAGATACAGCTCACATGAGCTCTCTTCCACATGACTGCATCAGGCGCGATGCAGGGGGGGGATGTCGAGAGACCGTTCAACCTGCTCACTGGATTCACTATTTTAATCTAAACAACAACAACAACAACAACAAACGCTTATGGCATAGTTGGAGCTTTTATATTTTTTGGTTGTTGTGTTCATCGATGGATTAGTGCATGGGGGAAATCATTTAGTTCTTCATTCACTGCTCTCCGGAGGGCGAGAGGGAAATAGAATAGCGCGCTTGTGTGTGTGTGTGTGTGTGTGTGTGTGTGTGTGTGTTGGGGGGGTGGGGGTGTGTGTGTGGGTGTACCTGTGTGGAGGAACAAGGAGACAGAGGAGGGGGGGTGAGGGAGGGGAAGGGTGGGATACAGCTGGGGAACAAGATATATATATTTATCGAACTATGGAACTCACAATGGAGAATCTCGGGAACCTTCACAGCGTCTCCTCGCACGCGCAGCCGGGGGACCTCATGGGCTCGCCGCACGCGCGGCCGTCGCCGTCTCCGGGTTCGTCTCACCGGAACCTGGTCTCGCACGCGCAGGGCGCGCGGTCAGCCATGGTGTCGAGCATGGCGTCTATCCTGGACGGATCCGGCGGGGACTACAGGACGGACCACTCGGGGCTTTCCGGCCACCTCCACCCGTCCATCAGCATGTGCGAGTCCGGGATGAGTCTCCCTAACAGTTACGCCACCCTCACCCCTCTCCAGCACCTACCTCCGATATCCACCGTGTCCGACAAGTTCCACCACCCGCACCCGCACTCCCACCACCACGCCGCCGCCGCCGCCCACCAGCGGCTCTCCGCCGGGAACGTCAGCGGCAGCTTTACGCTCATGCGGGACGACCACCGGGGGCTCGCGTCCATGGGGAACCTGTACCCCCACTATCCCAAGGAGATGCCCGTGTCCGGCATGGGCCACGGCTCGCTGTCCCCGCTGTCCAACGGGCTGGGATCTTTGCACAACTCCCAGCAGCCGCTGTCCGCCTACGGACCGGCCGCTCACCTCTCCACCGAGGGCAAGATGCTCTCTCCGGTGTCGGGCTTCGAGTCTCACGCGTCCATGCTGTCGCGGAGTGACCAGGAGCACCTGGCCAGGAGTTTAGGGGGCCACGGCCACGGCATGATCTCCAACCTCAACGGCATGCACCACCACCCCCATAGCCACCTCCACGCTCAGGCGAACGGGGCGGTGATGCTGGGGGACCGGGAGAGGCACTGCCAGGCGGGCGGTCAGGGTGGGGGGTCGGGCATCCAGGCGGAGGAGATCAACACGAAGGAGGTGGCTCAGAGGATAACGGCGGAGTTGAAGCGGTACTCGATCCCGCAGGCCATTTTCGCCCAGAGGATCCTATGCCGGTCCCAGGGTACCCTCTCGGACCTGCTACGGAACCCCAAACCCTGGAGTAAGCTCAAGTCCGGCCGCGAGACATTTCGGAGGATGTGGAAGTGGCTGCAGGAGCCAGAGTTCCAGCGAATGTCTGCTCTTCGGCTCGCTGGTAAGTTAGCGTTAATAATCGATTCCCTTCGGCCGAAAAAAAAAAAAAAAGCTTTATTCAGATGATCAAAATAAGTATGAATCAATTGAGGGGTTTCTCTTCCTGTGATATAATGATTCATCTCTCTTTACTTTGAATCAACCGATCACCCGAGGAGTATAATTTTAGGGATTCAGCACCAAGGACAGTGCGAGCATCCGTGTTAAAAAAGGATGGAAGAGCCGTTCTACTACTACACACGTTGTGTTGATAATGTTTAAGGCAGCTATGGAGCTTACACACTTATTATTAGGCTTAGTACATTTGAACTGTTTGTAGTTGTGGCGCGTCGTTGCAAATGTACAACGTTACGTGGTTTTTGACGTATAGCCTAGATTCACAACAAACCTCTCGTCGGGGAAACATCCCCCCCCCCCCTTCACACACACACACACACACGCACGCACGCACACACACACACACACACACACACACACACACACACACACACACGCACGCACGCACGCACGCACGCACGCACGCACGCACGCACGCACGCACGCACGCACACACACGCACACACACACACACACACACACACACACACACACACACACACACACACACACACACACACACACACACACACACACACACACACACACACATCCCGGCTCCAGCTATAAACAGACGTGGAGGCTACACTCGGCCAACTAGTTGCGCGCGAGGAGAGGACGGCAGCGGGGCGGGGCAGCGGGGGCACGTGACCCCTGTAGCCTGATCAATACGCCAGTTCCCACTCTCCCTTTTAAATGTGGCACGCGGATCGATGGTCCTATCGGGGCTGAAAGACGCAATAACCGCACACCCTGCCTGGCTTTTCATTTAGTACCCTGTAGTAAAAGCTCTAAATTTAGAACATGGACACATGTGGGTTTTCATATTCATTATTGGTCTTGTTTTAGCGAAACTGAAACACGTGTCATCACCCCCCCCCCCCCCCCAATAAAAAGAAAATATATATATATATATACAAAATAAACAACTCACAAAAATATCAAAACATAAAAAGGTGGAAAGCTAGCTAGGTACAGACAGTTAGATGGATAGATAGATAGATAGATAGACAGACAGACAGACAGACAGACAGACAGACAGACAGACAGACAGACAGACAGACAGACAGACAGACAGACAGACAGACAGACAGACAGACAGACAGACAGACAGACAGACAGACAGATAGATAGATAGATAGATAGATAGATAGATAGATAGATAGATAGATAGATAGATAGATAGATAGATAGATAGATAGATAGATAGATAGATAGATATTGGCTATACATAGAGAGATATACATCCCTTTGATACATCCCTTTTGACTATATACATATACACATATTTATATATAGATAGATAAATATATAGATAGATAGATATGTATATAGGTAGATAGATGGAGCATTAATAGTGTAGCACAGTGCTTTCTATGTTTGCCTGGCTTTGCACAGAGGAGATCAATAAGGCAGTTTCCCCCAACCCCCAGTCTCTCTCTCTCTCCCACCCTCACCCTCTCTCTCTTTCTCTATACAGCTCTCTCTCTCTGTTTCCCAAACACACACACACACACACACACACACACACACACACACACACACACACACACACACACACACACACACACACACACACACACACACACACACACACACACACACACACACACACACACACACATCTTGTTCCTTTCTTTTATCACAATATCATCAGCTAGCCATGCAGGCAGTAAGCATGGCAACACACAGGCAGGTTGATTGGCTTGAGAATGGCTGGCTCTGACTAACGCAACCTCATGAACAAAGAGCGGCATGTATATACACACACGCACGCACGCACACACACACATACACGCACACACACACACACACACACACAAGAAGAGGAGCTCTTGTGTCAGGTCACACTCGTTGCTTTTACTTGGTTGTCCTGGCAGCCTTATTCCTCGCCAACACCCACGTTGACCACGCCGCCAGACTTCCATCAGACTTGTTAATACCAAGGGCAGCTTATCTCTCCTCGTCTCCTCAATGATCATGTTTTAGAAGCAGCCTTTTTTACACAAGGCCAAGCGAGTGAAAACCAATCTAGTAAAAAGCGGTGGTGAGACACAGGGGGAGACACCAGTCTCCCCCCTGCGTGGTGGGAGAGCTGGCCGGGCCGAGGCTTTGTGTGAACAGTCAGATAGAGGCAGGGTAGTGAAAGGATCGATCGGAGCCTTAATAATTGATAAGTATAAGGGAGACGGAGGGGAGGGCCATGAAAGACAGAGAGGCTGAGAGTGGTGGTGTTAGCACTTGTAACGGCATCTTCTGGGTAAGCAAAGTCAAATCTGTGGTTAACAGTCGAGTCGACACGCGCGCACGCACGCACACACACACACACACACACACACACACACACACACACACACACACACACACACACACACACACACACACACACACATCCACCCCGCCTGACGCATGCTCGGGGGTTTTGTTAGTGTGGTCTGAAGCGATGCTGCTTCTTACACCTCAAACACCCACCGACATCAATACCCACAGAGGAAAGGAAGAAAACAACCACCCCAATAACTCGCCGCACCAGCCGCACCACATGGGCACCGCCGCTTGTACAGTTACTGCATGAGCTATACTCCATGTTCCACCCATTTGAGCGCTGCCATGTTTGTTTGTTTGTTTGTTTTGTTTTGTTTTCCATTGGGTTATGTCTTTGGCAGTCCTCGTGTTGAGTGAGTTCTGATCTGAACCCAGGGCTGACGGATGCTAAGCACACAGCATTATCCCGGCCCCCCCCGTCGACGGAGACAAAGAGCTCTGAGGCATCGTGCGCTCAGAGCCATAGTAATGACCGCGTTCTGCTCATGTCAGCACATCCTCAAAGCAATCCAAGGTTGTGATGTCATTTGATTTTAAAGGTTGCAATGCTTTATGGGGGTTTGTAATGCATCTTTATGGAGGCATTGCAAGCATATCTCACTAAGTGTGTGAGTGCGTGTGCGTGTGTGTGCGTATGTGAATGTGTGTGTGTGTGCTTGCACATGTGTGTGTGTGTGTGTGTGTGTGTGTGTGTGTGTGTGTGTGTGCGTGCGTGCGTGCGTGCGTGCGTGTGTGTGTGTGTGCGTGTGTGCGTGTGTGCGCATGTGTGTGTGTGTGTGCATGTGTGTGCGTGCGTGTGTGTGTGTTGGTCTAGTTGTGCATGTGCCCACATCAACCATATGTGTGTGACTGGGTTATAGAGTGTGTCTGCACTATACATTGTACAGGCTTATCTGACTTGCTCTGAATCGCTATTGATTTCCTCTCTTTGGCTCCTTCATTCATCCTTCCTTTCCTCCCTTCCTTCACTCCCTTCCTCCGTACGTTGTTCCTTCATTCCTTCCTTCCTTCATTCCTTCCTTCCTTCCTTCCTTCCCTTACACGTCCTCCGTTTGGGTCCTCAATTCTTTCCCTGCTTCCAGTCTACCTCCCTTCCTCCCTCCCTTAGCGAGTTCCGTCCCTCCTTCCAGTTCCGTTGGCTCTGAGCTCAGCCTTCCATCCTTGTTTCCCCTCAGCTCCCTCTGACCCCTCTGCGTGTCAGACAGACAGCCTCCACTGGCCCGCGTGGCACCCTGTAGCTGTACTGCAGAAAGGACAGAGCCAACACTTAGTGAACTGGGAATTTACTGATTTACGCTGTGAACTGAATACCATGACTTGGAGTATAGAAAAGGGGCTTTATTTTTAATGAAAGAGAGTATAAGGATTTAACAGAAATAATGTATCAGTAATAATATAAATAAATATATTATTAATAATAATAATAATAATAATAACCGTCATACAACATTAAATATTGTTATTATTATTATTGTTATTAATATTGTTATTATTATTTATTTGATAGTTTTACAGCCGCATGTCGGGAAAAAAAGCAGGTTACACTTTTGACAACATATAACTTATATAATACATTGATTATATATATATATATATATATTGACTAGTTATATCATATGTTAATATATAACTTGCGTTGTAGAAGTTCTAGACGTTTTTTCCGGTGGTTTAGAAAGTTTGTAATTATCATGAAGTAATGAATAACCGGTCCGGGCCGACATGTTGTCTCACTTGTAATGTAATAAGCCCATGTGCGTGGTAAGATATAAATATACAAAAACTAATATTAAGTAGTATAGGCTAGTGTAAAAATAAAAAAAGTAGTTTACACATTTTAAATGTCTGCACGCCACTGCAAAAAAAGTATATGAAACTATCCTGGTTTATATTTACTTATATAGGCCATCATATGCGCTATACCTGTCCGACATTGAGTTCGAATGTTCTTTTGCGTTCTTTGCGTTAAAAATATAAATAAAGGAAATACGAAAGATGCCAATATGAGACATTAAGTTATTGTGTATTACTTGCCATATCACTTTAGTGGTGGTCTTAAACGCAGTCTTACATGCTTACCCCAGCAAGATAATACCAGTTAAATCATATTGGACAAAAATGTCAGTTATTTGTTTATTTTCAAATAAATTCAAGAAAATAAATAAATAAATCAAATTGGTATGACAATGTTTGAACGTTCGTCGTTAGAATCTGGTGGCGGGGTTGTACTGTTATGTGCTCCTACTTGCAACACATCCCTCTCGGTAGACAGGATAAAAGCAATATGGACATGTATTTCACACTTGCAAGCTTCCGACCGACATAAAACTGGATCACATGAACTGTAAGTGGCGTCACAAGTGTCTTTTGGCCCAATATTTGCGCATGGACTTGTGGCAGCATGCATGTAAGCCACTGCTCTGTTTCAACCCCGGGAACATAAAGGCAAAAGAAAGAAACAACTAAGTCCTCAAATAATCAATTCCGAATCAATTATACCACCTATTTGAACAATCAGGGGGGACGGTTAAACGCTAATGTTTTAAAATAAATCGAGCGTTTATTTCACAGTAATGAATATAAAATGATCAATACAGTCAATACCATCCCCCCCCCCCCCCCCCCCCCCCAAAAAAAAGGTGTAACAAAGAGTGATTTACGCAACTGTTTCTCGCCCCGCAGTAGTCCGTCCAGTGCGGGAGAGGGCCCGTCTCACCGCACACAAAGCGCGAGCTCGTCCGTCAGGCAGCCAGGCGTCTTCTAACAGCACGGTGCGGTTAGTTCACCGTCTGCCACTCATGTTCATCTCCCCTATATCTCTCCACACACACACACGCACACCCACCCACCCACAGACACACACACACGCACGCACACTCACATACGCACACTCACGCACGCACACACATGCAGAGCACGAGAGCACGCGCGCGCGCACACACACACACACACACACACACACACACACACACACACACACACACACATAGCACGAGAGCATGCGCGCACATGCACACACACGAACAAACTACACTACACGGGTAGGATAGCCGTCCTCTCCATCACATGATAGATAGAAAGACAGATAGAAGGGGAGGGGGGTGGGCTGTGATTGTGTGTGTGTGTGTGTGGGGGGGGGGGACGCTTAGAATACAGTTATGAAAAATAATCATAATTGACTTGTGTGTCAATTTGATATACTGTATGGACCCAGATGACAGCTCTGTGCGTTCTGCGCTCCTCGGGCTTTCCTTTCATCTGTGTTTAGCACAAACAACCTTCAGGCCAGGGAGTTGTCCTCTGAGGTGCTCATGTTACCCAGGCCCCGCCCCCCCTCTGGGCTCACCTGTCCCCATTAATGAACCCGTGTATCTTCACACACACACACACACACGCGCACACGCACACACACACACACACACACACACACACACACACACCACAGGGCTTCTCGCTCATATCAGACGCAGCAATGTTATTCAATCCGCCGCGCCGTGGAAACCCTACACACTGTATACTTTGTGTAACACAGCATGCCGGCAATCGATCAGCGATCGACTTGATCCAGCGATCCATTGCTGTTATGAATTAAATATAAAAAGTGACCGGGTTTGTTTGTTGCTTGCCTTGCAGTTTATCATAGCACCGCTTTTGCATCGCAGAGATATTTGGTTTGTTTGTCGTTTGTTTGTTGTTGTTGTTTTTGAAAATCTTTCAAGCATGTGCATGTCTAGGTCTAGAGAAAGTATATCAAAGAGCAATGACGCAATGAGGCTTCAAAACTGGAGCCACTTAAAGAAGTCTTTTTTCCTGCAGGAAAGTAGGGCTATTCCGGAAACTGGGCTATCTGTGCAGCAGAAAGTCTGAATTGTTTTTAAAAATTGGTGCCACATGACCAGAGAACAACAGTTTGCCGACTTTTGCAGGTGTCGTACACGTTTGCAAAACTGAATGCTGGTAAAATGGAGGGCGTATTGATCCTTTGCTCATTTTCATACACCCTAGCCATGTTTGTAATGGCACGAAGCTTTTGGTTACAAAAGCATGCGGACGATTCCTTTAGGGGTGTGTGAACGCTTCTACAGCAGAGAGATAGATCCGCAACAATCCACCGGGCTGCGCGCAGGCCTTACGGCACTCAGAACCTGCGGTTGTCGTTGACGTTCGTCCAAAACGTCGTCGACCACAGGGACCTCCTGATGGCCTCTCCTGATGGAGGGGGGAGGTCGAGGAGACGTCGAGCAGTGGCAGGAGCGTTAGCGTCTCCGCCATAAAAGCAGACGCGTCTTTAGAAGGATGAAATGACAAAGTGCCACTCGAGACCGCCGGGATCCATGGGCTTGTCTCTTCAGCTAAGCCCGTTTGGTAATGAGCGAACTTAAGGTACCCTTTAACTATTTGGTGCTTGTCTCGAGAGGGGTCGCTTTAATGAGCCGCCATACTCTCACTGCATCCTCCAGCCCCCCCCAGGTCCTATCCATTGATATAAGGGTAGGGAATTTGCGAGGGGCCAAAATAGTCTCATTTGGAGTGGACCTATTGATTATCTGCAATATCTATTGACCCGGCTCGGGACCTAGAGTACTAACACCTTGGGTTCCGGTCGCTCTCATATGCGGTCATGGAATGGTGGCTGTCACTCTCTCTCTGGCTCTTTCTTCTCTATTTCGCTCTCCATTTATATTTCCCCCCTCTCTCTTTCTCTCCCCCACCCTCTCTACCCCCCCCCCCCCCTCTCTCTGTGAGGAGAGTCTCAGCGTCTGATTGGAGGAATCCCCCCCAGTCGAGCTGATGGAGGATGCGAGTGGTGTTGGCATCGTAAAATGGCCGGTGGCACAAGTTGTTTGAAAACAGGCATTACATATTAAATTATCACTATATTAGCACCAGCATTCAGTCATTACATTAGAGAGTATTGAGTTCGGTTTGAGCCAGCACTTAAGAGTGCCGGGAGGAGATTCTGGCATTGGCCGGGGCTGAACCAATTGAATAAACGTTCCATGAAATGCTTCTGAAGTGCGGATCAATCAATATGGCGACTATCAATCTGAGGGCAAATTAAAACAATTGGGAACAACAAGATGCAAACAGTTGGAGAAGTCCACAATGGCTGAACTCATCTATTTTTGGTCAACCATGTATAACATAGAGAGCCACACCAGCACCCACAGGGAGGCCAGGTAGATAACTAGATCTCCATTACTTCCACTATGGGAAGAACATGTCAGGATGTGCTTTATTTAAAGTAAATAAAGCAAACGTGTGCGCGCACACACACACACACACACACACACACACACACACACACACACACACACACACACACACACACACACACACACACACACACACACACACACACACACACACACACACACACACACACACGTCTTTACACACACGCACATATTGATCTTCTCACAGTCAAATTTGTTTACTGCTGTTGTCTAAGCCTGCTGTAAAGCCATCACTCATTTACATACACCACACTGCAGCCTTCAGCATCTCCCACAACATGTACAGCATGGGCTGTCTCTATACACACTCTTATTGGTTAGAGCTGTGGGTTTGGGACCCAAAAGCAAAACTTCCGGAGGCAGAAGTAAAATAAAAAATAATAACATCAAAATAACAAATGTTCACAATGTCAAACACAACTCTGAAGACAACTCCAGAAGGTATTTCCCGGTTCAAGGGGGATCTGAGGCAGGTAGACTGGCAGAAGGGTTACCACAGGCTACCGGGCCAACTGAGAACAAAGGAGAGGTTGGTCAACAGTGGTACAATCCAAACAAACAGAGGTAGGCGTCCATTTGGTGTAAGCAACGACAATCCAAGATCAATTCTAGAAAAGTTAGCGATACTTTAGCACGGTAGGTATGGCCCGAGCAGGAGTGTAGACCAGGCTCTTGTAGGGAGTCGAATGATGATTGGGATCAGGTGCCTGGTACCTTGGCTTCCAAATATATATATATATATATATTTGAAATGTTTAAGATAAAATGTATAAAAAACATTTATTCCCCCTTATGATCCCCTGAACGGTGCCTTCAAATTGATTGACAAAAAGAGGAATGTCTTAGTCAGAAATGCCACGTTCCTCCCCAGAAAGTGGACCTCGGCCGGTGCTCTGGCCCCAGAGAGACTCCCCTCCACGAGGATTTGCTGCTTGAAGTATACATGCTTAATGAGTTTCCAGTTTACTGTTGGACCGCAATGCATGCTGGGGCGCTGGCCCTAGAAGTGAGCACCAACTCTAGCAGCCGTTAGTCCTAGATCTGTGTTGTTAAGTAAACCGGTGAAATAATCAGTGCTCATTGCACTTTTGTTGCTGGGCAACTTATTTAGTATTTTGATGTCCTTATTTCTATAAAAAGAACAATAGAAACAATACAGATAAATATGTGTACTTTCATTCATTAATTTTATCGCGCTTGCGACAACTTTTATTCTATTCTTTGTCATGAGCAAGGACTTCAGAGGTCATGGTAGACTTCCCAATTTTTGAAAAAGCAGAGCTCTTTAAGTAGATATACTATTAGAAAACGAGCCAAATACAACATAAACTGCGGCCCTGCGCAAGTTGGTGCTTACGTTTCTAGACCCGCTACCCCAGCATGCATTGCGGTCCAAATGGAAACCCGAAACTCCTGATGCATATTATTCTTGACTTGCAACCACGTGACCAAAAATGCACCGTCACGAGCTTCCGCCATATTGGTGGATAAACAAACATCAAATATGCCTGCCGTTGTAAGCGCTCTTACAACAAACATCCAATTATTACACCAATCTGAGTGGGCCAGAAAAGGTCAGACACAAGAAAAAGGTTGATATGTGGTTTGGACCCATACAGTTTGTAATGGTCTGAATTCTCAGAGGATTTGAGTTATTTACCGGCTGTTGAGTAGCCTGATATAGTGAACTATCCATGAGGATATTTTCAGTTTGGCAGGTTTTGTTGTTCTCACACTCGACTGTATCGATGAAAAGAAAGTTCAAATTAGAATAATAAGAAATAAAACATTGATATGTTAAAGGAGTGATCAAAAACTGTAGATTTCGTTTGGTTTGCTCATGTTAATATGAAATCTACCAACATGGACACGATGGATTTTCCTCTTCAGCTTGAACTTCCTCCAGGTGTGCTCTGCGTCCAACGCCTCCACTGCTTCAGTAAACGTTATTTTCCTTGTCCTATTCGCCAACCGATCATTTCTTTTAGCAGCTGAAGCATCGATGTTAACCCTTGCTGAAACGTGCCCCGTGTTTTGATTAGGCGCCCAGTCAGGATTGAGTTAACTCTTTGCAGAATTGTTCACGTAGCGCGAAGAATATTAGTTAAATAGTAATTATTAAATAAAAAATATAGATTACCTGAGATTAAATGATGGCTACACACACGGGTAGACTAACATTTGCCAATGTTATTAAGCCATGCTCACCTTCTTTCAGTACCGAGTGCCAGAGTTTGCTCCCCTTGATTTTTGATTATAGATGGAATTCTAAAGAACTTGAATTGGCCACTTTCACGAGGGCTAATGTGGCCACAATTATACACTGTTTATATATATGGCATGACTGATAGAGCGCTCGAGCGCTCGAAAATAACGAAACAAAGAGTTAAAAACGGCTGACTAATAGTGAGTCTGTAGCTGATAGCAGACTGTATATCCACCAACATGGCCGACTTCCAGTTCTCTGGTCGTATTTTAATTCGTTTTTACGTCACTTGCAAGTCTAGAATACCCGAAGGCTCCCACCGCTTTGGATAGCCACGCGGCGGGTCCTCTCAACAACGCCGCCAAAAGAACGAAGGTCCTCCTCCTTTTACGCCACATCAACTGTGCAAGTCGTCGTGCGAAGACGAGAAGGATCTATCGGACTGTAACAAGATATACGGAGTGTGGCCAGTTCGTACTGATGGTTTAAGACCCAACAGCACAACTCTGGAAGCGGAAGCTAAATAAAAAAAACAGGCAGTTTTTGTTTATTAGTTTGTTTTCAAATTTTTTTTTTCACAATGTCCAAAAGGTTGTTCCAGATTCAAGGGGAATCTGAGGCAGGTAGACTGGCAACACAATAACCAGGGTAACAGGCTACCCGAGGACAAAGGGGACGTTGGTCAACAGTGGTACAATCCAAACAAACAGACTCCAGGCTTCAATTTGCTGTCCCAAAAAAAATGAACAACAGCAATCCAAGAAAAAATAAGCAGAGGCAATCCAAGATCAATTCTGTAAAGGTTAGCGATACTTTAACACGGTAGGTATGGCACAAACTGGCACTACACAGGACTGTAGTAGACCAGGCTTTTGTAGAGAGTTGAATGGTGATTGGGATCAGGTGCGGTGATGAGGAACAGGTGTGCGTCGTTCACTGCGGAGTGCGCCCCCTGCTGGCGGGTAGTGCGCCCCCTGCTGGCGGGTAGTGCGCCCCCTGCTGGCGGGTAGTGCGCCCCCTGCTGGCGGGTAGTGCGCCCCTGCTGGCGGGTAATGCGACCCTGCTGGCGGGTAGTGCGCCCCCTGCTGGCGGGTAGTGCGCCCCCTGCTGGCGGGTAATGCGACCCTGCTGGCGGGTAGTGCGCCCCCTGCTGGCGGGTAGTGTGCCCCCTGCTGGCGGGTAGTGTGCCCCCTGCTGGCGGGTAGTGTGCCCCCTGCTGGCGGGTAGTGTGTGTGTGTGTGTGGGGGGGGGGGGGGGGCGGGGTAGTCGCAGCCGTAACACTATTGGCTGAATAGTATTTCTCTATACTATTTGTCTACAAACAGGCAGCAAGGGGCACACTTCTCGGTATTTTCCAGGGGGCTAATAGGTCAATGGCGGCATGTTATTATGAGAGACATGTCTTTGTCCTCTTCTGCCCCTTCGGTCTGACACTCTACACCGCCGCATCTCTTTTGTTCTTCCAGAGATAAACAATTTCTTCTTCAGCTGTCTGTCACGCGCTCGCTCCCGCGTCATACACTCTATCGTGAAAGGGCGCACGCGCGCGCTGCACTCACCAGCTTGAGCGCACGTCCACCCCCCCCCCTTGCATGAACCCACCCACACACACACACACACACACACGCACACACACACACACACACACAAACTGCACACACAGACACACACTGCACGCCTCCATACGCACACACACCACACACACACACACACACACACACACACACACACACACACACACACACTGCACGTCCGCACACACACACACACACACACTGCACGTCCGCCACACACTTACACACACACACACACACACACACACCTCGGTCTCGCGAAATCAATGAGGATCGATCGGCTGGGGAAGGGAGCCCTGATTACTGGACCACGTGCTCTGGAGAAAACCGCGGAAAATCGATCATTGCAGCTTTTTAGGGCAACAGAACAGAACAGACTCTCTCCAGTCTCCACAGCCGGAGCCTATAGCGGGCTATCGGTGCATCGAGGCACGGCAGGCTACAGACGGTTGGCTGAAGCAGTTAAAATCTATGGTTTGACCAACTATATATAAGTAACTACATGCCCACCCCAAGAATCGAAAATATTAAAAGCCTGAAGCCATATGGGTCCGATGGTAGCCCACTATTAAAAAACAGAATTGGGGGGGAAATAAGGATAACCTAGTGCACCTTATTGAGCCAATAGTTTCAGGATCTAAATATTTTTCCTTTCTGCTTTTAACTCCCTTATAATAATAATAGTTCTCCATGTAGGTCTTAATATACAGTGAACCGTGTCTGTACCAATGCAGGCACCACCAACACCACACTCGCTCTGTTTGCCTTTGCCACAGAGGCCTATATTGACCATTAAAAATGTGCATCCGGCAGCGTCTGATGCTTTATTATAGGCAATTATGAATGTTCATAACAGTCTCATTCCATTAAGTGTCTCTTTATTTATCTGGTCGTGTTTCTGCTATATCGTCCGGCCGTGGAGTTGCCCCATGTGTCAACTGCCGTGAGATTAATTTGGTTGGCCTATAATTGTAATTGTACAATAAACCTAACGATGAATTGCACTAATGTCACCGCCTCCTCCCCCCCCGCCCCCCGCCCCCCCTCTCCCTACCCCCAAATGCAGCATGTAAGCGCAAGGAGCAAGACCAGGGACGGGAGCGCAGCCAGTTGCCAAAGAAGCAGCGATTGGTCTTCACAGACCTGCAGCGTCGCACCCTGGTAGCCATCTTCAGGGAGAACCGGCGCCCGTCCAAGGAGATGCAGCTCACCATCTCGCAGCAGCTGGGCCTGGAGCTGTCCACCGTGTCCAACTTCTTCATGAACTCCCGCCGCCGCTCCCGAGACCTCTGGGCGACGGACGACCAGGGCCACGGGGTCCACGGTCACCTACACCACGGAAACAGTAACAACCACAACAACAACAACCACAACAACCACAACAACAACCACCATCACCACCAACACCAACAACACCACCACAACAACAATAACGTTAATCATTCACCGATTCAACCCGGCACCTCCTCTGCGCCAACTTTCTCCAAAGCCTAGTGTATAGCCTGACAGCGAGGCGGTGCGATGGAGAGATAAGGACAGATGGTGTGTGTGTGTGTGTGTGTGTGTGTGTGTGTGTGTGTGTGTGTGTGTGTGTGTGTGTGTGTGTTTGAACATTTTTCCCACCCGATAACACATGTCCAGCATCGATATGCAGGTCCTTATTTTGTGGATGACCCGTTCATTTTGTTTTGTACATTTAAAATGGTCTTTATTTATTTCTAGGGCGAATTTCTATGTACTTCATTACATTACGTCACCTGCATTTACATTCAAAATGTGAACCAAAGAACAAAATAAAATAGCTTTACATTGTGTAGGAAAACCAAAGACCCACCATAGGCCTGTATAGTCTGTAGAATTGGGGACTCGATTGTAGCCTTAAAGGCTGTTTTTATTTTCTTTCTTCCAGCGTGGAAATGAACGTACCAAAGATACACACAATCATAAAGGCAACGAGAGCTTAAAGATGCAAACAAAGACGGCTACAAAGTGATTCAATCGATAATCACTTGCATATGGACATTTTAACAGTTGGCCCCTCTACGCCATCTCATCCATGCACTTGCAACGTCTCACCATTGCCCGTTTTGATCAAACTACGGGTTCGGGCATGGAGTTGTTTTAAGTGTAAGCCTAATATTCATGTCGTGTATGCATCGCCGCTGTGCTTATATTGGCCCACCATTTGACCTGCAAACCACACGCACCGCACATTGAGTCTGCCTCCACCCCCCATACATACCACCCACCCCCCCCCCCCTCCCAACCCACTATCCTGCGTCCATCCTCCATGTCCAGGCCTATGTTACGTGTGCACACACGCATGTGCGGTGAGCCGACGCTGGGGTTGTTAATTTCACTGCAGTGATCTAGCACATTCCCCGCCAGAGGAAGAGTGCCATCTGCTGTTCGTCAGAAAATCGTCGTAAATTATTCCTTATTGCATATACCTCCCGCACGTTCGGTCCAGAGCGCTCCCCGAGCCTACGATTTCGTTCGGAAGCTGATATACCTAACTGCATAGGACAGTCCGTTTATTATTATTCCGTTTATTATTATTGTGAAAAAAATACCCACTCTTAACCTTAATTTTGAGGGCTCTCCCACATACCCACACACATACTGTTCATCACTGCAGCCGTTCAACTCATGTGTGGATGAGAAGGAACCGAGCAGACGTTATGGATCCAACAGACATCCCGTATTTATTTCCTTCATTTAAAATTTTAGCCTTTCGACTCCCATCTTTTGGGTGGCTATACGAGGTGATCGACGGTGTGTAGCCAGTCAAGAGGTTATTTCAGGTTCAAATAGAGGAACAATCAAACAGAGCTGACGGGTCTGCCCCCCCCCCTCCTCCTCCTCCCCTCCCATGTTGAAACGTAAACACACACACAAACCACACAGATGTGTAGTGTCCAGGTGAAGGCACCAGGCTCGCGACACTGTTCTAGTGGCCAAATACAGAGGTCAAATGTCACAATATAGGATTCCCAGTGCCAATGACGTTTGCCTCTTTATGATAATCAGAGAGAACAGATGCAGCCTGCTGTCTCCCCCCCCCCCCCTTCCCTCCTCTCCCCCCTTCTCTCCTCTCCCCTCCCCATCCCTCACCCCCCTCACCCCCCCCCCCCCTCCCACCACCCTTTGACTGTGTCTAGCGTGTGTCCGCTTAACCGTCAACACTGGAAAGTGCTAGTGAGGGACACCATTCCATACCTCAAACCAAAAAAAACACACACTTTGTTGATATGATCAATTGGGCAATGTGTGGGCTCAAATTAGGTAAAGTAACTGTAAATAACTCTTTGTTTCTCTGGCTGTATCTCTCTCTCTCTCTCTCCTCTCTCCTCTCCTCTCCTCTCTCCTCTCTCTCCTCTCTCTCTCTCTCTCTCTCTCTCTCGTGTCTTTCTCTATTTATGTCTTCTCCTCTTCTCCCTTCTCCCTATTTAATATTGATGCGGGTATTTACGGCGCCACAGACACGCCGTGTCTCGGCGGTGATCTTGTGGCGCTGAAACTGTATGAAAAGAAGCACCTTGTTGACAAAAATGTACAAACATTTAGACTAAAGAAAAAAAAATTGAAAAAAATGACACCCTCCACCCCCACCCCCCAAAAAAATGAAATAATAGTGAAAATGGAGAAAAAAAACACACAACAACCTGTCATAGACTAATCCTTATGCACAGAGGAAGCAAGAGGTTTTCCACAGGCGATGGACTGTGCGTTGGGTTATACTTGTGTATACCATGTGCGGCAGAAATGTAGATGAACTAGTATTTAGTTGGAGTGTCTGGATACCAACCCCCCCCCCCCCTCGAAGGACTACTACTACTGCTACTACTTTCACCCTCTGAACTTTGACCCTTTGGAAAAACCGGACAAGGACTGCGAAGAGCGAGAGAGAGAGAGAGAGAGAGAGAGCTTCGAGACAACAACAACAACTATAACAACCACAACAACCCAAAAAAAATACCAAAAAAAATAAGTGAATTTGAGAGGGGCATTGCGTTGGGACTTGTTGCAATGATGATATTTTTCGGTTACCATGGAAACCGCCGCATTCCTTTCTTCTCTTTTTTGATTTGGGCAAAGCCACTTGTTGTGTAGCATCTTCTAGCGGGAGATAATCATATTAAACGGGAGATGCAGACAGGAGTGTGGAGCAGAGAGGGGTGGGGGGGGGGGGAAGTAGGGGAGATATGGCGTATCAGAGGCAGATAAGAGACCTATACAAGGACCAGGCGTCAGTGATGCTCCTCCAATGGCTGACTTGGTCAATGCACTATATAGGGTTGCTTTTGTTTTTGGAGGGTGTCATTTGAAAAGCTGGCCTAACTTGCAGGGTTGGTCGGAGAGATCTGTAGGTTTTTTTTTTGATTTTTTTTTGTTGGGGTTTTTGGTTTTGGTTCTTCTTTTGTTTGTTTGTCAGTGATGATGTTTTGACGTTTTAAAACCCAAAGCTGAGACATGGGGAGAGCCACGTGTCAAGTTAAGGGAACGTAACGCTCTTGTGCGGCTACCTCACAGAACCGAGTGGACTGGACCCCAGCCACCAGAACCAAAGATACTTCAGCCTGCCATGTTAGCCCTGGACAGGGGACACGCGTACACACACATATATTAACACACATGCATACACACATACATACTGTGCAAACATACACACACTCACACTCACATACAAAGACCCATAAACACATAGACACCTGCACAAAAGCATGCACACACACACACACACACACACACACTCACACACACACACACACACACACACACCTATACAGGCACACATCTACACATATTAACACATGCACACAAAGACCCATAAACACATAGACGCGTCACACCACACACACACCCACACACACACCACACACACCACACACACACACACACACACACACGTCAGGCACACACCTACACATAAACACGTACACATACACACACACTGGCACACACACACAAGCGGACACACACACACACACATGCACATTAACACGCACACACATAAAAAGACCCATAAACACATAGACACGTGACAGACATACAAATGCATGCTTGCAGTCACTTTACATAGGGAGCATAGTTGAGTGCCTTTTTCTTTCAACTATGGGATGGACTGTTTTGAATGCATATGCAATCACGTACATACACACACACACACACACACACCACACGCATGCACCACCACCACACACACACCACACACACACACACACACACACACACACCACCCACACACACACACACACCCACCACACACACACACCACACACACACCCTGTGTGGAAGGTGAAGGGGGGCACACACTGGATTGAGGAGGGAGAAACACTGGAAGAGCCACATGGAGCAGAGAGGAGCACTTTGTTACATACCAACATCAAAAGATTGTTTACCAAAATGACAAGAAGGCTATTTTTTCAAGTAGTAGACTAAAGAGTCATACGTAATTTTGACCCACTCCACTGCTGTCACTCACTCACACACACACACACACACACACACACACACACACACACACACACACACACACACACACACACACACACCACACACACACACACACACACACAACACACACACACACACACACACACACACACACACACACACACACACACACACACACACACACCTACCAGAGATATTTTTGTGAAATTTGTAATGCGAGTGTAGATGTGTGGGTGTGTGTATTAATCGTTTACAATTTATAGCCAATCTCTCTTTTTCATTGGCGGGCCTATTACACAATACTGATGCAATACTCGCTCAATGACCAATCAATGACAACCGTGATAACAATAACACCAGTGGCCCCGCCCATCCAAACCCTCTTCACCTGTCCCCTCGTCCAGGGTAGCATTACAATTTGGCAGGCACGTGTAGACAATTCATCTCGATATACCTCAAATCTTATGTAAAGGTTATTTAATAAATCAGTAATGACAATGTTTAGCAATGAAAGTGGCACCAAGTCACAACTTAATAATTGTGTTTTTTTAAAGAGTGTGTGTGTGTATTGTAAGCTGTTTAATAGTTTGTCATTCATTGAGTTGATTATTTATGCATTATTTGTAGTTTTGCACGATGTCCTTTGTATGCGTGCGGAAGACGGATGTGGGCAACGCGCCCCCCTGTGGTAGCTTTAGAGAAGGACAATCGGCTACAAGAAGGTGTGGAAAATACTGTACATTATTAATTAGACAGCTCAAATAGTTGGTTATCGTGAACAAGACGAAGGACTGTAGGGTTATCCTAAGGACACGGAGTGGATTAACTGACTATACGTTTGTTTGTTCTACATTCTACACCTTTTTTGTCTTATTTTGAATCAGATGATTGTCTTCTCTCTGTGTGCTAAAGTGACCCCGTATAAAAAAAAACTAAACATACCAAAGCACCTCTGTCAGCGGGGGTGGGATGAGTGAATCTTTTATGCATGGATACTATATAGCTGTATAGAAACTGCAGGATAAATTGTACCTCTTACGGTGAGAGCAGAGAGGGCGGAACTAAAAAAAAAACATGGACTTTATCATTATCTTTTTATTGTCTTGGCTCTGTGGGGATTCTATGCTCTTCCTTCTTTTGTTTGCATAAAACCTGTTTATTTATATCTGTATGG
>CM051005.1:13585099-13597599 GCA_027704905.1 Muraenolepis orangiensis | reverse complement strand
CGATCTCTACTCAAGTGATGTCTCATTTGAAATTTGAAAAACTTTGAACTGCCGTCTTTCTGGGCCTGCGTTCAGTTGGTCGGCACTCGTTCCTATAGGTTTATGGATCAGTGGACAGTGAAGAGTCCAGAAAGGAGACGCCTGTCACTAGTGTGCAACACAGTTAGAACTACATACAACAATACAGATGTATAGATACATAACTATATCGCATGGTTTATAGACGAGGTTGGTGCCAGAATGACGTTAAGAGAAGATTGACATATATATTGATAACGAATAGAGTGTGACATTGGAACTACACATCAATTGCAACGACAATGACAAGTTTCATATTCTCCATTTGTTTGGCTATATTTAATAGGTTAGGCCTCCAATGAACGCAGACCCACACCGTGACCGGCCCAGAATGGGCGAGGGTTAACATGTCACACACAGCCCCCATCTGGAGCCAATCCACTCATCTGGCACCATCTCGATTTAAATAAACACAGCAACAACAAAAAAAGTAATCCCCTTAAGATATTACCGATAATTAGGAAAAACCTAGGAAGGAGTGCAACCCAGGTTGGAGCCGTGACGTGACCTCCTCTCTCGCACCCTATAGGAAATCAGTGAGTGACACGGTCCATGATAGATCAATGGCCTATACCAGCCTATACCATTAATAATCCCATTTCCCCCATACCGCATTGATCAGTCCCACGGCCCTGCTCAGAATATCAATTAATATACACCTTACAGTTTACACATTCAAAGAACAAGTTACAGGTCCTCCCTGGTATGTGTGTATTACGCTGATGGACATGGACACGTGTCAAGAAGCTACGATCGCCCGATAATACGAAGAAGACACATACTTCATCCTAACGCGAGGTTATGACCTTCGGAGAGATAGATCTATTGTAACAACTATCTGTAATGTAAATGTCATGTCATCTTTAATAACGCACAGCACGGCAGATTGTTCATTGAGATTGAGACTGGAAGCCGTCATCGTCGTCCACGGAAACACATGCATAGATCACATCCTCTGACGTCACACAAGAGAGGAGGCGTTTGACGTGACGCGTGAATGATCGTTTTTGCCGCTCGCAGTCATGAACAATTGTTATAAACATTAGTTATGTTACTTGAAAAAAAAAGAGAGAGAGAGAGAGAGATTGTTATTATTAGTGTTATTACTATATGTTCATGTCGTTCGACGTTGATACAGCCGATAAGGCATCAGACACAGTTATACAGAGAGATTTAAATATCTACAGCCAGACCGAGTCTCAGTCTGCACGGTTGCTTTTACATTGACATTGAATGGAATACCTTGCTTGAAAACTCAAAACCTCAATTCCAAAAAACAGGTCCCGCTATGGCTATTGGAAACATCAGTGAACCACTGAAGTATAGTGCTTAACAGTCAACATGTTCTCTGTGGGAGTAAGGAGGTGATCTGATAACCACCACGAAGCGGTTTAGGGTGACACATATTAAAGGGGCGATATGGCTGAGTCTGAGTATGAACGCTGTCCACCCCCTGCAGTTACACACTCTGACCACAGGAGGTCAGTATTACCACACATTCGCTCGTCCCCTGCTCAAGGGTTTGAAGGATGAAAGCGTGACGTGACTGCCCCCCCCAGCATCTCTGGATAACACTGCAGTGATTTTACCGTATATTTGACACATGTTGTTATTTGTTTATGTGTTATTCCTTCATGATATACTTTTGCTATTGCAGCATACGTTAACTATTGAAAGTATTGTATCTACCTGTCAAGTCCAAAAAATTGATGATTCCATATTTTTTTACGGAACGACAATAATATCAACCAATAAAATATGATTGAATGTTGATAGTCAATATTTATGCATTTTATTGGCCTGTGAGGAAGCTAGATTACCAAATAAAGGCTGTGTCCGATTCGGATCGTAACTTATGTTGAGGTGTGTAATGTAAATTGCTGTAATAAGTCAGATGGTAACCAAATTAGCCTCCCTCCACATTCGAGTTTTGCATTATGGCTCCTCTCAGCTCTGATCATTCAAATGAAATCCAATCTAAATGGCAGCTGTACGATAATATGAAGTTGAAGATGGATTCATCTACTGGGAATAACACGGACCGCATCGACTCCGGCTGATGCTAATGTCGTGTGACAGAGGTGAGGTTAAACATATCTGACTTTCTTGGACCGGAACCCATAAAGCGCCGGTTGACCAGACTGGTAAACAGGAGGGCAGGAAATTAAAAGCCTCTCTGTCTAGGGAATAGGGACCCAGTATGACTTAAAGTGAAGAAAAAAACCCCATCATGCTGCATGTCGACCGATAAATTATTCACATTTGGCTGGTAATGATGATCCTCAGCGTCTGGTTTTTCAAAAAAAAAAAAAAAAATCATATTTGAGTCTCTTTCTTTTCTACTGAGACTTTGAACGCACAGCAGACGGTCCCCAGCTAAGCCTTATTATTATTGTATTACGGCTGCTGTAAATAGGGCATCTAACCTACGGCGGATCAACCCCAGGCGAGTACTGAGCCGTACCAAGATGAATACGATTCGGGTCCATTGATGTCTTAGACATATCCTATACGTTGTCTCCTCAGTGTGGAGTCGATGGCTTGAAAGGACCATTTATAGTTGGCCCTTAAGAAGAGCCGCCGACGAGTTGGTTTGGTGATGCTCTACTATCAGCAATTAAAATGTTTATCACATTACTTTAATGCGCTGTTTGATTAGCTTGTACAATTTGGAAAGGGTACGTAGAGGGCCCCTTTCACTTTTGAGTTTCTTCAACTTTCAAGGACTTAGGAATAAATATGCATGCTTATCTCAAACTCTGACCAGCATAAGAAAGCCTATATTTGACTCACTGATGTTCTTTGTCAAACCAGTTCTGATATAGTACATAGAGGCAGAGGAATAAAGTTTGGGTGGCGTTTCAAAATTATTCTAAATCACAGTATTGCAGCACTCCACTCCTCCAGATATAATGTTGTTGATTTTTACATTGATGTTGTATGAGTCAGAAAGCATATAAGCGAGTGTGCGTGTGCGTGTGCGTGTGTGTGTGGATACAGCTTCCCTTTCCAGAGAGGACCGTAGACCGCATTGATTGACTGCATGTGTTCAACGAGATGGGCGGGGCTTGGAATGGAAATGGACCAATGATATTGTTGGCAATAATGTCATTATTCATTTGATATATATATATATATATATATATATATATATATATATATATATATATATATATATATATATATACTTTTTTTAATCAAGGGAACCTGGGTCACCCCTTCCTCCTTATTCTTTCCCCTCAGTCAGTCAGTCATTTGTTCAGGCACTGTTCTAGGTCCGTCGGCATCACAACCAATCGAAAGACAAGACAGCACATGGACGGCCGACCGCACAGAACAGGTGTCCACCACCACCGTATCCCACACTAACACTGTGACCTCACACACGACAAGTAGATAGGACCAGAGGAGAGGGGGGGGGGGGGGGGGACAACAACAGACCAGAGAGCGAGGAAAGTAAGCGGTGGGAGGATTTCGCTAAAACCAACATTTTAAAAACACACACACCCTCGTTCTCTAGACACACCGCTTCTGTGGCTGATGTTTAACACGACAACACCATTGATACTCACGATAGACATTCTTCACTGTCTTCTAACACCCTACTTATTTTTGTTTGTCCATTGAGACACACATGACATGGAAGAAGGGGGTGGGGGGGGGGGAAGCAGGCACCATCTTGTTCTCAACACCACATACAAACAGAGCCAAAATGGCTGGCCATTCATGAAGGTATCATATACTGTATAGGCCTTTATAATTGCTGGACATTTGTGATGCAGCTTCATTTAGTATTCACCTATACTCTTTCGCATATCATGTCTGTGCTTTCTTATTATTTTCTTATTCCATATATTAGACATATATTATTATCCATATACAGTTATATTGTTTACCTCTCCAAACATATGCAGATACCACAATGCACACACACACACACACACACACACACACACACACACACACACACACACACACACACACACCACACACACACACACACACACACACACACACCACACACACCACAAAGAACATAATTAGGTGTTGAGAACCCGAACCAATGCCGATGCGGACGTCAAGGGGAGCTTTTAAAACAAAACTAAACAGAACAGTCAACGAATGTCTCATTTCTAAGAAGAGAGACGACAACCAATCAGCAACGTAACACTGGAAAAAGGGGGGGGGGGCGGGGCGGGCGAGGGGCGGGGCCAGTCACATCACCACATTATCTCTCTACTACTGCACGCTGGCATGGGGTTCACACTACTTCATTTACATTTGAAATCTGTATTCTCCAGCCAGGGACCCCTCCCTAAGGAGGACCCAGTGAGGGGGGGGGGGGGGTGGTGTGGGGAGGTGTGTGTGTGTTTGTGTGTGTGTGTGTGTGTGTGTGTGTGTGTGTGTGTGTGTGTGTCTGTGTGGGGGCGAGGGTTTGGGGGCGTGGGGGGGGGGGGGGTATGTGCACTGGGCTAGGGGGGACAGAGACATTCGCACACCGACCGACGGACGGAACCGGCGTCACCCAGAGGCACAGCGGAGAGGAGAGGGAGAGCAGCAGTGTGTTTGTGGTAGAGCGCGTCACACCTCGGGTGGTTATCGGGCCCACCGGGGCGTGACATGTATGTGACGTGTGGTGACCGCGTCCACGTACTGTATGTGTCGTGTTTTTTTCCTATTGAAGAAAATAACCTAGACGCGGTCGTCGCTCACACGCACGCACGCACGCACGCACGCACACACACACACACACACACACAAACATGTCTTTACGCGCACACACGCACGTGTGTGTGTGTGTGTGTGTGTGTGTGTCACTCTGTCGGTTTTAATTAGTGCAAGACTTGACTATGGCAGATGCTTTTATGAACATTGTGATTGAACTCGCAATATGGCGTCAATAGAAAATACACTGCAATAATCTGTCGTCACTGAAGCATGCTACCGCTATAAAAATAGACATCAAAGTGCTAACACTATGGCTTCGTTTTGGTCACTCTAAACGCACGTTATAATTAGTTTCCATAGAATGAGGTTGCGTTCGTTCACCACATACAATATTGCTGGAATGTTAAAATGTAAACAGTGTCGGTTTATTTACTGTATATATACTGTATATATATATTTATATATACTGTATATATATATATATATACACACACACAGGTGTATATATATATTATGTATATATAATGCATGCTTATTCTTCTGCACTTTAAACACAGTATATGTGAATATACGTACAAAGTATTGTTGTCCTGAGATGATGCAGAGGAATGTGTTCTTGTACATTACCACATACCCCCAAACATCATCAGCTCTTGTTTAGGACAAGTGACGTATGTACGTGTGTGCGCATGTGTGCGTGTGTGTGTCTGTGTGTGTGTGTGTGTGTGTGTGTGTGTTTATATGTGTATTTATGTGAGTCTCCCCTGGTGTGTATTTTGCTCCTCTCTTCTGTGCCTCCGAGTACGCTGCTGACTCTCCAGGCTGTCCCCCACTGGCAGCTCTGTGAAGGTCAGTTCATCCCGGACACAACAGAGAGGATGGAGGGGGTGGGGGTGGGGGGGTGGTGGCGGGGGTCTGGGGATCAGGCCGGCAGTGGGTGAGTAAACCAATCTTTACTGCCAGCAAAGGCAGGTGGATGAAAGGTTATGAGAGGATGAGGTGGCGGGTGGTGGTGGCGGGTGGCGGTGGCGGTGGCGGTGGCGGTGGTGGTGGCGGGGATGCGCTGGAGCTAACGGTGCGGAGGATCAGGCTGCGGGAGGTCATGCTGGAAACCCAGCTCTCCCGCTTCCCTTTCTCCTCTGACCATTAACGGCCCGGCGCGTTCTAACCCCCACCCCCCCCCACCGCCCCTCAACTCCACTCTCCCCACACAGCCCGCCCGCCCCCCCCTCCTCCCCTCTTACCCCTCCCACACCGAAACCCCACCCCACCCCACTCCATCCTCACCCCTTCCCCTTGCTCTCCGTCATGTCGGTTGGCGTGGCGACCAGACAGCCCATGTGTCCGTTGGGCTTGACTTCCTAACCAAACCCCTCGGAGACACGGGCTGCCGCGGACGCCACGCCGCTTGTTTTTTGGTCGGCCGGCGTGCTCGTCCTCAAAACTCACACAGCTCACCTTTGTCGCAAATGCTCGCCTCGACTACTCATAAGTCATAAAGAGCTGTTAAAAAAAAGGGCAATTTGATCGTAGGCGTATTGGTGGTCAGCAGCTTAAACTAATTGACCCGTTGACCAAGTCGCTGATCCGATTCAGCCGTGATAAGATAAGATAAGCTATAGAAATGCTATCGAAACATATTCAAACTGTCTTACAAAATGGAGCCTTTTATTCCCGTATTAACCTACGCCGTTATACCCTGTTTAACTCATTATAATCATTTAAATGTTGAAATTATGTTGTGGCTAAGATGTTCAGCATGGCAGCATGGGAGTTAACAGAAGCAAAGCTGTGAAACGGTGTGACTTGGTAACAGCCATGCCTCTTAAAATTATAATTGGATTCCCAATGCAAATTTGGAATGCAAACTAACAACAAAAACACAAGCCATGTTGTTGTCTTGTTGTTTTTTCTTCACTACGGTCTGTGACATGACGTGACTATCCACAGCCCAGTTGACATGCCAAACCTATCTTACTATACTTTGCGATCCAACATGATTGATTTTTTTCCAAAAAAAAGCTATATAGAAGATATTTTTCATCGCCCTTTTCTTTTGATGTTCCCCAAGCTGAATAAGCGTGTGAGAGGCAGTGCAGTCAGCATCATCTAAATGAATCACAACTCAAGGCAAGCGCGACTCCTGGGTCCTTGTTTTCAAGGGTTTGACAAATTCAAGTAGGGGCCACCTACTTAGTACACTAAGAGAGAGAGAGAGAGAGAGAGAGAGACAGACATTTGCGAGTCAGTAGCTGTGTGCGCTTTCGTGAGACGTGCTCATGCCTCCCCCGAAGGACCCCTGGCTGCGTTGTTTCATATCATCTTCATGTTGAACTTCCTGGCGCCGCTGGACGTGGTGCCGACAGCCGGCTCCGATTTCCGGAAAGAGTACTCCACTGTGAAGTTGTTCTTGCGTTGGCCGCGTCCCCGGCTCCACACGAACAACAACAGGAAACAGAAGAGCACCACTCCCAGGAAGGTGATGCAGCCCATTGCCGTGGACACCAAGATGGTGGTCAGGTCCAGGGTGAACCTGAGGAACACTCGCGTGCCGTTCCTGTCGGTGTCGTTGAGGAACTCGCCGGCGTACAGCGAGCGGTTGAGGAAGTAGGCGGAGGCGGCGTCGAGCGGCTGTCCCCGCACCGTGAGGGTGGCGAAGTAGGTGTCGTTGCCGCCGGCGTTGCTGGCGATGCAGATGTAGGTGCCGCTGTCGGTGAGCTGGGCGTAGCGGATCTCCAGCGTGCCGCTCGGCAGGACGGTGATGCGGCCCGAGTTCTTGGCTGTGATCCGCCGCCGCTGCGGGGAGATCCAGATGATGGCGGGCACGGGTTCCCCTTCGGCGCGGCATAGGAAACTGACGGGCTGACCCTCACGTGTCACCACCTGAGAGAGAGACAGAGTGGAGAGGGAGCGTGTGGATTTAAAGAGGACTCGAATGAGAGAGCATGATGACAAATTTAAAACACAACTAGGAGGGCACTCAGTAGTGCGCATGCCAAAAAGTCTCCTGGATCGTGATTCCGATCCGGATCTGTGCCAAAATCAAATCCACTGTTCCTTAGCCAATAAGTAATCTAACCACCATGTTTTGTCCAATTCCGTATATAACTTTTTTAGCTATCTTGCTAACAGACAGACAGACAGATAGACAGTCTTCGATCGTGGAGGTAATAACGTCTAGAACATGTTCTGGTAGCATGCACTGCACCTACTATTTTATAAAAATGCATCAGCCACTATCAGATATTAATGGAATGTCCGATTAATAATAGAAGGCATTGCTTGTTTTGTTCCTTGTAGCGGTGATTACATGAGTTTTTACTCCCCCGCCCTGTCATTACTATTTCATCTCTCGTTACCTGCTGCATCTTGCGGTTGCGGATCTTGGGCTTCTGGCAGGTGAAGTGATCAAAGAGAGCCGAGTCGGTGAAGGAGCTGAGGCTGTTCCCCTGCACCTCCACCGGCCCCGCGCACACTGGAACCCTGCCTTCAAAGTTGAGGGTCCTGCGTCGCTGCAGGATCCACAGCAGACGGCAGTCGCACAGCAGCGGGTTCCCGTCCACTCTAAGCGTCTCCAGGCTGTTGACGGAGTGGAAGGAGCCCTCCTCCAACGTTTGCAGGTCGTTGGAGGAGAAGTTCAGGACTCGGATCTGTCGCAGGCCTCCCAGTGCGTGGGCCTCCACGGTCATCAGCCCCGTGCTGACCATGATCAGCTCCTTCAGCCTCAGCAGGTCCTTGAAGGCCCAGGGCTCCAGCGAGGTGATGGGGTTGTAGGACAGGTTGAGGTGGGTGAGATGCACCAGGTTCCTAAAGGAGGCAGAGGGCACCGACGTGATGTTGGTGTTGGTGATGAAGAGCCACCGGAGGTCCAAGCCCTGGAAGCTCTGGGGTGAGATGTACTCCAGGTATGGCCAGTTGTCGATCTCCACGCCGCGCAGGTTGGACAGCTTGCGGAAGTTCTGGTCCTCCAGGGCGGCAATGCTGAGGTGGCGCAGGCGCAGGGTGACCAGACTGCGGAGGTAGGACAGCGTGGGGCCGGAGATGGAGGTCAAGTTACAGCGTTCTATCGTCAGGTCCTCCAGACCAAGCAGGCCTGAGAAAGCCTGCAAGGAATACAGAGAACCTTTAAATGAGGGGCTGTCTGGTAACCATAGAAACCGACATGGGAGAACATTGGAATTACGATGATATATTGTTGAAGTTGGATTAATTATGCACCCTGGGAGCAGCTGATATCTTGAGCAATGTTTACTTATCAAAGCAGTAATAAGAGGTACACGATTTTTACCTTGTGGGAAATGTAGACCAGGTCATTATCTCCCACCTCCAGATGCCGAAGACTCCTCAAATCCTGGAAGGTGTAGTCGAGCAGAATCACCATCTTGTTCTCACTCAGGTCCAAGCTGGTCAGGTTGCCCAGCTTGGCGAAGGCCCCCATGGGCACCAGCTTCAGCTGGTTGCCCCTCAGTTTCAGCACCTTCAGGTTCTGGAGATTGGCGAAGGCATTGGGCTCCAACGTGACAATGAGGTTTTCACTGAGGTCCACCTCTTCCAGACGGGGATAAGGTGCCAGGTCCGCCGCCTGCACGCCCCGGAGCCGGTTCCTGCTGAGGTCCAGGAGGCGGGTCTCCGTGGGGATGCCCTCGGGGATGCCGGTGAGCCGACGCCGCTGGCAGGACACGGACCTCAGCTGGGCCGAGCACTCGCATCGAGGCGGACACGCCAGGCTGTCTTCTGGCAACAAGAGGGTTGTCGTCACCAGGAGAGTCGCCACAAACCATCGCCACCGCCTGGGCCGCGGTTCCAAGGCATGCCCGCCAGGACCAGGGGAGCCAATCATGGCCCCGGTCCTCTGACTCCTAGCCTATCCTAGGCAGGGTCAGTGCACCATACACCTGGGAATACAGAGGGAGGAAACAGGACAGACAGAAAGTCAATTAGGAGAATAGAGGACTTTAATAGTAAAACATTTTCATGGGGTGTCTTTATGGACAGGGCAGTGAAGATATACAGAAAGGTGGCCACGAGGTCCGAGGTCGGAGTCAAAGGTTACTACGGCTCTGTATTTTTTATTATGCCTCTTAGCTTAGCTATGCTTTTCGAGGCTATATCTTATGGGAACCAAAAGTCTATTAAAAGACAATGATTTGAAATATACTCCAAAGCCAATTCCAGTACTATAATAAAGTGTCGCTTTAGGTAATGCAAGATAATTAGTACGTTTATTTATTCATCTGTAGAGTAAATACAAAGGAGCCAGTTGAGGTGGTTCCCGGCATCTAGTAAGGATGCTTTGTGGTCTCCAGGAAACCTCCCGGGTGAGGTTTTCCAGGCTGGATCAGCAGTAGACCACGGGGCAGACTGATTCCATCTCAACGCTGGCCTGGGAACGCCTCGGGAGCCCCCAGTCACAGCTGGTTGATGTTGCCAGGGAGAGGGAAGTTTGAAGTCCCCTGCTGGAGCTGCTACCACCACGGGACTTAGGATAAGCGATAGACGATGGATGGATGGATGGAGAGTAGATCACAGCGTACAGGTGAACAACTGGGTTGCAGGGATACACACAAGGCAGCCCGGCTGAATTCAAACCCGCTTTTCTTCCCCGTTGGCATATTCTGTTTGCAGAATGTTTGCAAACATTGCGTATTAAATACCAAACATTATCCCAGAGTTGCGTTCTATGCATTATTAAATTGTAACGCAATTCAAGAAGAATTCTGTCCAGTGTACCCAGGGATAAAAAAAATGCAACATATCTGCATGGGAAGAGACGGGCGCTTTGAGTCACAGCACCAGTAACCAAGACACAGTGTTCAGCTGCCTGTGTTTGTGGCTGGGATCTGCAATTTCACCGTGTGAATTAAAGAGCCATTTTTGAGTTTGTCCCCGCGCCAGGTTGACATGAGTCACTTGCGCTTATGAATTCCCCGCCCCCTCACATCGGTGTCACCTCCGAGGCGCCGAAAGAACAACCCGGCATCCAGTTTCACGTGTGCAAAAAAAATCTGAGCGGGACGAGCACCGAGCTGTGGCTTTTTGTCTGTTCTCGACAACTTGTTATGTGGTAGGGTGCGCGGTTCCCGGGGTTTGGGTTTAACACGGGGTAAACATATACGGCTCATAGGGGATGTAGGGGAGGCTGTCAGGGAAAACGTAGGTTTCCCCTCTCAGAAAACTCCCTGTGAAACCTGAATGTCTCCTGTTCTGTCAGAGGGAGGGGGGGATATCATTCCTAGCTGGTGGTGGGGGGGGGGGGGGGTGGTGGTGGAGGGGGGGGCATCCCTGGCATACTCAGATCTCCTCTGATGGTTTGGATGGATCGCGGCGCTGCAAAACGCATTAATAATATATGTGTGTGGTTTTTTTTTGCTTACAGGGCAACCGAGGTTGAGTCACAGAGATGAGCAAACCTTTTCCCGGTCTCTCTCTCTCTCTCTCTCTCTCTCTCTCTCTCTCTCTCTCCTCTCTCTCTCTCTCTCTCTCTCTTTTTTTTTTTTGTAGACTTTGAAAACACAGAGAGGCCCTGCTTCTGGAAGCCAAATCATATCTGTTTTAATAACGTCAACATCACTTGACGTTAAATACTTCAACCGGCGGTGTTTTTTTGGAACCAAAAACGTTGTATGTCGACTGACATACATTCCTTCCCGTTCCTCCGCACACGGAGAACCACAACCGCAACCGTAAGCCTTTAGCGTAACCACAATAAATTACCGCAGACGCAAGCACAAATGATCAAATAGAAACAAACTGCACACACACACACACAAATAGACACACACACATACACACAAACACACACACACGTATACACACACACACGTATACGTGCACGCCTAATTCTAAGCCTGAGGGTGGATGAGACCCTCTGTTTGAAACAGGCCTGGATGACCGTGTGTTTACAGACCCTAATCTGAAGGATCTGGTTTGGAACCGTCTGGATTGATCTCTCATAGCCGGGGAGATGAAACGGAGGCAGAAGATGAGCTGCCCTGGAGATTATTCCACCATAAAACGAAGCCCAATTCTCACATTGTTTAACAAAATAAAATGACTCACTGTCCTCCTCGACACACGGACCCAAACAAACCAGCAATACCCATCGGAGTAAATATGAAGACAAATTTACTGGGGGGGGGGGGGGGGGGGGGGGAGGGGGAAGAAAGGGTTGCGAGGGTTCTTTCCTCGCACCACTAAAGGTGTTTATATAACACAACATCACGGCCTATGATGGATGGTTTCTTCTGCTCTACTTTCCCTTTAGAAATCCTGCATTAAAAAAAACACTGAAGCGTTTATTGTAGTGCTCTCGATGCACATTAGTTTTATATGTTGTGTGTGTGTGTGTGTGTGTGTGTGTGTGTGTGTGTGTGTGTGTGTGTGTGTCTGTCTGTCTGTGTATGCGTGTGTGTGTGTGTGTGTGTGTGTGTGTGTGCTAAACTGCCTGCCTCGTAGGCCGTCTGATAGATTGCGCCCCGTCTGCAGCCTTGCCTCCCCATCCCACCCAGAGTCTTATCCCACGGGTCAGTGGCAGAGCCCGGGCATGAATCAGTTCCCTGACACTGCCAAGGCGGCCCACCTCCCCCACTGTTTGACTCATACATCAAAACAGACACGAACACACACACACACACACACACACACACACACACACACACACACACACACACACACACACACACACACACACACACACACACACACACACACACACACACACACACACACACACACACACACACACACACACACAT
>CM051005.1:13577599-13582599 GCA_027704905.1 Muraenolepis orangiensis | reverse complement strand
AACCCCCTTAAAATAACGGCGTTCGATTCCCATACTTTAGTGAGGAGCAGGAGTGTATATTTAGAGCGTCTATAACTCTTGACATGCCACACTGACATGCATTTCTATTTGCAGTATTCGCAACTCGAAAGCAGAACTAGAGACAGTCAGCGAAGGAGAAGCCCAGTCAAGGAGCGTGGAAGAAATTGGTACCGACATTTTGCAGACCGAGACACAAACCCATCACGTTATAGTACTTCAGTACTTTTGGAGAATCGGACCCGGCCCTGGGTAAAATGTGGATACAATGGGTTCAATGGTGGAGCTCTGGTCGCGAGGCATGTTCTGCACATGCAGAGAGAGACAGAGTTTCTCACAGTGGACAGAGCAGGGGGGGGGGCGGCAGTTGTTCAAAGGACTTACCATGGTCCCCCGGAACACCTGGGCACTGCAGAGGTGCCCTTGAGCAAGGCACCAGACACCTTACACTGCTCCCCCGGGCACTGTACGTATATATACAATAGCTGCCCACTGCTCCTAACCCATCCAGGATGGGTTAGGAGCAGAGAAACTAATTTCACTGTGTGTACATGTGTATGTGTACCAGGATTCAGTCCTCCAGATTTAGAGCTGAGGATGACTGATGACCCTTCCACTGCCTCACTCTCCCTCCTCTGATTGGCTTGTTATTGTACCCAATCACAGCCCAACAAAGAAGCGCGCGCACACACACACACACACACACACACACACACACACACACACACACACACACACACACACACGCGCACACAAGAGCACCAACAAATTGATTCAAAGCAATGTTTTGTTGATGTCTTTCCCTGAAGTCAGTCCCTACGAACAGTAAAAGTTCCACTTTTACCCGACCGCACAGCAGTAAGAACTTTTCCCGAAGAGTATATATTCAGCCTACTTCCCGACATCAATCAATTGTCTGCCCAGATTGGATGTTTCCGCCTCGCCGGCGCCATTTATTTTTCACCGTGACCTATATATCTAGCGCTCAGCGTGAACAGATTGCACGCCTCGACGTCTGCTTGTGCAAACAACAGGGACATATCACATCCGCCCGGAGGAATCCAGCAGACAATGAATCCTATTGTTACCGCACGACACACGGTGACGCGGGCAAGATGGGAAAAGGAGACACGGGCGTCTGGTCGGGTGGAGATAACATGTATCCTGTTAGCGCGCCATGAAAAGGCTAATTTCGCTAACCGACTCGAGAATTTGAGAGAGACAAAAAAAAAGACCCCTGCCGTAAGCTCCTCCCACCCAACGATGTCCAATGGCGCTCGCGTAGATCAGTGTAGTTGGGCAGAAGACGCCAAGCAACCAGGAACTTTGTAGATCATATTCCTGATTGGTAGCTACAAAACTAGCCCTGATTGGTGTTTCTTTTGGCCGGCAGGGGGGGCGTTGAATGATCTTTGACAGCCTACTTCATAGTCATAAGGCACTTGTCGCTGTTTCTGGCAGTACATTCGATTTACAGATAGATGCGTCATCTAGACTTTTATTAATTTTTTTTTTATAAAATTATAATTCAGAACTATTGCGTACTGCTCCTTTGAAGGTGATAAGCAAAGGAAGAGAGCAAGATTTTGAAATCAAACAACCAAAAAAAGCATCCCTCCCTCTCTGCTCCCTCCCTACGTCTCTGCCGCATTGCATTCGCACACCTGTGATTGACAGGCGAGATGGATTCCCTGAACCAATCAGGGACAAGATGCCCTGATTTGCGGTCTAAGATCTAAATGGGCTCCTACAGAGGCAGGCCCGCAGTGAACCGGAGCAGGTATTTCACAGTACATTTGACAGTCTAATAGCTGACAGCTCTAACCCCTATTTAACCAACAGGTGGGAGTGTTGATTAGCCATTTAAAATGATCACTAAAATTGTCATTGACATAGTGACATCACACAGTGGGCGTGTCGACCCAGATGTACAATGTCTAGATCAATCTACCAGCCAACCCAGTGGACTGTACCTGAACTGGTAGGCCTATCGATCCATCAGATCCATCAGGGTGGACATATTTAGACAAATTAAGTCACATGACCATTTTGAAACAGCTTATATACTAATCACACTCACACCTGGTGGTCAAAAATAATACAATACAATCAATTAAACCGCCAGCTGCCAGGGGTTGGGGGTTCGATTCCCACTACTATAAAATGAATGCACTCACAGAATTGTGAGGAAAAAGGCTCAAAGTCTCCACCAATGGCCAAATACCTATTTCTTTCTTCTTCTTTTTTATTTGTTTCCTTTTCTTTATCTTCCTCTCCTTGTTTTCTTTTCCATCAGCGCATGATTTAGTGAACAAAACAAACACATCGCAGAAAGTCATTCGGGGAGTCATTCCGTTTGAAATGGCTTTTCGTTGAATAATAACTCTTCACTGTCATTATTACCTCCATCCTTTACCGCCTTTGACACACAGGCGCACGCATGCATGCACGCACGCATGGCGCATGCATGCACGCACACACACGGACGCACGCACGAACGCACACACGGACGCACGCATGCACACCCATGCACACAGACGCATGCACGCACATACACACACATATACACAGTCAGAGGCACACACACGTATGTACACACACACACACACACACACACACACCACACACACACCTTTACATGCATGAACACACCCACTCACACGCACACACACGCACACACACACACACACACACACACACCTTTACATGCATGAACACACCCACTCACACGCGCACACACACACACACACACACACGCCTACACACACAGACTTGCTATATACTATAAATGTCCATGAATTCAGTCGGGGTCAGTGTGTGGGCAGCAGGCAGACTTCACTAAGTGGAATTGAGAGGGGGAAGAGGCCCAGAGCATTATGTCACCAAGTGTGTGTGACTAAGCTCCCTGGATGTCTCCACCTTGAGGTCCACCACTGCCGACACACCGCGCAGGTAAGCAGGCCAAGACATAGCCTTTTTATATTTCAATACTCTCCTGTGTATATATATATATATATATATATATATATATCTCCTGAATATAGAAGTATAGTATATCTTCACTGCATCTGGTCATTGTGGTAATATTTACATATAATATGAAATAATATACCATTTGCTTGTTTATTTAAAGATTCAAGATTCAAGATTTGTATTTGCCATATGCAACAAGTACAATGGAATGCTTACTACCCATTCATTACTCTTGTTTGTTTTATATATTTTGCCATATTCAAAGTCAAGCTTCAGTGTTCCTTGTTGATCAACTTTCCGTTACTTTCAATTTATCCATGGGACATAGTGTAGGGTACGGAGGTATACGCTTATTCGACAGCTTATACTCTTATACATTTTACAGTTTTCATTCAGTCTGAGACTCTGGTTCCCAATTTTCCAAGAGCCCCTTTCTGCAGAACCGGAGAAGCCCAGCTGTGATGGTCTGTTGCTGTATTCCTCCCATTTGTGTCTTCTATTTCTAGATTCTTGCATTCTGCATACCTCATCACTCTGTTCCCTACACAGGGGAAACAGCTACCGTCAACCGTCATGTCTCAGTCTATGAAAACCTATATCAATGAGTTTGAATGAATTTGACAGACACTTACATAAGTTATATAGATATAAATATTGAACACATGCAGGGATATAGAAGTTGAATGTCGCAGTTTGTCAATCTTGTTGAGCACCTCTGTATTGTAAGGTTGTGTCACCTCTATAATAATTATTATAACAATAATACAAATGATAATTATGACAATAATAATAATGATATTAATGATTAATCATATTTATAGTAATACGAACTACTACTAATTGTATTAATAATAATAAAGAATTAAAAATATTACTGACGATATTATAGTAATTACTAAGGAGAAATATAGAATCTTACTCGTGGAGTCAAGCTCCCCTGCTTGGCTGAATACAGCCCAGGTATCATTATCATCATTATCTCCATTATCTTCTCGCAGTTGATGACATGGTAGAAACCAGACTGAGGACGTCCAGAGGGCAGGGAGAAGCGTGGTGCAGACGGAGAGAGAGAGTGAGACAGAGAGAGGGATTTTGCCTTTGTCTAGGGGCGTGTGTCTCCGACGACACCAGCGAAACACCTCCGCAGCTTTCAGAAGAACAAAAAAAACAATATATATAAAGACGGCTTCTGTGCGGCCGGCCGGTCACACTCGTAAAAGGACAGGAAACGGTCGCCGCCTTTTTTTGCCAACGCCTCAACTTTCAAAGCGGCCTGTAAAACCTGTACTGAAGAAGTCCCTCGTCTGAATAATGAATAATGATGATTAGCAGCGCTACGTGTAAGCCTAATCGCCCTTCATTCATCTCTCTCTCTCTCTCTCTCTCTCTCTCTCTCTCTCTCTCTCTCTCTCTCTCTCTCTCTCTCTCTCTCTCTCTCTCTCTCTCTCTCTCTCTCTCTCTCTCTCTCTCTCTCTCTCTCTAGCTCTCTTCATCGCTGCTCTCTCTCGCTCTCCGCTCTCTGTATTCGTATTCATCACTCTGCCTCTGCCTCGCTCGCCCTCCCTCTGGGCATATTCTAATACCATGCTGCTCCAGAGACTTTTTGACTTCCACCATGCACGGAGCGACCGGCAGTCACAGGGCTGGATCCAAACACACAATGGCGATACTGATATCATATATCCGGCCAGACATTGAACCATTAAGCGTGTCAGGACGGTTGTTTTGTTGTGACGGATAATGTGAGCGCCAGGGCTCGTGGGCCTGCCGACACATCTTCATCATCTTCGTCATCACCCGTTTCACCGGACAAGAGAGGAAGTGTAAAAAAAGGTTGGGAAACTGCGATAGAACGACGAGCATCTCAAACGCTGTCCGTAGTGTGTAGATGCACACACTTGAACCCGTTCGAGACGATAATGTCGGTGTGTGTGTGTGTGTGTGTGTGTGTGTGTGTGTGTGTGTGTGTGTTACCGTGTGCTTATGTCTGGTGAAGGCAGATTCTACTG
>CM051005.1:13572599-13575099 GCA_027704905.1 Muraenolepis orangiensis | reverse complement strand
ATACAAAGGCCGAATAAATAACAACTACTTGCACTGCTACTTCAACTTCTACTACTGCCACCACAGAGGAATGCTTTGGTTGGAAGAGATGGAAGAAAGAAGAGAAGAGAAAGAAAGAAAGAAAGAAAGAAAATAGAGATTGGAATATAATAAAAAAGAGGGCGGGGGGGGGGGGTTGATCCAATCAAACACGGATCAATCCTTCCAACAAAGCATCAGTCGCCGATGAATTTGAGTGACGTGCGACAAATAGCCGTGGCTGTGGGTTTGGCCTTGTGAAGAAGGATGCTCGACGGAATGACTCATTGAATGCGTATTACGGGGGCAAAACAAACCCGGGGTCTATAATTCACACTCACACAATCATACAAAGCGTGACGCTCGTTATGTGTTTTTTGTTGTTGTATTAACATCAGCACATGGAATATTGTGCGTGTTGCAATCGTCTGGTCGCTAAAAAAAAAACGTTTCAATCAGTTTGTCTATGGTTTTAATGATATATATATTTTCGTTTGATTTCTTTGTTATTACTCGGAAAAAAACACAACCCAAGATAAGAAAAAAAAAAAGAAAAAAAGCGCAAATGTGCGGACACCAATCTCCGATGTCGGCCTCGTCCACAAGCGGCTCTTTCATCATCGGTATTTCAGATTACCGCTCCGGAGGCGGGACATGAATAGACGCCTGTGCGGCCGCCGGGGCGCCGGCTCCCTTTGCTCTGGGGTTAATGACTTCTCGGGAAACACAAAGGCGGGCCGGACGAGGCGCCAATCAGCGGGGGAAGCGAATCCCGCTTCCTCCCCCGACACCAATGGAACTGGGGAGATATTGCAATAATAGTAGTGGCAAACTCTACAAAAAATACAACAACATAGAAAACATTTCCCTCGGGGGTGGGGTGGGGGGGGGGGGCGGCATCTCAACCTGAAGAGCAAGGAGTTATTGTTCTGTGTGTGTGTGTGTGTCTGTCTGTCTGTCTGTCTGTCTGTCTGTCTGTCTGTCTGTCTGTCTGTGTGTGTGTGTGTGTGTGTGTGTGTGTGTGTGTGTGTGTGTGTGTGTGTGTGGCTGCTACACCCATGGGCTTCAAGAGGAGAATCAATGAATGCAGTTCTCCTGTGTGTAAGACAGGTGAAAGCAAAACAGGGAATTTAAAACAACCAAAACAATTGTGCTATCCTGAAAAGGGAGAGTGACTGTAGGCAGAGAACGGGAGGGTAATGAAAAGAAATGAGAAGAAATGAAAAGATCTTGGTGGGGGGGGGGGAAAGAGAGAGGATGGGAGAGGAAGGAGAAAGGCCTGGAGGGGAGGAGGAGAGAGAGGAGGGGCGGTGCAGGTACTCCGAAGTGTGTGTGTGTGTGTGTGTGTGTGTGTGGTGTGTGTGTGTGTGTGTGTGTGTGTGTGTGCGTGTGCGTGCGCATGTGTGTGAACTAATAAAATAAAAGTGGACGAAGTGGAAAAAGGGTGTCAAGGTGGGAGATGATAGATCCTTGAAGGACGGGAGCAACAAAAAAAGCCCGCGTGATGGATGAAGGAGAAGAGACGAGGGAGAGAAAAGACAGGGAGGCAGAGGGTGAGGCAGAGGTTGAGGCAGAGGTTGAGGCAGAGGTTGAGGCAGAGGGGAGGCAGAGGGGAGGCCCTGTCTGTCCTGCTCACTCGGAAAAGCGCAGCTGAAGGTCAAACCCATTCCACGGTCGGGAGACTGTAATGATGATGTAAATCGACCACCGCCCCCCCGTCAGGGAGCCTCACGCAAGCCATCTCACATCTGTACCCACATCTAGTCTGACGAGCATCCGGAATAACAATAAATATTGGATATCCCATTTTAAAATTAAAATTAAAAAAATATTTGGCTTAAATAATTCATATTTGTATGTTTCATGTCGTATGATGGCAGCTAGCTTTATAAATAAGGAGGGGGGGGGGGGGGGGGGACGACTAAAAAGGCAATATTTGCATATGCAAAGAACCCAGCCTGGAGAGCAGCAGTGGGCTGCTATGTGCTGCAGCCAAAGCGGTAAGTGGTTTATAGACATGACTGGCAGTGTGGTGAGTAAACAGTGAGAAGAAGAAGAAGAAGAAGAAGAAGAAGAAGAGAAGAGAAGAAGAAGAAGAAGAAGAGAAGAAGAAGAAGAAGAGGAGGAGGAGAAGATGGAATGAGTTGGAGGGAATAGGGAGAAGGGGGGGAATGGGGGGGGGGGGGGGGGAGGAGGCTTTTGTGACAGCTCTCCCCCCCACCCCCGCCACCGTCTTTGAAGAGCCGTGCGGCCCTGCTGGATTCACATGGGAAGGATTAACAATGAATAGCTAACGTAGGCTCCCAGCCCCAATGTCGTACGTCGGTTGGCGGCGGCTAACGTTAGCGGCGTGCGGAACGGAGTCCCCCGACATCCTATCCTACCTTGGACCTTGTCCAAAATAGGCCCACTTATCTCGGTCAAGCTGTGAGCTGCGAGCGCGCACACACCCACATGACCACGGCGAGTCGTTTACGCTGGG
>CM051005.1:13565099-13567599 GCA_027704905.1 Muraenolepis orangiensis | reverse complement strand
TACACAGAGCCAACACATCCCGCAAACTACACAGACCCAACACATCACACAAACCCCAGACACTAGACAGACCCCACATATCACACAAACTACACAGACCCCACACACCACACAGACTACACAGAACCAACAAATCACTCAAACCCCAGACACTAGACAGACCCCACAAATCAAACAATCACACCCTACAAACTACACAAAACCGCACAAACACATAGAACCCATGCAACACACCAACTACACAGACCCCACAGACACGCACAGACCCCACAAACCACACAAACACACAGAACCCACAAACCACATTAACACAGACCCCTCAAACCATACAAAAGCACACACACACACACACACACACACACACACACACACACACACACACACACCACAAACCACACACACACACACAGCAGAGACCCCCCCCGGCATGGGCTGGGTTCACCTCTGCCGACCGAAGAGGACACATCTCCATGAATATCCCCTCTTCAACACAGAGTCTCGAACCACTTGATCTAAGCCAAAGCTTATTGGAATAAATGTGACCCATTCCTAGAGTGGCAAAAATGTTAATTCTGCCCATCTGAAAGGCCGATGAATGTAGTAGAGGTTCAACAAAGCAGAGTGTTTAAGCGAGTGTCGAGCGAATGTGTTGGGTTTATAATAGCAGCTTTACATTACACACAGGGAGATACTGAATGGACCAGGAGGAGGCCTCCTCATTTTTTTCAATTGAATTTTCCATTGTGTGTGTGCATACATGTGTGTGTGTGTGTGTGTGTGCCAATAGTGAACTGTCCCTAGGCCTTTGCCAGGCTTTTTTGTGTCGCGGTCAGGCAGAAATAATGTTTGAATCTGTACTCCCTTAGAGCTGTACGTGTGTGTGTGTGTGTGTGTGTGTGTGCATGTGCCTGTGTGTATGCATGTGTGTGTGTGTGCACGTTCATGTGTGTTTGTGCATGTGTGTGTGTCTGTGTATGTGCATGTGTGTCTGTGTGTGTGTGTGTGTGTCTGTGTGTGTGTGTGCGTCTGTGTCGTTGTGTGTGTGTGCGTGCGTGCGTTCGTGCATGCGTGTGTAGGCATACATGTGCATCTGTCTGGGACCGCGCCAGCATGCCTGTGTCCATGAAAGCGAATGTTTTTGTTCAGCATAAGAGGTCAGTGCTGAAGGCCATCACATGGAAATATTTCTACATCCATCAAAACAAAAAGCTTAGCAATTATGTGTTGTGTGAAAAGCTGGCACGGCTATGTGAATAACGCCGGATAACATTAGTAAACTAAAGATAATAACTCTGCCATCATAAATAAATATATATATATATATTTATTTATATACGTATATCAAATATGACATATTGACATTTTATAGGGACTCAATTGAACCAAAACCACAGCTAAAAGACTCGGCGGGAAGGGCTGCAATACATTATACATTCCACTCCCAGCGGCTTTCGAATGTCACCGGCAAACATGTCTTCAACATCGTTTTAACAAACACACTCATTCCTCCATCGCGCCATTAAAAGGCAAAGGACATTTACATAAACGTCCGGCGACAAATTATCTCCCCCCCCACCCACCCCCCCCCCCCCCCCCCCCTTCCTCCTCCTCCCCCCCTCCCCTTTTCTCACCCAATCATTCATTCTCTTACATGCACGCGACGCACGGCGTGATCCATCACACGGGAGCATTGTAACCCCGGACAGAAATGAATCATTATGGTCCGGCTTTGGGAACAACACTCGCACGATTACCCGCCAAATCTCTCCACAGGGGCGGGGCCAAAGTGCCCCTATTGTGTTCAAGCAAAACTAGTGCCAGGGATCAGAGGAGAAATCAATAGCAATACAGCCATGGTTAGGAGACCGAGCCGCAGAGAGGGCCGTTCATCTACGGAGGGGAGTACAAGAGGGTGATGATGAAGGGAGAGGAGGAGGGAGAGGAGAGAAGAGGAGAGGAGAGAGGGGAAGGAAATTAAAATAGGAGAAGGAAGAAGGAAGGAAGGAAGGAAGGGAGGGTGGGAGGGAGGGGGTTAGGAAGGAAAGGGAAGAAAGAGGAAGACAGATGGAGAAAGGGATGAAGAAAAGGAAAGGAAAACGATGGGACTTGGACCGGTTCCTCCGATGTGGTTTTCTTCACTTGACCACACACACACACACACACACACACACACACACACACACACACACATACACACACACACACACATACACACACACACACACACACACACACGTGCATTACACATTAGTACTCTAGTCTGGAAGTCATGTGGCTTGAGTTAATGAACAACGTTACACCTTCTGCCCTTAAGACCCATCCCACAGATGGCATCAGATGGCACAGCCTTAGATAGCACACACACACACACAAACACACACACACACACACACACACACACACACACACACACACACACACACACACACACACACACACACACACGTCCCAGTGTGTGTAGTGCACGGCCACTACAGGATATCAAAACAGGCCATTACAT
>CM051005.1:13557599-13560099 GCA_027704905.1 Muraenolepis orangiensis | reverse complement strand
GAGGGAAATGGGAAGGAGCATGTATGTGTGTGTGTGTGTGTGTGTGTGTGTGTGTGTGTGTGTGTGTGTGTGTAGCACCTTCATTTCCCCATTTATGTTCACCTGTGGTTCCCAATCACCATCTGATTAGCCCACAATCACAAACCCAATCAGAGTTGCACCCTCCTACCCTTTACAAAAGGCACCTGCACCCACATTCAGTCATTTTGTGAAACAAACAACATCTGATCTGTAGGATTTTGGACTGAATGTATTGTTAATTTATTATGGGAAACCACACACCACACACATACACAACTATATACCAGTGGTCGAACCGTGTCTATCACAACTGGACCTTCTGTAGACCACCACCACCCCCACCCCCCCATTCGAAAATGTGGTTGTTCTAGTCAGACGGACGTCACAGGGGCAGTCACTTTATGTGTTATCTCATTTAGGAAGATCAGATTGTCGCAGCCCATTCCCAAGTTGACCACAGTTGTCAAAGCACTGTCCATGTAGTGAAGTAACAGCCCAACACAGACCACCACACACAGGCTATCGATGAAATGGACGGTCTAACACGCTTAACGTGAAAAGGCTCGTAACTTAAAGTTCCAAAACAGCGATCAATAATCACCATGTCTCTGGCATATGCCTTGTCATTAGCACTTTCACCTGTCAAAATGAAAGTGAAAAGGTGAAAGTGCTAATGACAAGACATACATATGCCAGAGAAATTAGGTGATTATTGATCGCGGTTTTGTAACTCTTAGTTACGTTAAGTCTTTTCACGTTAAGCAATGCAAAGAAAGCAAAATTCTCAATTTAAATGCACAATGCTTAACAAACTCAAGACAGCCATTAAGTAATCACTCAACAAGTGTGTGGAAACAAAATGCAACAACCAGCTCAACGAGACGCAACCAGCAAAGACAAATGAGTCTCACTCACCAATGATGTTCACTTAAAGACCAAATCCATTCTCCTGTCCTTCTGGATGTTTCTATAACCCGGTCATAAAGCTGATCACTGCTTTTCAGATCCAAAATAAGTTGCCTTTCAATAGCTATGGAAGCTAATGCAGTGAGTCGGGATTGTCCTGTTACATTTACATTTACATTTAGGGCATTTGGCAGACGCTTTTATCCAAAGCGACTTACAAGGGGACTTACTGTTCTGTTCCTCGCATATGTTTTTATCCGTTTGAGGGCGGACAATTTGATGTCTTGCCACAGATGCAGTGGTGACGGGGATCGTTAAAACTTTTTTATAATGTCCATCTTTACACTGAATGCAACAATTACAATTTACAATTCCACAAAAACATCATCTTCACCTGTTGCCATTTAAACGTAAAAAACCTACGTAGAAAAAAAACAACGTAGCCCTACGCTAGATCCTCGAGCCAGTATACCTTCTAGCGTACTATGGACCTGTGGGGAAATCTGAAAGAATACGCCCATTGGATACAAATCACTATATGATTGGTTGATCAAATTGTCTATCTAAACATACGCTCTCATTCAGTCTAAGGGCCAAAGCATGCGGGAGTACTTTGGTTGAAGGATATTCTTCCCAGCAACCCAGAAAGATATCTGATTGGTTGCATTTACATCTAACACAAAACCACTCAAATGCGTAGTGGACCGAGAAAGACAAACAAATCAACGTAACACTGTAATATAACAGATAAACAACACAGATACGATTCACATTTATTCATTTTATTTAAATTGTATTAAATTGTATTAATACAATTAATTCGATTTTCGATCGAGTTCTAGGGTCTTCTCTGAATACCTTGAAGGCCCTGACGCTTCACCACTGCTATATACACCCCACCCCATCTATCCACAAACTCCTTTCCATGGTCCTTCCAGGCAGATCCCATTGCTGACCGGCGGATATGCCTACTCAGTCATCGACTTCATTAGCCCAAGACGAGCGTCCCCCGGCGCCAAGCCTGGCTCCCGGCCAGCGATGACTCACTCCCTCGACCGGTCTAGCCCTCTGAACTGTAGCGTCGCAACAGGCCCAGTATCCTCCGGTGCCCCCCACCCAGCCAGAGCTAGCTCAGGTAGGCTCCTTGTGGGCTCCTTCCTCTGCCCCCTTCACCACAGCAGCCGCTTCCATCTCCACCCTGCCCTAAGTCGGGGTGGTTCCCTCCAACCTATGGCTCAGCCCTCCAACAAGCCCACATATTCCTCTGGACTGTGACCAGTTTCCTGCCACATCTCAAGCACCAGTCTTATATAACCCCTTGCTCCCGACCTATAGCACTACCAATACAGCACCTCCCTTTGCACGGGGCAATGGTTCACTCTGCCCAGCCAGTGTACCTGTCTGTCCAACTCCACCAATTGACACCTGCCTCTTACCCATTCAGCTCCACCTACTGGCCGACTGTCGGACTATAGGAAGATAGATAACCTCTCGCACTCGAGAGGTTGAGGGCCAGTGGATGATGCTAAAGATGGCCTTATCCAACTCTGATTAGACCCAGGAGAGTCTGAGC
>CM051005.1:13537599-13552599 GCA_027704905.1 Muraenolepis orangiensis | reverse complement strand
TGTTTTTTGGGGTTGTTGTGTTTGTTGTGTTTGTGGTTGTTGTGTTTGTGGTTGCAGTTGTGGTTGTTCTGTTTTTGGTTGTTGTGTTTTTGGTTGATGTGTTTTTGGTTTGTTATGTTTGTGGTTGTTATGTTTGTGTTTTTTGTGTTTTTGGTTGTTGTGTTTGTGGGTTGTTGTGTTTGTGGTTGTTGTGTTTGTGGGTTGTTGTGTTTGTCGTTGTTGTGTTTGTGGGTTGTTGTGTTTGTGGTTGTTGTGTTTGTGGTTGTTGTTTTTTGGGGTTGTTGTGTTTGTTGTGTTTGTGGTTGTTGTGTTTGTGGTTGTTGTTTTTTGGGGTTGTTGTGTTTGTTGTGTTTGTGGTTGTTCTTTTTTGGGGTTGTTGTGTTTGTTGTGTTTGTGGTTGTTGTGTTTGTGGGTTGTTGCGTTTGTGGTTGTTGCAGTTGTGGTTGTTATGTTTTTGGTTGTTGTGTTTTTGGTTGTTGTGTTTTTGGTTTGTTATGTTTGTGGTTGTTATGTTTGTGTTTTTTGTGTTTTTGGTTGTTGTGTTTTTGGTTGTTGTGTTTTTGGGTTGCTTTTGTGTTCTATTTCATATAGGCTACGCCGTCTAGGCTTCGCCTTATGGGCTTGTCCCATAATGTATGTGGGCACCGGCCCCATTCTCCACGGCAACGTGCATAAAAGGCCGCGCCGAGCGGCACTCACCCTCCCGTTTCTTTCAGCAATGCGGAAAGTAAGTATGACGAATGATGAATGATGTTAACCGTCCACGGTGCTTTTCAGAACCCGGCGGCGCCAGGGCAAAGCGCACCTGTGCGGAGTGCCCGGCAAGGCTCACCTTGGACGACCAACACACCTTGTGTTTTCGTTGCCTGGGCGCAGACCACGCCAAAGCCGCCGTAAGGGACGCCAGGAGTTGTCTCCGGTGCTGTTCCATGACCGAAGATTAAGTCTTCGAGAGGTTCTTCGCACCGACGGTCGATTTAAACGACGCCGTCGATATCCTCGCCGGTGAAACATCTCGTGCCAGTGAAGACGACGGCGACGAGAGCGACAGCGTAGACACTGTCATCGTCGTCGAGAAACCGCATGGCGATGTTGTGTCTCGCCACTCTCCTCCCCTCAGGCCTATGGCTGTAGGGCGACGACTAGTCGGCAAAGCACCGCTGAGGTTTCGTTTGCTGCCAGGCAGTGTCCCCGCGTGCTCTATGAGCGGGCTGGGGACTCACCACGCTCCGCTCCGGCAACGCTGCGTACCAGTCCCCGGGACCCTGACCTGCTGTCCCCTTCCCTTCAGTCGGACGGCTGTAGGGTGAAGGCTGGGCAATAGGGCAACCGACCCACGAGTGACGCCCGGATAAAATCGCTGTAAGATCCACAGCGGATGCTGTGGTTTCTCCGATTGCGGATGGCCCTTCCCCTCCCTTTCGAGGGGGGGCCCCCATTGGATCACGCATGTGATCGTGGTAGGGACTGAACGACACCCCCCAACTGTCTGCTCGCCCTCTCTCAGAGCGTTATGCGTAGTGAGGAGGGCGCTGCCTCCTACCTGATTGGTTGGACGGCACACTGAAATGGGGACAACGCATTCAGTTCAAGCATCGTCCCCCTCGCCCTGTTTGGGCCTGGGGGAGACCATGCTCCAGGACCCCGTCGCGAGCACTGCTCTAGCGACGGAGGTGGGCGTCTTTTGGCAAAGGGGGTCGTCCCTGTCCCCCCCCCTTCCAAATTACGCCAGGGGTTTTACTCCCGCTACTTCCTGGTTCCCAAGAAGTCGGGGGAGATGAGACCCATATTGGATCTCCGCGCCCTCAACAAGTTTGTGGCAGCGCGGAATGTCAGAATGCTCACAATCAGAGCGCGGCTCCGATGCGTGAGACAGGTGTCAAGAAAACACTGTCTCCGACGTCGAGGAACAACACGGCCGTGATCGCCGTGCAAGCGCCGGCTAGATCAGCTCTGTTCGCCCTCTCTCAGAGCGCTATGTGTCATGACGAGAGCGTTGCCTCCTACCCGATGGGTTGGACGGCACGCTGAGATGGGGACATCCCATTCAGTTCAAGCATCGTCCCCCCTCCCTTAATAGGCCTGGTGGAGACCATGCTCCAGGACCCCATCATGGGTGGGCGTGCTCTATCTATATGCGGGCTGGGGACTCACCGCGCGTCCACTACAGTGACGCTACGTGCCAGTCCCCGAGACCCCGACTAGCTGTCCCCCTCAGTCTGTTGGCTGTAGGGTAAAGGCTGGGCAATCGCGCCCCGCCGTTGATCGGTCCGAAACGTCAATTTTCGGACTGATTTTTGGTTGTTGTGTTTGTGGTTGTTGTGTTTGTGGGTTGTTGTGTTTGTGGTTGTTGTGTTTTTAGGTTGTTGTGTTTGTGGTTGTTGTGTTTGTGGTTGTTGTGTTTTTAGGTTGTTGTGTTTATGGTTGTTGTGTTTGTAGTTGTTGTGTTTGTGGGTTGTTGTGTTTGTGGTTGTTGTGTTTTTGGGTTTTGGTTGTTGTGTTTGTGGTTGTTGTATTCGTGATTGTTGGGTTTTGGTTGTTTTATTTGTGGTTGTTGCATTTTCTCTCGTTGCGTTTTCTCTCCTTATTTGTGGTTGTTGCGTTTTCTCTCTTTTAGGTTGTGTTTGTGGTTGTTTGTTTAATACATAATGCTGCGATACATTTTAAGGCTTCAGTGAAAATGTGGTGTGAAGCTCCATTGACAATTATTTGTTTTATTTATTTTAGTTTTGTTTTTCAAGATTCAACATTTACCCTCCGGGTGGACCCACACCAGAGGAATGCATTGTTTACCCAGTACTGTGTTCATCATCCCTATGTGGATAAAAGGAAATAAAAAACGATTTTAGCCGTAATCTCACACAAAGATCAGTTTGTGAGCTCATGCACAATACATCCTATCGCTGTTGAGGTGGTTGTCACGGACACATGTTGTCAAAGACGCAAATTCCAGTAGGGTATCTCATCTTTCCTTCAACGCCCTGAACCCTTTGCTGTTCAAACATAAATGTCAGCTCATTCAAAAGCAGGACAGGCTTAATGAGTTTCATTGGCGGCGAGTCTCAGAGAGGATAATCCCATCAACAAACACAGAAGGCCTACCACGCTTTTTGCCCTTTTGGCATATTTACAGTCTCACCTTTGCATTAGCACACTATGACAAAAATAGTACTTGCTGCTCTTGTATCTAAATGGGATGGGGGGTTTGCTGGGGGGGTACGCGTGTTAACGTATGAATCACATGAGAACAGATGAGGAATAGGCGTTTAGCCCGTGCTCAGGATCGAAAGAGATGGAGCAAAAAGCTATGGTGATACCATCAGCTAGATATTATGGGATGTTAAGACGCTCGGGGCCAATGACACTTTCGCTATCACGTTAGATACATTGAAGCGCGACTGGTAATACTTTCTTATATATTTTTTTAAGGTAAGGAATCTGATTTATTCATTAGCGAGCCGGGGACGGCCGTGTGGCGGTTTTGATGAATGCGATCGGACGGTTAAATATTTTATTATCTTCAAGCCCAACAGCTAATTTCCGTTTCAGAAAATGAATCATGGCCTCTGTGATATTTGCCAATTCCCTTTTGGTGACATCTGAGTTCAACGCACCTGAAGAGAACAGCGCTTCAACTAGAAAATTGGATTCAAGGTCCCCCACCTACCCCCACTCTGTCCTATTAACTCTTTACTCTTGGCAGTGACAGAAAACGTCCTCACACCAACGTCACAGCATTTCTGTCCATTTCAGAGGACAGGCGGTGGGCAGACAAGTGGGATTACAAAATAGCCGCCTTCTTCTCGGATGACCGCAGCTATTTCCCCCGTCGGGTAACCCTAAACCCATACAACGGGCCCGCTAAACTCCACAGTGTGTGAAGCAGCCACACACACTAGGAAAGCAATACAGACCCTGGGATAGGGCGGGAAAACAATTTTAATTGGGCGGGCACAGCATTTGTTCCAGGATTTTGGTAATCTCCGCGCAAATCTTCGCCAAGAGCAACCCAAAAAAATGCTGAAGTGTTTAAATATAGCCTAGTCTCATCCACCGGCGAAGGAGCCCCATTGAGTGGTTGGAAATGTGGCGCGGTCCTGTCTAATGCTGTAGCTGGGGCTGCTACACTTTGGCTGTCAGTTTGAAGTAAATATGTAAATGACAAATAAAGTCATCAGTTACAAACGTACATTGTAATAATTGCTTAATATTGATTAGACATTTGGGAAATATATGTGCGAGTGTTTCCATATTGCACATGGCAATGTATCACACATTTATTCAAATCTTTCGAAAAAATGGAAGCAAACAAGCATCAATCATACCTCCATGCCCGAAAGAGGGACATAAATAAATAAAAATAATTATAAAGAAAATATTAATCATAGAAGCCACTCTGGGCTTGTACCGTGGCGTTAGTCAAAATGCAGAATCGAAATCAAAAGGTTACGGCTGCGTCTTCCGTGTGGCTGGGGAGCGTCTGCTGGTTTTGTGTGAAGCAGATAGGGGGGGGGGGGGGGGGGGGGACTCTGGGCCCTGTGTGTGTGTGTGTGTGTGCATCTGAGAGACTGACGTCTGTCGTTAAGTAACCGCGGCCCTGCACCGCGGCCCAGAGACGGGGCGCATTTGCTGCTCTCAGTACCTGATGCGACTGTGACACACAGGGGTAATAACTTATTTGTTTCCAGTGACACAGCCACAGACACACACCTGTCACCCTGGCTCTCCGGCTCTCCTTCGCTAGGTAGCTTATAGATCAGCGATGACAGATTCATTAGCGAACACATAAAAAAAACCCGGGGAGCGCTAGCAGTTAGCAGGGATGCTAACTATGTTGGTTAATGAAACCCTCTTATCACTTCTGTACGTGGGTGTACGTGTGTGTGTGTGTGTGTGTGTGTGTGTGTGTGTGTGTGTGTGTGTGTGTGTGTGTGTGTGTGTTGTGTTGTGTGTGTGTGTGTGTGTGTGTGTGTGTGTGTGTGTGTGTGTGTGTGTGTGTGTGTGTGTGTGTGTGTGTGTGTGCGGGTGTGTGTGCGGGTGTGTGTGTGGGTGTGTGTGTGTGTGTGCGCGTGTGCGTGTGTGTCTTATCAGTAGAAACAGACGTGGACGTGAGCAGGATGTAGAGCAGGAGGAGGGAGGAGAAGCCGGAGGAGGGGAGGTGGGGAAGGAGGGAGGGAGGGAGGGAGGGAGGGAGGGAGGGAGGGGGAGGGAGGGCTGGAGAAAGGAAAGGGTGGAGCTGAGGGGAGAAGGTGGAGACGAAACAGATGGGAAGACGAGTAATGGGCAGATGGAAGGATATCAAAAAGGTATAATATGTAGTCAACCCAATGAAGGTAGCAGGATGGAGAGGAGGAGGGAGGGGGAGTAGGGAGGGAGAGTGGGGTGAGCAAATTGGAATGTGGCAGATTTGTGAAAGAAAGATGGAGCAGTCAGGAATGGAAGAGAAGTGAAGCAGCAGAAAGAAGAGTGGCTGGGTAAGGGAGAGAGAGAGAGGGAGAGGTAAGAGAGAGAGGGAGAGAGAGAGAGAGAGAGAGAGAGAGAGAGAGAGAGAGGAGAGAGAGAGAGAGGAGAGAGGAGAGAGGGGGGGAGGGGGGAGAGGGGGAGAGAGAGAGAGAGCGGGAGAGAGGAGAACAAGAGGGAGATGGAGCGAGAGAGGGAGAGCGATTGAGGGAGGGAGAGAGAGGGAGGGAGAGGCACGGGAGATGAAAAAATGTAGAGTTAGAAAACAGCGTTCTGCTTGACTGATCATACCCAGAGGGTTAAGCACTCGCCGGGTACAGCATAGAGAGAACCAATTTCTGCCACACACACACACACACACACACACATATATGTATAAATGTCGTTTTTCATTTTGCCTTGAGAAACACAGGCCTAAGTTGCGAGTTTATTTCAGCTAATAAGGTACACCCCGTGAGATGTAAGACACACTTACTTTCTTTCTGGCCCGGTGGGATGTCCCACGGTGCACTGCATACCAGGCAGCAATTATCTCATGGAGGGAAAGGGGGTGGGGGTGGGTTCCAGTTCCACCATGGGGAAAAGAAAATCACAATAATAACAAAAAAAAAGAAATTTGCCTTTTTTTTTTTTGTTTAAGAAATCGGTTTTTTGCTGCCGTGCTGGAAATGCAATGACAGCGAGGTGAGGTGGGAGAATATGCTGCGTTTCTCGCGTCTCATACGGTGATTACTCATCCTACGTAGGCCCGGGCCAGGCAGAGCAGAGCTCGAGGACGTGAAGGTAGGTGGATTCACACACACACACGGCTGTCCACGGTCCACAACCAGCAGGTTGCACCGAGACCAAAGCAGCAGCAGCAGCAGCAGCAGCAGCCAGAACAGAAGAAGAAAAGAAGAAAAGAAGAAGAAGGAGAAGAAGAAGAAGAAGAAGAAGAAGACGCAGAGAAGAGTCTACCCTTGTTGTTTCTGAGATGTTGGAACAAGGAATCTTTCAGCTGTGATCAAAACTATCAAAAACAGTCACTGGGTTTCCATCTAACAGTCAGCGAATTTAAATTGCAAACTTTTGAAAATTTGCACAAAACCCCCCAAAAAAGGTAATGCAAAATGGTTGTTATGGTAAATGGACAGTTATATAGCGCTTTCTAACCAATGGTTACTCAAAGCGCTTTACATATCAAGTCTCACATTCACCCATTCAACCACCGACGGCGGAGTCAGCCATGCAAGGAGACAGCCAGCACGTCGGGAGCAGGTGTCTTGCTCAAGGACACCTCGACAGCTTTTGGTAGGAGGAGGCGGCGGGGATTGAACCAGCAACCTTCCGGTTGTGAGGCGACCGCTCTACCTCCTGAGCTATACTGCCGCCCCAGTGGCAGTTGTGTTTCCATTGGAGCAAACAAACGACATCAGCGATGAGGGATATTGGGCGGGAACATACATAGACATGTATAAATAAGGGTGGTGACAATCTAGAGGTAAACAAAACCACGTGAGACAAAATTGATAGCAACTGTATATTCAAAAAATGGAGCGGTCATCTGCAGGAGTTAACGTCAATCGGTTATGTCAAAGTTATAGTCATTCTTACATATCGGCAGCAAGGCATCGGCCGTGATTCATTCTGTCCATAGACGAAGGGAAATAAATGCTATTGTCATTCTAATGGCAATGCATGCGGCGGCATGAGCCGACACGTGTGAATTCAAAGTTGGCTATGTCAGAATTGATTCGGCTTTGTTTGTTTCCATCTCCGCTTCTGCGAATGAACTTGATTCAAATCTGTCAAAAACCACCTCAAGCGAGGTGGCGTTTCCACTTTAATGCGAATAAGAGGAAGTCGATTCAAATTTGGACGTTTCCATGTTTCCATGTTCTAATGCGATACTTACCAAATGCGAATCAAAACATGGTGATGGCAACCTGACTACTGTTTGAGATCCGCCAGTGACAAAGAACATACATATTATATATGATATATATATATTATATATATATTATATATTATACATATTTTACCAGAATATGAAACACTGTAGCAGAGATTTGGAGAGCAACTGAACTAAAATCCAATAGAAAAGATCTAAAGTAAAGTAAATTGGTGACGATAGAGACAAGAGTAAAACAATTTAAAAGGAGCATGACGATGAAAATGTTGAGAATACTAATACATATTTACATGGATTCAGTAGACAGGGATGTATATATATCTATACTGTATATATGTATATGCACATACAGTACAGTACTCCTGGTGACATTGATGGAAATGCAGAGTGAAAAAGATTTGTGACATCAAAACCGTTTGCGGAATGAGAGGCCGGGCAGAAAATTGATAGAAGGTGACAGTCAGCGTTTGGGATAAATAACTTATGTTTCTGACAGAAATAGAAAGAGGTGTGGAAATGAAAGGAGGAGAGAGTGTGAGAGAGTCTGGGTGTGTGTGTGTGTGTGTGTGTGTGTGTGTGTGTGTGTGTGTGTGTGTGTGTGTGTGTGTGTGTGTGTGTGTGTGTGTGTGTGTGTGTGTGTGTGTGTGTGTGTTGGCAGGTGACTGGACACAGGCTGGAGATGAGATGGAAAGATGGCAGGGAAAGTGGGAGAGTGGGAAAGAGAAGGGGGGGAGAGAGGGGATGGAGAGGAATAGAAAGAGAGAGAGAGAGAGAGAGAGAGAGAGAGAGAGAGAGAGAGAGAGAGAGAGAGAGAGAGAGAGAGAGAGAGAGAGAGAGAGAGAGAGAGAGACCTAGAGAGGGAGAGAGAGATGGAGTGCTTGAATGGGGAGAGAGGGGGAGATATATATAGAGAGGGAGAGATATATGGATAGAGAGAGGAAGAGAGAGTGAGAGAGAAAGCGAGCGAGAGAGTGAGAGAGAAAGCGAGCGAGAGAGAGAGGAGAGAGAGAGAGAGAGAGAGAGAGAGAGAGAGAGAGAGAGAGGAGAGAGAGAGAGAGAGAGAGAGAGAGAGAGAGAGAGGAGGAGAGAGAGAGAGAGGGAGAGGGAGAGGGAGGGAGGAAGAGAGCGGTAGAGAGTGTAAATTAAGAGATCCGGGGATGTGGCAGAAGAGGCCCCCCTGGAAAATCAATAATGATATGAGTAAAGCGAAGTGAAGTGGACACGGGGAGAGTTGTAGTAGCCAACGAGAGGAGCCATTTTGGAAGGGTAAAAATGATATAGAGTGCGAGGGAATGAGAGATTGCTGGAGGAATAGAAAGGGAGAAACGGAGCGCACGAGAGAGAGAGAGAGAGAGAGAGAGAGAGAGAGAGAGAGAGAGAGAGAGAGAGAGAGAGAGAGAGAGAGAGAGAGAGAGAGAGAGAGATGTGAGAGGAGTTGTTGTTTGTCCTCAGGCTGCTCTCTTCCAGAGAGGACAAGGATGTGGGGGTGGCAAGAGTAACATTTACGCGCGCGTGTGTGTGAGTGTGTGTGAGTGAGTGTGAATGAGTGAGTGTGTGCGTGTGTTCATGTGAGTGTCCATGCGTGTGTGTGTGTGTGTGTGTGTGTGTGTGTGTGTGTGTGTGTGTGTGTGTGTGTGTGTGTGTGTGTGTGTGTGTGTGTGTGTGTGTGTGTGTGTGTGTGTGTGTGTGTGTGTGTGTGAGAGTGTCCATGCGTGTGGTGTGTGTGCGTGTGTTCATTTCTCACAGCAACCAGCCACCAATAGCATTACATAACAGCCATCAAAACATGGAAAACCATGGTAACACAAATCTCAAAGATACCTCACTTACACGTACACAGAAGACGACACACACATACACACACACATGAACACACACACACACAACAGATCTCACACGAGAGTGACATCATTATTACAGATACAGGCAGATAACAAAACACTCTCACACATCTCTGTGGTAGCGAGTGCAGTGCATTTATAATGATGAGAACAAAAATACTACCACTACCACTACCACTACCACCACCGCTACTACGACCAGGACTCATTAGAATGAGAATCATACCCATCACCATCATCATCATCATCATCATAACAACAATAACAACAATAATATTAACCCTAATCAAAACAATAATAGCCTCTCACTTCCAGGAGGGTATTCCGAGCGTGTGAGGACTTGATGTCAGTGGTGTTTATTATTCAGAGAATCCCCGAGGGTGCCAGCGGGCCGTAGCTGACAGTCACCGGATGTATTTCAGGCCTGAGTCAGATTCACACCGGAACCAGCCATTCCATCACAGTTGCAAACGAGTCCCTGTTCCCCCGCCCCCCCGCCCGCCCCCCCCTGTCGCCCCAAACACCCCCCCCCCCCCCCCCCCATCCACCGACATGAGCCCACTAAAGTCTGTCTGGATCCTTAAGCCCGGTTGGGGGGGGGGGAGAGGAGAGAGAGAGAGAGAGAGAGAGAGAGAGAGAGAGAGAGAGACAGAGAGAGATAAAGGAGGCTAAATAAGGTAGCTCCAGAGAAGGGCGTGCGGCTGCAGATAGCTTAAAAGCTTGTTTGCATGTGTTGTTTGTGTTGCGCCCCGTGTGAGCTTTTCCACCCCCCTCCCTCCCTCCCTCCCTCCCTCCCTCGGGGGTTTGCGGTCGAATTTAGGATGGCTTAGGTATCCCTAAACCCCACCTGTTCGTTTTCCCCCCTTCCTCCCTCTCTCCTTTCGAACGCACCGTGTTTTGGTTGCAAGAGACAGAGCGAGGCAGGCCCTCCAGGCTGGTCTGTAGTCAGACGCGGTGGGATGTCATCCTACGGCATTTTCTCCTTAAGCTATACTAACAGGAAGCTATGTCATGTCGGTTTTCCACGGCCGCACATTCCATCATTGACAGATGTAGGCCAGATTATAGATGATGTTTCAAAAATCTTTTTTCGTATACATAGTGAACGGAGATGCCGATACAAGAGATGCCGTCTAAATGAAGACACGGCCGCTTGTGTCTCATGTGGGGGGAGGGGGGGGGGGGGGGGGGGGGGGGCTAATGTTTAAGGGTCATATTTTTACACCGCGATCTATTCACACGCCGTGATGCACGTTTAGCCTTTGTTGAGATCCTGGGAACAGAGGTCTGAAGTCCTCCGTGGATTGCTAAGTGAGACCAGAGAATAAGTTAATTGGAATGTCCGTTACAATTAACTCAGAGTCTGTCTCCAGGAATCCATCTCCCATTACCATGGTGACACCGTACACACGGCTAACTACTCTGGCTTCGCCTCATAAACCCCAAAATAGTCTGTGTGTGTGCGAGTGTGTGTGCGTGTGTGTCGTGCGTGCATGTGTGCGTGTGTGTGTGCGTGCGTGCATGTGTGCGTGTGTGTGTGTGTGTGTGTGTGTGTGTTTCCCGCCTGCATGTACATACATACACATGCATATAGCATTGGGGGGGTTGAGAGACTCGGGATGAAGGTTGATTGCCTTCATCTCAGTCAAATGTCATAACGAAAATACAGAGAGACAGCAGAGGGCATTCGGCCGGTGAAGCACTCAGAGGCGAGCGTAGGGCTCCGTCTGCTGCAGTCCTGACAATATTCCTTCATATAGAGGCCCGGAGCCATATGGGTTATAAGAAACATTTTGAGATTGCCATCCCCACTGAATCAGAATTGAGTTTCAACGCCCCAACTGTGATATTGTTTGGACGCCGCATTTATTTTGACATCAGAATGCGAGAGAGAGGGAGCGAGAGCGAGAGCGAGAGAGAGAGAGAGAGAGAGAGAGAGAGAGAGAGAGAGGAGAGAGAGAGAGAGAGAGAGAGAGAGAGAGCGAGAGAGAGAGAGAGAGAGAGAGAGAGTGTCTGAGAGAGAGAGAGAGAAAGAGAGACGGGGGAGAAACTTAGTTTTCTTTCTGAAATGTGGTTATCATATTTTATATATTGTATTGTATTTGTGTTAGAGGAATGTAACCATACTCGGTGTGTGTGTTTCTGCGCGCGTGCGTGTGTGCGTGTGTGGTGTGTGTGTGTGTGTCTGTGTGTGCGTGCGTGTGTGTGCGTGTGTGTTTATATTGGCTGATCCTTTTATTTCAGGGGGTTCATATCGTTCCGCTGTGGTGCTGATGCACAGCACTGTGGGAGTGGAGCCGGGGACTGCGTCGTGCTAACGAACGTCAATTGAGAAGCAAAGGCGTCAAAGACAATACAATCATTTGTGACTGGAATACACAAACACCTACTACCCCCACCCACCCCACCCACCCCACCCACTTGAAATGATAAAGTCAGTGTATTTTGTATATGATTTCACTCACATATGAGTATGAGTATATATATGAGCTTGAAGCAAAACGCTTAATTTTGTATTGTGTAAAACCCACCAGGCTCTTGTTTGTTCCACGACAATACAGGAATATAGGCAGTGGAAATGCATCCAAATGGGGTTGTTGGGAGCAGGCCTTTTTATCTCCTTGCTCATTAACCTCCTCATCAACAGTTGCTGAATCTGGGATGCGCTTTCACGGCAGGTTGCCTGATGAGAGGGGCAATGAGGAAATGTAATGAAATGTTTTGAGACTATACGTTGAATCTGCATATCGTAATACGGTTAGCAGGTACAACAACAGAGTGTGAACAATATTTTTCATTTTCTTTAGCCGAGGCTATAATATATAACAAATGCTTTGAGATGCATTTTCACAAGAACGTTTCACGTAGATAAATGATTTACAGCTACTCTTCTACTTCTTCTACTTGTTCTTCTTACTATTATTATTAATATTATTATTATAAGTAGTAATACAGGGCTGTGTGCTGAGCCCCCTCCTCTACTCCCTCTTCACCCACCATCATCAAGTTTGCAGACGACACAATGGTGGTGGGCCTACAGGGGGAGGTCCAGCACCCGGTGGCGTGGTGCGCTGACAACAACCTGGCCCTCAACACCAAGAAGACCAAGGAGCTGATCGTGGACTTCAGAAAGACCAGAGCTGGCACGCACGCCCCCATCCTCATCAACGGGGCGGAGGTCGAGCGTGTCTCCAGCTTGAAATTCCTGGGGGTCCACATCTCTGAGGATGTGAGTCCTCTCTTGGACCCTCAACACGGCCTCACTTTGTCAAGAAGGCACCCCCAGCGTCTCTTCTTCATGAGGAGACTGAGGAAAGCCCACCTGTCCACTCAGATTCTGGTGAATTTTTACTTTATTTTGTGCCATCGAAAGCATACTCACCAACTGCATCACAGTGTGGTACGGCAACTGCACTGTCTTTACATTACATTACATTACATTACATCACATTATCCAAAGCGACTTACAATAGGAAGGTAAGACTCGTCACCAGAAGTCAAAAGTGCATTTCATTTCTAACAAGTCTCCAAGAACTGAACCAGTGCTCAGTTAAAAATACAATAAGTTCAGGTAAAAGTACAGTAAGTTAAAAGTACAATAAGTTGGCAAACAATATATAACAATATCTAGAACAATATCTGCCGAACAATCTACTTAGATAATCGACTTAGTGCTACGAGGAAGGATCCGGGCAGTGTATCCTGAAGAGATGGGTTTTCAGCCTGCGGCGGAAGATGGGCAATGACTCTGCAGTCCTGACATCCGTGGGGAGTCTTAGACTGGAAAGCGCTGCAGAGGGTGGTGAAAACCGTTCAACGCATCGGATTTCATTGGATTTCCACGCCCTGCAATAAAGACTACCCACCATAAACAATGTCTGAGGAAGGCACAAAAAGTTTTCAAAGACACCTCTTATCCCCAACCATGGACAGTTTGCCCTCTTCCCCTCTGGGAGGCGCTACAGGAACCTTTGTTCCAAGTCAAGCAGGCTTAGGAACAGCTTCTTCCCCTCAGCTGTCATCTCTCTGAACTCTGTACCTCCATGACAGCCCCCCCCCCCCTCTCTTTCTGAACTCTGTACTATGATGGATGACGGCCATCCACTTTGCCCTCCCGGCTCTGCTGCCCACTGTACAAACTCTGAACTCTGCTGACTATACGCTTTAACCATCAATGTCTTCAACTGCCTTGCACTGTAATCATAACTCCCTACCTCTACCTATAGTTTACATAGTTATTGTTAACATACCTGTATGCCGGTACATACCAGTATGTCGAGATCGCGAACATCGTGAAGTCCAACGGGGGGGGGGGTATGTCGAGATCGCGAACATCGTGAAGTCCAATGAACGGACGGAAGGGGGGGGGGGGGGGGGGGTAATCGCGATGGTGAATCTGTGGGAATCAGAATTCCTTTATTTGTCACTCACCTTAAATTCCGTTGTTCTAGTCAGACTGACGTCACGGAGGAGTCACTTTACGCCTTATCTCATTTAGGCAGATCAGAATTGTCGCAGCCAATTTCCAAGTGTACCATAGTTGGTAAAGCAGTGTCCATGTAGTGAAGTAACAGCCCATCATCTTCGCCTTCGCCATTTTGACGTAAAATCCTACATAGAAAAAACGTATCACTACGCTAGATCCCCTCTCGCTCCAGCCAGTATACCTTCTAGCTCCCTATTGAGCTGTGGGGAAATCTGAAAGAATACGCCCATTGGCTACAAATCACTATATGATTGGTTGATCAAATTGTCAATCCAAACGTATGCTCTCATTCAGTCTCAGGGCCAAAGTCATCGGGAATACTTTGGTTGAAGGATATTCTTCCCAGCAACCTAGAAAAATATCTGATTGGCACTGTAATATAACAGATAACAACACAGATACCATTCTCATTTATTAATTTTATATAAATTTGATTAAATTTGATTACATTTTATTAATACAATTAATTCGATTTTTTTTGTTTCATCTGAGAGTTCCAGGGTCATCTCTGAATACCTTGAAGGCCCTGACGCTTCACCACTGATATATATATATATATTAATCTTCAACTGTCGATATAACTGCATACCCCTGCCCACTACTTGCTGTGTATACATTTATATATATTTATCTTGTTGATATAACTGCATACCCCTGCTCACTACTTATTGATACTGTTTTGACATCTTATTTCACCACTGTACATTATATATTACCACTTTACTGCAACATTTACACTCTGGTTGGATTCTAAAAAATTTTTGCTGTGCAATGACAATAAATTAGAATCAAATATAATCGATCCTAATCTAATAGTAGTATTATTAGTATAATGAATATTATTATCATCATTTGAATTTCATTTTTATCCACGATATCGATCCAATTTGGACAACAAAAGTACAAGAGGAGAGAGGAGAGCGGAGGTAGGAGAGAAGAGGAAGGAGGGAGGAGAGAAAAGGAAGGAGGGAGGAGAGAAAAGGAAGGAGGGAGGAGAGAAAAGAAAGAAGGTAGGAAAGAGGAGGGAGGAGGTAGGAAGGAGGAGGGAGGAGCAAGGAGGGAGGAGAGAAGAGGAAGAAGGAAGGAGGGAGGAGAGAAGAGGAAGGTGGTAGGAGAAAAGAGGGAGGAGGGAATAGGAAGGGGGGAAAAGGTTACGGAGGAGGAGGGAGGAGGGAGGAGCGAAGGAGGCGCTTGGATTTCATAGTGCGTTGTGGAAAATCAGTCATCCCAACACCACCGCTGTACCTTATCAGCACCGAGAGTGTGACGCTCTGATTGAAAACCCAATGAGAAGGGCACAGACACACACACACACACACACA
>CM051005.1:13525099-13530099 GCA_027704905.1 Muraenolepis orangiensis | reverse complement strand
ATCACACTTAAAACCAGTTTCACATCAGCATCCGTGCACGGTCCACACACACACCTCAGGGTTGTCGGGGGAAGCACCGTGCATGCAAGTCAAACTGCCCACCAGGGGTGGGGGTTCAGTGCCCCCCTCGCCCTCATTTGGCCTTTTTTTATAAGATTTGTGCCGTGTCAAAACAATCGTTTTATTGTTGTCGTTTTTACTACAGATTTGTACCGTTTCAAAACAATAGTTTTATAGTTGTTGTTTTTACTACCGCATATGCTCGGCCACTATTATAATGAACGGGTAATTGTCGCTCGGGGGCTCGTCTGATCTCTGAACTACTGATATTTGTATGGGTATTTGTATTTATAAACATAGGCTGAAATAAAGGACCACTCCTCTTAACACAAAGGGTGGACAATAACATGGACGCCCACGCCAGTACACCGGGATATGAGATATGAGATATGAGATATGAGATATGAACGATGACTCGGATTGTTATGTCGCAGGGTCATATCAATGACCTTAACATTGAACTAAATGACTGCTACTACTACTACTACTACTACTACTACTACTACTACTATTACTACTACTATTATTACTACTACTACTACTACTACTACTACTACTACTACTGCTACTACTGCTACTACTACTACTGCTACTACTATTATTACTACTACTACTACTACTACTACTGCTACTACTGCTACTACTACTACTACTACTACTGCTACTACTACTGCTCAATCTCATGTAAGAGATCAGGGTTTGCCTTCGTGTGAGTGCCTGCAATAAGGAGATAAAGACATCAAGGCCTGGCTTGTGTGTGTATGTATATATGTGTGTGTGTGTGTGTGTGTGTGTGTGTGTGTGTGTGTGTGTGTGTGTGTGTGTGTGTGTGTGTGTGTGTGTGTGTGTGTGTGTGTGTGTGTGTGTGTGTGTGTGAGAGTTTGTGTGTGTGTGTGTGTGTGTGTGTGTGTGTGTGTGTGTGTGTGAAAATGTTTATTTAATGTATATGTTTTGTGTGTATTTGTGTGTAAGTGTGTGTGTGTGTGTGTGTGTGTGTGTGTGTGTGTGTGTGTGTGTGTGTGTGTGTGTGTGTGTGTGTGTGTGTGTGTGTGTGTAAGTGTGTGCATGGTGTGTGTGTGTGTGTGTGTGTGTGTGTGTGTGTGTGTGTGTGTGTGTGTGTGTGTGTGTGTGTGTGTGTGTGTGTGTGTGTGTGTGTGTGTGTGTGAGAGAGAGAGAGAGAGAGTTTGAGTCTGTGTGCGTGTGCATGTGGATGTGTGTGCGTGAAAATGTTTATTTTGTGTATATGTTTTGTGTGTATTTGTGTGTAAGTGTGTGCATGGTGTGTATGTGTGTATGGTGTGAATGGTGTGTGTGTATGGTGTGCATGGTGTGTGTGTGTGTGTGTGTGTGTGTGTGTGTGTGTGTGTGTGTGTGTGTGTGTGTGTGTGTGTGTGTGTGTGTGTGTGTGTGTGTGTGTGTATGGCATGCCGAGGCAAGGGGCACCAGGTACGACGCATTGCTCACGTCTACTATTATCCCACCCTTAACATCATGCATCGTACATTACATACAGAAACACAAGCTTAACGATCCACTAATATCCAATATCCAATTTTCCTTTTTTACGTTTTTAACCTGTTGTTTTCCTCTGAAATGTATTCATGTAGTCATGCATCTATGTATCACATTGTTAATTAATACTGTAAAGTGTCGTTGAGTTTCATGTGAAGCGGTCTATAAAATAAATGTATTATAATAATGATGATGAATAATGATTATTATTACAAAGGTGTGGATGGCCAATCCTGTCAAACAGAACAAGAATTTACATAAATATACACAGATACTTTTCTAAACACAGACTCTACACTAGTACTAGTGTATCACGGCTTATACGTAGCCCATGTGATTCTAGTCGTCTACAGTCTATGCTGAATTTGCCAACAAATCCATATTTCACATGCGTGACGGCAACCCTCTGTCAGAGGTCGGACCGTTTCGTGTCAGAGAACTTGCGAACGGGGCCTGGGTTAATAAAATACAATTTATGCAAATATGCCTTTCCAACCATGTCAGCGAGTCTCCGATCTCTGGCTATATATGGAGACATGGGTTTTCCAGAGGGGGCAGAGATGTAACTCCGATCAATCAGCCAACCGACCAGAAGGGACTAGAACCCATGCAGGTATTGGATGGATGGATGTCTCACTCATTAGCATTTAAATGAAAAGTACGTTGAGAGAAATAAAGAACACAAGCTATATAAATAGCTAATGAATGCAGACATAAACAAGTGAAGTATATTCCGCACAAACAGGTGTTAGGTCATCCATGTATTTATCGGCTTTAGTCATTTTCCTCCGAGCGTTGTTTTTCATTTCAGACTTAATTCTTGATTTTTCAAATATGCTAATGACCATAATGAGTACTCATTTAGTCTGACCTTTAAACCAACATTTAAACCTCTTACACAATCAGTGTTGGACGTGCATGTGCGTATTCCGAATATGTGTGTGTGTGTGTGTGTGTGCGCGCATGTGCGTGTGTATGTGCGTGTGTGTTCTGTCCCCATCGTCACCATAACTGCGTGGCCGTTATGAGTTCCCGCCGGAAACTGTGAGACAGACGGGAGGGAGAACAAGGGGGTTCCTGTCGACGGAGACGTGTGACAAGCCCTTAAGTGTTCCCTGTCGCCACACACAGCATGGCTTATATAAGGAGAGCAGGTTGGGGAGGGGGGGGGGGGTGGGTGAACAAAGGAGAAGTTACTGTAAAGCGAGAGAGAGAGAGAGAGAGAGAGAGAGAGAGAGAGAGAGAGAGAGAGAGAGAGAGAGAGAGAGACACAGAGACACAGAGACAGAGAGAGAGTAAGAAGAAGAGTAAGAGAGAGACAGAAAGAGACAGAGAGAGAGAGAGAGACAGAGAAAGAAGGAGAGTAAGAGAGAGAGACAGAGAGAGAGAGAGAGAGCGAGAGAGAGAGAGCGCGAGTGACAGAGAGACAGAGCGACAGAGAGAGAGAGAGAGAGTGAAGAGAGAGGAGAGAGAGAGAGAGAGAGAGAGAGAGAGAGAGAGAGAGAGAGAGAGAGAGAGAGAGAGAGAGAGAGAGAGAGAGAGAGAGAGAGAGAGAGAGAGAGAGAGAGAGAGAGAGAGAGAGAGAGAGAGAGAGAGTGACAGAGCGACAGAGAGAGATATTGAGAGTGAGAGAGAGAAGAGAGGAGAGAGAGAGAGAGAGAGAGAGAGAGAGAGAGAGAGAGAGAGAGAGATAGAGAGAGAGAGAGAGAGAGAGAGAGAGAGAGAGAGAGAGAGAGAGAGATATGAGAGAGAGAGAGAGAGAACTGTCATCATTAGGAGTGACTCATTTCTTCTGTTCTGGGTTTAGCGGCGAGCTGAGAGGCAAGATGTACGAAGTACGACGGCTCAATAACAATTAGCTTCGCTCAAACCGAAACAGGATTCGGAGGCACACAGACCGGAGCGCAGGCACAGACCAGAAGAGGATGTAGAACGTACCGGAAGGAGTGAACCGAGTTGACTCCGGTCCTCCTCCTCCTCCTCCTCCTCCTCCTCCTCCTCCTCCTCCTCCTCCTCCTGCGCCTACATAAGCTCATTAAAAATAAAACATGCGAAAGCAATATTCCCTTTTTATATGGCGGCGGGGGGGGGAAGTGTTTTAAACTTTTAACGAATAGCGCCACGCCCGGTAATACGTGCTACAGGCTACAGCCACGGTACCCTTTTGCTGAAAAACACATCTATCTGGGACAATGTACCGCGCCGAAATTACCCTTTTGTTCAGACGTTGGTCTGTCTCTGGAAGGAATTATAGGCTCCTTTGTCCACTTTAGGCTTTTACTTGTTTTACACAAAAATATGTTTTGCCTCTAGATGGTTGCCTCACATCCCTCTCTCCTCCACCCAACCCCCCCCCCCCCCCCCCCCGCCCTTATTTGATCCTCCTGGCTAATAATGCGGGCATCTTCGCCGCCGCCGCCGCCGCCAACATCAGAACATATTCAGCCGGCCGTGGCTGCCGCTAGTTATCCAGAGAGACGGACAAGAGAGAGAGAGAGAAGAGAGAGAGAGAGAGAGAGAGAGAGAGAGAGAGAGAGAGAGAGAGGAGAGAGAGAGAGAGAGAGAGAGAGAGAGAGAGAGAGAGAGAGAGAGAGAGAGAGAGAGAGAGAGCCTTGGCATCGACGCGGACCGACGCCTAAGTGCCTTCAGAAAGGAATGGATGCGAGAACTGCAGTCAAAAGCTGTAATTATCTACAATCAGTGGACAGCCAGTGGCCCACGCCTGAAAGGGGCTGCACACCCACAAACACCCCAGACCGAGGGGGGGGGGGAGGGAGGGAGGGGAGGGGAGGGGAGGGAGGGAGGGAGAAATAAAAATGGAAGGACAAAGCGGTAGAGGTGAACATATTCCTGTGGAAAGAGAAAGTGAGAGAGAGTGAGAGAGAGTAAGAGAGAGAGATCGAGGAAGAGAGGGGGAGAGCGAGACTGATCGAGAGAGAGGGAGAGTGAAAGAGAGAGATAGAGAGAGAGAGAGAGAGAGAGGGAGAGAGAGAGAGAGAGAGAGAGAGAGAGAGAGAGAGAGAGAGAGAGAGAGAGAGAGAGAGAGAGAGAGAGAGAGAGAGAGAGAGAGAGAGAGAGAGAGAGAGAGAGAGAGAGAGAGAGAGAGAGAGAGAGTTGAAAGAGAGAATGAGAGAGCGAGAGATGCAGAACAAGAACCGGGGGGGATTATAAAGTCCAATCCACTAAGGCATGCCGCCGCCATCCTGCCATCAGGCAGCAAAAGCACAGGACAGGTTGGCAGAGGGACCTTTAAGAGACGGCCGATAAGAAGAAGGAACAGCTGGCATGAGTGTGTCCACACCGGGGGAAACACACCTCAGCAGGCTGTCACAGTATTTGATCAGATGTTTAAAGACGTGTGCCGTTTTTAAGGTACACAGAAGGAGAACGTTGAGCGAGAGTGTACTTCATTTACATAATTGTTTTAA
>CM051005.1:13470099-13517599 GCA_027704905.1 Muraenolepis orangiensis | reverse complement strand
AATGTCTTTACTGAAACAAATCCACAAACTCAAAATGTTGGATAGGTTACGAGGTATGGTCGACACGGGGAGATGGTCCAGAGGGTGGGGGGGCGGGGGGTAGGACGAGACACGATGTAGTCGGAGCTGGAGACACAGGTTCTCGAGTAGGAGGGAGCCATAAGGTTCTCAACGATCTCGCCCGACGTCGGTCTTCGGCCGCCGAGAAGGGTAGATCCCAGGTGTTCATTAGCCTCAGCCGGCCCGATTACGATGGGCAACACCTGGGATTGATTAGCGCGTGGGGGCACAACAGTATCTCCCCCCCTGAGGGGAGGCACCGAACGACCGCCCGAGAGCCCCGGGTTCTCCCGATAGAAGTCGTCCAGCAGGGAGGGGTCCGGGAGATAGGAAGGGGTCCTCGGGAGCAGGTTTGGTCCTGGAGCTGGGGTGGGGTTCCTCCTCGAGCGTGGGGTCCTCCTCGGGAGCCGGTGGGTCCTCAAAAAGGGGAGCAGTCCGGGGTCCCTCGGGGGGAGCAGGTCTGTGGGTTCCCTCGGGGGGAACAGCTAGGAGCTGAAGACAAGGTGTTAGCCTGGAAGCTAGGAACTGGAGACACAAGGTGCTAGCCTGGAAGCTAGGAACTGGGGACATAGGGAGCTAGCCTGGGAGCTAGGAACTGGAGACACAGGGAGCTAGCCTGGAAGCTAGGAGCTAGAGACACAAGGGGTCAGCCTGGGAGCTAGGAACCGGAGACACGAGGAGCTAGCCTGGGAGCTAGGAGCTGGAGACACAGGGAGCTAGCCTGGGAGCTTGGAAATGGAGACACGGGGAGCTAGCCTGGGAGCTAGGAACTGGAGACACAGGGAGCTAGCCTGGAAGCTAGGAGCTGGACACACAAGGAGCTAGCCTGGGAGCAAGGAACTAGAGACACGGCGAGCTAGCCTGGGAGCAAGGAACTAGAGACACGGCGAGCTAGCCTGGGAGCAAGGAACTAGAGACACGGCGAGCTAGCCTGGGAGCAAGGAACTAGAGACACGGCGAGCTAGCCTGGAATCTAGGAGCTGGAGACACGGGGAGCTAGCCTGGAAGCTAGGAACTGGAGACACAGGGAGCTAGCCTGGGAGCTTGGAAATGGAGACACGGGGAGCTAGCCTGGAAGCTAGGAACTGGAGACACAGGGAGCTAGCCTGGAAGCTAGGAGCTGGACACACAAGGAGCTAGCCTGGGAGCAAGGAACTAGAGACACGGCGAGCTAGCCAGGGAGCAAGGAACTAGAGACACGGCGAGCTAGCCTGGGAGCAAGGAACTAGAGACACGGCGAGCTAGCCTGGGAGCAAGGAACTAGAGACACGGCAAGCTAGCCTGGAATCTAGGAGCTGGAGGCACAGGGAGCTAGCCTGGAAGCTAGGAACTGGAGACACGGGGAGTTAGCCTGGAAGCTAGGAACTGGAGGCACAGGGAGCTAGCCTGGAAGCTAGGAACTGGAGACACGATAAGCTGGCGTAGTTACGGAGTAGGTGAAACGACAATCTGGCATAACTCGGATGGTGTCCCGCTCCCTGCTTGGCTCATTTTGGGCTTGATCATTCTGTTAGGACCCAACGAGACTGGCGAGCAAAATGTGCCAGAGAACCCAGAAGAAGAGACAGGACACCCTAAACAACAGATAATGTCTTTAACAAATCCACAAACTCAAAAACAACAGGGTAGGGTTGGATAGGTTACGAGGTATGGTTGACACGGGGAGATGGTCGGAGCTGGAGACACAGGTTCTCGAGTAGGAGGTAGCCATAAGGTTCTCAACGATCTCGCCCAACGTCGGTCTTCGGCAGAAGGTTCTCGGTAAGGTTCACAATGATCAAGCCCCGATGTCGGTCTTCGGCCTCCTTAAGAAGGGTAGATCCCAGGTGTTCATTAGCCTCAGCTGGCCCGATTACGATGGGCAACACCCGGGATTGATTAGCGCGTGGAGGCACAACAGAGTGTCCAGCACGGGTTTCGAACTCACGGCTTCCGGCATGAGAGGCGACGCTCTTAACGAGAGAATCTAATCTAATCTCATCTAATCTAAGATCCATCGCTAGAACGTCTTTAAGGTGCCGCGGGAGTGAGGTTTACTTCACTGCACAGCACCACCGGCTGGCGTCCGTTATCCGTCATACACGTGCACGCTGCTTATGTGCACGTGGTATCCAGTGCTCCTGTTTTAGTGTGATCACTGATTCCAGTAGGGCTCTGGTGCATTCCAACATAAATGGTCTCATTCAACGGTACAACAATATATCAATCAATTGCAAGCAAGCCAAAGATTATTGATGGCATTATTAATGTAAGTAAGCAAATAGTCTGCCATTCTTAGCCATATCCCATCGGCTGGGTTTCCATAATACTGTTGCTTCTGTTCTACGCAATCAAATATGTAGACTACTTTCTATTATTCACTTACTTGGTGTGCTACTTTTTCTCTTCGCGCTTCCCACATTTAGTCTAAAGCCATTCATGAGCTAACACTATTTAGCTGTGTCTCCAATGAAAATCATTTCAATGTAACAACTCGGAGGGGGGGGGGGGTGCAGCTATGATATATATACAGTATATATATACATACATTATGTATATACATTATATATATACATATATAAACTATATATACATATAGAAACTATATACCGGTATATACATATATAAACTATATACCGGTATATACATATATAAACTATATATATATATATATATATATATATATATATATATATATATATATATACACACATATACACAAACATTTATACAAACATACACACTTACATATATATATATATATATATATATATATATATATGTAAGTGTGTGTGTGTGTGTTTTTAAATAAAACAAATGACATTTGGGGCACCCAACATCATTTGTTATTTTTGCATGGCTGACTGCAGCGGCGCTAGTTATCCAGCGGCGGGGCTGTGCCACTGCTACAGGGGAGCCTGTAGCTTCATGCCGTGCAGCTCCAGCATGAAGCTACAGGGGAGCCTGTAGCTTCATGCCGTGCAGCTCCAGCAGCTCCAGCTCCAGCAGCTAAATGGATTCACACTCCACCTGGCACTCCTGGCTGATGGAGGGCACCCAGCGATCTCCACTGGGTGCTGTCTGGACAGCCACAGTGTCCTCTGAGCCCAACGCCCCCATTAAGGGGACAAGGACATAGTCTAAATCACGTCTCTCTCTCTCTCTCTCTCTCTCCTCCTCTCTCCCTCTCTCTCCTCTCTCTCTCTCTCTCTCTCTCCCTCTCCCTCTCTCTCTCTCTCTCGGCTGTATATGGAGCGAAGGAAGACCGCAGGCAATGCAGCCTTCTTGTTCTTTAACTTTTCTTTTTCTAGACTGTTGTGGTTGTCTTGTCCTTGAACGCCTCCTCGAGACACTGTGGCCTGAAACTCCCAGAGTTACTTTCAGTGTCCTAGGAATGTGTGTGTTGGAAGATCATTTCAACAAGTGTTGTTTTAGTGTATTAGTCCTCCTAGTGATGTGCTGTCATAACCAAATGCAATGCACCTCAATAGTTCTCTTCACCTCTATAGTTCTCTTCACCTCTATTGTTTATGTATCCTACACAGTGTATGTCACCATTTGCCATCCACAGATGGCATACAAGCTTTTCACTGCACACTGTACCTCTGTAACTGTACAAATAAACAGGAAAGTTGAGACATGAATAAACTTGATTCCTTTATGTGCATACAATTGCCACAGTCCAAATGTATATGTACATTTCCCACAAGCTAAACCGGTTTCCCAGGATTTAAACCACCGCCCAACCGCCTCTCCTCTCACAACCGCCAACAGCCTCTAATCATCCCCAACGTTGGCCAAACTGTAGCAAAATCCTTAATCCTAATTGTTTGTTCACGGTCTGTCTGTATAACCCCTTGGGTCAAGTGCTGATTGTGTTCGCTAATTCAGATCATGAAGTGAAAGGAGGCCCTCCGCTAGTTACTATGCTTCTGAGGGGCGGCCGTAGCTCAGTCTGTTAGGACTTGGCTTGGGAACCCGAAACAAACCCCGTGGACTGCTGAGGTGCCCTTGAGCAAGGCACAACAGTCTACCCTGCTCCTAGTGTGATGTATATAAAATAGCTGCCCACTGCTGCCTAAAACTAGGATGGGTTAAATGCAAAGAAACACATGTCACTGTGTGTGTACATGTATGTGACCAATGAAGAGGATTCAATCCTCCTCCAGATTTAGATTCTAGCAGTTACTGTGAATGTTCTCCAATGGTTGACGGCAAGGTCACCATTTCATACCAGTCAAAACGTGGAACTACTGAACACAACTTAAAGTCTTATAGCCATTACCTTGTTCTCAAGCAGGCGTATAAATAATACATGCATCTGGAGTAGTAGTCTTTTACTCAAAGGATTTGTTCGAGCTGCCTTAAGGGGAAGATAAAAGGTGATCTGCTTGGCTGATATGTATGACAGTGGCGCTCTCTAGTGGTCATCCCTGGGGGAAAACACAACAACTGCCCTCTGACAATGTCACGCAACAGAGTGTCATATATCGTCCACAATACAAAGTAAATAGAAAACCCCAAAAAAAAAGACCGCACTTTTAATAGTTTGTCAGTTGAGGAATATCAGGATATAAAGCAACATTTTAAACTAGCTCCTGCCTTTGTTGAAACGTATAACGTTAGTGCATTTGCACCCCACCCCCTCCTCCTGTTCGTGGACATGCCAACGCTGCCTCCCTGTGACTGACTGACTGACACTTGGCTTTTGTTTTTTTCCCCATCCTCCTCCACCACCTGTGCTTGGCTATCAGGCCATTCATAGAGAAAGACTAGCTTGCCAGTCTGCTGCTGGCTGTTTGACAAGGGGGCTTCCAGACAATGCCTGAGCGACCCCCGATGAAGAACCGGGTAAGTAGTTTCTTCATGGGTGTACACTGAAAGTTTTACGCTGCATTATAATAATCGCATGCGTTTGTCGTGGCTGTGGGCAATAGATATAGCCTGCCCTATGCACTGGGCAGCAGTTCCGACCATAGCGTTGCTCCATCTATTTATAGGCCTGTAAAGAACATAAGCACAGCGTCCCATCGGGAATGTCATGAACAAACAATTGTTGCTGGTGTTGCTGGAATTCAATAATAGCCCTATGCTGGTTCATTTTTACCTTGTAAAACTTTATCCATTTCAAATTTGAATGCAAACTATGATTTTGTACTAGTTGTGTTTGGTACGACGCTGTGGACCGGTATGTGTTGATGTGTTGATGGGTGCAAGACATGGACCTTCTCGAAAGGCTTGGTGTTGGCATTTCTTAGCCGTTAAGCCATTGCCTTGACCTTTCATAGGCATAGCCTCTCATACGAGTTATACAAAGGTCTGTTTATTAAAGAAGTGATATCACGTGTGTATGCCCCATTTAAACTTGTACATTAATCATTATGAATAGATTTAGATCCTGGTCCACATCCCCTACCACCACCACCACCACCCCCTCTCTCCCTGGTAAGGAATGGAGGACAGATATGGGACATTTGAGAAGGAATTAGGACCATCAAGACCAGAGCCCCCACCACTGAGACCACTACGGCAGATTCGCAGACCAGGTCAATTCTCCCTTTCTCCATCTTTTTGGTTGATCTCACACACACACACACACACACACACACACACACACACACACACACACACACACACACACACACACACTCCTCTGTTTCCTTCACCACCGTACTTGCTGGTAAGTGAAAATAGTTAGATTGCTAAGTGACAAGAGTGTGGCGATGAGTAGGTCTAGCAATAGGGCCTTCACTGAGCTTTCAAAAGCGCAACGTCGCTTCAGAAATTAAAGTTGGAGAAATGCTGGGCTCGCAGTGGAGCTTTCCGTCAGCAATCTTATAGTGCACTATAATACTGTTGTGTTTCCGAAAAGAACGTTTGGACCGACGGGGGTTGTATCTATGCATGTTGCTTTGTCACAAACTGTTGATGGTAAATAACATGTCTAAATAATCAGCCTTTAAACTGACACCACTGCCCGATACTAGGATAGTTTTTACCCTACTGAAATGCTAGGAGTGCTGCCACTATCATAACATTGTTATTACAATTACACTATCATGCTTTGCTGGACTTTCTGGACTCATCACAGTTACTGCACTGTTCTGTACTGCACTGTATACATGATGCTGCTGCACCACTGGCACTTTAAATGTTGTTGTTTTTTCATATTTTTGCACATGCAATGCATGTACAAATCATCCATCAGAACCTTTGTTCTTTTTTTTTTTTTTTGTACATATTATTGTTATGGTACTGTTTTGGAGATCCATACTGCAGGAGAGAATGGGGAGTAAGCATTCCAATGTACTTGTTGCAAATGGCCAATAAATATCTTGTACTATAACCACTGTAACTAATGTATTCATTTTCAGAAATGTATCCCTCAAGAAGAATGCGAGAGGTGAGTCATCAGACTATCAACCATCATCCACCCTGTTTGTTTTGACAAACCATTGCCTGTATTCATTGTGAGAGAAAAGCAAAACGATTTTCTCAGAACACAAAATATCGATTTAAAAACAGAACGCCGCTTCACTTCAACCACAACCGGCACCGAGACCTCAGCCCCGGGAACCCAGCTTCCTTCCATCTAGTGAGCCTGAACATTTTTTTCTCCTTCTCATCTTGTAACCGCCGGCAACCATCCCCCCCCCCCACTCCTCAATCGATTCACACAATACCTTCGCCCCTTGAGTTGTCTCTGTGTCTCGGTCGCTCTCTCTTTCTCTCTCTTTTAGCACCCCTGCGTAAGTCAACATCCGTCCGGAACCTGACCCAGGCGGACACGCCGTGGGAGAGCATCACCTTAAACCGTTGTCTGTTTGTGGCAATCATGATACTTCTGATCACCTCTGGGTACCAGAAGCTGCATGGCAAGTAAACAGCACACAATAAAATGAACAACAGCATCGCACACACACATGTGAACATGTTGTAGCCTGGATCCGAGAGCCTTCATCGCACAGTGCTGTGAGGTTTTTATTATTTCCGTCTAACTTTACTTATTTCTCTATTATTACTTTTATTTTTTACAGAAACTTTGCGTGGGCATCGTGTGACACACGAGGAAGAGTTTGGACTTGCGAGACGTCTGGGTGCTTTGAAACACAGAGCAAAACCATCAGCAGTAGGAAAATATATTTAAAAAATAAAGATCTGATGTACACCATTATTTAACCTCAAAGGGAATGTCAGTAGATATGGGATTTATATTAAAAACAATAGCTGATAATGCAGCAATAATGGGATAGATTCTCAGAAAATAAATGCATTGAAAGATTGTTTTGCGATGAAAGGTTTTCACTCTGATCCCCTCCCCCCCAGCCTCAGACATCTCTGTGGGAGGTCGTTTTTTGGTGGGTGCCAGACTTGACAGACGAGGAAGGCGGCAAAGCCAACAGAGGGAGGTCAAAGAGAAGTGGGGCAGACAGAATTTCAAGAGGGCTCAGGAACAGACCACTGCTAGAAAAACTCATGAAACCAAGGGACAACAAACTAAAGGACAGGAGAAGAAAGAATAAGAAAGATGACTCGGAAGAAGCAGACGGCAAGCAGAAGCTAAAAGAGAAAAAGAGCTGCTTCAAGAGCACAGAGGAGGACAATGTGAAGGAAGAGGTAACATCTATGAAGAGCAAAAGCCAGATGAAAAATAAAGAGAAGACTAATGTCCACCAGGTTTAACATGACCTTGATACTTGGCCTTGTTTTTTGGGCATCAATAGTATTTTTTGCTAGCATCTTGGGCTTCATTATCGCTTGTGCAAAAATGTCAGTCCTCAAAATCTATTTGAAGTCTTCCACAAACATAGCTGCCAGGATTACAATTGGATTCAAACTTGATTTTGAAATAAAACTTTCATGAGTACTCAGTTTGATTTACATATTTAGATTCTAGAAATCACCTAGTGTAGTATAACATACTGTCATGTGGTAAAACATACATTTACTTCCACACATGGCAGGTCCAGGGGAACTACAGGAAAGAGCCTGGTAGATACTGTGATATATTATCCGATTTTACATGCCTATTACAAATAGTTAAACCGAGTTCAAATTAATTGGGGATTAGGGAAATAAGTTGTCAACGTTTACTTGTCTTCCAATGATGTAATACAATGACGTAACACTTTGTTTTAAAATATTTAATTACAAAAACAAAATATTAAAATGCAAGTTGTTCAATCCACATCCATACACAACCAATTTAAACTGTTGCCATCACATTCTCTTCAGAAAGTCTCCAATGACGGATCTTCCATCGTAAGCTTCCGAAGAACAAAATAAATCATAAAACACTCAAATCTTTCCAATTAAGTAACAAACTGGGAATTGTGGAATAGTGACGGCAAACGAGGAGGCTCACAAAAGCAAAGCGGCAACAGTTCCATCAGTTAAGCCATGGAGAGACCTTCTGGGGGCGGGGGCCTCATTGGCATGGGAGGCATGGGCATCTGAGGGGGCATCTGTGGAGGCATCTGTGGGGGCATTTGAGGGGGCATCTGAGGGGGCATCTGAGGGGGCATTTGAGGGCCGCCTGGAGCACCGGGAGGGAGAGGAGGATGAGACATCCCCCCTGGTGGGGGAGGGGGCATGGGCTCGTGTGGCGGACGAGGACCCATCCCACTCATCAACGGAGGTGGTCGTTTTATGTTCGGTGGAGGAACCGGTCCACTGGACTGTGAGATGGATTTCTCCATTTTGAAATGGAATTGCAAGAAGAACTGGATGGGGAGAATAAAAGTAATTCAGCGGAGAATGAGAGTCAGGTTTATGCATGCACATGTTCCTAATGGGGATGTGCACGGATAATCGACCATTCGGATAACTGTTCAAGGCATTACTATTCAAATACCGATATCCCTATTCCGGAGTCATGGGAATTCATCAGAAAATATGGCTGACGTCACGAAAAAAGCTGGCTTTCCCAGGGGAAGGTTTTGGCCCGAACTGTATGGGTTGCGAGAATAAATCAAAGCGTTCCTGATAGGAGAGAATTCAGCCGATGCAGGACATAATGCAGATGCACGAAGGTGCAGGAAACTTGCGTACTCTCATAACCATGTGTGTGCCTGTTGGCCATCAGCTGGATGTAGAGCAGCGGTCCAAACCCCAAGCAAACATTTTTTTTTCACCTCTTAAATGTATAAATAAATAAATCTCTAACAAACTCAGAAATTATCCAAACTGTTCAAAATTCACCTCTTCAGTCACTGAAACGAAAATTCCAGTAAATGCAAACTAATATACTCGGTCAACCATTATTTTAACACTTTAAACTGCACAACTTTTAGTAACAAACAAATGCACTACCGGCAAAGTATCTTATTTTTTTTTCATTTAAGCTACAGAGTGAGATGGTTGTGAGAATGTTCGTTAAATTGCCTTAACAATAAACTGTTCTGATAAATTCTGCATTTCTAGGCCATTTTGTTCGGTAGGCTACTCTTGTCACGGGAATAACACTCAGTTTTTCAGATAACAGATTTAACAGATTTCAAAAAAAATAAAAAGGCAGAAAATGCATGTTGTATATGCATGTTGAATATTTTGTTTATTGGTACCTGTTTGGTGTCTTTGTTCCAATGGGTCCAGAAGCGGTTCTCTGCCTTATCGATTTCTCTGCTGGGAACCTTATTACAGGGAGATTTGGTTGTCAAAAGAAAATTACAAAAGAAAAAAACCATTTTGCATTGAAATCATTGCAGTTTTTTTTTTTTTACAATATTAACTTGTCTCCACTTCAGCAATTACAGCTGCTCTAGGCAAGATTTGTCTGAGTTGCAAAGAGAGCACAAGATTTTTTTAACTAACAAAAACTTTTCCTCTCTGCTCGCTCTCTCTGTTTCCACGATTGAGAAGTGTTGCATTTCATACACTTGTGACTGACGGGCCTCCATTCCCAAAACGAAGGACGAGAGAAGAGGTGCCCTGATTGGTCAGAAATGAGCCAGGAGCAGTCTACAATCTAAATTGGCTCACACAGAGGCAGACGCAGTCCACTAAAAACATAAACGCAAGACAAGGTAGTCTCACAGCGCATTTCACTCCTTAATAGCAATTGAGTGTTTAATTGAACTTTAATTGAACTTTCACTTGGAGGCAAGATACACTCCTGAATGCCATTTCACACCACGCTTACCTTGAAGGCAATGGTTTCATACGGCTCAGCAGCCAGTAGCAGGTACTGCCAACGACGATCTGGGGGCTCGATTCTCTGTTCATAAGCAGACATGAAGCGATGCCTGGGTCCGATTCCCTCAGCTATCTCGGGGTAGTCAATCTGCCATGGAAAGGAGGGGGAACATTGGTAAGCTTCAGTGTTAAACAATCCAATGCTAAAGGAAATACACTATGACTCCAATTATTCAAATGTTTGAGTCTGAAATTCAAGGGGAGTTCATGGCAGATAAAAACCAACCTGGAAGAGCAGGGACTGCTGACCGCTCTCTTGATCCCTCTGTTTGGTCACTAGTGATAAAAAAAATATTGGTGGTATATTTTAGAAATGAAATTGCATGAAATAACAAAAATCGTCAGAAAGCCTTCAAGCATACAGTCAGTCAGTCAGTCTACCTTTGTATCCGGGTCGTCCAATCTTCACAAACTTCCTAACCTCGACTTTCACTTTCTCCGGAGCTGGCTGAGCAGGAGCTTCTTTGGCCTCCTTTGCTGCTCTCCTTGCCCTGTAAACACAACATGATGGTTTTAGACACGGCTTGAATACCGGGAAAGAATTGTGACGGGAGACCGGGCCGGAGTAGAAGAGATGAGCACTTACAAGTTGGTCTGATGCTTCTTTCCTTGAGTGTGGGCTAAGTAGCTGCCCTATAACAAAGATGGGAGGGAAGGGTTAAAGGTAACATGTCGTTTACATTTAAAAGGCTTTGGTATAAATGGTTTTAGTTTGTATCCTTACCTCATTGTTGTGAAGAGTTAGACAAAGTTTGCATTCGTATGAACCCAGGTGATTTTTCATAAAATATGGGTCTTTGTTGATGTCAATGGTCTCCAGAGCCAACTGACGCAGTCGTTCTCGCCGATCTCTGTTGCTTTCAGAGGTGGAGGCAACCCCTCCACTCCCCGTCTTACCACCAGCTCGGTGTTGGAAATCCATCTTTCCAGTGTACTCAAATGCTCAACGTTATGTCGGCACAGTACAGACCCTGCCATTCACTGTTGGATTGAAGAGTGGTTTACTTTTCACAGTTCAATAACCATTTCCTCCGCAAATTATATTGTGATATACCCTGTGGCCTGATCGGTAGGTGGTATCCTAGCCGAATGATTTGTTTCATTGCATTTACCATATAGCTCAACATTGGAACAGTGCATAGTTTGAGTAACATAAATGCTGCCTGCCACAGTAACCCAGTAGTCATGTGGTGGTTCAGGGAATACGTGCTAGCAACAGAAAGAGGCTATCTGGGAGTGATGGTAAGCTAATAGACGTTAGCATTGTAGTCCAAGTTTTTGGTAACTCGAAAGTAGACAATGCGTATTCCAAAACGCAAGACGTCGTGAACTTATAGCCAGAAATGTAACTTACACATAGGATATTTAAAAAAAGATGTGAATTCTGTATAGATTTGTTTTTCTTTCTAAAATAGACTTACCAGCTCGACGCTGTGGTCACGCCGCTAAAGATTGAATGAGAGCACAATACGCATGCGCGCGAATTTGTAAATCTTTATTGACAAAGAAGTACGACACACACACAATCGGCTTATTTACTCCAATAATATCGATTCTTCCCTCAATGTTAAACTATTATCTAATTATAATTGTTCTATACCATTTTTGATATGGTCAAATGATATAATATATTGTGTACATTAATGACCACCACATGTGTCCCCTTATAGCTGCCGTACTACCCTGATATCCTATTTCCTAGTCGTGAGGAGGAGTGTCTGAGGCGAAAGTGATCAGTTTTTGATGGAGCTGTTGGATTTAGGCGTTGTGTTTTTTCGCAAAATGACCAGCCACAATCGAACACATTTCCAAACTATAAACGCTAGATAAGTATAACGCTGTGGTGGGTGATAGCATTACACGGAATCTTAAAACGTCTCATAATCGTAGCCACTCGGTTTACAGTACCGGTCTTCAAACCGGGGAGTAAATAATGCGTTTTAATGAGAAAGAACTCGTGGCGCTGAGCCGTCAACCTTCAGAAAGGGCAGCTGAGCTGGGGATGAAAGGACCCAAGAAGGGAGATGGTAAGCGTTCATCATGTCTATACTTCATACATAACACCTCTGGGGATCATGGTTACTGTACTTCCGCCTATGACTTCGGTTTACGACTTGTGATGAGCTGGAGGTTTAATGTAACTGGTACCCTTTTTTCAATGGTATTTGTCGTCATAAGTAAGCTTTATATCATGGTCATATCATTATCACTGTCCACTGAACGTGTCATTGTAACTCGCATTATGACGACAGATGTGTCATAGCTGGGTAAACACATGGGTTATTACAGGACGTGTGCGTTTATGTTTGGGGAATGGAATATTATGGGATAGCCTCATCAGCCTCACCATGCTAGTATATGTCTGTGTTCACCTTTCCCTGATATCAGTCTTAATTGTGACAAGAGTCTGTGCTTCTCTCCCCCATCTTACAGTTGTAAAGAAAAGATTGGTGAAACTAGTGGTCAACTTTCTTTTCTATTTCCGGACTGGTGAAGACGAGGTGAGACCTCGATAGCAAGCAATACTTTACCTTACATTATCTTACATTATTAGGTCTGGACATTGTAAATGGCTTTTATATAGGCTTCCTATGTATAGCTTGTGTGTAGACTTTTTTCACTATAATACCATTACTGTAATGACACCTGTCAATGTTATTGTTCCTGATGTACATTACATTACATTACATTACAGTCATTTAGCAGGCGATTTTGTCCAAAGCGACTTACAGTGCGTTCAAGCAAGTATTTGCCATGTATTTCTCAGCCCATTGGTGCTTTGCTGCTCGAACAGTGCCGGGTAGAGAGAGAGTCCAGCCATACTTTCTCTATTGGTTAGTTATCCTTTTTCAACTTTATAGTATATTCTCTATTCAATACTACTATAATACTACTGCATTGAATATATTTTCATAGCAACTGTTTATTTTACTCTGGGGCACTTGCACTTCCACTCTGCATGTTAATTTGACTGGTAGTTTATTTAATAATTATCTATTTGAAATGTTGTTGTTTTTGCATTCATATGTCAAATACGCATCAGAAAAAAAATTGTGTCTTGAAATAAGTATTTCATTTAACTTCACATTGCACTACAGTTTGATCACAAACATGTAAATTTGATGTTGTTATATGTATCAGCGTTGATGTTTATGTTCTGTTGCAGCATTTTTAGACGAAGCAGAGAAAAGGTACATGTTTGAGTGTGACACTGAAGAACAATGTGAGAAGTGGATGGACTCCATCATTAAAGCCAGGTAACGCATCTCTCCATACATGCATACTGCCACATGAACTGTGCATGTAACTCTATCCAGGCCTCAGGGAGGCAGGAAGGCATGATGCAAATTACTCATTATTAGTTGACCGGTGGTTTGACTGTGTACATTTACATTTTAGGACAGGTTTTTTAGGTGTATTTACAATGCAAATGATTGAATGCAGTACGCATTCTGTAACATCTCTCCTTCGCCTAATTTCTTTACATACAGCTATGAGTCCATGAGGAAGAACCTTATATTCTATCGTACTGAAATCCACAGACTGACTGGCAAGGTGAGATACTTCATATGGGGGATTATACCACATTAGAGTCTCAAGATTCAAGATTTTTTTATTTTCCATATGCAACAAGTACAATCCCTACTCTCCATTCCCTCCCGCAGTATGAATTTCCTACAATATCTAAATCAAAATCTGGAGGATTGAATCCTCTTTATTGGTCACATATATGAACACACACACTGTGAAATGTGTTTCTTTGTATTTAACCCATCCTAGTGTTAGGAGCAGTGGGCAGCTATTTTATGAAGTATAAATCTAAATACAAATAAACAACGCCCGGGGAGCAGTGTAAGGGTGTGGTGCCTTGCTCAAGGGCACCTTGGCAGTGCCTAGGTGCCCTTTCGGGGACTTTCCGGCGACTTTTCCAGTTCCCAAGCCAAGTCCCAACAGAATGAGCTACTGCCGCCCCTTATATACTCAATATAGTCTAACCTTCATCTCAGTCGTGTTGGCCCCATGCTTACTCTGCTGTACGTCACAGGACATAAGCGACACCAACACTCATTCACAAAGTTTGACACGTTTACCATTGCTAACTGTGGCTTTTCTGTGTCTTTATGTGCTCTCTTACCCTATGCTCTCAGGACCCCTTGGAACAGTATGGCATTTCAGATGAAACCCGTTTCCAGGTCAGCAGTGGACTGCAGCTTACACCTAAAGATACCATGTCCACATAGCCAACTGTCCTCTATATCCAGGTCCCTGTCTGTCCTTCTGCTGTCACTATTCTTCTGCTGTCCCCTCATTCCAAAGGTCATTCGTGTTTTCAAATAGTGGATTTATACTGTAGAGTTGTATTTTATTTTGCCAATGTCTTGTTTGTTGCTTAATGTGCATCTTTCCTAAACCAGGGATACTAGTACAAATGAGGGCTAAAATATGTCCATAGTATGTAGTGGGAGAAAAAAAGACAAAACATTTCTGTGTTGTTTTGGAGATGATACATCCCTCCTACATTGCCTTTCTTAGCTGTTATATTTCCTTGCACTGTACATAAAAACTTTTGTTATTATTGCTGTTAATATTACTAGATTGTCTCTTGCTGTATTCTAAGATAATGTGATTATGCAAATGTTGGTACCTTGATTTGGACGTGTGGTGTAATTTTAGCGTTGGCAAATGAAATCTTATGTTTCAGGAATTGAGAGACTCTGACCATGTTTTTCTTACTGGGAAAGTGTGGCAATGCACGTTTATATTCACCTGTTTGGGATTTTACTGTTTTTTGGAACTGCAGACATGAGCCTTTTTTTTGAGTTCCTTATGCATCAGAGGTTGTCCATTCCGAGAGCATTTTACATTTTACATTGCATTTGAGAATACCACTGCTAATTATTTTGACATACTTTTACTAAATTACTTCAATTGCTCAATACAATGTTGTTCTTGCTATTATTACCGTTCCTAGACAATATGATTGCCCTATGGCGTTTTTGTTTTATTTTTATGAATCTAGAGCTAATATATGATCTATAGATTAACTTTGGAATATTTATCTTTTCAAATACTTTGCACATATGTTTAATCAGACTTTTATTTTAATATAATTTAGTAGATTCACTTTTCCAATGAATGTATAGATTCTATTTTTTTTTTCTAATAAAGCTATCCATGACACACTTGTGCGTTCGAATCGGTGTTTCATTGACAATCTAAACATTCATCTGAAACATATTTATTACTTTCAATGATGCAGTAACAGGTTTCAATTATACTGTCATGCTGACAGAACTCATTGTGACAGCTTGAATGTCATAGGCTACTGCTAATAATATCCGCCCCACTTATCCAATTCACACCGCCAGCTGTGTGGGATCATCTGTGAAACAGTACTATGCAATACTACATTTGACCTATACAATTAGGCCTGAGTCTGAAAAATATGAATCTTCAGATACATCTTCAGACTTGTTAAACGTGATTTGTCTTGAGCAGTACACAACTAACTATATAGCTCTGTTAGGTATGACTAATATGATAGCAATGTATAATTTCCTACTGTATATCAATTATTCCAATGTGACTGATCTCTTATTTTTTCTTGTGTTGGTCGCAAACGAATAAAGAATGACCTCCGAAGTACACGTTTCCTTAGCAACCCCACAATGTGTGATTCAAAAATCGTGACGTCACGCATCTCCCATCGTCCTTAGCGAGTTCGCTGATGTTCCCAAAAACATTTGTGTTTTGTTTACTGCGTCGGAAAACTAAGCATTTGAAACCCACAGCGTTTTTATATAGAATAATTAAAAATAAAAACGGGCATCTTGGTTGATTGTTGAAGCAGTCCGTCGACGGCGAGATCACTGGTGGACGGTACGTGTCCTGTGCGAAAGAAACATTGCGGACGAACATTGTTCTCAAGGCATTTGCTAGGTCGTTAGCATTAGCTGAGCGTTAACCACAGTGGGGTTTTGCGTGTTTATTAAGCTGTCCCAGTCTTTACAGGCATCTTGACTTTTGCGTCCCCCTCCCCCCCTTTAATTGTACATATAGTGTTATATATGTGTTATTTAACACTGGACTCTCTTAGATCTATTAGCTTTATCGTTTTGCTTCTTTTTTTTTAACGACAAGCTGGTGTAAGTAATCAAAAGGTACCAGAGCATTCATTGTACCAACCTTTATTATAGCTGCATAACGTACCACTGGGTTGAGTCTGGATTGACTGGATGAAGACGCCTTGGACTTATAACATAGACCCCTTGACTTGAATATACAATGCGTTTTTCCCTTTTTTACAATTCGCGTATTGTTTATGACTGCGGCAAATGGCTTTTTCCTTTGTACTCGTTGTTTTGTTTCACGTATTCGTTTTTCACGTGTCTCGAGTTAAACCAAAAGGTTGCAAAGTAGGTCTAGTTTTATATTTGTGGATTTTGTTGTTCTTCTCTAAACGTGTTCTTTTTTTCTTTAGTCATGGACCAGGACTATGAAAGTAGACTGCTCAGACAGATCAACATCCAGGAAAATGCCAGCCCCGTAGTAAGTATTGTCTCATGTACTCAATCCAACTATATTCTTCTTCTATAATCTTAACAATTGTCATACACCTTTATATGTGTAAGATATTTCAAGCCTATACAATCCAACATATGTGCAATGTTTTTGTAGAGATGTAATCTACAAAGTCTACTTGTACGGTACTCTCTATATGTAAAACAAAATGTCAGTGTAAACAAAAAATGCTAATACATTCTTTTTGCTTGATTGATTCAAGTACGGGATCTTTTATTAGCAGTCCATTGATACTAGCTCCCACCCAAAGACTATTCTTCCACCATCAAAAGGGTCTAAAAAGGTGTGCCACTCTGCACATTAGGACCACAAAGATGTGCTACAGCACTGTCACTCGCATCTAGTGTGTGTGCACAACATTCATCATTCCACCGTTATCCATCTCTGACTCTGTCTCTCTCTTTCTCTAGAAGGCCATTGCGGGAGTACGAGCTCTGACGCCAACCAATTCGCCCCTGTCCTCCCCTAGTAAGCACGGAGATCGCTTCATTCCCTCCCGGGCAGGAGCCAACTGGAGTGTTAACTTCCATCGCATCAATGTGAGTCTTATTCCGCCCGTTGGTTGAACGTGTATTAAGTACCGAGTCATTTGTGTTTTAAGTTTATGGTTTTCCACCATAAGATGGAGCACCCTGTAATCCTACATTTTATTCATTTATTTTAGCATAAATTATTAATCACTTTACGTTAACATTTTCCAAGCCCTGTGCCAGTGGTTTGCCTCTTGAGGATGTGTTTTTTTTTTGTATTACCACATACTCTTTTTGATTTTTCCACTAGGAAATCGAGAAGTCGCACAATCAGAACAGAAAGACCAAAGACGGCACAACAGATAATAATAATAAAGGTATTTCATCCGTCTTTATCCATCCATCCTTATCTTTCAACCTCCCCCCCTGTGTATGGGACTCTCCTGGTCTTATCTTCCTCAATTAGTTTAAAAACAATGCATGGGATTGAACTGAAGGGTGAATCCTTTGTTTGAGTTTGATGACTGTGGAGGGTGTGTGGGGGTTGGCCTGACCTAGCCTGAGTTGGACTAATTGAGGCTAAGTGAGGCTGCACAGTTGTGGGTTGTTGTTGTTAATCAATGCTCACACGTTAAAACAGCCACCACCCCCACACTCTACAATTGCTAAGGAATACTTTTGTACATTTTGTCTGGTCCTGTGTAGCAGATGGGCTGGCGTACTCTGCACTGCTGAAGAACGAGCTTCTGGGAGCCGGTATAGACAAGGTCCAGGATCCCCAGTCGGAGGACAGGCGCCTGCAGCCCTCCACCCCCGTCAAGAGAAGCCTTTTTAGTGTAGGTCCATGTGTAGCTCAGCTGATGCGCACGCGCTCTACGTTATGTAGTGATGAGTGGGAGCAGGCGTCACATTGGATTTACACTGCTGCGTTCTGTGTTGTAGTATTCCGTAAGTGCCAAGCGGGCTCTTCCAGAGGAGGACGGCAACGCAGTCTCGCCGTACTCCCTGTCCCCTGTCAGCAGCAACAGGTACTTGATTCCATTCCAGTCGTCTTAACAAATTCTTTGTTTGGCCAAAAAAAAAACTACTTTGATTTTACTACTACTTTTTGTCTTCCGGCCTTGCAGCCAGAAACTGCTTCGGTCGCCAAGGAAACCCACGCGAAAGATCTCCAAAATCCCGTTCAAAGTGCTGGACGCTCCGGAGCTTCAGGACGACTTCTACCTGAACCTGGTGGACTGGTCCTCCCTCAACGTCCTCAGCGTTGGCCTGGGTACCTGTGTCTACCTGTGGAGCGCCTGCACCAGCCAGGTGTGTACAGGCCTTTTACCCCAGGGGGGTTGTTTCAAAGAGAGAAGAGATTCCCAAAATGGATATTTACACATTTGCTTCCTTTTTGTTGTCGTCGTCGGTATTAACCGCATGCCTCGTGTCTCTGCAGGTGACTCGTCTGTGTGACCTGTCCGTGGAGGGAGACTCTGTGACGTCTGTAGGCTGGTCAGAAAGGGTGAGCATCACACACACACCAAACGACACACGACAAACTATTCATCCACTTTCGAGAAGTGAAAATTATTTTAGGTTTTCTACAGGTTTTTTCTTTCTTTATTTGAGTATTAAAAAAATGTGCGTGTGTGAGTTGTTCTGAATATAATCCAGTATTGGAAATGTTATGATATCGGGTATCTCCGCCATTCTTCTTTTTGTGTATGTGTGTGTGTGTGTGTATGTGTATATATATATATATATATATATACACACACACACACACACAATTGACCATGGAACTGTCCAACTCATTGTTTGAGAGTGTCACCATCATCACCCTTATAATCGCACAGAAATGATTACCATAAGAAAGGTCACATTAATATAATGAACAAAACAAAGGTTAAGAGGTTAGTGTGTGTGTGTTGATCCATTAAGAGCAATGGGTTGAGTTTTTTTTTCCCTCCCTGTCGCTACCCAGTCAAGTTTTTGTCACACAATGACCCTACCTCCAAAAACACGGACGGCTGTTTGTGTCTCTCCAGACGTCATTGTGCGTTGTGACGTTTACGTTGCGAGGCCCGGGACGTGCGTCATATAGATATATATATATATATATCTATCTATCTATATCTATAGCTATATCTATATCTTGACCCGGCCGTTCCCGTGCTTTTCAGGGAAACCTGGTGGCGGTGGGGACACACAAGGGCTACGTTCAGATCTGGGACGCTGCCGCAGGGAAGAAGCTCTCCGTGCTGGAGGGACACACGGCGAGAGTGGGTGAGTGACCCTCCGTGATGTCGTCACCGTTGGGGACCGCAGGGGACCGGCTCGAATGTCATTTCGCGATTCACGAGTTGACTGATATCCAATCGTGTTCAATCCGCGTTGTTTTTGGTTTCAGTTCCATAACGGGCCATACGTACTGATCTGTAAGTGTACAGGTGGACTACAAATTACAAAAAAGAGTGATAAGAGTTTATAGCCCTAGTATGAACAGAGTAGACTAACAAACTAGTATAAGGGGGATAATTGGTGCTTTGGTTTGCATGTGGACATGTGTGTGTATTAGGGTTGTGTGATCTGCATGTTTTTAAACAGACTTGACTGACTAAGTTTGTAAATACATTTAAAACAAGCGCTTGTAACGAGACATATGAGACATTTTGAGACGGTGTGGCTATAGACACGTCATCATTTGGGTCACAACAGTGATATACTGTTGTTCCATTGGGGGGGGAAAAACCCCTGGCGTGTGTTCCCGTGCATCATTATGATGGGGTTTGCCCGCCAGGTGCCTTGGCGTGGAACGCGGACCAGCTTTCGTCGGGCAGCCGCGACCGGGTCATCCTGCAGCGCGACATCCGGGCCCCGCCCCTCCAGTCGGAGCGGCGCCTCCAGGGCCACCGGCAGGAAGTGTGCGGCCTGAAGTGGAGCACGGACCACCAGTTGCTCGCGTCCGGGGGGAACGACAACAAGGTATTGAACCCCGGCTTACTCCTTACTCCTCGACGGCTGGCCGTCTGGCCCAACTAGCCTCAGCAAAACACACCACAGGGGACACTTTTGTGAAGCAATATAAATGACCATATATCATGATTAATCATAAGTGTTGGAAGTACCCAGCATGCGTTTCACTTCTTTATAACGGACTGATCGTTGGACTTGTGTGTGTGTGTGTGTGTTCAGCTGCTGGTGTGGAACCACTCCAGCGTGCTGCCAGTGCAGCAGTACACGGAGCACCTGGCGGCGGTGAAGGCCATCGCCTGGTCCCCCCATCAGCACGGCCTGCTCGCGTCCGGCGGCGGCACCGCCGACCGCTGCATCCGTTTCTGGAACACGCTGACAGGCCAGCCGCTGCAGTGCACCGACACGGGCTCCCAGGTGTGCAACCTGGCCTGGTCCAAGCACACCAACGAACTGGTGAGTTCCCGCGTTCTCCAGCCGGCGAGTGAACGTTTACCTGTCCTCTGTGTATTCACCTTACATTTTACATCTGTGCCCGAGACACAGAGATCATGGGTAACTACTGCAGGCGTTTCTCATGCTATATCCCTAACGCGGATACATGGAGATGCGGTTCAAGTTATCCTTTAAGCGATACCTAAAACGACCGATTGCCCATTGTGTTCTCCCTGCAGGTGAGCACACACGGCTACTCCCAGAACCAGATCCTGGTGTGGAAGTACCCCTCCCTCACCCAAGTAGCTAAACTCACGGGACACTCGTACAGAGTGCTCTACTTGGTAAGTGTGTGTGTGTGTGTGTGTGTGTGTGTGTGTGTGTGTGTGTGTGTGTGTGTGTGTGTGTGTGTGTGTGTGTGTGTGTGTGTGTGTGTGTGTGTGTGTGTGTGTGTGTGTGTGTGTGTGTGTGTGTGTGTGTGTGTGTGTGTGTGTGTGTGTGTGTGTGTGTGTGTGTGTGTGTGTGTGTGTGTGGAACCAAATGCCATGTGTCATTTTCTTCCCTCGCCCCGGAGTATATTCTAATGCGGGTCCTTGCAGGCCATGTCCCCCGATGGTGAAGCCATTGTGACCGGTGCCGGAGATGAGACGCTTAGGTTCTGGAATGTCTTCAGCAAGATGAGGTCAACTAAGGTAACCACCACTCGGACTTTCAGACTTTTCTTGATTTATTTTTGCTCTTCTATTCTATGCTATAATTCCACTAAGCCCTCGGAATTCCTCCAGACCCAGGGGTCCGACGTGATTCAATGCTGAGTTGTTGTCTTTTCTGTTCCTTCTCCGCCAGGAATCTGTGTCGGTACTGAACCTGTTCACCAGGATCCGGTAGTGAACATATACAGAACGCTCCCTGGGTGAGCGGGAGGGAGGGAGGGAGAGAGAGAGAGAGAGAGAGAGAGAGAGAGAGAGCGAGAGAGAGCTGTGTTAGGTTCATGCCTTCAGCTAAGGGAATATCTAAATGCTGCCACTCACGTTGAGTACATGCATCTCAGCCGTTTGGCATAAGCATCGTCTCCCTTAGCCTAGCTGGCCAAGTTCTAGCTAAAGCACAGGGTACACATGGAGGGCGAGGGTTTTTTCTGTGAGATGGTGCACATTTAGAGCTCTTTCCTCTCCCTTTGAAAGATGACATCACTGCCCCCCGCCCCCCACCCACCCCCATCAGTGATTCTGCTTTGTTTACAGACCGACTTTGTGCATACTTGCCAAATATTGAGTTTGTCTCTTTTATACATGTTTATTTATTTTGTGTTTCCGTTTTTTCTTTTTTCTTTTTTTTATGTATAGTCTTACCGTTCGTGTGCCCGGCTATTGACAGTGTGCGTAGTAACCTGCCTCAACATGATGGAAAAGTCAAACTTTTTCATACAAATAACATTCTGCTAAAATACAATAATGTGTCGCATACTATAATATTTTTAGTGTTTATTTTGTTGTTTTTTTACACTAAGCTGACAGAAAAACAATTTTGTTATGCATGATGTAAAGCAAACAGGGCTGGATTGTTTTTTAATCAGATAAAAATGCATGTCAATCGTATCTGAGGACTCATCGTATATATATTGTATAGCCACTGGGTTTATTAAAGAAATACTCTTTATAACCTTCATAAATCATAAATACTGTAGGCAAACGTGTGTATGGTTGTTTATGCAGCTTGTTAATGGCATGCAGTTGAGTTGTAATGTCAGAGGAAAGAAATAAGGTCCTTGGTAACGTTATGGTATGGGGGACAAAATGGACAAAACCATCATTTAAATGTGAACACTTTTGAACACAAATTATGAGGAGCAATAAAAAGGTTCAATCAGAACCACAGCCATTCTATTTCGTAAAAAAATAAAATAAATTGCTGACTCATTTGGTAGGACGGACGTGTTATTGGACTTTTGGTTTTTATTTCTGAATGTTGAGTTGGGTGAGCTGTTATTTTAAATTTGAACACTATTTATTTTTGCGCAATTGTCGACAGTGAGTTGTAAAGCAGTGGTGTGTTTGGTTTTCCTTTGTCTCTTCCTCTGTATGAGAGTATGGCCCACAGACGGCAGATCCAGTACTAAACCTTGTGCACATTCTTTCATGTCCCAGACAACAGAACATTGCTGTCAACTTGAAATGCCCAAGGAATGTTAAAGGAAAAACAACTTATTTCTGTACTGAGATTAATAAATAATCATATATTGTAAAGTGTTGTGTTTTTATTGGTTCAATTGCTACCACATTTGTTAAAATATTCAGATATTTTGCAGATATACCACTGCTCTGATTAATTCAAATGAATGATTCATATGCACATATAACAACTTTGACATGAGGCTGCATGCAAAGCATGACTGCAGCTATGAAGAAGTGCTAGTAGTAGTAGTGTATATAGCACAGTATTGCATAGTATTGTTGTTGGTCCATGGCAAATAAAAACACCTTGAATCTAGCGGCTTTAGTGACCAGGCATATTTTTTACCAAGTACACTGCAAAAAAAGTAGAAGTAGGTTAAACTTAAATTGAAGTTCACCTGCGGCCTTAAAAACATGAGTAAACTAAACTTGAAGATAAGCTTTGTTCATGTAACATGTTTAACTAATGATCATTTGTTGTTTAAACTTGCCAAACATACAATTCCATATTTCAAGTTATGGTAACTATATTATACCAATTCCCCTTCAAGTTAAGTGGAATAATGGTTTTTTTTTAAGTTTCAGCTTAGATTTATTCCTTAATTTGACTAATAATGGCAAGTACTTCACACTGAATTAACAAAATATGTATCTTTCCAAACATAACATTTATTTGTACACCAAATGTTCCACAAACTTTAACATATAAGCAACAAGAACAAGTGTATGTGTCATTTTTATATAAACATGTTTGCTTTCTTGCAGCTTGGTGCTATCCACTTTCAATAGTTTAGAGCGCAAAAACCTTTTAAATTGTCATCTTTTAAGTAAATCCATGCAAGTTGGTTACAATTACAAAAAGTATCACCCTCCAGATAAACTACATCAAATAGCTCAACAGATATTGTGGGTTAATTCAAATATATTAAGGGTAAATACACAAATATTTATCGAACAGATGTTTGAGTTAGTTTTTTGGTAATATGTTTAATGGAGACGGTAGGATAATGACATATGGACAAATGACCAACATGTTCGGACAGGTTGTTTCAATACAGAGGTAAAATCAACTGCTCGCATCCCTTCCATGGAAATGGAAAAAATGTCAATGCATTTATTAAACTAATGGTTTGTAGACCCTGTATAAAGAATAATAAATGGACCAAAAAGACAAAATAAATAATACAGAAATATACCATTTACCTAACAAAACCAAGGGCCTATTTGATAAACCATATAAGCAACAATGGGAACCACTTATTGACATACCACTCGCTTGGCATTAGATATATGATAATATATATAAAACAACTATAGACTCCTATATGCAAGCCTTCCAGCTGTAGGTACTGTACCGAATTTTGGAAGGGAGAGAGAGAGAGGGAGAGAGAGACTTGGGGGGGGGGGGAGAGGGAGAGACTTAGGGGGGGAGAGAGAGAAACTTGGGGAGGAAGAGAGAGACTGGGGTAAGAGAGAGGTAGAGAGAGACGTGGGGGGGGGGAGAAAGAGATGTGGGGGGGAGAGAGACTTGGGGGGAAGGAAAGAGAGGGAGAGAGACTTAGGGGGGAGAGAGAGAGACTTGGGGGGAAGAAAGAGAGAGATACTTTGGGGGGAGAGAGAGAGACTTGGGGCAGGGGGGAAAGAGGGGCAGCGGGCCGCTATTATTAAAAAATATTAAAGAGTTAAAGAAAATAACGAAGTTAATATAACTGAAAAGGGCTATCATTGTTTACAGTGTACTAATTAGCCAACGGCGCAAGTCAAACACTTTCCATCATATCTCATCTCACTAAAATGTCCTCCGGTAGAAAGATATTTCAGTTCATCAAGACAAGAGCTTCTTCTTCTTTCGTGTATCATCGTCATATGTCCAGCTCAGTGTCACAAAGCCACGCTCTCGTCTCTGGTCCCACTTGGAAGAGGCCAGCCTCTGAAGGAGGTCTGTACAGAGGACAGGTGGTGATTATGTGGTCGGCAGTCTGCTCAGGCTCGCCACACTCACATACTGCGCTGTCTGCCAGGCCCCACTCCTTCATGGACGCTTTGAAGCGACCAACCCCAGTACGGAGGCGGTTCAGCAGGGTCCAATGCCGGCGTGGTAGATGTTCTCCTTTGACTCCATCTCCCGGATCTTGGATGTGATGGTGCAGACGTGTGGGCTCAGCCGACTCCCATTCCTGCTTCCAGGAAGTTGCTAGCCATGCCCTTGTAGAGAGGTCCTCAGGGATGGAACCAAGCATCTCTTGTGCTGTCCTGTTGTAGGGGTGACGGGACTTGAGTCTGCTTGGGGGCGCTGCCTTTGTTGTTGTTTCGCGCAGGATATGCCAGTCATGTTCTTGGGCTTTCCTTGCAAGTGCGACGATAGCGGCCTCTCGTCGGAGACCGGCCGGGGCAATTCCCGCTAGGAATGGCAGGTAGGACACGGGGGTGGGCTTCAGGCAACCGGTTATGATCCGAAGGGCATTGTTGATGACAGGATCAACCTTCTTCACATGTGGGCTTCTACTCCAGACTGGGGCGCAGTATTCGGCAGCAGAGAACACCAGGGCTTGTGTGGAGATTCGTAGTGTCCTGGCGGAGGCACCCCAGGTGAGACCCTTGCTGTCACTTTGGCTCTCACTTCCTCAAGGTGCTGTTTGTAGGACAGTGTCCTGTCCAGCCGAACACCGAGGTACTTGGGGGCTAGTTGGTGCTCCAGACGCTTGTTGTCGACGGACACCGACAGTTCCCTTTTGGCCTCTCTGTTGCACAGGTGGTATGCGGCCGACACAGTCTTCCCAGTACTGAGCTGCAGACGCCACTTGCGCAGGTAGGCAGCCAAGATGCCCATGTCCTGGTTGAGACCCTGTTCCACCGCTGACCATGTTGTTCGACGCAGCATGATGGCCAGATCATCCGCGTAACCATATTGTCTGGATGTTGTCTCCGGGAGGTTGTGGATGTAAATATTAAACAGCAGTGGTGAGAGGACAGACCCCTGTGGCACCCCGTTTCTCAATCTCCTCAGTCTGCTTCGCTGGCCATCGCTGGTTCGGAGGATGAAGCTTATGCTCTGTCTCTGCGGGCACACACACACGCACACACACCACACACACACACACACACACACCACACACACACACACACCACACCCACAGACGCACACGCACAGACGCACACTCACACACAGACACACACACGCACGCACACACGCACAAACACATACGCAAAAACACACACACACACACACACACACACACACACACATACAAATATATGTCAGTGTTTTTTGTCAGTGTGTGCCGATATATATATATTTTTGTTGAGTGATTGATATAGTTTTCGTGAGTGATTTAAATCACTGAGTGATTTAAACAAGCACGTATATATATGTATATATATATATGTATATATACATATATATATATATATATATATATATATATATATATATATACCTGCTTGTTTAAATCACTCACCAAACTCACCTGTTCAGAGCTGCTTTGAATGTGTTTTGGTGTTATTGTTAACTCGTTGTTTCCTCTTAAATGTGTTTATGTATCCATGTACCAAATAAAGTCTAAAATAATAGACTGTGTGAAATTCTGTGGTGCCTTTGAGCTGGCCTTGCGTGGCCATGATGAAAGTGATGGACAGAAGGGCGACATTTCAATACAAAAAGTAATTGTATATAATGTAATTAACAATATGTAATTGTAAATTAAAAAAATGGTATAGCCCCCCCCTGGTGAAAAATGCACCAGCCGCCACTGATTTTCTCCCTCAAGTCTGACAAGTTACATACCCCTCAGTGGTCCAGAGACGCTCATTACTTCTACTGCGCTACATCAACCACTCCACACTGCTATTTTTAGGTGTGCCATGATCAGGGGCGGAGCTAAAGGGGTGGCACAGGGTGGCACCCGCCCCCCCTGTGATCTGATTGGCCACCCTGTGTGCCCCCCCAAACGCCCATTGGGTGTTGAGTGCTGTCAATCAGTATGACGTTGTGAAAATATCGAGAAGCAATCGGATTGGCCATCCCGTGTGCAAAATAGCTTTCTCTTTGTTTCTTGTGTTTGTTCTACGTTAATGCAACATTTAAATGAAGGTACTTTGTTTGTAATTGTTCTCATGGTAGAAGTCACAATGAAACGAAGAAGAGACATTCAAGATTTCTTCATAAAGAAGACCACGGATGACGCAGGTCAGGCTGAGAGCACTGTGGACAGCAGTGGTCAGGGTCTGCCTGAATGCAGCCAGGCGGGACCATCTAGTGAGCAAAACCCCCAGGGGCAGACCAGCACCCAAGGACCTCCAGGTGAAAATACAGATATGAAGAAATGTATTGTAGTCATATTTATATCACATATTATATCATTTGTTATTCTGCAGGATTTTACAGCTGTTCAGTGAATGAAGTGACAAAATGACCTACTTTTAATTACTAAATTAAACTGATGCCATTGTGCACTGTGCAGGTTTTAATAGTATGTTTTTGTTAAACAACTGCACCGTATGCTGTATTGTAAAAAAATATATATAATTTTAATGAATTTTAATAGTTTATAGTTATTGAAGTGTTAACTATGTCAATCAATACTTTTAGATGCATCCAGGGAGGAGACCACATTAGGGTCTAGTGACGATGTAGAATCGGACAGCAGCAGCAGCAGCAGCTGTACCAGGAACCCCCCAGTTCAACCATTGCCTACATTTGCTGCACCTAAAGGTCCCCAAGGTAGAGTATTAATCAACTCAAAATGTTTTTAACCCACCATGTAGTGATATGTGAATTGCTTTTTTGTATTGCTTGCTTGCTGGAATGCATTTGTCTTTTAGTACATTTTGGGTGAAAATGTGTCATTGCTTAACAATGACCTAGTCTTAGACAATTTCAGCATTGACTATGAGGATAAGTTTCCACAGACTCATTTTGAAACTTTTTTTATTTCCAGACATTTCTCAAACAAGAGCTGCGGGCCCTGCACAACCCATCCTGAACACCTTCCCTCGCTCTCAGCGTGGACAGGGTAGGACGAGAGCCTTTAACGCCTCCTGGTACAAAGAGTACACTTGGCTTGAGTATTCCCAATGCAAGGATACAGCACATTGTTTTGTGTGCAGACATTTTTCTCTTCCCTCTGCTCCTGAGACAACATTCTCCTCCGGTACTGGTTTTTCAAATTGGAAAAAGGCCACGTATAAAGATGGAGGATTCCATCTGCATTCCAAGGCAGAGCACCATATAAACGCCATGGTGGGATGGACAGAGTATAAGAGGGGTGTCGAGAACAATACATCCTTACTGCAGGCAATGGATGCACAAAACCAAAAAAAGGTGGAAGAAAACAGGAAGTATATTAAGACAATTGCCGATGTTCTACTCTGTACAGCCACCCAAAACATTGCGCAGCGTGGCCACCGAGAGTCAAAGGACTCAGCTAACAAGGGCAACTTTTTGGCCATCATGGAACTGATTGCCAAGCATGACCCTTTAGTGAAACGGAAAATGGAGCACAGCACTGCCAAATATACAAGTCACACCATTCAAAATGAGATTTTGGAGGTGCTGGCTGAGATGGTTAGGAAGGACATTGTTGAAGAGGTAAAACAAAGTGGGGCATTCAGCATCCTAGCTGATGAGACCAAAGACTTAAAAAAACAAGAACAACTTTCGTTAGTACTCAGATACTACTACAAGGGAACCGTGCATGAAAGTTTCATGCATTTTGAACAGGCTGATAAGCTTAATGCTGCTGGGCTAACACAACAAATTGTAAACAGCCTTGAAAAGTATGGATTGGAATACAGAGAGCAGCTGGTTGGGCAAGGCTACGACGGGGCTTCAGTGATGAGCGGCAGACACAGTGGTGTGTCTGCAAGGATGCAGACACTGGCTAAGCATGCTTTCTATGTACACTGCAATGCACATTGCCTTAATTTGGTAATTGTGGACACAGTGAAAGCCGTGCCAGAGGCATCATGCTTTTTTTCTTTGTTGCAGCGCTTGTACACATTTCTGTCTGGATCCTATGTACACCATAAGTGGCAGGACATACAGCGCACAATGTTTCAGGGTCAGCCGCCTCGAGAGTTGCCCAAACTCAGTGATGTTAGGTGGGCTTGCAGGTTTTATGCCTGTCGTAACCTTATGGACCGGCTTCCAGCTGTTCTCCGTGTCCTCCATGACATTGATGAGGAGCACAATGGAGACAGGTGTGTAGAGGCACGTGGACTGCATGGGCAGATAGACCTTAACTTCATTGGTCTTCTGGCAACTTTTCGGAAGATACTGGGAGACACCAAGTTGCTGTCTGATTTGCTGCAATCCTCGTCGTTGGACTTAGCCAGAGCAGTTGACCTCATTGAGGCACTACAGGACACGTTGGTGCATTACAGAGATGAATCATCTTTTGGGGAGCTGTGGACTGAAGTGCTGGACATTGCTCAGCAGTGCAACATTAGCACTGAGAGGGTTTCCAAAAGGCAGCCAAAGACCAGCTCTGCTCTTCATGGATCTGTTGTCACATCCACAATTGGTCAGCATCAGCGAAACACTGATCAACACAACTTAGGCAAGGACTATTTTTGTAGAACTGTTTTCTATCCTGTCTTAGACACTATGAATGCAGAGCTAAAGAAGCGTTTTTCCAAAACTAATTGTGACATCATGAAAGGGATTCAAGCGCTCAATCCCAAAAGCAACAGCTTTTTGGAGGAGACTCCTCTGTTTTTGTTGGGAACCAGCTACAACACAAACCTGGATGACCTTAAGATTGAGCTACATGCTGCCAAGCGGCTCTTAGAGAGGAAGAAGACAGCTGGAATGGAGAACCCAACCAGTTTGCTTGAGTTCACAGTATTCCTGGAACCATTCTGTGAGGTCTTTCATGAACTCTTCAGATTGTGCAAAATTGCCATGGCTCTACCTGTGAGCACAGCTGCTTGTGAACGCAGCTTTTCGGCATTAAAACTGATAAAAGATCACTTGCGCACCACCATGAACAACGAAAGACTCAGTGACCTCGGGGTGCTAAGTGTCGAGTCCAAGAGAGCCAAGGCCTTGGATATGGATGAGTTCATTAGGTTGTTTAGTAGCCGCCATGGAAATCGCAAAATACTGTTGTTTTGAAGTGTCTGTACCTCCACTGAGAACTGTGAATATTGATAATTTGACTGTTGCTTACTGATTGCTATACAGCATGTATAGTGATACTACTGTATATTTGTTTGTACAAATTGTGCAAGATTTCATACCTTGTGGAGCCTACGGCTCTGGTTTCTATTTTTGGAAATACTGTAGGTACACACCTACTTTGTTTTATTGTATAAATTGTTTAAATTGTATATTGTTTAAAAGGCTCTAATAGTAATAAATATTGCAGTATTTGAAAATTGACAGTGCTGTAAATAGTGTTTTTCTTGCACAATACATTGCACCCACTTAATCTGTTTTAGGCTACTGTTGGTGAGTTTACTAATGGCAGATGTTGATGAGAATATCATAAACAAGGGGACATGTCAAGCAGAATTTTAATGTTGACAGTGCAAAATGAAAAGGTCATGCACCTTCCTTACACAGTGAAAGAGTTAATGTAGCCAACAAAAATATGATGAATAAGACATAAATACACTGTGTAACTGTACAATTTAAGAAAAGTAACTATTTCCACTTAGTAGTCTAAATGTTGATGTGAGACGTCGGTGGCGGCCTTAATTTTTTACGGCAATTTTTTTGGGGTCACTTTTAGCTGGCCCCCCTAAGTTAACTGTTGTCACCCCTGTGCCACCCCCCTGAAAATGACCTGGCTCCGCCCCTGGCCATGATGACTTGCTGTCTTCTGTACGTACACGCAGCAACCACTGCTCAACACAATCTGTAGGCAATAGGTTATGTCATCTTCCCATCTGTACATACTAATAATTTGGTTGGATTACCAATATATGGATTGAAAATATGGCATGGGCTATGTATAAATGTTTTGATATATGCCGAACGCAAAATAAATAATGGAAATAATGATTTATTTTCAGATATGTGTGGGAGTGGGACCTCTGGTGAACACTAGAGGGAGCCAACCTCCAATCAGATGAGTCCGTTACTACCACTGACTACTACCTACATAATGATTGAAGCTGATGATTGCTATCAGCCTTTGGTCATTGGTTTCTTCAAAGCTCAACCCTCCAATCATTTTCACTGCTGATCATAACGGACATTAAGAAAATGGAAAGAAGAAAAATAACTCTACTGGTCTACGACAAGCTATTTAATTATGTCTCCAAATATGAGTTCCAATCTCTTCGCTTGTCTTCATCATATCCTTTAATTGTGTCTTTTCGATTCATAGTGGGAGTCCAATTTAACTGGAATTTATTCAGGATTATATCAATCTAATTTACTTATTAATTACCAGAACAGTTTCAGTATCACACGGAAATGTGCACCAACTTCAGTACCCAACAATATAGAACATTTAAACAAAAGGTGTTAAAATCAGCATGTATCTGATTCAAAAACCCTAAAAATATATAATTGTCATTACAGAATAAATGTAACTTTTCATGTGAACAAATTCGATTCAGAATTCAATTTTCACCTAGATTTAGATTTCAAGATTCAAGATTATAACCGACACACCTCCATGATAAGCCAAGATCAGACAGCGGCTGCATCCAGAGCCACTCAAAACAGACTGCCTGGAGCCATACACTTTCATTCTAGTCAGACTCAATCATCCCGGCATGGTATATAACATGCGTTCCCCATTGTGATGAAGAGGAGCATCTTCCTCTGCCACCTCACCCCCACCCTCCCTCCCGCCTCTCCCTCTATTGGGGAGAGGGGTGCTGGGGTGGTGGTGGTGGTGGTGGTGGTGTTGGAGAAAGGGCGTCGGGCTGTGAGAAGCAGGGGGACGAGGAAACAACTCAGAAAGAGGGGGAGAGAAGATGGAAGAGATGGCTAATATGCATAATCCTACCTCCCAATGTTTCTGTCAAGAGGCAACATAGAGTGCAATGTTTGTGACATGGCTAAGCCTCACAACTGAGCATGGAGGCTCAGTTCTCTCCGGATCCCCCCCTCCTCCATCCTCTAAGCCCCCCAACTCATGTGTTATGTCGATAGCATCCAGCAGGGATATCAAAGGAGCCTCAGCTCTTTGTGAAACCTAATTGTGACGGCCACCCAGGCCACCTTCGAGCTCATAGCCCGAGGAGGAGGAGGAGGAGGAGGAAGAGGAGGAGGAGGAGGAGGAGGAAGTGGAGGCGGAGGTGGAGAAGAAGGAGAAGGTGGAGGAGATGGAAGAGGAGGAAGAGGAGGAGAAGGGGGAGGAGATGGAAGAGGAGGAGGAGGTGGAGAAGGTGGAGGAGAGGAATGACGAAGACGAGGAGGCGGATGAGGAGGAGGTGGAGGAGGGGTGTGAGGATAAGGAGGAGGGGGAGGGAATGGAGTGTGTGGAGAGGTTCACTTGGTTCGTTTCATTTACAAATAGACAGCATTTCATCCAAAGAGCTTTCACAGATTCATAATGGAGAGTTGGGGGGGGGTACTCTATGGTATAAGGTTGATGTATAGATCTATAGATGTATTCATTGATGTATGTATGAATGAATGAATGTATAGACAGCTGTATAGATAGATAGATAGATAGATAGATAGATAGATAGATAGATAGATAGATAGATAGATAGATAGATAGATAGATACATACATACATACATACATACATACATACATACATACATACATACATACATACATACATACATACATACATACATACATACATAGAAAGATAGATGGAGAGGTAGCTAGTTAGACAAACATGATTAGCAATAAATGTATGCTTGGAAAATAATAATGAAAATTGTGCGTGATTATCATTCTTAAGAAAACTTGTTAGGATTCAGTAGTATCAGGTCTACACACACTGTTGTTTAAGTACATCAATGTATAGGCAAAACCCCTTGATCAATAGCCTATATGTTTGATATGTTATTGTTCTATAACGTCATCTTATCAGCAGTCCACCGTGGTAATACGTCTGACCCTGTGATTTTCTTTCTTTTTTTCACGGACGGGCATAGTTTTGCCCCACCCTTAGAGGACTGACAAACACGGTCGGCCAATTGGTTTTCTTTTGCCGTCGTCATCCTGGATCGATCCACCCCCTCTCTTCTGTGGACCCTCATGCCTATATAAACAGAGAACCCCATCCCTCTCTGACCTACCTAGTAACATCATAAAAAGCATTACGTGGACTCAGATGGGAGGGTTCACGGTGCCGAGATTTTCGTTTTGTTTCAGTGAAAGCCTGAGAAAGAGAGAGAGAGAGAGAGAGAGAGAGAGAGCGCGAGAGAGAGAGAGAGAGAGAGAGAGACGACGCCTCGACTACAAAATCTGACTCTTAAACACGACCCACCTGTTAGCGACACACGGTAAGTATAGCGTACAATGACCATTCGTTTTAGTTGAGTTACTTACAATATAAATGCAGGTAGGTGTGTGTTGCTTGCTATGTGGTCGTCTGAGGCTTAAATAATTTTAAAATATATATTTTTTTAAAAAGCACGTTCCCCTACGGACAACCTCATCAAATCCGATCTTTCCTCCATCACGTTTTGCCTCGCCTACGATCTACGTCGCCCCGATATCACGATGTAAAAAAATAAATACAACGTTAACCCGACACACATGGTTGTGCTTGTGTCTTGTTCTACTGGCCGTCTGATTGATCAGCCACCATCGGTGTTCAGGTTTCCGTCTTTCTTAAAAAAAGAAAACTTTGGGGCTGCAGCAACAGGTGTGCATGTTCTCCGCGGGCCGGAGTCTCAGCCGTATGTTGAAGAGATGGACGCGGTGGCAGCAGCAGCAGGGCGTCATTCAGCACCGAGACACCGGACAGCTCCCTCGTCGAGGGACGCTGCTGCTGCTGCTCACATGACACACGATTCAAACCTCAAAGTAATTTTAATGGACTAATAAGTAAATACGTTTTTTTTTTTTTGGTTTAGCTGTTTATTATTTTCGTATGAGTTCATCAAATGTCAAACGTCTAATGAATCCAATGTGAGATATATGAACTGCCTCTTTAGACTATCAGCATTCAAATGTAATTAGGGCCATATTGTATGTAATTGACTGTTGCTTTCAAATTAAAATGAATAAAAAAGATTCTTATTTTTTTCAACAGAGACAGACACAAGAACCGCCAGGAAGACGAAAGCCGTGAATGTTAAATGATGAGGTTACTGAGTCCGTGGAAAGGTTTCCAAATTATTTCCGACAATCTGTCATTCAGCGTCCTTCTGGATTGCTCATCGATCCACATATGGTCCGGTAGTCTAAATGGCAACTGCTGTCCCCATCTAGTCACCAGCTGCAACATACGACACACGCCGGTGCTTTCCCCATTTCCTCTCCTCCATTTCTTCTGCTTTCCCTGCTAAACTGTCCCCTTCTTTTCCCATCCCCCTCTCCCACCGACTCCCAGTCTTGTCGCGTAGCTACCAGCCTAGGAACATGCTGGAGACTGGGAGACAGCCTCTCTCTCTCCCCTTTTCCTCTGCTTCCTTCCTTCTCTCCTAGCTTCCCCCCCCCCCCTCCTGTCTGTCTTCGTCGGACTCCAGTGATGGACGCGTGTATATACACGTTATTCTTTGCAGTATATGATGAATGGGGTTTATTTTCAAGTGCTGTGTTGTGCTGCCTGTTCTCCCCCTCCTCCTCCTCTGTTCCTCTTTTGAGAGGGGCTGAAAGGTTGGCATTAGAACAACAAAGAAAGACTGGAATGTCAACAGGCTTCAGAGAGAAATGAAGAGAGAGAGAGAGAGAGAGAGAGAGAGAGAGAGAGAGAGAGAGAGAGAGGAGAGAGAGAGAGAGAGAGGAGAGAGATGAGAGAGAGAGAGAGAGAGAGAGAGAGAGAGAGAGAGAGAGAGAGAGAGGGGGGGGGGAGAGGGAGAGAAAGAGGGAGAGAGCATGGCAAATGGATATTTCAATTTCCCATTTCTAAGACCCTCAAATTACCAGTGTTCCATGTAGAGTCCATGACCCTTCAAGCCTAAATTGCAAGTCCAATTATACCCTATTGTGCTGTCTGCAGATTAAAATAAGGATTATTAACAAAGTAAGATAGAATTCCGCGGTCTTACCGGGGGGATGGAGTATGTATAGATTATTGAGATTTTGTGATGTCACGAAAATAAATCTTTTTCTCTCGGTAGGATTGGAGCAGCGAACGGGAAGATGACCAACAGAAGAGGAGAGAAGAGAAGCATGAAAAAGTGCTGGTCGTACTGAATGGAAGACTAGTGATTTTGTTGTGTGTCATTGATGCATGAACAACAAGTCCCAGTCTACCTCTCGGTACCAGCAATGCTCAGCGTATTCTACCTCCTGACTGAACAAAAAGAAGACAAGTTTGAGATATATATATATATATATATATATATACATATATATATATATATATATACTGTATCCATGCAGTTTCACCTACAGCTGTGGTTGTGCTAATGAGAATGTGCCCAATCATAAGAGTGTCATTGTGAGCATCACAGCTAAATAGTCATATTTATTGTTGACGAAAAGCTCCCATTTCTGGTCCAAAACCTGAATAAGGCATGTTGTGTTACGGATGTTGACTGAGCTGCCACAATCCACTGTAATACACACATTCTGCTTGATGTATGAAAATAAACACTCCATACCAAATACCTTACAAACCAAACTATGACTACATGATTCAAATATACATATGAGGCCAGCGAATAATAAATAACAGCATTTAACTCAGTCAGAATAAAAAGACCAAAATCCAATTCATAGAATAAATAAGTTGTTCATTGTTTCATTAGCGCTTCGATTCGATTCCACTCTTTTCAGCGTCTCCATTAGCTTTCAACAGCAAGATCCCGGTGAAGTAAGGAGGGTGGTGGTGGGTGGTGTGTGTGTGTGTGGGGGGGTGATAGGGGGAGTAGCTACATTCTTGCTGTCGGTGGGCCTTGCATGAGCCTCACCTAACTCACTAGACTGGCACAGTGGGTTATGGCTCTGTGGTAAACCGCAAACATGCATTCAATCCACTCTCCTTTACATTGATGAAAGGCTGTCAGGCTGACCTGCTTTTCTCCTTGGCTGACTTTTAGTCAATGAGCCTTGTGGTGGTGGTGGTGGTGGTGGCGGCGGTGGCGGCGGTGGCGGCGGCGGCGGAGTTGGTGGTGGTGGCAATGGTGGTGGTGGCGGTGGTGGCAGTGGCGGTGGTGGCAGTGGCGGTGGTGCTGGTGGCGGTGGTGGTGGTGGTGGTGGTGTTGGTGATGGTGATGGCGGTGGTGGTGGTGGTGGCGGTGGTAGCAGCGGCGGTGGTGGTGGTGGTGGTGGTGGTGGCGGTGGTGGTGGCGATGGTGGCGGTGGTGGTGGCGGCGGTGGTGGTGGCGGTGATGGTGGCAGTGGTGGTGGTGGTGGAGGCGGTGGCGGTGGTGGTGGTGATGGTGATTGTGGTGGTGGTGGTGGTGATGGTGGTGGTGGTGGTGGTTGCGGTGGTGGTGGTGGTGGTGATGGTGGTGAAAGTGGTGGTGGTGATGGTGGTGGCGATGGTGGTGGTTGCGGCGGCGGCGGTGTTGGTGGTGGTGGTGGTGGTGGCGGCGGTGGTGGCGGCTGTGGTGGTGGTGGTGGCGATGGTGGTGGTTGCGGCGGCGGCGGTGTTGGTGGTGGTGGCAATGGTGGTGCTGGCGCTGGTGGTGGTGGTGGTGGAGGTGGTGGTGGTGGTGGCGGTGGTGGCGGTGGTGGGGATGGTGGTAGCGGTGCTGGTGGTGGTAATGGTGGTGGTGGTGGTGGCGGTGGTGGTGGTGGCGATGGTGGTGGCGGTGGCGGTGGTGGTGGTGGTGGTGGCAATGGTGGCGGTGGTGGTGGTGGTGGCAATGGTGGCGGTGGTGGCGGTGGTGGCGGTGGTGGCTGCGGTGGAGGTGCTGGTGGTGGTGGGGGTGGTGGTGCTTGTGGTGGTGGTGGTGGAGATGGTGGCGGCGGTGGTGGTGGTGGTGGTGGTGGTGGTGATGGTGATGGTGATGGTGGTGGCGGTCGTGATGGTGGCGATGGTGGCGGTGGCGGTGGTGGTGGCGGTGATGGTGGTGGTGGCGGTGGTGGTGATGGTGATTGTGGTGGTGGTGGCGGTGGTGGCTGTGGTGGAGGTGCTGGTGGTGGTGGTGGTAGTGGTGGTGATGGTAGTGGTGGTGATGGTGGTGGTGGTAGTGATGGTGGTGGTGGTGGTGGTGCTTGTGGTGGTGGTGGTGGTAAATGCAGAGAACTAATTTCACTGTGTGTTTACATCTACCAATTTGATAAAGCAGGCCTCTGTGATCATTGTGTCGTACTGTCTGTGCATTTTTTCATTATGTGGCAATGTCAACCAACGGGGGAGGGGGGGGGGGGATACAGTTAATAGCTCCAGTCTTTTTGCTCCATCGTTGGTGCATCAGATGTTGTTGCCCTCAACTCAAAAGCCGAGGGAATCAGAGGAGGGGAAGACAAACAACTAATATCAAATCACACCCAGACGCCAAGCTGTGACTGTCTTAAGAAACAATTTCCACTCATGTAATTCACGGATTTACAGTGAATGCTTTGATTAGGGAATGCGTCGCTGCTGTTCGCAGACCCATTCAGAGCCCTGTAAAATCTCCAGATAGATGGCATGCTGGCATTTCATATAGAAAACGAGGACCGGCTTTCGTTGCTAAGCAACACAAAAGAAGCATAAAAACTGTTTGTTTATCACGACCAAATATAAATGGCCTAGACGCTCGAAGGTTCATCTGAAAGCCATGGAATGTGCAACATGTTGTTGGTTCTATAGTGAACAGGTATTTATTTTGTTCCTGGGGGGGTGGTGGTGGGAGGGAGAGGGGAACTGTTTTACAGAGGCTCATGTTGGTATGGTAGATTTCGGGTTGCCGTAAAGATTTCTTGTTCTGCCCTTCAATAAAAAGCCCGATTTATTTATTTATTTAACAATAGCACCAATAATAAATCAGTCTGCTCACAAACTGTTCATGTTCTGATTCGACTCAAATGTTCAAATGTTCAACCGTGCAACAAGCAGGGGAAGGTGAATTGAGCACTTGCATCACAATATATACGTTGTGGAATCACCGTCGATAACTAAAACATGTTATAACAGGTTATAATATGAATAACATGTCCTGAGTCCCTTCTGTTTTCTCGACTGTAACAAAAGAGAGGATGACCGCTCAACCATTCACATTAACAGAATGCAGCATTGTGAGCCTCCACTAATTAGCATTGGAGTGACCATGTTATAAGGGAACAACTAAAAACCAACCGGTGGTTTGAATTATACAGCGAGAGAAGTGAAATAAATTTCTGAATGGCTGGATATTCTTTTTTTTTAAAGGAAAGGGGGAAGAAAACGGATGTGTGAAAGAAAGCATAATATAGATGACAAATGGCATCGCACATAGACATCTCGAGAGCACAGACCTCTCGAGGGAGAGAGAGAGAGAGAGAGAGAGAGAGAGAGAGGAGAGAGAGGAGAGAGAGAGAGAGAGAGAGAGAGAGAAGGGGGGGGTGAGATTGTAGCAGCCAGTTAGTCTGCATAACTCCCACCTCACTGTTACCACGATGTGGGCTCACTGCCTGGTATGATGGGTAGCCAACTGTTCTCTGATGCCTCTACTGGCACCCTGGACGGACCCGGAGGAGGAGGGGTGGTGGTGGGGGGGGAGGTTTTTGAGCATGTGGCTTTGTTCATTGGGCACAAAGACAAACACATCATGAAGTTGGATGAGAATGAGCAAATGTGTTGATTTTCTTTTCTTTTTTGATACCGAAATGATTGACGCTCTGTCATTAAAAATGTTATTAAAATGTGGTAATAGCCGGTAACTTGCAAAAGTGGTTTACACCGTTTACGGACTTGGGGACAAATTGTACCTCAATACTTTTCAAGGCCTTCCAGATGACACACAAGTTGAAGCACATTGCTTCGTATATTCATATATTATATGATCGTATATTCAAAGATGCTTATTCTTTTATGGAAATAGTGTATTGAATATAATATATATATATATATAATATAACGGTATTACATTTAGTACGACACATCTAATAAGATGAAACAACCTGCGTGGGGATTGGCCTTGATTGGCTAAGAAAGCAAGGTTGAATCCTGCATCAATGTGACCATTCCGTAAGTAAATGAATGTCATCTTCACCTTCACCAGGATCTGACCTTCATGATCCATCAGTCTGAAGAGTCCAAGATGTGGATACATCCACAGCTCATGTAGGAGAGATGATAAAAAGGAGATTGATAGCCTTAACATACCGGGTTTTTGGGGGGAGGGACGTTCCATTCACTCCCTCTTTAAATGTGCGTAGAACAAGCTGTGAGCCAATGATTGTAAATTTGACTTGACATGGCTGTTTAAAGACCAGATTCAGCTCAACAAAGTGTTCTCCGCCACTATTATTAAACTGTCAAATGATTAAATAAAGATATACATATTCAATTATTAAGTTGTACCTTCTACGTTTATAATAACGGGCCAGGTTAATGGCCATGCAGGAACATTTATTTTCAAAACCCTGCAACAAGCTAATTGGCCAAAAGCTCAAGTCTGATACTATGACATTAGTGGCATGCATTCTGCTCATTTAATTTTCTATTTACATAAAATGTATGTATTGATTTGGAATATGAGCAAAGCTGATGCATTATTCCGTCTAACTAGAAAAATGCTGCAGACACTTCAATTTGAAGCGGTTAATTAATCAGCACTTAATTAATTCTTCTTTTTTTTCTCATGTAAAAAAGGTGGTTCAAATAAATGTACAACAAAAGCAATCTTGTTTAAAAATGTTTACAATTATATTTACAAAAGACAAAACACATGCAGGGTCACAGGTAATCATAATTGTCATCCTGGTGTCACGAGGGATGAACCAACGGCACTTTTTGTTGTGTATCGATTTTGAGTACTACGCATGATCAATTCGCTTTTTGAAGAAAAAAAAAGAAAAATAATAACACAAATATCACATTGTTTGTATCAAGGGGAAATGCTCTTATGGGTTTACAACCTACGATAAAACCTTGGACCGATATCAGTTATCGGTGCATCCCTGTCACAGTATAGTCCTTTACGGCATGGAGTAAAGAAGGGAGTATTTACCAACGTACAAATGTCTGGAACCAATGATCAATAATCTAAGTAATGGGAGACATATAGATAAGCATTTTAATAGTATGTAATATAACAGTGAAACATTTTCTCAGGATAAAACAATAAAAATGTAATTTGTTTACTGTCTGAATAGTTAGTTCTAAAATAAGTTCAAATAATGTGTGTGCTAACGAGCAATAGCAAGTTTTTCATCTAGGTTTTGAATTCACTTTGATTATAAGGAATTCCGACAGGGAAATAAAAACAGCACACATTATGAAGCACTTTATACATTTCACCAAAATCAATTGCAGGATGAACGGTACGACCATGTCAAGATGAAATAAATACCCTGCATACAAATGCCGACTGAAACGAACAAGTCGGGAAAAGGCGGACTCATATTTGTAGCAAGAAGGTTTCAAAAGTGGGACTTAAATGAAATATAAAGCGATGCACACTTCTTTACCTCTCGTCACAAAGTACCTCGACCAAAAATGTACGTTTGGCGGAGTGCCAATGAAATACATAGCAACTGTGCGTTCATATGCCATATTAAAACCAGCAAAGGAATTACCTATAGGGCCTTATAGGCTCTATAGCGCCGGGCTCGTATTCATTCTCCCATCGGTTAAACAGCTTACCACCGTTAACACTGTAGCAGGTAACCATGGGCTCCATTTAAAAGTGAGCATTCAGAGGGAACATCTGGAGTGGGGGGGAGGTGGGACCAACAAAAGGACGCTCGCTCTCCGTGGCACTAGGTGGTCTTCACCAGGTCATAGACGTGAACGTGGAAGTCGTCGTCGTACTTTATGTAGTAGACGGTGGGCTTGGCGGGGACCTGGTAGATCACCAGGCCTGTCCTCTTCAGACCATTGTCTGTGATATACTCCACCTGCTTTCCTACCAGGCTCTCTGTCTCTTCGCCGGGCTTCCTGTCTGCTGGAAGAAGGTGCTTGTTCTCTGGAGGAGGAGGAGGAGGAGGAGGACGGAGCGACGACGAGGAGGTGGAGTGAACAAAAGGTGAGTGAATATTAAGAGCCATTGCAGGATAATTCTCAAGCTGCACAACAAATTGGTTCTTGAAAAAAAACAACATTTCTCAACCATGAAAGGCCTCTCAGAGGGTGAATGCGAGGGCAGTTCTTTTCAAAAGTGGCCAAGGTGAACCCACGGTGCACGACCAATGGTGCATGAACCATGGTGCACGGCCAAAATAAATGCTGTATTCATCGAAGCCAAAGAAGTACTTGAAGACAACCTTGAGACTGCATTGTGCCATTGAATTAGACCACAATTTGAGTGAACAATGTTTCTGACCGAGAGATGAGTGAACAATATCCAGCATGAACTTGAAACAAGAAAAAGCCCAATTGTATCGTTAAAGTATGAAAAGGCCACCAGGTAAACCAGGATTGTGATTAGCCACATGAACCATTTCAAAATTGTCATTAATGGCCCTGTCACACCTTGACGATTTAGCCAGCGTATGTGCTGGCATACGTTGAATAAGTTCTGGGTAAGTTTTGTATTGTATAAGTTAAGAGCACACTGAAGGTATAGGCAGGTATAGGTCGTAGTACGGCGAGGTCGTATGTCGTAGGGCTCATACGTCCCGCATACGCCGGTCATAAGTTGTAGGTAAGTTATGCGAACATTGACACACGTTCACACACGTACTTGTAAGTTACTCATAAGTCTAAATACGTCGTGATAATGTCTAGGGTACCCAAAACGTATTTCTAACCTATGAGTAACGTGCTTTGAACCTATGTGTAACTTCTATTGAACTTCCATCTCCAACGCATATTGACGTATGTAGACGTATTTGACGTGTTCCGGACGACCACAGAACTTACTGAATGTGTTTCTAACTTACAGTTACTGTATAATGGCGTATAATGGCAGCGTTCTTCAAAGTTTTCTTCGGCATGAGGGTGATGTTGATACGGTGATGTTGATATATGTTGATACTGTGACGGTGATGTTGATACGGTGATGTCTAGTGTGGTTATGATTTGAATCGTCGAGGGGCAGCCTTTTTATAGGCACATAAGTTGTGAACGCCGGCAACACGCTAAGCATTCGTTGGTATAAGTTATCTACAAGTTATCATAACGTACTATATAAGTTACTAATACATTATGTATACGTCCAACTCGTTATGAATATGCTATGTATACGCCCAAAATAAAAAAAAACATTGATAGTTTAATCGTCAAGGTGTGACAGGGCCATAACTATGTATAGCATATAACAATGTATATTTTATTACATTGATTTATATATATATATTGCTCTTTTTTTGTACTAATATATTGCATTTCATATATGCACTTTTCTATTTTTATATTTAACTTTATACAGTTTGTACTTTTTACTAATTTTTTTATTCTATAATTTTTATTTTTATAACTCGCTGTTGCTCACCCATTGCTTATACTTGTATAACTTTGATGTGACAATAAACTTGACTTGACTTGACTAACATAGTGACATCACAGTGGGAGTGTCCACCCAGATGTATGATGACTAGATGGAGGTCTACCCAGTGGACTGTACCGATTGGTAGGCTTATCTTACCAGGTCAATGACCATTTTAGTCACGTGACAATTTTGAAGCGATGTGTAATATATGGCTATAACACTCACACCTGGCCGGTACAATCGTGCGCAGTCTTACCGGACTCGGGCAGGACCCGCAGGTCTTTCGCCTTGTAGTCGTCCCACAGCTGGTACATGTAGAGCACGGGGTCCTTCTCGTAGGTGATGTAGTACCAGTGGGTCATGATGGGGGCCCGGGACAGCACCATGCCCCTCCACTCATTCTTCTCCCCGTCCTCCTTCTCAAAGAGGTGCTCCACCGCTCGCCCCACCAGCTCCTCCGCCCCCGGTGGCACCTTGATCTTGTTGTTTACTGTGGGGAGGAGAGCCCGGTGTAAGTGTCTCACTGCTCACACCGTGTGTATTTCACCAGTGGCCGTCAGCTGACTGTAGCCCGTTTTGTCTGTGACGGTTGTGGTTGTTGTTAGTATGTGTTTGGTTATGTTATGTTGTATATGTGAGATAGTGGATATTTTTTAGTAGTACAATGGAATGCTTACTCACATTCCCGCAGTATGAATTTTCTAAAACACTAAAAAATAAAAAATACAATATAATATATAATATAAATACAGGCCTTACTGTGTGCAGTGAGTGGACATTGTAATAGAAATGTGTAATCTACCCAAATATTTTTGCATTCATCCTGTTTTTATTCATGGAACACATAGGTTCCATGTTTAGGCCCTAGATTATACTCGGTATCGAGATTTTGGCATTTCAACAAAGCCTGTGTATTATGGAACATGTATTTCTTGGAACAAAAACATAACAAAACTATGCCTCAGGTACTACAACCAGATACACCCTACACCTACTCATGCTCGTATGGCCAGACTCACCGACTTTCTCCGCCAGCACATGCAGATTGGAGACCCGCTCGTCCTTGAAGAGCTCGATGCCGTAGACGCAGTCGAAGCCATCGTACTTAACCATGTACAGGGAGTTCCTGACCGTGAGCCGCTCCAGTACCGTGCCCTTCCACGTCGTCAGGTTGCCTTTATCACCCCACGTGTGCTGGATCCTCAGGCCCAGCAGGTTGTCGGGGTCCGGGGCGAGTGTCGACGCACAGCTCTCGCTCAGTTCCCCGCTGCTGCGCTTCCTGTTAGGACAAAGCCACAGCAGACAATGCAGTGTACGGTCTACAGAATACAGCCGGAACTACGTTCATATGGCCTTTTTGTATGCTTGCATTAATTTCTCTAGAAACCGGATCCATCTTTTTGGATTATTTGGTAGGGCTACGACTCAAAATGCAATTCAATCAACAGTTCTTCCAAATATCATACAACACAACATTTGAGCACAGTGAACACAATGATGACAATGATGATCTAAAGATTTTCAACCATACATGAGGCTTATTACACTGCCAGGACATGCCGTTGTTCTGATATTGATTGTCTATCAGTGGCTAACTCACTCATATAAGGACCAATCACATTGTGATGGCTACATTGTGTTAACATGCACGGAGGACGCTGGACGGTGACTTCTGACATGATGCAGACCTCTTGCTTAAGCCTACCTTCCCCGTTTCTTTGACATGTTTCCATAAATTCAGTCCTGGGAGACACAGAAGACAAGTGTTATGTGTTATGGTGTGGGACGTGGTTCACACGTTATTGGCCTTATTTGAACAGCGAACAATGGAGATAGGTAACGTGTATGACACTGCCAATCAGTGAGCCAAAGAGTTCAATCAACAAAAGCAATGCAAATAAGCCCACCGGCCTGGCCTGCCGGATGTAAACAACACGATTGCGACACAGCACATAACGAATCTTAGGTCATACGAGACCCCAGAACAAAAATAAAGTTTCAGCCATGTAAATAGAGAACACCGGGACAGCCATGTCCTCTAAAAGTACATACATGCTATGGTTATTAACGAGAAGCGAACCTCCAGATAGCATAACTATATCCCGTCGACCGAGGGGTAGGGGGGGGGGGTGTCCAGCGTTTTGTTATGTTAAATGTGTGTAACGACGAAAAGGTCGTCCATCATTTCCTCGTGTAACGAAAGTGTAAGCATGTAGCGATGGCTAACCTAAAGGCACATAGCGAAACAAAAGGAAACGCATCGACATGCAGCCTTGTACTAAACAAAACGACACACGGACTCTTACTAGCCCCACTAATGTAGTTAACACGAGTCGACGAGGTGGATAATAAGTCACGGATAACGTCTTGGCCCTACCCGATCAACACGTTTACATCTGGGTGTCTTGAAAGGGCAGATTCCAACTAATGTAGCCTAATTCTGTACAAGGAAACAAGGATCTTCTCCCTGTGGACTACAACTACCGCGCTAACGTGGGGGCATTTCGGCGCAGACTGGGATCTGCTGTTGACTTACTCGATTCCCATACCGATATCTGTACCAAGTTGTGAACAGTTTGAAACGCAAAACGTTAAAACGGCGAGTTTAAAGGTTTTACGTTGTGTACATTCACCATAAAATAGCCAAATCTACGATTTAGGCGAAATGGATGACCGTATTCTTCGGCACTAGAACTACAATTCCCTAACACCCCCGGAGCCATTTTTGGCTCAGACATTTTCTCCAAAGCAATGCGTGGAGTGAGTTAAATTTGAATATGTTCTCTATTATTGAATTACATTTGTATATGTTCTCTATTGTTGAATTAAACTAGAATATGTTCTCTATTATTGAGTTACAATATGTTCTCTATTATTGAGTTACAATATGTTCTATATTATTGATTTATAATATGTTCTCTATTATTGAGTTACAATATGTTCTATATTATTGAGTTACAATATGTTCTCTATTATTGAGTTACAATATGTTCTCTATTATTGCGTAGATTCAAGATTTGTATTGGCCATTTGCAACAAGTACAATGGAATGCTTACTCCCCATTACCCAAATACTATACTAAACAATACTTTACCGTAAACAACACTATACACTACCTATGATATTGTATACTATAAACAACACTATGTACTATACTATGTACTATGCTGTATGCTATTCAACACTATACTATAACAATACTGTACACAATACAAATAACAATAAAGTGACTGATGGATGATATTTACTGCAACGTTTGCACTCTGGTTAGATGCCAAATTCCTTTCGATGTACTGTACTTGTTTTGAATCTAATCTAATCTAATCTAATCTTATCTAATATGTTCTATTATAATTCTTATCTCGTATAGAATATTATTTATTTAGTATATGTTCTCTATTATTGAGTTAAATTAGAATATGTTCTCAATTGTGGAATTCAATTAGAATATGTTCTCTTATTGAATTCAATCTTAATATGTTTCCTATTATTGAGAGCAAGTAAAGTCAAATATGGAGGCCTAGTTGGACTACTCTCTTATTATTCAGCAGAACCTTAAAGTACTTTATTTTATATTCGTGTTATATTCATATACAAACTATTTGTAAAAGCGAACAAACATACGGCGAACAAAACATATACTTGCTCATATATGCTCTAGCAAACCACCCCTGGGACTTTTAAAAAGACATAGACATAATTGACATAATTGAATTGTAAATAGTATCACACATTTTAACTGTCCCTAATTGTTCATCCAATTTATTAACGAAATTGTTATGCTACTGATGTATGAGTAATGTAGGCTGTCAGAGGGTTTCTGAAATGCTCGTTATTACCACAAGATGTCGTACTTAACACAACATCGACAGTTAAAACCATAAATGCCGTCCCGATATTTTCGAGATGAATTGACACGAACACAGTCAACATTGGATTAACTTTTAAGACACTTACTTAAGACACCCTTGTTTAGTGTGTAGCAGTCATTGATTCCTCTGTTAAGTAAAGTAGGCCTACATTCTACAAATAGGCGCTATGTTTTATTTGTATTCATGGATTCCTTATCATTTGCAAGGGATGTTATAGCATTTTAAAATATGAAACATATGAAACAGTCAATTGAGAATATTAACACTAATAACAATAATAGTTGCAAATGGAATCGGCTTGTCCCTTCTAAGTTATGATTTTTACCTAAATGTAAAAATGATATATATATACCTACGTATTACTGTAATAATACTGTAAATTGTGCAATTCATCTATTCATCTATCAATACATTTAGATTTCATTTAGAGTTATTTTAGTTATATTTAGTTTTATGTTTTGTTTAGTTAGTTGTTGTTATTTAGTTTTTAGCTTTTAGGTATTAGTATATTTTTGTGTGCATTTATTCCCCCTGTGTCAACTGTTGCACCTTCATTTCCCTCGGGATGAATAAAGTTATCTTGAATCCTGAATCTTGAATTTAAGTCTAAACTAGTCTAAACTATCAAGCTTACCGTCTAAGAACTGTTCTATAACCAAAGTTGCCTGTTCTTTTCTTTGTTGTCACAGCAACAGAAGAGGAAAAGTAAAGAATGTTGTTCATTAAGTACTAAATAGAGGTTAAGATTAGGAGGCTATGCAGGGTTTTTTTTGTTGCTTCTTAGAGCATCATTAATAACACATCATACCACTTCATCATATGGCCTTTCTTTCCTTATTTCCTTCGCTCTCTCTATTGCACACATACAAACACACGCATGCACACACACACACGCACACACACACACACACACACACACACACACACATACATACACACACACACACACACACACACACACACACACACACACACACACACACACACACACACACACACACACACACACACACACACACACACACACACACACATGCACTCATCTGAGATTGTTCCATAGATAGTTCTGTTTAATTGATTCACTGATTGCTCTTTAATTCATTGATTGATTGATTGACTTATGTTTTGTATTTCAGTGTCGCAGCGTCTATGTCCGGATGAAACAGAGCACCACCTTGC
>CM051005.1:13442599-13457599 GCA_027704905.1 Muraenolepis orangiensis | reverse complement strand
TTGGACTGCCCTCTTCTCTGACGCAAGCACCTCCCCACACACACACACACACACACACCACACACACCTCTCTCTCTCTCTTTTTCTCTCGCTCACCGGTTCATTTACTCCCTCCCTCTATCACACAAATACTAAATGAGGCTAGTGAGTGTGTGTAAAACGTAGACACCTGTAAGCGTATGCGCACACAGGAAAAAACCAGGACACCAACAGCAGCAGGGAGGCAAATTAAATGCTTGGGTGAGACACGGTTCAGACAGTTCATCAACCCGAGAGAGAGAGAGAGAGAGAGAGAGAGAGAGAGAGAGAGAGAGAGAGAAGGAGAAAAATAGAAAGAGGCGGGAGAGAAAGAGAGAGGCGAGAGAGAGAGAGGCGAGAGACGAGAGAGAGAGAGAGAGAGAGAGAGAGAGAGAGAGAGAGAGAGAGAGAGAGAGAGAGAGAGAGAGAGAGAGAGAGAGAGAGAGACAAGGAGAAAAATAGAAAGAGGCGGGAGAGAAAGAGAGAGGCGAGAGAGAGAGAAAGGCAAGAGAGAGAAAGTGAGAGAGGGAGAGAAAGAGAGAGAAAGGGAGAGAAAGAGAGGGAGGCAAGAGAGAAAGAGAGTGTAAGAGAAAAAGAGAGAGAGGCAAGAGAGAGGGTGCGAGAGAGAGAAAGAGAGAGGGAGAGAAGAGAGAGAGAGAGAGAGAGAGAGAGAGAGAGAGAGAGAGAGAGAAGAGCATAGTTAGGACGGCTATGGCAGATTTACAAGGTGTGCCGGTGTGCTATACACGCACATGGGCTGACATGTGAATACCAAAACCACCCATGTAGCAGCGTCGGTGGTGGTGGTCATTTGAAGCGCTGTGCGTAATGTAGTACAGCTGCCATGAGTACAATACGCACACAACTCACACACACACGCACATCACTGCACTGACGCGCATCACACATCACAGTGAAAGGCAGGCAGGCTGTCACAGAACCCAGGGGAGCAGATGAGGATCAATAAGAATGGCCGACACTCAGGCAGGTATGCCAATGCGCTCTTCTTTTTTATTGCACATCAATTATTATCATTTTGTTAGGAACGCTTAAACAACATTTGCCACTGACTGAAAGACCAGCTTATTGAGAGAGATCAGGGTGTGGCACTTTGTTCTAGACCAGCACAGGTGGCAGAAAGGATATCCTTGGGACCCGGGTTCAAATCACTCCCTCCCCCCCCCCCCCCCCCCCCCCGGAGTTGGTTTGAACCTGAGGCTGTAGACATCAACTTAGACATAGCAGAAATTCAGAAAAGCTTGAACCTCATCAAGTGACCAGACCCTTCTCAGAGCAACACTCAAGCAGAGTCTGACCGTGGTTGCGTGGACTGTCCTACGAAAAGAGAGAGAGGGAGAGAGAGAGAGAGAGCAAAAGAACACGCTGGTGTCTGTCTAATATCTGTGCTGCTATCTACATGGTGCTGGTAGACGTAGTGCACCCCGACGGCGGACATGTACGCTGTACTTGTGCAGGCTATGGAATGCTACTAATCCTAGGTATGTGTGCTAAAGTCATTGCACTGTTTCAAGCGCAGATGAAGGCCTGTCCAATTAAGGACCTTTTTTTCAGCCCATCAAGTGTCAGCTGCTCTCTCTTTTGCCCTCTCTCTCTCTCTCGCTCTGCTTTACGTGGAGGACACGCAACCACCGGTGGCGTTCAATTCTCAAAGTGGGACCTACATCGTAGAAGGAAAAGGCACAGGAACACACGCACATACAAACTCAAACACACAATACACAGAGTCCTGAAGCAGAAAATGGAGGCTTAGGTAAGCTAAGCAGGCTACAGTAGCTACAACACTAAGGTATATAACTTTGAACACTAAGTTAAATCATTGTACAGTAGTTGGTACACAGCAATTGTCTAGATTTGAAGGTCCCACTAAGAATAACGTACAGCGCTCTGCTCGGAGAAGAACAACACATGCATGCAGTATGCTATAGCCTGACAGGGGAGGCTAACAAACCAGTCGAGTTGAGCTCAGGAGCGGAAACCCCAGACTCTCAGGTCAAATTCACAGTCTTGGAGATTCATCGTTTCAATTGACAAATTAGTGCATTAACCAGCATTGTTAAAAAGCATTTAAAGGCTATTCCAATATGTGTGTGTGTGTGTAAGTTTTCATGTATTGTAGGCATTTCTTCACAATGATATCTTTTTGATATTTTATTCTGTTGACTGGCTGTTGTTGTTATTTCTCCTGCAAAGTAACCCCCGGGGTCCGCTGAGCCTTTTACGTATTTTTTTACGAGAGCCGATGTTCACGGCCAGCCTGCCCAAGTCTCCCGCCTCTCCCATTAGGAAAGGTGTCCCTCCGTTTAGCAGAGCATGTGGTGGAAACACACGCCGTCGTGCGGGTGTGTACCACCACATGTTACAGAAGGAGATGAGCACGTGTAACAGTGAGTGTCCCGCACTGGGCTCACAAACTCACCAACCCCCAGCAATGAGAGGCAGACGCTCTGACAAGGGAAGCATAAACCCACGGGTTTCCTCTTAGCTTCATTGCTAGAGCGTCTTTTGCGTGTGGGGGAGTGAGGTTTACTTCACTGCACAGCACCACCGGCTGGCTTCCGTTGACACACCCATGGTGTTGGAAGACTCAAACCAACAGAAATGTGCAATTTTGTGTTTTCCCAAATCCGGGAAAAAATGTAAGATACTGACATTGTCATTTTAATTTTCGGCAACACTAGTCTATTGATAATGTTTGTACATATATTGCAAGGTTGGAAATAAAAACACATATTTAGCATTTTTACAGGCATACCACAAAAATAGACTATGTGGAAACCAGGTACTAGGCACAAGGGATATACAGCCCATGTGCATGGGGCACATGGTTAAAAACCGTTATGAGATAACGGTAAATCAAAGACACACTAAGAACATAAAGGGATACCCTGATTTGCTAACACATCAACACCAAGGCATTCAGTTCCTTTAAAGTCTGACACAGAAGAAAGAAAGAAAAAATAAAAAAAAAATAAAACTCTAATTAATTGTCAGTCAGTGTCGAGCATGGAGAAAGGATTTCAACCCCTACTTCATAGCAAGGCCCAAGAGAAGAACCGTCCTCCACCCCAACATCAGGCTAGTAAAACACTGTCACGTCCCCATGCGCCTGTTGACCTAGCGTACTTTTAGCGTATTTTTCCAACCCAGACCCTATTTCCCCATCATTTCGGGTCTAAGTGACGAATGCAGACAACAATTTTGGAAAAATGGTTCCAGTACTGAGCAGAGCCGTCAGCCACGAAATGTCTGCAATCGTCTGCGATGTAACCATTTGGGACAATAGCAGCCCAGTCAATATACGTCCTCTAAAAGTGGTTGTTTAGCCACTGACAGACTCAGACTGTTATTATGTGTATTAAGTGTCTGACAACATTATGGCAAGGCTCCCTTTAGAGAAACACAACTTTTTGCTTTATCTTTTGATCCTTATTATTATTGTTGTTATTGTGTCTAGCCAAGTAGAAGTCTCAAGGATCGTGAAATCTCACGATCCCCACAAGCCTCGACCACATTGTCGAAATCGGTTGAATACTTTAGCCCACGCTAAACTATGCTTTCTGTAGTCCAACAGAACAAACTCCTGCCCACTCAAATACATGTGTCAACCCCGGTTCTCTTCGTGAAACAACTCAACTCTCGCCAGACTTCCCCTTCAGCGAGACTTGGTTCGACACAATAACAAACACACCGGATCAAACGAAAGGTAATGGAAATAAGTTGCATTTCTCTTCCGCAAGGATCCTTTCCATAATGTTGTCAGACAACAACAGTCTGAGTCTGTCAGTTGCAAAAACAAGCACTTCTAGAGGACGGACAATGAGGGGGCGCTATTATATATATATATATATATATATATATATATATATATAATATACATAGAGGCGATCGCAGACGTTTGCAGGCTGACAGCTCGCTCAATACTAGACCAATTTCAAAACGTGGTGTCCGCCACCCCCCACACACACACACACACACACCCCCCCCATGGGACGGTGCACCACTGCTGTGCACTACGCCCATCGCGGCCTCATGGCTGCGATGCGCTCGAACGGTACGGGAGGTTCTGGAATGTCATCCATAGAGCGGGAGTTGTGTTACACGTTACAGTATATAGCTTGTTACTAAATAACTTTTTTTCCCCCCCTTCTCCACAATGACACAGAGACGGTGCCTAATATTGCCTGAAACATTAGCTTTTTCTCTCCTCTCTCTCTCTCTCTCTCTCTCTCTCTCTCTCTCTCTGTCTCTCTCTCTCTCTATGTCTCTATGTCTCTCTCCTTCCATCTTGCTCCCACTGACTCATTCAAATAATGTCAGCACAGTCTTGGTAGCAGCTTAATAGGGCAGACTCTGATATTAGCACGAAGGAATAGGGAATAGGGGACCAATTGTTAGCACTGGAACAGTATCGACGCACACAACAGCTATTCACTCATTTGGACTCAAGTCATTCATAATCGTATTGGCATTTTGGTACCTTTCCCATAGGAAAAAAAAACAACACCAAACATAATAGAAAATGACTGCTTTGCTGATGAATCGGGCCCAATGTATTTATGCCCAATATATGACGACAAACAGGATGAGTGCATGTTAAGGAGAAGTAAAAATCCACAAAGGAACATCTACAATAGCAATAAGCCATGGGGTTACAAGTTGCAGTATGTCATGAAGCACCTTTGAAAACACAATCGCCTCTCCTTTGTTACAGGAGTAAGCTGGCCTTCAGGGGAAGGGACGAAATGAATGAAATGACCGCATTGTGGAAGAAGCTCTGCTGTTGAACAATACACAGGTTACATAGTCCACCACATCGCCGTGATCCAATCAAAGCTCAAGGGGGCGTGATTAAATCAACAAGTTGATTATGGGTGTGGGTGTGTGTGTGTGTGTGTGGCGGGTAGGGGGGTGGGGGGGGGGGGGGGAGGTGGTGGATAGACAAGTCTAGGTGAATCGATGGAAAGCCATGCTGCAACAATCAATACATCCCTCTGGAAAGGTAGCGAACCTGAGTGAAATGTCCATCACATTGATTTTACAGTTTGGGATCTGGGATCAATGTACTCCAAAGCTGGAAAAGTTGCACGCATTGTTTGTGTTTACGCGTGGGATCAGCTGCCTATTCTCCATTCTAATTGGTTCCCCCTTCCTGTGTCCTCGCGGTTTTAACCGTGCAAAATGGATGCAGGACAAAGTGGCGCGGCCGCCATCGATTTTTCATTTCGATTTCAAGGTCACAGCGTGACACAAGGTGCTTTAAGCGGACGTCCACCCTCAAGTGCTCGTCTCAAAGCCGAGGAAGTTAAAACCCAACACCCGATCAACCGCCCAACCCGAACGAAAACAACAACGCAGCACCCCCACCCCCCCCCCCCCCCACCCCCCCTAACCCCACCCAGCCCCCTTAACCCCACCCCCTTGCATCAGAGCCCCATCGCCTCCGTCTCGTTATTTACATGGCAGTTTATGTCTGATTAGCTGTCTTCCTTCTCACCTCATGGCATACATTCAGCAAGAGAAGGCTTCGAAGTACCCCAGCAACACAAATGGTTCTATTTTTTTTTCTTTTCTTTTTTTTTCACAAAATCAAAAGCCTCAAACCCAAAGTTTGAATGACAACGTACTAACGCAGAGAGACTGAAGGGTGAGAGAGACATTCATGTGTTCTGTTGGTTTTCCTCCGACATGGAGTGCGGAGGCAATACTCCCGCAAAGTTCACAGAATAACAACTTTCTTTTTACTTTTTTTTGTACAGGTGAAGTGTCTTTTTCTTTTCTTTTTTTTTCATTTTCCTAATCTCACCGCACTTCGGCTAATCTTAAAATTAAAGTGACGTTTCAGGGGATGTATTTGTTATTTTTTTCAATCGTCTGGATTATTAGTCTCCTGTGTCTCACTTGATTAAGAAAACGATATCTACTCTTATTATGCGCTCAAACATTTTTGGTTAAGGTTAAGAACATTGTCGCTGGAATACAATAATTAAAGTCAAGCCACAATAGCTGCTGGATTCTTGAAGTTTTCACAATAAAAAGATTCAAATAAAATAAAAAGGAAAATCACTTTCCTGTACAGCATATTTATAGCTATTTATATTCATATATATTTATATATATAGGCAGGGTAAGAGTATTGCAGAATTATATTGCATGTGTTAATCAATAAACCTAGACAAAAACAAGCAATTATACAGTATGAGTTGATCACAAATGGTTCCTTTCCATAAAGCTCGCTGACAACACAACAGACCTGCCGGGAACAATAAGCCACTTCCCAGATGTTAAGAGAGATGAGGAACAGCGCCTGAGGCGTCTCCCAGCCTATCAGAACCCTCCCTGGCTTGACGAATCAGAATCGAGAGTGCGCACATCTGTTGTCGATTAAAAAACAAAATGGAACCAAAACATAGGAACAGACTCACGCTCACAAACGTATACCCACATATATACACACACACACCATACGCACAAACCAAATGTATGGCTTCTAATGTTGAATCAAGGCAGTTAAATAAATGGCATTTTCTTCTATCTTTCTTTTTTCGTTGAAACAGACACAACCATACTTTGTGTTCGAGCTCAACTTTGGTTTAAATAGATACAATGAAGATAATATCCTTGATCTTTTTTTTCATTATTCTATTTACATATCGATGTAAGATCGACCAGCGGTCTAAAACACTATTTTCACTATTATTTTAAACAATATGAAGAGCAATGTGTTATTTTGCTACGACAGCTTACAGAAAAAAGTTACACCCAAAACACTTTTTGAATTGTCATTGTCATTTGACTTCAAGTCCCTGATTTTCATTATAAGTCCAGCTCCTGCTAGATTGCATTGCATGGATTCTACACAGTACGCAAGTTACATTAATTATACGTTCATCCATTTCTTTACAGTAGAGACAGCGATATATGTGTTTGGAAGCAGAGTGTAAGGGGTGATACTAAGTCTTAAGGAGCTGGCCCAGTCCGTCACACCAGTTCAACCATAGTGGTTCTACTTTTTACTTGACTCCTCCGAGGCAAAGTGTCAGTCTTTGAGTTGTGCATTTCTCTCTTCCTTTCACACCAACAAAACAGTGCATCCAGTTCCAGCGACTGGTGGCGTGGGCACTAACCTCGATGGGTCAAAGGAGCGAGCCGACCGATCGGCCACGGTGACCTAGAACATTTTGTCTTCTGCCACCCAAAAAAATGAAGGCCTTTCTCCTTAAAAACCTCTACCAGGGTCACAAGTTGGAAGACAGCCGGGATCTGGCAGAGTCTAGCTCTGGAAGGCTGACAATGGAATCTTTTTTGGGAACGCCACGGTCTTGGGGCGCCGGTCCAGCAGCTCCGGTCGCTGGCCCGGCGCCAGCGGTCGGCGCGCCCGGAGGAGGAGAAGGTGTCGAGGCGAAGGCCATCCTTTGCGGAGCTGCCGCTGACCTTCCGACGCCCGAGGGGCCCGGCTGGCTGGCGTGGGGGGGCTGAGGGGGGCCAATGGAGGTGTTGGAGGTGCGCGTGGATTGAGGCGGGCTGGGTGCCGCGGAGGCGGCCTGCGGTGGTCCCTCCTGAGGGAGCGAAGACTGCGAGGCGGACAGTGCGCGGGCGTCCTGGCTCAACGTGCCAGTGTGGAGGGAGTGGGTACTCTTGTGTGAGGTGGGCCTCAGCTGGGTCTGTGTGGGACTGGGCACGTGGTGCTGTACCAAGGACAGCTGGGACCCAGAGGGCCCCGCGCCGCCCATGTACTGGAATGTCCGCGCCGGGCCGGCGAGGGGGCTCTGCATGGAGTGGCTGGAGATCCCGAAGGCTCCCCCCAGCCCCTGGGGAGGCACGGACTGCAGAGGGGACATGGAGACGGGGCTGGCCAGGTTCTGCATCACCTGGAACTTTCGGACCATGCGGGGGGACTGGAGGGTCCCGGGGCCCGCCAAGGGGCTCGCCATCTGGGGGCAGAAGCTCATGGCCACGGCCTGCTGGAGGGTGGCGATGGCCGAGGCGCCGTGGGACTGACCGTGTTGGCCGAAGATCCCGCCGATGGAGGGCGTCATGGACATGGCGCGCGGCCGCTCCATCAGCTTCACCATTTCGCGGTCGTTTTTGACGATCTCCTGGATCATCTCGTTCTCGCGGTTGTTAAACGCGCCAGAGTTGAGGTCATGTTGAACCTTGTGCAGCAAAATGGAGTTCTTTTTACCTGCATTCACACACCACACACACACACACACACACACACACAATAGGTAAATTGCAGGAACTGAATTGCAGAAAAAGTTTAACAAATTGGGGGAAAAGCGCAAGCAGAGCAAAACAAACAAATGTGGAAATAAGAACAGGAGAACAGTAAACAAAAAGACAGAATGTCCTTTTACACCAGGAACATCCAATGTCCGTGAAGAAGGCCCAGTGAATACAGAGGTATCAGTATTTCCCAGGGTGTATTGTTACAGTGTCTGATGGCACTCTGGGGGGACTTCACAGGTCGCTTTATCATGTAACATCATGTAGTCATTTATCATTTATCATTCTAATTGAACATTTCGTTATCATTCATCATTCATCATTTATCATTCATCATATACCATATATCATTTATCATTTCACATTCCTCATTTAACATTCATCATTTAACATACAGTATATCGTATATAGCGTTAGATAATCATGGCGATTCGAGCGTCCCCTCACCTATGCGGTCCAGTCGGTCGATGGCCACGGTCTCGAAGGCTCTCCTCATCATGGGGTATTCCTCCAGCACCTCGTTGAAGTGGTCCACGGACAGGGAGTACAGCCGGCAGTAGGTCTCCGCTCGCACGCTGGCTGTGCGTCGGCCCCGCGTCAGCAAGCAGATCTCTGTGGCGTGGGAAAGAGGCAGGAAGAAGGAGAAGTGGGTCGGCATTGAAAAAAATATATATTACACCGTTCAAGATTCAAGATTCAAGATAACTTTATTTATCCCGAGGGAAATTAAGGTGCAACAGTTGAAACAGGGGGAATAAATGCACACAAAATATACTAATACCTAAAGTATTACCTTAAACCATATTAAACTGCATACATAATCTGCAATACCACCACCGTTATAATGACATAACATTTGTCAAATTATTAAAAAATAATAAAATTATATAAAAGATAGATATTTGATGTGTATATATATATATATATATATATACTGTATATACACACACGCACATATATATATACTGTTTATATATAAAAGAAAAAATACATAATATGATGAAAAAATGTCAACATTTTAATTTAACCATATTTCCAAAAATGTCTTTCTGTGCTTTTGCATTTCGAATGAGACTTTGAAATATTCATCGCCTCCACAACCATCAGGAAAAAAACAACAACTCCAATACATACCTCCAAAGTATGATCCATCCGACAGCTTCATCCCCAGGGTGCCTTTGGTGATGACATTGCAGACCCCGTGCTGGATGAAGTACATCTTCTTGCCGATGGTCCCCTCCCTGATGATGTAGTCGTGGGGCTGGAAGACCTCAAAGCGCAGCTTGGTCAACATGGCCGTCACGAAGTAGGGCTCAGCGTTGGCGAACAGCGGCATGGACGCCACTAGCTTACGGCAGTTAAAGTTGACGATTTCCTGGCGAGGAGATATTTTTTGGGGGGAATTCATTGAAATATTCAGAAAAAAAAAAGAATATGTTCCAATATTTTGTCTTGACATTACATAACATTAAAGTAATTTACTAAGATACTTTTCTCTTACTATACTATTACGAATTCAGATTCTTGCCAGACATTTTTGTCCAAAGCGACAATAAGTGCGTTTAACAATAGGTGTGCAAGAGAACTACTAGTCACCGGAAGTCGTACGTTTTTTCTAAGTTTCTAAGAAGCGTCCAAAGAGCAGAAACAGTGCTCAGGTGACAATAACGCAATAAGTTGGCTCCCTAGATTTGGCACAATAAGTGCATCAAACAGGGCCAATGACAAATAGTGAAGCCCATCGACACAAGCTAATAAGCAAAAGCTAATAAACAAGCGCTGGCAAACAATAGATAGCTAACAAGAGGCAAGTGCTAAGAGGTATATGCACTGCGTGTGTGCGTGTGTGCGTGCACTGCGTGTGTGCGTGCACTGCGTGTGTGCGTGCACTGCGTGTGTGTGAGTGCACTGCGTGTGTGGTGCACTGCGTGTGTGTGTGTGTGCACTGCGTGTGTGCGTGCACTGCGTGTGGTGTGCGTGCACTGCGTATGTGCTTTCACTGTGTGTGCGTGCACGCACTGCGTGTGTGCGCGCATTGTGTGTGTGCGTGCACTGTGTGTGGGCGTGCACTGCGTGTGTGCGTGCACTGTGTGTGTGGCCGCACTGCGTGTGTGTGTGCACTGCTTGTGTGCGTGCACTGCGTGTGTGCATGCACTGCATGTGTGCGTGCACTGCGTGTGTGTGTGTGTGTGCACTGCGTGTGTGTGTGCACTGCGTGTGTGTGTGCACTGCGTGTGTGTGTGCACTGCGTGTGTGTGCATGCGTGTGTGTGTGTTTCCATACCTCTCTGAGAGGCTCGTTAAGCTCCTCCAGGATGCTCTCCTCGTCGAACATCTTGCCCTGGTATCTGTGCTCGTAGTAGTCGTGGATCTTCTGCCGGAAGTCTGAGGGCAGCTTGTGGAAGGACATGTACTGCTCCACTTGTTTGTACTGACAGAGTAGAGGAGGAGGAGGAGGAGGGGATGGGGGGGACAATAGCTTGTAGTGAGTGTTCTGTGATCGAACAGACTGTGTGGACAGAGGACCATACATGGATACCGTATGCATACAGCAGGAAAGCTATGAGGCACTCAATTAATTTGTTTATCTCTGTATGTATATCCGTCCATCAAGACAATTAAGTACGCATCGAGAAATGTATATATATATATATATTTTATTAGTTTGATTATGTTATTGAATTTTCTTTTTTTAGAAATCATCAGCGATAACTATTGAAATATCCTTTAACTGTGAAATCCTCCCACGGCGCCTCTGGCCTTTTAACTGTCCACTGAGATAAGCACACTTACTCATTGATCAAGGAGACCCGCCCTTCAATCAATATCACATCAATAGCATGTAAAGTGTGGACGACGCAGGCGGCAGCTAGCTTTGTGCCAGCATGCTAATCACACAAGTGTCAACAGACAAGGCAACGGGCAGAAATCCTTTTCCCGAGCACAAGCCTGGATGTATTGGCGACAGGCAAACAGATATTACGTCATACTCAAACAAGGCTGTAGACTGTAAAGATAAAGAAGTAAAAACAGATTCTTCCCTTTGTGTCTTTATGTCTTTATGTCTGAGCAGTAGCATCTGAGCAGATGTATTGGCGGCAGACAAAGACAGAAATGTGGCAGGCCAAATAAAACAAGGCAGTAGACGGATTCTTCCCTTAAAACCACACACACAGTCGAAAAATGTGTGAATTGGCAAGCATTGTGGACCATAAAGCTGTCCCTAAAAAAGATAGGCAAGGGTGACAACTGCACAGCGAGGCGAGCGAGCCCGTCCTCCGGATCTCTCTGTTCTAGACGGCCTTATTTAGCACTCCTTCACTGCCGCTGCCTTCACCCGTCTCCACGGCTGTCCGATGCATCACATGCACCGTGGAGATAAGCCTAAATGAAACACAATGCTGATCCCCCTTTACCCTGTGGGTGAAATGGCACCTCCCCCTAGCAATGGTGGGCACTTGGAAATGGAAAACACACAAGGTCATACAAGGCCCGATATATATACATGTAACCTAAACAACAAAGAAAACAGCAATTTGTAAAGCATTGGGAATCTTGAATTATATTGCAGATTGAACTTGTTCATGCATATAAACCAACATATGTTGTGTGTGTGTGTGTGTGTGCGTGTGTAGTGTGTGCGTGTGTAGTGTGTGCGTGTGCGTGTGTTTGCGTGTGTTTGCGTGTGTGTGTGTAGTATGTGTGTGTGTAGTATGTGTGTGTAGTATGTGTGTGTGTGTGTGTGTGTGTGTGTGTGTGTGTGTGTGTGTGTGTGTGTGTGTGTAGTATGTGTGTGTGTGTGTGTGTGTGTGTGTAGTGTATGTGTGTGTATGTCTGTTTGTAGCCTTCTCCTCACTCTTTGTTCAACCGAACACAGTCTCTCTCCTGGGACGTCTTATAAAGCAGTAAAAAAACAAAACAAGGGAAAAAACGCGTAAAACCAATAAAATCCCCCCTCTCAAACATTAGTGGAACACTAATGCGGCAGAACGCACCAGGTTGTGTTAATAGGGCCGCCGTCTTGACAACCGCAGATGGAAGGTGGCCCGTTGAACTGTGTTCGTGTCCAGGGTGTAACAGTTAATACTGCAGCTGTTTTGCAAAGCCAGCAGGGCCTTCTGCATGATAATGAGCTCTGTTTTTAAAGTCTGAAATCACAGCTTTGTGCTACAGCGGTACTCCCCTCGGAGAGACCGGTGCCACAATGATGATTCCCCCCCGCCCCCACCCCGTCCCGCCCCCCCACCTGTCCCGCTAAGGTTAGAGGTCATACACCTTCCTATGGAGCTGGACATTGGGCGAAGGCGGTGTGAAAGGCCGTCCGATAACGGGGCCAGGGAAAGTAGCATTTAAACAGACCGCCTATTGAGCAGCATGTCCGAATGTGATGTATTGATTTAGACAAGAGCCGACCCGACGACTCTCTGGTGTCATTTGAAGAAAAGCAAAAAAAGGAAAAGGGGGGGGGGGGGGGGGGGGGGGTGAGGAGTATGGCCAATCACATCACAGCACCCGCAGGGGGGGGGGGGATGTCAAAATGATCCTCTGTGACAGACAGCGACATACTCTGCAGCAAGACTCTGCGCCTGACACCTCGGACATCATCTCGTCCAAACCCCTGCATTGTGTGGACTGTCACACACAAGAGTTTGTAAGACTGCACAGTCAATGCTAAATTTAGCCTGTGTTGAATCTTGGGGGTTTGGTCTCTTTTCTTTGCCACGTGTCTCCCCAGAGAGGGATCTGCCTCGACAAGTACTTTCCTTTCTCGGGGATTTTTCCCTTTTTTCCCCCCTGCTAGTCTTAGCCTTTCTGTCCCTGATTCCATTGTTGCATTTTCCTCCCTTTTCTTGTACCCTTATCTTCCACTCCCCTCTGCTTCTTCTTCCTCCACTCCCCTCTGCTTCTTCTTCTTCCTCCACTCCCCTCTGCTTCTTCTTCTTCCTCCACTCCCCTCTGCTTCTTCTTCCACTCCCCTCTGCTTCTTCTTCTTCCTCCACTCCCCTCTGCTTCTTCTTCCTCCACTCCCCTCTGCTTCTTCTTCTTCTCCACTCCCCTCTGCTTCTTCTTCCACTCCCCTCTGCTTCTTCTTCCTCCACTCCCCTCTGCTTCTTCTTCCTCCACTCCCCTCTGCTTCTTCTTCCTCCACTCCCCTCTGCTTCTTCTTCTCCACTCCCCTCTGCTTCTTCTTCCTCCACTCCCCTCTGCTTCTTCTTCTCACTCCCCTCTGCTTCTTCTTCTTCCTCCACTCCCCTCTGCTTCTTCTTCCTCCACTCCCCTCTGCTTCTTCTTCCTCCACTCCCCTCTGCTTCTTCTTCTCCACTCCCCTCTGCTTCTTCTTCTTCCTCCACTCCCCTCTGCTTCTTCCTCCACTCCCCTCTGCTTCTTCTTCTTCCTCCACTCCCCTCTGCTTCTTCTTCCTCATACAACTTCCATGGGGTGTTCTAATTTGGGCTCATCCCCAAAGACCAGGTGGATGTATAATTAATTCACTTCCTTCTCAGGCTAAACTGTGCCGTTCCGTTGTTAAGACGCCGCGAGACAGACTGAGACCTGAAAGAGCTCAAACCAAACTCAGGGCCCAGTCAAACCGTCTTCATTGTTGTTCTTTCGAATACGTGCAAAAAGGGGCCACACTCTCTACCTTTCTACGTGCACACTACATACATACAAATAAAATCAAAAGATGATACGCGTCCTGAGGAGTTGGATATGCATACATTATATATATATACGTCACTGTAGATATCACAGAGACATCATAAGAGAGATGGATATCAACTTTTCCTTAGACTTTAGGTTAGGGGGGGGGGGGGCAATCTCTGAGGAAATTGACCCCGCAGAGGAGGCCTCTCCCTGGGTAACGGGAGTAGCCTGCGTCAGGGCTGATCACTGCTCTGGGGTGATAGGAGCCACAGGAAGAGGGCGCACAGGTGAAGCCACAAAACAATCTCACATCCTCTCCTCTCGTGCATGTGTAACGGACGCCAGCAGGTGGTGCTGTGCAGCGGTAAACCTCACTCCCCGGTGCCTAAATAGACATTCTAGCGATGAATGGCGCTATGAATCCATAGCGCTTTACAAGTCATGCCTCACATTCACACAGCCAGCACGTCAGGAGCAGTTAGGTTTAGGGTGTCTTGCTCAGGAACCACCTCAAATGTTTTTGCTAGGAGGAGCCAGGGGGGATCGAACCAGCAACTTTCCGTTTGTGAGGCGACAGCTCTACCTCCTGCTACCTACTGCTGCCCTGGATGACGCTAGGGCCTATGGGTTTTAGCTCTCACGTTAGCTCTCAGTTGGAGCCTAGTGCGGGACACTGACTGTTAGACATGGTGCCGGGAAGCATCGGCTGTTTGCCTGACTGCAGTCAGACTGACAGACTGCCAGGGCTTGTGTCATTCTAGGGAGAATACATATGGGCCTCTGTAAACACCACAGTTATCCATCACTGGATCCATAGACTAATCACTGATGCTACTTGTGCACTGTCCTTTGGATGTTCTTTTGCTGACCTTTTACCAGATGACTTTTCAATGACCAAAGGTCGACCCTGACTGTCTTTCATTGTCCAGAAGGTGCCAGCCAATTAAACGTGCCCAATTAGTAGTCATCCACAAGACAGGACAATCCCAATAATGTGAAGCCTTGAATTCATTGCAATCTAAATGCACATTTTTCTTCCATGTTTTATTTTAATTGTACAGTCTAGGTCTTCATTAGAAGTAATTTCAAT
>CM051005.1:13332599-13430099 GCA_027704905.1 Muraenolepis orangiensis | reverse complement strand
TGCATGCTTTTCCCATCATGCATCGTGTGTGTGTGTGTGTGTGTGTGTGTGTGTGTGTGTCCCATCATGTCTCCAGAAATCCAATTAACCAAAGGTCAAGTGAGCGCCCGGGCACCACTGCACCGCTCACCACTGCAAAATGCCAAAGCCAGCCTTCCAATACTGGCATGAAAGAAGGGCGGAGCAGAAATCCCACACAGACCATATTCTCCTGCTCCTCCTCCTCCTCCTCCTGCTCCTCCTCCTCCTCCTGCTCCTCCTCCTCCTGCTGCTCCTCCTCCATGGAAAAAAATGAGCAGGGAGACTTCGGAGGAGGACTCCAGATGCTTTAACAATACATCTATAGAGGCACATTGCGGAGCATAGCTGGGAGGGGCATGCCGTCCCCGGACGGACCGAGGATACTTGATGGAGTGATATATCCACCCGGCAACAGCCTGTTCAGCGACTCTCTGTACGAGCCAGAGGCAACACCTGCACGCATAACCTCTGCACACATTTTAAATGAGCAATTAGCCAAATATATAATCACAACCAGCGGCCCCCCTGGTGGTGCATATTATCACAGCCCCCACATCATCCCAACCCACCCCACCTGCTCTTCCACTGGCTTCTTAATTGATTAACTTGCTTCGCCATGGTAAAAGGCTGCTTATCAGTCTGTCCAAGGCCGCCTGCAAGTCTCGTGTTGGTTGGACGTATGGCTGGATGACAATTGCAGTAATTAGGATACAAAGATCACGAGATCCAGAGCATCCTACCTGCATTACACAGGCTCTCTCCTTGGCACCTCATCACACCCCCGCCCCTTCTCGCCCACACCCCCCTCCTCCCTGGCATGAGAGTGTCAAGGAGAAGTCAGTCTCAGCCTCTGATTGGATGGCGATGGGGTGAGCAAAAAGGTGTCACACGCAGCTGATCTACAAGTGTTGGCCATTGGCATTGGAAAAAACAATGTGTGTGTGTGTGTGTCTGGATATATGTGTGTGTGTGTGTGTGTGTGTGTGTGTGTGTGTGTGTGTCTGGATATATGTGTGTGTGTATGTGTGTGTGCGCTCGTGCGTGCATGCGTGCATGTCTGTGACTGTATGGGTATGTGTGTGCATACATGCACATGCATCCTCCTTTGTGCGTGTGGGTGTGTATCTGAGCACGTGCGTGTCTGTGACTGTATGTGTCTGTGTGTGCAATGCATACATGCACAAGCATCCTCTGTGTGTGTGTGTGTGTGTGTGTGTGTGTGTGTGTGTGTGTATGCGGTATGCCCTCGTGTGTGTGTGTGTGTGTTTGCGTATACGTATGTGTGTGTGTTTGTGTATACGTGTGTGTGTGTGTGTGTGTGTATGTATGCGTATGTATGTGCTTGTGTGCGTATATGCATGTTTGAGTATGCGTATGTGTGTGTGGGTGTGGGTGTGGGTGTGCATGTGTGTGTGTGTTTGAGTATGCGTATGTATGTGTGTTTGAGTATGCGTATGTATGTATGTATGTATGTATGTGTGCGTGCGTGCGTGCGTGCGTGCGTGCGTGCGTGCGTGCGTGCGTGCGTGCGTGCGTGTGTGTGCACGCGTGTGCCCGTACCTCCTCCCACTGGTGGATGTAGCGTATGAGCCTGGAGAGCCGGAGCAGCCGCAGTAGGCTGAGGATCTTGGTGAAGCGGACGATGCGCAGGGCCCGGGCTGTCTTGTACACCTCCGAGTCGATGCCCTTCTCCACGATGAGGAAGATGTAATCCACGGGGATGGACGACACAAAGTCCACCACGAACCACGTCTTCAGGTACTTGGTCTTGATGGTCTTGGGGTCCAGGATGATGTCCGAGTTGTCCTCCACGATGATGCCCGTGCGGAAGTTGAGCAACAGGTCCATGAGGAAGAAGGTGTCGGACACCACGTTGAAGATGATCCAGGGCGTGGTGGTCTCCTCCTTGAAGAAGGTGATGCCCACGGGGATGATGATCAGGTTGCCCACCATGAACAGCAGCATGGTGAAGTCCCAGTAGAACCTGTGTGTGTGTGTGTGTGTGTGTGTGTGTGTGTGTGTGTGTGTGTGTGTGTGTGTGTGTGTGTGTGTGTGTGTGTGTGTGTGTGTGTGTGTGTGTGTGTGTGTGTGTGTGTGTGTGTGTGTGTGTGTGTGTGTAGTTGAGGGGTAAAGGAAGAGAGGGGGGAGGGTGTAGGGTTAATCAGAAATAGATTATGATGAAGAAAGGAATATTGACTTTACAATTGCAGAATCTGAACAAGCATAAACTATATAGTGTATCAAGAGATTCAGATCAACTGAAGATGTTATTGTCACTTGAAAGTGGCTTTGGATAAAAGACTAGTCTGCTTTGTAGGCTATTCCAATATAATTGCAGCCAGGACAAAGCATTTCTTTCCTTGTTCTCTTTCTCATGCTATCAAATAGGCAACGGCATGTTTTTTATTTTTTATTTTTTTTGTGAAACAAGCAAAATAAAAACTGCATTGTCTCCGAATGTGCTCGCGTGTGAATTCGTGCATGGAAAAAAAGACCAAATGACTTCACGGAAAGTACAGCCGTTGAAAGCCGCACGCGAGCGTGCTGCGAGCAGAATTCTCTGCAGGACAGGTGCAGCGCTGAGTCATTACATGGGGACTTACGCAACAAGCTCTGACTTCATTCACCGGCGACAATGATCACATTATACTGATACTCATTGCACGCAAGAAAGTGTTGCTGACGTACATTATGACGTACTTTATGACGTACTGGGTGAGGGTTAGATAGTACATTCCAAAGTATCGCGGGGACTTTTCATTCAATTTCAATATTAATTGACTATGAAGTAGGCCTAAAGCTCCCAAAGTCGTGCCTGTTTTAAAGTGGTGGCCTTCGCTACACACACACACACACACACACACACACACACGCACGGACGCACACACACACACACACACGCGCACACACACACACACACACACACACACACACACACACACACACACACACACACGCGCGCGCGCGCGCGCGCGCGCACACACACACACACACACACACACACACTGTGGATCCACTTTCCACTGACGAGAGTTGGGCTTTTTTAAAGGAGCTGTCCACTCTCGTGGTTCTGAAATGCTTAGAACTGGACTTTACGAATTGTGTAACGACCCAATAAGCCCACCGAAATCATAATGCTTAAAATAGACTAACGCATGACGTTACACGAAAGGATGCATGGAATTAATAAATACCCAAATCCCAAATCTAGGTTGTCTGGATCTTATGAATCATGCGACCATCCCGAGATGAGGAGATTACGCCTATGAATGTAGGCCTATGTAAAACAAAAACAATAAATCACCAATAAATGACTTGTTGTTATAAATATACTATTTCATTATCGGTGGCATGGGCATCGGGAAAAAAAAACAAGGCGCATCCATCATTACAGCGCGTGATCCGGGGGAATCGCACGGGCGGATGCGTCTGCGAGCGAGCGTGCTTGACGCGTCTGCACGCTTGGTTCAAGGTGACATTCCATTACTGAGTGCCTCGCGCACATAAATTCCCGCTCGCGCCGTGCCTGCCTGCCTGCCTGCCTGCCTGCGTGCGTGCGTGCGTGTCGCAGAGCGGCGTGCGTCTGTATAGGACGGACACGCGCACACAATTACTACGCGATATTTTCCCTCCCTCCGCCAACAAATGTAACATCCGGTCCAAATGTTGCCGTCGTGTCGGGAAGGTTATTTCCTATCACGAACAGACTCGAGGATGACAGTACAGCCCTACCGTAGACTGCGAGGGGAGGGGGGGAGGGGAGGGGAGGGGGGGGGGGCACAGCGAGCGACAGTTGGTGGTTATTTAGCAGGCCATGAAGGCTTTGTTAAGTAGTCCCAGAGAACGCTATACCGTCTGGAGCACCCGTTGGTTGGTGTATACACCATTAAAGAGCGCTCCTCCACACAGTCCGAAGCCTGACAACAGGTTGTTCTCCGCGTCGTGCACGGCGGCAGCCTGTTTCCCTGCATGATGCTTATACGTGTAGAATTTAATATAGACACTGCTAGACTATAGGCAATGACCCTGTGTGTGTGTGTGTGTGTGTGTGTGTGTGTGTGTGTGTGTGTGTGTGTGTGTGTGTGTGAACCACAATGTTCACCGGGCCCTGTGCTGCTAACTAGTTGCACATCGGTCTATTGGATGACCCTGTTCCCCCGTCGCTTGCTCAAAATATCCCCATGGATGGCCCCCCGGGCTCTTACCTAAAATCGCTGTAGGGGTGAATAATCCAGTTCCCAGCTGATTTAACCCGCTCCTGTTCCCTCTCCACTGCCTTTTGACTGCCATACATGCGTAAGGAGAATTTGTTAACTCCAGGCTGTAGCATATTACAAAATTGCCGCTGCATGAAGGTGCTGTCCCCGGGCTCCCCATCATCGGCGGCCACGATCTGGGGTCCGTCCTCCGGCTTCTGGAAAGTGACAGAGTTCCGGGGCTGCGGGCTTAGAGATGGGCCGTGGAGCGAGGAGGAGGCTTTCCGACTGGGCGCGTTGGAGAAGGACACTTTGGAGTCCTTCTTCTCCGTGACACCGCTCGAGATAGGCGTAGCGCCGGGGTTAAAGCTCTCTCCTCCCTGCCCCCCGGTGAGGGAGCCGCCCGGTGTGATGGAACCGTCCATGCTGGCGGTGGTCGATCTACAGGCTCCCCGCCTGCCACCGTCCTCGGCTCTCCCCGAACCCCCGGGCTGCCTCTCCTGCTTGGAGATGATTGAGCGCAGGCTCCCGGTGCCAGAGTCCCTTCTGCATTCTCCGTTTTTGTTGCATTTCATGCTTGAAACGGCAGCGACGTTACTATAACCATCCCCCACTGTCGCGTGGAAAGCCTCTAACGCGACCTTTGAGCGACACCCTTCCGTCCAGGATGCTCTTTTGCTCTTGCCGCGCCCAGCATCCTCAGGGCAGGTCGTCTGGGTCTCCGTAGCTCTGAAGAAAGCCGCTACGCTGGGCCGTGGGGCGGCGGGGATGTCTTCTGCGTGCGCAAGGCCGGGCTCGCTGTGGCTGGAGTCTCTCCTGGAGACGGTAGACGCGCACGCGGCTCCCCCTCCTGGCGTAAAGTTCTTCATTCTGATGCTGCCGCCGCCGCCGCCACCTCCTCCTCCACCGCCGCCACTCCCCCCGGCACGGCGCAACCGCGGATGCTGAAACTTGGGCTCTTCTTCCCCGTCCTCTGTCTCGTCCATGACGGCACGGTTTGCCACTCCAGACTGCCTGACAGTCAACGCGCCTTGGCTCCCAGCGCCAGCCGCGACTAACTCGAGGCAATTTTTGCTGGTGCTGCTGCTTCTTCTTCTTGTGCGTCTGGACGCGGTGGCGCCGGCTGCGTCCATGTGGTTATATCCACTAGCCTCCGCCGCCTTCTTCTTCATGGTCGAACCCGGAACCGGTGAAACATACCAGATTCAGCCAATTATCTTTACCGCAATTGTACTGAGAGAAAAGACCTGGAGGTGTGCGAGTGAAAGAAGAAGAGAAGATGGGGTGAGAAGTGAGAGGGAGAGAGAAAGAGAGGAGGAGGGGGGGGGGCGGGGAAGAGAGAGAGAGAGAGAGAGAGAGAGAGAGAGAGAGAGAGAGAGAGAGAGAGAGAGAGAGAGAGAGAGAGAGAGAGAGAGAGAGAGAGAGAGAAAAGCAGACGTGACTTCTTTGCAAACTATTGCGTCTTCACTTTCAACAGGGTCACGGTGTTAGCGAGGCTCTTTGGTTATTTGCGGAGCATAAGAACGGTCGGAGGGTAATCCATAGCAGTACACGCGTAAGGGTGGGACTACGTGGTTCTGATTTGGTTCAATACAAAGAATTGACGGAAGAACATATGATGTCATACATTTTAGAGGGTGCCTTCAATGACATCCTCTCGAGGAGAAGTAACCCACTGTCTAGCGTCCTCTAGTGGTCACATTAGTCCCTCTGCCTCCCAAACAAAAAGTGAACGTGGGTTAAACAGCAGTTTGATCCTGAACCTCGGCCAACGTAGTCCGATGTTCACGTGCACAAGCATAGCCCCATCAATAACAAACGCGTGGTCTAATTGATGCGAATAAGGATGTCTCCAACTGAAATATCATTTTAGGAAGTGACGACAGCATCCTCATCTGTCATTAGAGAGGGTATAGTACATTTTATTTGAATAATGTTACTGAAATCACGGCCACTAAACCAATAGGATAACCCTGTGGGGGAATGTGACCAAGCAGCAGCGTTCACACAGCAGGTATCTTTTGACTTTGATAGGAGATCCTGGTGTGTGTGTGTCATGTCCATTTCCCTCTAGCCCTCTCTCTGGTTTCTCTTACCCCTCCCTCCCCTCATTTTCAACAACTGCAGCAGCAATTGACTTTGTCCCTTGGCACTCCGTACTGCAATGAGGTACAGTTATTTTCCTAAAAAAGGACAGGAATAACGAGGAATTAAACAACCCGAGAGACCTATATTCACTTCAGATGTCTCTTCTTCCTTTCTTCCTTTCTCCATCTCTCTCTCTCTCTCTCTCTCTCTCACACACACACAACTATAATCCATTTTGCCATGGGTATTCACATTAGCTTCTTGGGTCAATGTGATTAAGTTAAATAAATACCATTGAAGAGTGACTCGTTGGGAATACCACTGAGCTTCTCGAGATAAATCAACTATGAATAATAGATCAGTATTGTACAATCCCGCATAGTCCGTTCAAACAGCTTGTCTTATTTGTTCAGCGTAACAGCTCATCCCTTCCTCCTTAATAGCTTGTGCTTTCTGCCCTTCTTACCACACAATTACACCATGTGTACCTCTGCACTGCCATCAATAACACTTTTTTATTTTTTATTGTTGTTTTACAAAACAAGTTGAAATTGTTGTTTTTGTGTTGCCATTGGATTTAAAATAAAATGGTTTTGGATGCACTCACTTGGCCCGCTCTTCTCCTATACCCCTTTTGTCTCCTTTAAGACTGGTCCAACGAGTGACAACCTGTTCCTTGTGAAGGGTTGCTGGGATATTTACCTTGTCACACCAAAAAGAGAATTCTTATTGGAAAATATAATGTGAAAAAAAATGCTAAACAAGCCTTAACCACCCAGCGGAAAACAACTTTTGTTAAATTGTCGAAATTCATTGAAGTGTTGTGCAAAATAAGAAAAAAAAGCAAATAAATACAATTTAAATCCACTCACTGCAGTATTGTTTCACATACGGTTTGGTGGGATCCAATGCCTGATCATTTACCATCTAAAAATGTGCTTCATCTTCGAAATGCATGATCTGAATAGCAACCGTTTATTAAATATTAAATGTCTTGTCAATGTATCAAGAGATCCTCCAAAACCGTGTTCCCCACCGGCTCAAACTGTGCTCCGGTCCTGGCAATGCAATCCAAGTAAGATCACCGTCCTCATCGCCATCATCTCCATCCACAGTGTGTGGTGTTGCTTTTGGTAGGTAGGTAGATCCTATTCACCCGGTGTCCCAAACCCCACCTCTTCTCCAAACTCCTTAGCAACAGAAGCAGGAAATGCACACGCCACTGACACTGTGCAGAGCGGCTGCCTCCCATGACCAACGTTCACAAAGTTCTCCAAGAGAAAAAATAAAAGTCAAAGAAAAGACGGATGCAGTCAAGAAAGTAAAAGTCCATATTGGGTTTGATCAGCCTTGGACTGCCCCAAACCATCACAAGAGAGACAACCAAACCCGCTGTTCCTTTGGCCAATAGCAAACTGTTTGCGCTGGGTAAGGGAGGGATGCAGAGTGGAGGTTGATCGGCGGCGAGGTCCTACGCATTGCTGGCGGCGTTCTCGTTGTTCGGCGAGCTGGAAGAGGAGGAGGATGAGGAGGAAGGGGAGAAACTCATCCCCGATAGACCCGGCGGGTCTGTGGCCGTGTTCTGTCCACTGAGACTCTTTCGGCATACCGGACACGTATCGTGCTAGCGGGGGAAACAGACACAGGAAATAAAATGAATAAATCAGGGAAATCTCATTTTCAAAAGATCCGTTTAAAATGCATACGGTATGTGAATTAAAATTGTTTTGAAAAACGAGGTGCCGTAGTTCTATAGACCTGTACCTGTTCTAGCCATGGTACTATACAGTCGTTGTGGAACAAATGATTGCATGGAAGTTGCCTGACGTTCTCCCCAATACTGTAGTCCTCTTTGCATACTGGACATTCTAAACCCGCACCTGAAAAAAAGAAAAAAAGACAGCATGTAAATACATTTGTATACAGAAATAAGTGCACACAACTACACTGTTGGGTGTGAAATAGCGTTGGAATGACTTAGGGTGGAATCCTTGTGTAGCAACTGGCACAAAACATTGACAATGTGTACACTTTATAGCGGTTTAATTCCATCTGGGTGGGTCAGCAGCAACATGGGTTTAAAGCTGCATTGTTGAACACAGCTTCAAACCCATGTGATGCTGACCCAACTCAGTTTGAAGCTGCGTTCAACAACCCATGGCTGAGGAACACGCAAGTCGTTAGAAAAAAGGGTGAGCTGGCATGGGTGGGTCTGAACCAAGTCACTCACCCACATGCTCCTCTGTGATGGTGACGGTGGGTAAACTCTTAATCCTCTCTCGTTCGGCAGGAGGCGGACCGGTGTTTTCAAACTGGTTCAATAACTACAAGGACAAAAAAGGTCAAACCGATAACCGTCAAACACATAAACACCCATTTGGTGTGGGGTGAAAGAAAAGGTGCCACATTGTGCAAGATAAACCATGCATATACAGAAAGGTGTACCGGAGGACACTATAGGGCCGATACGACACGGTGCAGGTCTGTAATGGTGTAAAGGACACCCTGATTTTTCTCCTCCAACGTACCTGTGTAATAATAGCATCGAGCCCGTTAGCACCCCAGGCGTAGTCCATTGGATTAGAATGCAGCATTCCCCTACAAAAGAACGACAAAACAGACGGGTCAGCAAAATGAGGAGCACCAGTGTCATTTAGTCAACATCAAGAGGTCACCACACTGGTACGTGCACAGGTTTAGAATGATAAGATACATCGAGTACGTATTTGAAAGCTTAGTTGTTGTTGGTGTCGTTACATACCATGGTCCCACTCCAATGTTTGTCATTGCCGTGGGTGCTATGATTCCGTTAACCAGCTGCTGAATAATTCTGTATGAGAAAACATTAAAACGTTAGGGCATATGTTCAGTAGTCTCACTGATCAGACTTTAGAGTTACATCTAAAGTCTGGCAGACTAGCTGAAATACGGGTGAATTTGAACTTTCTTCCACTTCACATTTGTTTCTGTCAACTAATCATGTTGCTGGAGGTGGGGGGATATGTAAGCTATTGGCTATTAAAAGCAAACACAAACTCAGACAGTAGTAGTAAGCTGTTAAAAAGGGTCTGTAAAGGATTCAAATCAACACTGTATTTGCCGCTATAGAGATACTTAAAAAGCTATCTAAAAGCTTCACCCACTTGCGCAAATTTGTTTTGTTCAGTAGAATATACCTGGAACGAAACAGGGCAGCTTTTGGTTTCCAGCCAAGGCTCTGTACTGTCTCCCCCCAGACGTTGTGTTATAACATATTAGGACTGCTGGATGCGAAAGAAGTTGATCTGTAACCAGCTGTACAAGGAAAGTCCATAAAAATGTAGATTTTGGCAGAATTAATTAATAGAATATCGCATTCTATTCCCGTCTATTACAGTAGACTCTCTTTACAGTAGAGATTCTTCACACTCACACCGCAGAGGGAAACCATGCAAGTCTCTTAAAACTGCAAGATTTCTGATGTATCATCTAAATCTCCCATTATATATATATATATATATATATATATATATATATATATATATATATATATATATATATATATATATATATATATATATATATATATATATATATATATATATATATGTTTTGTTAACACTTAATTACTATGGCAAGTAAAGTCTACTTTGGAGATACTATAATAGGGGGGGGGGGGGGTTAACTTGGAAAATTACAGAATTCAATAATTTGTTTGAATTATTAAAAACTCATAAAAAAACATAATGCCTTAGTTAGTGAATTCCTGGATGACTGCCAGTGCAGTAATCAGAGTGGATGTTCCCATGGTGCCGTGCGCAGGTCATGGCCAGGTTGCAACATAAGTGACCATGTAGGGAGACCCTCCCCCCCCTCCTGCACATACCAACACACAGCTGCCTACACACATCCACTGCAGTAACAAGAGTGAACGACCAATGCCAGCGGTGTTACGGGAGGGAATAGACAGTTGCGTAACGGGCCAGATGATGAAGATAACGGGGGGATAGCAGAGTCAGATCAATGTGCCACCAGACAACAATGGTAATCATAATATATACATATCCGTCTAAATACTGCCTTGAAACAGTTGGAAGACATGGCACATAACTCCTGTGATGGATGGCTCCTGGTGAAATTACATTAATTACATTGGCCTACCATCGAGTGTACTTGCTTTGATAAAAGGCATAAAGATTATTTCCTCTTCCGTCGAACAACATGCATTCGGAACCCAACAAATGTAAGGAGCTTTTTGTGAGGACAGAGTATAAAGCCGAACGCATACACAGTACAAACTAACCCCAAACACAACAACTAGAATCATATTGTTTTAACTGAGCAAAGCACACAGAGTGCAAATCAAATAAGACTCAGATTTCCAAAACAATATTTAGCGTCTGGCCCAACACGGCTGTGAGGCCGCTATGCCTTCCGACTAAGGCAGAAGACTCCCCCCTCTATCTCAATGACTGCGGCGTTGCCTTCGCTGCACAATGAGCCCCAGCTCCCGGAGGACGGGAGGATCTACCTGAAACCCCCTGGAGCTTCCTGTGCACCTGCCTAGAATCATCAAGCATGCAGGCGCATTGGAAACCCATACCTGGATGGATGTATGGCAGCGGACTGATAGGAGTTGCCCCATGACCCAATGCCCAAACATTCCTCCTCATGAGTACAAGACTTTACATTTTTTTTAAAAACAAAAAAAGTTTCCCCCCTCGTAAAACCAAGTGAATGTTGAGGAATATCAACCGGCAAAAATATTACCTACACTATGGTAACATACTCCAGCAAAGGAATAAATGCTTTTCACAGAAGTCTCATCATAGGACAAACACAGGTGTCTCTCTCATAACACTTATTGTGGGTCTGTAAGGTTTATGTACCAGGGTGTGTTATCTTCTCTGGTTTTAGTCTACTACCCGCACCCCCCTGGTGGATAAAAAACCCACAGACCCATAATTAAGTGTTATGAGCGACACCTGTGTTTGTCCCACGTTGTGAAAAGGGTCATTTAGTCTTGCACTGAGCAGGGCACAGAGGGGAAGGTGATGTCCTGACTCCTCAGTGGCAGTCAGGAAGGAAGGAAGGAAGGAAGGAAGGAAGGAAGGAAGGAAGGAAGGAAGGAAGGAAGGAAGGAAGGAAGGAAGGAAGGAAGGATGGATGGATGGATCCAGAAGCGGCATGCAGTGCTGTGTGGTGCGTCTCACCCCTCCAACGTGGGCACTCCTTCGTGGCGCATGCCCTGGCGTCGAGGCATGTGACGACCCCGTGGTTGCCGGGCACTATACCTTTGCCGTGAGGCCATCTCCCGCTCCCTCCTGTGCTCCGTTTCCCTGTTGTCCTCGGTGGGAAGACCCGCGCGAAGGTCAAAGTTATCGTCAAATATGCCCAGCGCAAACTGACCATAGCCTGGAGGAAATGTGAATAGGTGCTGGTGGTCCATGGTCTGATGTAATAAGAGACAGAAGGGATTGCATTAGTGGGGGGGGGGGGGGGGGGGGGAGAAACGATTGAAAAGGGTTTTGTGGTTAACTTTTGTCTGCACCGACCTCAAACGTTGGCCTGTGCGGATCGCTGGAGGTGGTGGATGTGGACCCATTTCCAACACTATAGGGAGGCAAGGTGTAGCAAGTGGAAATCAAAGCTTCTGCAAAACCATTACACATCAACAACAAATAAGAGTTTGCCTAACTCTCGTTGTTGGATTGAATTCATTGTTTAATGTGCCACAAGGATAGTTTAAACATTACCTTCTCTCCTCTGGGAGTTCCTCAATAAAACCGGAATCACACTGTGGACAGGTGTAGTCCTATAGTGAAAATATAGAAACATGTACATGTGTTGGAAATATATGACATCAATAATGTGTGTTCTACCGGGCTTGTGATATATAAACACTCAACAGATTCATTCACTACATTCATTCATTCACTAATTCTGGTAAAAAGCTGGAGTGTATGCTACATTGTGTGGAGTTAGGTGAAGGTATTCTGAACGAGTCTGCTTGAGTTATGTTAGAACATTCCAGTGTGTCGTTCAATTGGGAATGACGACGTGTAGACCCAATGACACATTTCGACCCCCTTGGCCCTACAGTGCCCTACAGGGCGAGTATGAAAGGTTGCGACACTGCACAATTCAAGAAGCTTCCAGTTAATTGCAGGCTGTTGTGGAACCTTACCGTACACGTTCACACTTCCACACGTTACCCATACAGAATACTAATACTAAAACACACGACAAGCAGACACTCTTCTATAAAAATATTATATAGCAATACAACCGATTCGTCATAGTTAAAGATCCCTGAAATTAATAAGCTGCTATGGCAACGCGAAAGCTTGCTGGGGGGGGGGGGGAGGAATCCAACTAACCAGAACATAGAAATGACTGACTTAAGGTCTGCAGTGAATCACATGTAACACACAAATGAATGTACTCGGTCAACATCGCTGATACAATACACATAACAACCCCCATAAGGTGTTGAATCCCACTAATTGTCCATAGTGGCTCACGAGCGTAGCCGAAGCAGCGACGTGTCGATGTCACTACCGCTAGCTACCTAGCACAGACCTCTCGACAGGGGATATCGTACATCATGAATCGTATCTATATAGTCTTTGAATGTTTACTCAAACAGTAGGCCATGTGTCGGGGTTAGTGGTCCTTACCGGCAGACTTGGGCTGATCTCTAACGAACAACGGTGACAAAAAAACCGGCAGGGCCGTGGGGGAGCTTCTGCCATCTCTGACACTGGCAATAGGTGTTGGAGAGACGGGGAGCAGCGAGGGACAAACAACACGCTCCGCGGTCCCGTTTTTTTTTTTTTGTATATACCGGAAACGGAAATAAGTTGCGCTGTTGTACTTTGGGGATGGAAACGTTTACTAGATAGCAGTTAGCTACGTTTGTGTTGCCCACTGGAAAATTGGTTGAATTAAACGAACCCTGGGTGGCCGTGGTGTCCTGCTGCTGCTGGAACCATGGAGTCTAGTGATGCAGGTATAGGCTCGACGTTGAACCCTAAAAGCACAACATCAGATCGGATTAAACGCTGAACGCAATCAGTGTTAGCTGGGTGGCTAAATTCATACGCGTTTTTAAAACACGTAGCATGTATATCTCATCAACAATAGGATGGTCGACTAATGTTATACATTACGATATTTAACGTTACGTGTCTCTTGATTGCCAACACATGTGTTTGATACACAACTGAATGTGCGTGATCGTTTTGTGGATCGACCCTAAGCAGGGAAGGTACAACGCAAACAATGTCGTACTAAGAATGTACCCACATATTTTCTGCAGGACGTGGTGGAGGCTGGAAGTCCAGGCCTATAAAAACGCAGAAAAGCAAAATGACATTGAACATCATTCGGCAAGAGGAGCTCATAGCTCAGAAGAAGAGGGAGATTGAGGCAAAAATGGCTGAACAGGCTAAGAAGAATGTGAAAACTCCGAATAAACCATTGCCTCAAAGGTAACATATTTCCGTTTTTCCCGATTATGAATCACTATTTCCCAAATACAGTGAACATTGTACTCATGATAATAATCGAATACTTAGATTGTATTGCAAGGGCGTTTTAAATGGCTCATGTTTAATCCCTTCTGATTGTTTCAGTTCTCCTAGCTTCCAGGGGCCCTCCTCAAACAAGTTTGTAAATGATGGAAGCTTCTTACAGCAGTTTATGAAGTTGCATAAGGACAAACCAGGCACAACTGGTTAGTGCCATACACTTTCACCTACAACATGCAACAAGTGTTTATATGTGGTTGTTAGAACCAGCCAAAGCTTTATGTGTATGGGTTCCCACACTTGGGGGTGGCAGTAGCTCAGGAGGTAGTCTCACAACCAGTAGAGCGGTCGCCTCACAACCGGAAGGTTGCTAGTTCGATCCCCGGCTCCTCCTAGCAAAAACTGTTGGAGTCCTTGAGCAAGACACCCTTACCCTAACGGCTCCTGACGTGCTGGCTGTTGCCTTGCATGGCTGACTCCGCTGTCGGTGGATGAATGGGTGTGTGAATGTGAGGCATGACTTGTAAAGCGCAAAAAAAAGGCAGTCTACTCCAAGGCAGTCCACACTTAATTATGTGTTGTTGTTTTTTAAGGTTCCGACAACGGTGAAACCATAGGTGCTTCAACTCAAGCCGAGTCACCAAATTCACAGCAGAAGAAAAGCATTCTCATTGGCAAACGCCCAGGCCTGGGCATCACTAGCATGCTAAACCAATTCAAAAACTACTCTCAGTCCAAGAAGAACCCTGTCCTTAGCCAGAGGCCTAGTGTATTTTGTTCACCCGATGGTGACGAGGATGAAGAAGAGGTTGACGACTCTAACTTCCTGGAGATGAAAGGTAATTCAAGGCAGGGTTTACCAGGGACAACCACCACCACATCTTGGAGTGGGGACAATTCACCCTGTGAACGCCATTTTGACATACACATGCAAATGGTAATGGTACTCATAGCCTGCTTAAAGTCTCTCCCCCAGAGGACCCAGACACCAGGCTCATTCTCGACAAGATGGCTTCATTTGTGGCAGAAGGAGGGGCTGAGCTAGAGAGAAAGGCCAAGGAGGATTACAAAGACAATCCTGTTTTTTCGTAAGTCTGGCAGATTTTTAACCACTCTCATACATTTACTGCAAGGGTCCAACTTTTAGAATAGTCTTTTTAAATGGTGTGAAACTCTACTGGCTAAACAATTGTTTTACCTGAATCTCTTTACCTGCTTAATGGTCAAATATATCAGCAGGTGGCAGGTTGTTTATTTTGGACCCACCCCCATAACTAATTGTGCCTTTTGGTCTTCCATAGGTTTTTATGTGATAAGAACAGCAGAGACTACCTCTACTACAGAAAGAGAGTTGCAGAATACAGAAAGGACTTGCCAAAACCCAATCCGAAATCGCATGATGGTAAGTGGATCTTTGCACTTCTTCTTACAATGTGTGGAGTCTCACGTTGTAGTTCATAGCATATCGTTTTAAACGTTTTGCATGTTTAAATGATTTTCAGCTGAAATCAAACGCATCTTAAACCACACATCATCATCATCGTCATCATCATCATTAGTAATGGCATGCCTTGCATGTAATGCATAAGAAGGCATTGCACATGTTCCACCACAGAAGTGAAGCTTTAGCCCTGTGCAGTTCCCCATTCACCACCCGTGTTCCCCTGCTCCTCCCTCCTCTTCTTATCCCCTGCTGGCTGTAGACTGGTGGTGTGTGAGAGCCAGTTGAGCACAGTACAGTTGTAGAGTGTGAGTTGAGCCCCAGTACTGATAGGCTGCTTAAAGTCTCCCCCCCAGTGGACGAAAAGACCCAGCCGGTGGCCGTGAAGCTGGCAAAGTACGTGGCAGAGGGTGGCCCCGAGGTGGAAGCCATCGCTGCGGAGCACAACCGGGACAACCCTGCATTCAGGTCTGTTTCCACATTTTAAAAACCTTCTTATGTCTATTTTTTTGTTTTGTGAGTGTGATTATAATCTGTTATGCACCCGATCGCAGTTTCTTATATGACCACCAAAGCCCAGCCCATCGCTTCTACAAGGAGAAAGTGGAGCAGTTCCGTCAGTCAAAGGCAGCCCAGAGTTCTCCGGTTTCCGCAGAGGTGCCGGAGTTGGTAGTCCAGTTATCAGCTGCCCCACCTCTGTCAGCAGTCCCCCCGCCGCCCCCAACAGCTCGCTACCCCTACGTCCCAAACCAGCTGGGGTCCCCGCCGCTACCCGCCAATCCGGAGAGCACGCCCCCACCTGTCAAACGGAAGAGGAAGAGTCGATGGGGGTCTGAGGATGACAAAGTGGAGTTACCCATTCCTCTCATCCATATCAAGCAGGAAATCAAGCAGGAGTTTCCAGATCCATGCCTCCCCTCACTCTCTGGTACAAGAATATCAGTTTTATAATATCTATATATATATACTAGATCTATCTTGCAAAGCTGCAGTTCATATCAAAGGAATAATAATAAAAGTATAATAATAATGCAAAAATAATGAACTACAGTTTTGCATTGTAAGTCAATGGCCGGTGGGTTTTATTTGTATGTATTTTAACAAGGACTGCAAAGCAGTGTTTATATGTACTTTTCATTTTCCAATGTGTAACTAAAATGTGGTTCCAATGTGTTTTCCGTTCCAGCTCAAGACCTGAAGGGGCTGGGCTATAAGAAGGGGAAGCCTTTAGGGCTGGTAGGAGTGACGGAACTATCAGAGGACCAGAAGAAGCAGATCAAAGAACAGCAAGAGGTATGATATAATTAAACTTCAGTCTGTTCATTAAACCTGGTTGGGCTACACCACCACACTTTTAAAAACACTGGCTGACGAGAAAATGCCAACAAAAAAAACAAACCTACATTTGTTTTTGTATTCATTGTTTGCACTCGTAATTTGTCCCCGCCTTCTATGGACAAATAAAAGTTCAGAACTTTCAGAGATCTTTAATCCTCGACCTCCTTGATGACCCAAAATGTGCTGCCTCTCTGTATGTTGTATTCCGTTACTTTCCATCACAGATGCAAGAAATGTATGAGATGATAATGAAGCACAAGCGTGCAATGGCAGAGATGCAGATAATGTGGGAGAAGGCTGTGCGAGACCATCAGCACGAGTATGACAGCGACGAGGAGGTAGACCAACAGGAGGGTACCTGGGAACATCGCCTCCGCCAGATGGAGATGGAGAAAACCAGGGGTAAGGCGGCCCTCGGGTACCTTCGTTCATGCAGAGCCACAGTAACGCAAGGCGGTCGGCCCCGGTCGCTAATTATTCAACTTTTTTTTGTTTGTTGCCAGAATGGGCAGAGTCTCTGACTGACATGGGGAAAGGGAAACACTTTATCGGTGACTTCCTGCCACCCGAGGAGTTGGAGAAATTCATGGAGACTTTCAAGGCACTCAAGGCAAGTTTCTCTCTAACGTTCTCTCTTTGGCAGGATAAGCCTCACCCATGACTGGTGAGGATTGTTGGTGCTAGTGTGGGCTGAGGAGAAGGACATATTGACATTCAATGGGTGGAAGCCATGTTGGGTACATTTCACAAATCTCCAGGTTTACTTATATATAAAAAAAAAAACAAGAGTTTTATAAAAAGTTCACATCCCATCACATCACAGTTCCTGCATGTTCCCTTATGGTTAATGGCCCAGTGCACCCCCCCCCCCCCCCAGTATATTTGATTACATACATTCTAGTTCCACATCATCATTCTCCGTGAATTGCAGGAGGGCCGAGATCCAGATTACTCGGAGTACAAGGAGTTCAAGCTGACCGTGGAGAATCTGGGTTTCCGGATGCTGATGAAGATGGGATGGGAAGAAGGAGACGGATTAGGTTCAGAAGGGCAGGGAATCAAAGCCCCCCTTCATAGGTGGGTTCAGAGTTCCTCCAGTATGGCCTGGTGATTAAATCTATTCGACATTATGTGACAACTCGGCATTGATAAACGTGGTCAACAAAAATGGTGGATCTTCCAGGGGAACCACAGCTATGGATGGTGCCGGATTTGGAGTGGACCGCCCAGCCGAGCTCAGGGGAAACGATGATGAATATGATGCTTTTAGAAAGAGGATGATGCTTGCCTATCGTTTCAGACCCAATCCACTGGTAACTACAATCCTCAGCTTCATATTTTACTGACTCAATTATATAAATTTCTTTATTTAACTAAATGTATTTCTCTTCTCTCCACAGAATAATCCTCGTAGACCCTACTACTGATGTGCGTGTGTGTGTGTGTGTGTGTGTGTGTTCTTCAAGCTCTCTTTACTAAAGTTAACATTTTATCCATTTTAAGAATATGTTTGCATTACTAAAACTTGGCCTGGATATAATTTTGTTTGCCTCACATTTTGTGCTAGAACTGTAAAAGATGTGTTGGTTGCCTAATGACGAACCCATTTGTAAGTGATGAAGCTCAAACATGTGAATACTGCATTCAAACTGATTCATACAAGCCGTTTCATGTGAAGTATGTGCTTTTATTTATACATGTCCTATGAGTGATATGTTACTTCAATTATCACTACATGTTTATAATCTCTCTCCCCCCCCCCCCCCTAATTCTTCATGATATGCTCCAATAAACGCAATAAAAAGGCCACTCACTCAAAATATATGTGTCACTGTTCAATCTATAGTGTAAACCTGTTCATGGGTTTTTATTTGCATGCATGCATGGTAATAAGCATAGTGACTAGAGTGTTTGGCTCCCAGCTGAAAGGCAGGCTACCGGGTTTGATCCCCAATGTCCGCAGTCTACCTTTTAGCATCCTTGAGCGGTGACATGACCCCATACCTGCTTAATTACATTAATCTGAATTCACTGCAAGGTGCTTTGGGTAAAAGTGGTCTGCGGATGGACAACATTCTTCAAGTGGGCTACCAGTGACCATAAAGTTGTTTTTTATTTTGAACACTCATTAATATTTAACCTTTGTTTTTTGTTGCGCCATCTATATTTGGTTGTAGAGTTTACCTAGCCTCCAGCAGCCAATGGTAAGCAGGGTAATACGGTAACGTATATGTGAAACAAGACCTTCACTTTGCCATTCGCCCGGTTCCACTGTTTAAATATAACTCTGAACTCTAGTCCCTCTGCTGCTGTAATACTACAGCATGATGTCAAGGCGAGGGAGAAAGATCCTGGCAATTATATTCAGGTTTTGATTTATATTCAATAACAATAGTCTAAATCTGCAGGTGTTTACCTCTAACTTCGCGTGTGTTCGCAGGACGTCTGTTTGTGTTGCTCATTTGTCAAAATAGCAATGTTTCACGGACATGCGTATTGACCACTCTAAATAACGCGTGTATGGTGTACCTACACTATCACAGCATTAAGGGTCTAGAAATCCTTTTTTCTTCACACATTTGTCCCATTTGTGAAGCATTCCAGCACTAGGGAGACATGATTTGACGCATTATTAAGGTGAGACTGTGAGGTTCTGTCAGTGTTGAGTTGAGGGGAGGTAAACAAGATGGCGACACCTTAGGAGTAGCAAGAGTAACATGAAGAGACACAAAACAATCGTATTAGTCGTATCTCCATTCTACAATGAAAGCAGCCGCCGCCGCGTCAAAGGCGTAAACGAGGACACATGCGAAAGAGACAAATCGCAACCGCGGGACGTGACTTCTGTGGATTAAAGGTGAGATGTTGTTTCCCTGTGACTAGTTAGCGTCGCTAAGTAGCCACCTAGCTTGCTAGCGTTCTCGCGTTTGAAATCCGAGCGGTTTGCAGCTGCTCGGTGTGTGTTAGGTTTGCCTTGTGCGGCTTTGTTTTTTTTGGGTTTTTTTGCCGTCTCGTTCCTCGTTTATGAATTTATTTTCATACAGTTCCAGTGACATTGGCTCTCCAGTTTTTTGTCCAATACGTCTCCCCTACACCCTGTGTGTCAAACTGCATCGGTCGCTGCACCGCCTGCAGCTGACACCAAAGTTGCCTATTGCTAACGTTACAGCACTCGACTTAGTATGACGACGTTTCGTTATTATTGCTTTCATTACTTTTGTTGTTTTAACTATTGTTTCAAACGATACGTTGATGTATTGTGATTTATGTATGTGCAAAGTTTATCCAAGAAGGGTAGCATTGTTGCTATTTCATTCAAGCAGACGGTTAGCTAACAAGCTAACCGTTTTTCTACCGGTATTAACAACATAGATTTCATAAATGTAAAGCAGATTAAACATATGATGGACCACCCTAGTCGTCCAGCTTTTTGAGTAACTAAGTATTTAACAATGCAAACTGAATGAGTTGAATCTATTTCTGGTTTAGGAATGTAAACACTGACCTGCATGGTTACTTCTGTAGCTATATATATAATGTATATATATATATATATTGATTTATTGTGTGTGTTATATCTTGTCATTCTTTCTCCAGGCACCAAGAAGGAGGGTCACCCGAGAATGGTGGCTAATACCAAATATTTGACTGGATTTGCTGCATCTGTTTGATATATAAACCAGTGAGACTCTACTCTATAGTTTGAGACCTGTGTTCCGGGGGAGAGGGAGACCTAGCCCTGCACTGAAACACAGCCCCCCGAAATGTTGTGTTGTATGGAGCAATGCTTGCTGCCTATGCCCTACATGTTGTGGCATTAGTTGCTAGTGGAGAGGACTGGGGAAAATCGAATCTCTGTGAAATCTAAGGACATTCTGCTCACTTGCACTGCTATTGTACAAGATAGATACAAGATACACCAAATTTGGTCTACAGTTTTGTAGCTGTTAAATCCAAAACTCCTCCCTTGAGTTATAGTTACCCCTTGCGTTTACAAATAGGATAGAACACTGCATCCTCCCTTAATACTCAGGCCTTGCCATTACCCTTTCTCTACCCAGTCTTTTATAATTATCTTGCATGCTAGCCTCTGGAACAAAACATAGCGAACTCAGAGATGAAGGGTTAACGGTGGATTACTCAACTTCTCAACAATCACAATAATTTGTAAAGGAACAAACAAGAACCTGGATTCAACTGTCAGGACTGGCCGGCATTATTTCCTTCACGTAACGTTTCTGTTGAAGGTTCCTCGTGGCGTTGCCCTTCAAATACTTTGCAAAAACCCCCCGAACCTATTGGCGCATTCATCATGAGCGCTGGGGAGCTTCAGCATCTGGACTACCTTACTGAAAATGAACTGATGGGGATGGATACTTTCATCCACCGCATTGACTCAACAGAGGTGATCTACCAGCCACGCAGGAAGAGGGCAAAGCTGATTGGGAAGTACTTGATGGGGGACCTTCTGGGGGAGGGGTCGTATGGGAAAGTAAAGGAGATGCTGGACTCAGATACACTGTGTCGCAGGGCTGTCAAGATACTGAAGAAGAAGAAACTGCGGAGGATTCCAAACGGGGAAGCCAATGTAAAAAAGTAAGACACACAAAATATGATCTTATTTCTTATTATTGGAAGCGCGCACACACACACACACACACTGCAATTTGTTTCTCTGCATTTAACCCATCCTAGTTTTGGGAGCAGTGGGCAGCTATTTTATATACAGGGCCCGGGGAGCAGTGTAGGGGTTGGGCCTTGCTCAAGGGCACCTGGTGTTTCGGGGACTTAGTAATTACATAGTAAATCACATTTAATGCAAAAAGCTGGTCATTCTGTGTCAGTGTAAGCATGTCGATCTGCTGGACTGTATGCCCAAATATGCATGGTATATGAAAACTACTAAACAAACAATTTTTTGCCAATACAAATACTGTGTAGTGTATTCTGCCTTTATGAATATTTGCTACTATCACCAAGATCTGCACCCGTAGTATACTGTAGCTACTACTTCTACAATGCTGTGTTTTACACTATTGCCTCATTGTAATGGGGAAAGTTTGAACAGCACAGTAGTATTTCAACACTATTGTATCCCTGTCCCCTGTCTGATTCAGTGATTTTACCTCGGCGTTTAGCTGGTGTGCATCCATCTCATTGACTCAACTGTGTTCCAATTTTGTATTAGTAGCCATAGTTTTAATCACACATAGTTGGTTAAATATTCTTCAGGTTTTCGCTGCGGGCCTGTGCTAAATACAGGGGAAGCTTTCGCAACTGTCAAATGAGTTCATGGTGAGAAAATAGAGATCTGTGTTTTTAGGCTGCAGTTGCTCAACCACTAGATAGCCACAAGCAGTGGCTATCTACTACACCGTTCACTTTAGTGGTTAAGCAGCCAATGCTCTTCTGGCTACGTATTTCATATGTTGCTACTGACTATCTTGACCTACATCTGACACTGGGTGGCCTATGTCCTTTCTGTTCGCAAAAGCAGAGTCCCACCATCCCCAACAACCCTTGTTTTAAATGCCGAAATTGACTTGCTTACACTCCTATTACGATATTTAAAACTAGGGATGCACCAATACTGGCCTAAAATGCTGGATCAGGTATCGGAGCACAGTTATGTATTTTATTATTTTAAATACAAAATAAGTCCTAAAAGTATAAAATATCATCATTGTAAATTTTTTCTTGACAAAATGACAGCATGATGTAAAAAACGTGCCACAAATTGTTTGGGGCAAATGGCGCCGAATATATGCCATTCACTGCTTCTGCTTGCACAAAAGTATTGGACCAGCATCGGTATGATCCATGAACACAAAGTTAGTGGATCGGTATCAGGAGGGGAAAAGTGGTATCAGTGCATTTTTTATTTTTATTTTTTTTTTTATTTTTATAAACAATGGCTGGCTTATTATTGAAGTAGCTGTTATGGAATGCAAACAGTGCATTCGGCAATAACAAGCTAGGCCTCATCTCTGAACTGCCAAAACGTCTGCAAGACTTTGCCTGTAGGTGGCTTTGGATCAGGGAGCATTTGTTTTAGTGTTGGTGCAGGAGTTGTATCCATTTTGCTGAGTGGGGAAATCCTCTGAGCGGGGGTACTCGCAAACTGAAGTCAAGCAGGGTCATTTGAACCAGGAGACTGCAGGAAGACTGCAGCAAGCGCAATGCTCCCGACAGTAAATGCTGACGGTCAGGTGTGTGTGTGTGTGTGTGTGTGTGTGTGTGTGTGTGTGTGTGTGTGTGTGTGTGTGTGTGTGTGTGTGTGTGTGTGTGTGTGTGTGTGTGTGTGTGTGTGTGTGTGTGTGTGTGTGTGTGTGTGTGTGTGTGTGTGTGTGTGTGTGTGTGTGTGTGTGTGTGTGTGTGTGTGTGTGTGTGTGTGTGTGTGTGTGTGTGTGTGTGTGTGTGTGTGTGTGTGTGTGTGTGTGTGTGTGTGTGTGTGTGGGCAAAAAATATGTACAACATTTATCGTGCGAGAGGCCAGTGAGGCCGGATACACCGAGGCAGAAAGCAGCTTCTCTAATTTGTCGTAGCTGTTCCTTGCTGATCTAATACAGTTGGTGTCCTTTGAGTCACTGTCCTTTGGTCCTGGACATGATGTAAACACAGGATGACTGCGTTATTGCATTTTATTCCTTCAATAACTGTCGGGACAAAATGCATACAATGTACTCTGGTTCATGGCCCAGCTTCTATTTTCATTTCAGAATATCCTCTTAAACCTGCATCATGACGAGTTGAGCTAACAATATTTAAATTAAAACATCATAGCATAAAACATTTGGCCGCTTTATGCGTACAATGCACAAACAAAATATGGGCCTTCAGAGTATTTAGGAAAATGCTTTACAATGTATTATGTAGGCCAACTCTGATGGGAAATATATCTGGGAACAGGATGTTAATATTTAGTACATGTTGTGAGCAAGGTTACAAATCACCAATATCTACAAACTGAGTTTTAGTTTTTTTAAGCACAACATCAAACCTGTGATCTGTTTTATTTACAGAGAGATTCAGCTGCTAAGAAGACTCCAGCACAAAAATGTGATTCAGTTGGTGGATGTGCTGTACAATGAAGAGAAACAGAAAATATATCCTTTTGTTTGTGTGTCTGTCTGTCTGTCTCATGTGTGCTCATTCTGATTTAATTACTTTATTTGGTTTTTAGTATGACTAAGCAGTCTGTTCTGCGTTATCCTTTGGCGGTGTGCTTTCACATTGCATTGTGCATGTAACATATTTGCGTATTTTAGATATTTCCAGCATATATATTTCTAAATAGGTATGCTGAATGTGTATCTTTCCTTTTGCATCATAGAGTGCCCGTTTCATTAAAAGGGTTTGTTTGGTCTTGATTATCCCCTTAACTCTCTTGACTTACGTATATGGTGATGGAGTATTGCGTATGTGGGATGCAAGAAATGCTGGACAGCGTCCCAGAGAAGAGGTTTCCAGTATTTCAATCTCACGGGTAAGTTTCTTTCTTATGGTCTCGATCTATCCTCTTTCTCTCGGACTCTCTCCCTCCCCTGTCTGCTATTATTAGTGTAAACCTTTCTGTTCCCCCTACTCTAGGCCTATGTTTAGATACAGCACCGCAGGGCCTCTCAGAATTACTTTCCAGAGGTTGTGAGGGGATTTCTCCCCAGTATAATGAGTCTGTGTTTGCCAGTACACCAGTGGAAAACTAGAAACTAATGTTTTGTGAAGGATACGATTTGTCTGTTAATAATATATAGGTATTTATTACAATAATTAGCAAATACACAATACTTTGCCCGTTAGGAGTTTTCCCTCAAGCCAATGTTTACCACCTGTGCCTCTTTTTCTCTTTTTCTATTTTGTTTTGCTTTTCCCCCTAGGTACTTTTGCCAACTCTTAGATGGCCTTGAATATTTGCACAGCCAGGGAATCGTTCACAAAGACATCAAACCAGGGAACCTATTACTGACCACAGACGGAGCTCTAAAGATCTCCGACTTGGGTGTAGCAGAGGTGAGTTCACGCTGAACACGGCCCTGTCATGAGCAGAAGTAATGGGCCTGCTTGCGCTCTGTTGTAGACCTCTGTTTGCATGGAGACATTCAGTCTACCAATGAATATTTGGAATATTAGCTTTTATCTGAAAATGTCTGACAATCCCATGCGTGTGTACATTCTGACACTGTTAATGCCGAGCTCTAGCATTGAGACAGGATAAGAGCTAGGATCATTTATTGTTCGTTTTTGCTTCCCTTGATCCCAATTCGTGGTCGATGTGTTTTTTTTTGTTTTTTTTATTCCTCCATGAGTGCTGCTCTGCCGGCCGAATACCGATGCTGATTCCGAGTGCTCCTGCCCGCAACCCTGTCTCATGAGGATCTCTTCATCTCTACCTCACCGTCTCTCTCCAATGCAGGCCCTCCATCCGTTTGCCGAGGATGACACGTGTCGCACCAGCCAGGGCTCCCCGGCCTTCCAGCCTCCAGAGATAGCCAACGGCCTGGACACGTTTTCAGGGTTCAAAGTTGACATCTGGTCCGCTGGAGTAACACTGTGAGTTGGTCAAGACCTCCAGGGCCCTGGTCCTAGGTATAGCTATGTGATGGACTGCACTGTAATGTTTCTCTCGATCCTGGCTTCGAAAATGCATGCTAAAATATCAGGGAGACACACAAGAGTCCTTCAATGTGCACCTAGCCGCACACCCTTGAATAAAATGTGGACAGACGAGGTGAGACCTTTTGTACTTCCTACTCGACTTAAGCAGTGACTCTGATAATCTCTTACCCCCCCCCCCCCCCCCCCCCCTGTGCAGATACAACATTACGACAAGTCTGTATCCCTTCGAGGGGGACAACATTTATAAGCTATTCGAAAACATTGGGAAAGGAGACTACAGCGTTCCCGAGGAGTGTGGCCCTCTCCTGTCAGACCTGCTGAATGGTGAGTTGTGAGTCTTTCTCTCTCTCTGTCTCTGTGTGTGTGCGTGTGTCATCCCGCCAAGTTGTCCGTGTCCTTATTTCAAGAGGCTCTAGATTTTCAGCTTACAGCGCTGGCTTGTTTACGACGCCATGCTGCAGAAAATCGCTGTTGCAGAGGGATTCTCTCAGAATGCTTGTCAGGTGCTTTCAGGGCCCCACTCTTCACCATTGTTATGACTGTTGCGTTCCCTAAACTGCAGTGCCCTTCATGCAGCCGGGGGGGGAAAACGGCTTTGCCTGTTCACCCTGCTAACCAGTAGGTGGTACTGTAACCCTAACGGGCCCCTCTGACTCACTCCGTCGGAGGCCTCCCACTGACTGTAGAGCTTCCTCCGTCTGCTGACGTAGTCTGTTAATATGGGGCCAGCAACAGAATACTAAACGCCTCACAGCGGAGGCAGGGCTGCTGCTGCTCAGGTGGAATGGTGCAGTGCCACTCCACGCAAAGGGCGGGCCAAGAGAGGGAGGACTGCCCGGCTACCCTGGGGGGAAATACACAGTCGGCAGTGTGACGTCGCCAACCCAGACCCAGTTTTTAATCTGGGCATTTGTCTGGATTTTTGAGGATTACTCATAATCAAATGAATCCTGTTCAACCCTGTTTTCCAGAACCAACATTTTTTTTTCACGATTGTTCTTGGACCCTTGTTCTTCCATTTTGGTTTCAGAATGACGATTAATCATGTTTTAATATTCAAACATTTAGTAGTTTGTCATGCACAAAGCAATGTTACCAAAAGCATAACGGGTGAGGAAAATACATCTCTGCCCATGGCCACCTCCTCCAGACCTGTGATTCGAGTTCGACTGACGGTGACGTCTGTGTTTGATGACGCAGCACCTGAGCGATTGTCGGCCCATAATTGTGCGGTCTAAAATAGGCTTCCCACTCACAAAAGGGTTGTCCTTCACTGCTCGAATCACTGACTCTTGGGAGTCCGACGCACGATGCCTGCTTCCTAACCACCGCGGGCTGTGTCAGTCAGGGGGCTTCAGAGCTCGACGGGGTCTGGGTGATGTATTGATTACAGCAAAGGAGCCGCCTCATAATCGCACCCGCTGGACGTCGGTAGTTGTCATCGCGAGTAATGAAGGTTAAATAAATGAGGCGTACAGCATGCGCTTAGTCCCAGAGTGTGGTTATCGTCTGACTCATATTGGACTCTGAACACACGCACACGCACACACGTGTTGATTGCCTGTCTTTCATTGTTTTTTCAGGAATGCTAGAGTATGACCCTGTCAAGAGGTTTTCCATACAGCACATAAGGCAGCACAAGTGAGTATTGTATTGCTTCAAACTGGTTTGAAGCAATTGTTCTCTGGCCGCCATTTTCTGCAGGGTTTAATGTTTACCTTGGTCAGTGTAGCAAGGAAGGAAGTCGGGTTGTTCAAACAAAGTGAATAGGAACTAAAAGAGTCCAGCACATAGTAAGCCAGGCTTTACAACAAATTGGACTCAAATGCAACGCAAGACCCGCCAACAAACCTTTTCATGGTTGCCTGAAGGACTGGTTGTTTAGATGGGGACCAAACACTTACTGGGTTATATATGATTTTAGTCCAACTTGAGTATCTTGCCTCTCGCAGTTTTTTTTAGATGCAAGTATATGAAAGAATGGCAATAGCATATTTTGCCGAGTCTTCACTTAAAGGCACTATTTGCTTTGTTTTGCCGCAATGCAGAGGATTAACAAAATAATTGAGTAAAATCACCTTCAGGAAAGCATAGCTTAAAGGGGGAGGCCAAATGGAAAGGTTTTCTTAGCACCGGCATCCCAAATTAAATGGCTTCCTGCACACACTAATTGTCTGTCTACAAAAAATGCTTGCCTTCTGGGGCTTTAGCCTTCCCTTGTCCAAAAGCACATAAAAAAGCGTAGAAGTATCCATGCTTGTGATTGATCCTGTTTCGTCTTTCCGTTGAGGATGTTGGTGCCATCAACTCGAACACGACGCAAACAAGAAATTATACATATACATACATCATACATATACCCACATTGTGATGGTACAAACCTTTTTATCCCCCCCCCCCACCCCCCTTGCCTAGCTGGGTGCGTAAGAAACACCCTCCATCCGAGCCCCCCGTGCCAATTCCGGCCAACGCCGAGAGCAGGGACCCCTGGCGCAGCATGACGGTGGTGCCCTACCTGGAGGACCTGCACGGCTACACCGAGGAGGATGACGACGAGCTGTTCGACGCAGAGGACGACGAGTTCATATACACTCAGGACTTCACCGTGCCAGGTGGGGACCCACACTCGGCACCCGCCTTCATGATTATCTCTATGTGACCGCCTCCGATGAATGTGTGTATATACCCACCACCGTCCTGATCATCTGATTACCAGATTATATGATGAATATACACCTCCACCACCCTGATTATCTCTGATAATACACACCCTCCACCACCCTGATTATGTCTTGATAAATACACACATCCACCAGCCTGACATCTCTGATAAATACACACCTCTGTCTGAGCATTTAGTAAACAAGCTTCAAACAGACAGAAATACAAATTCCAGGAAAAAATGGTGCTTTTCCAAAAAAAAGAAGAATTATGATCCTAAGTGCTATCTGTTGCTTGGCAACAGATGGCAATAATAACGAGTGCGATCTCCACGGGCGATCTGGAAGAATGCCCTACATAAAGGCCCCCCTGTATTCCCACTGAAGCCGTACAATCTGAATGACACTCGGTGGTATAAATACACGCGGGGGATGGGGCAGCTCTCCCAGCTTGTCGGCGGAGCCCCAAGTGATGTCACGCTCACTCTCACGAGTGTTGGTTGACCGGGCGCCATGATCTTTGAAACGGGTGTTTTGCTGTTGTAACAAGGCTTCTTTGCTTCTTTTGTTTTGCTTTCCCCCCCCCACCCGAGGTACTTTTGCCAACTCTTAGATGGCCTTGAATGTTTGCACAGCCAGGGAGGGGGGTTCACAAAGACAATCAAACCAGGGATTCTCGGCGAATAACGTAAACCTCCCTTTCTCCAGGACAAGTAGCAGAGGAAGACATGGACGCCCCCCACTACAGCCGGGGCGTGGCCAAGCCGGTCTGCCTCAACGGGACAGACGGCGGCGGCGGCAGCTCCACCCTCAACAGCAGCAAGCCCAAAGTTGAGCGCCGCTCCTCCTCCTCGTCTAACCCGTCACGCAAGGGCGTCTCCACGGCAAGCAAGATCCGCAAGCTCTCCACCTGCAAGCAGCAATGACCTCACCGACGACCCCCGCAGCCCGCCTGGTGCGTATGCGGCGGCTCAATGAAACGTCGGCAGGCTTTAAATGGTTTCCTTTCGTTCTGGGAAAAACGCCAAATAAGAGAGGCGATGGACACAAAACGAGCCAGAGGCAAAGAGAAAGCAAGGGGGTGTGGGGTTCCTCTAAATGTGGAGGATTGAATCCTGTTTTTTGTTCACGTACATGTACACACACACACAGTGGAATTTGTTTCTCTGCATTTAACCCTATTTTATCCTAGTATTAGGAGCAGTGGGCAGCTATTATAAATACAGCTCCAGGGGACCAGTGTAGGGGTCTGGTGCCTTGCTAAAGGGCACTGTGGCAATGCCCAGGTGTTTCGGCGACCTTCCGGATCTCGAGCAAAGTCCCAACAGAGTTATCCTGTCGCCTCCCCCACGGCGGGGAAAAGGCCCGGCGTACGTCACGAGTATTTAACAGTGGCCAGAGATGAGCCAGAGGGAGAGGGAGACTGGCTCGGCCCCAGTGACTCATTCAAGGCTCAGGGTACCAACAGATATCTTGTTTGGTGTGCAGTGCGTCACATCCATTCATCCATGCATACAATACAACAAGCCCATGCTTAACCTTGAAGGTGGCCGTTTCTGACATCTATGTACGACACGTCCTCCACAAATCGATACCCCCCCCCCCCCCTCGTTCCCCAGTGTACTGCAGATTGAAAGGCTGTATTAGTTTGTTGTAGCGATGACTCACCCATGGTAAGACGGGAGTGGGCTGTTGATCTCTTGTCTCCCCCGGTTCTCTCTCCAACCCCTCCCTCCACAGCTCTTTCATGAATATTTTCCCTATGCTAAAATGGACGGCGTTCACTCTTTTATTGCGTCGATTTTCTTCTAAAACATTCCCCCCCCTTAAGACATGTAATAAGATTAACCAAATTCAAAATAGACATTCACTGCGCCACCTTTCTCTTCAATCTGCTCCAATTCAGGTCACGCTCTCCCTCTCTCTCTGTCTCTCTCTCTCCCCCCTCCTCTCTTCCCGCTCATCTCTCGTGTCTGGACTTCATGGCTGTCATGGGGGAGAACCTGCTGATGATCTGTCCACCGTACCTCTTCAACCGCTGGCCCGCGTCCCACGCCGCCACCGCCGGCTGGGCTGGGGTGGGGTCGACGGGTGAGGGGCAGGGGGGGAGGAGGAAGAGAGGAGGAGGAGGAGGAGGAGGAGGAGGAGAAGGGCACTTAGTGATGTCAAGTAGTGTTATTTTTCTTCTTTGCCTGTCTTTCTAAAGACTTGAGCCGCTAGGTGTGGAAAAAGGTTGGATATATATATAAAATATATGCCATTTGGTGGATTATTTTTGCCCTGTGCATCTTACAATGCCATGAGTGCATACATGTATTAGCATGGGTGGCCCCAGTGGGAGTGGATGATTTTAAGAATTGTTGCTTTTAATTTTTCCTCTTAATTTTCTTGTTTTGGTTGTTTTGGCCTCCATCTCCTCGAATGAAGCTCAGCCCTCCCTCATCCACTGGGATAGAATAGCATTGGACAATATGAGCATTACTACCACTCCCCCTCTGCTTCTTCAGCACTTTCCCACCGACTACCTTTTGCATCTGTTGTCTGTTCCCTGGGGGGGAGGGAGGGAGGGAGGGAGGAGAAGAAGGGGAAAAAATAAAACGAATCTGCTGTTGTAACTGCGGTTTTTACCGACATTGTTGCACATTGCACATTGTTGCGTAGTGGAAGGGGTAGGAGGATGTTAATGATGATTAAAAACAAAAAAAAAATCTAAATTTCAATGTGTGCGGACAATGGATGGCGCATGCTGTGAGACGTGTTCTGCTGATGGACAGTCTGACCTCAACGTCCACCACCGACCCATCGGGGGCTCCAACTTTCAGATTTTAACTTTTTATTTTTGGGTTTTTATTTTTTTTTCAATCTTTTTTTATTTTTATTTTGTAATTTTATTATTTATATAAAATATGTTCAGACCCGATAGTTTTGTGGCTGATCTTTTTTCGATTATTATAATTGTCTTACCATATCATTCTATTATTTTGCAATGCACAGTCCACTGGTGTCTCATCTGCCCTCTAGTCTGTTGGTCCTTCAAAAACTGGGGTTGGGTCTTGTGATAAGAACATGGATAGATATTGCATTCGGTGCCACCCCTTGTAGATGACAAGGGGACAAGGTCCAAAAGACATTGGGACACTAATTAACTAACACGTGTTGCAAAATAGTTTCCTGACCTTATTAGGGCATACCCTGACATTCCCTTGCTGCTGTAGGCAGACTGGGATTTCAAAACCGGCAATCGTCAATGTTTTAGCTGCTATTTATGTATGCTGACCCAATTGCCACCAGCCCCCCCCCCCCCTCCCCCTCCCTCCTTTCCCTTACACAACCGGACCCATCATCAGCCCCATCGCTCTAGGAGTAGATCAGAGAGCAGGTGAGTCACAGCACCAGAGAGGGGAGGGGGGGGGCGGGTTCTATTCAACAGGGCTAACGGTGAACAATGCAAATATGATTCAGCAAGGAATCGGATGCCTGGCATTGCATGCAGGTGGGAATGTTTAAACAGTATGACTATTTAAGTGGTTTTTGGAGGTAATAAAAAAAAAGAATAAATGTATTTACAACAAAAACCTTTCGGCTTTCACAGAAGCCGTAGGACCAATTTTGTCAGTTTCAACACTGCATCCACAGCGTTCCAGCATTTTGAGAGGTTATTTATTATTTGATTAAATTCAAAATGAATATGCATTAGTTTGTCCCACAGGGTCTGTGCTCTGCCTATTGCATAAAACCTCTGAGGCTTGGCCTACTGTAGTTGTAACCTAAGTCTCAATATTTTCAAGTCGTTTTTGTGTACTTGTTTACATCATCGATCACAAATGACATATACATGCTAGAAAGCGCTAATGCTATTGAATGAGCTGTCGCCATCCATGCACATGTTATGTATGTGGGAGACATCTGTACATACACACTAGATTTATGAGGATCAGCAAATAGTACTATAGTCATACCTCCTAGACTAAGTAACATGGCTGCTTCAGGTGACCCATGTACAGAATAATAATTCCGTAGGTGCACGATTCCATTAGTATTCAGTTACAAACACTGTTACATCCTCTCCCTTCTACTGAATCGGTCTAAAAAAAATGAACTGATCACTCATTTCAGGCCTGTCTTTTAATCTATGGAGGTCAGTCTTATCGGTTGGTCCCCAGTGTAATTGCAAAGGCAATGCCATGGCCCAAAAGCTAAATATTGCAACATTATTAAAAATACATTATTACTACTGCCACACATATTTTTTGTAATATGTTACTTTAGTCAACTTCAATCTCCCATCATCGAGAGTCACCCTTATGACTAAGACCAGGACCCCTTGGGAAGGACATCACTTGAATAAGGAACATGGGTGACAGGAAATTAACATTCTCATGAGGAAAGTGCTTTATGAAATCTAAAACTATTCACATTCACATTGGTTACAAGTAGCATGCTTACAATGTTTAAAAAATATGACCTATTTTTCTTATTCTACAAATGTGATTAATTTGCCATGAGTATTTCTTTTTAAATATATAGACGAGTGCATATGACGATAGAATAGAAATAGGTCATTACATTACAATCACAGAACATGGCTTCACAGTGGAAACTATACAAATAACTTTGTATGGAAATACTGAAAAGAGGCGTAAGTAAGACTGCCCAGCCGTAAGGTGTCTGTCCTATGGTAACAATCTAGTAGTGCATCTATGTCTGGGCCAATCTCAACCTGTTGGATAATGTATATGTCATGAGGAATACACCTGCTAGGTAAGACACATCTTTAAAGTGCAATCACAGACATGGAGATGAAAATGAACACACTGGGTAGCAGTTGGCGGAGGATGGGGACAGCTAAGCTATTCAGGACTCCTATCAGGGGAGGAAGCGTGCAACGCGGCTACCACGTGTTGGCTCACTCCCGGGCCGAGGAGTCCGGGCTCTGTGATCCTCAGCCCAGAGTAGAGCCTCTCCTCCACGGACGCTGCCAGCTTGTCTGTCAGGCTACTCTGGCCGCGGAGGATGGGCATGAGGGCGGAGGGTGGTGGGACCAGAGGGTCGGGATGTGTGGGCTCCACGAAAGGGTCGTCTATGCTAGGCGTGCCGGGTCGACACTTCTCTGGGTAAGGGAAATGGGTTTCGATCGCTTGACTGCTGTTGTTGTTTTGGTTGCCGACTCTTGGGTCCATGTGACTGGTCTGCGTATGTGAAGTGTCCTGCGAGAGGCTAGATGTGCGCTCATTGACCAACGTTTCGCCTTCCGTGTCGTTGACCTCAGTAGTGGTAACCCTGTATAGTGCTGCTGCGTTTGACCCCTCCCTGTCTTCAGATGCTGCATTGGACGTGCTTTGTGCGGCTTCTCCTGAATCCCTTTCATTGGCTAAATCCTTATCTTCCTCCATGTCCTCTTGGTTTGCTTCCTCACAAGCCGCTACCTCGGTAGCTTCTTCGTCGGCGGCGCTGGCGATTCGGGACAGTGTGCTGTGATATCTGGTATCCAGAGGGTAACTGGCGCTGTCCCCTCTTCGTAATGGAGTGAACCTCTGTCTCTCCAGCGACGGCGAGTACCTTCCCCCAGTGCTGGACCCAGGATCGCTGTATTGCTTGTGTCTCTGCCACTGCTTCCGGAGATGGACTCTGGACCGATGCCTCGAACGTGGCGGCGAATCTTGCTGGTCGAAGCGTGGATCGTGACGGAGGAACTCGCTGAAGAGGGCGTCTGTCTTCTCGTCGATGCTGTAGTCACGGCGGCGGAGGCGTGGCCGGTGAGTGGGAGATGGCTGTGAAATGATGGGATGGTGTGGTTTCACCAGCAGAGAAGCAGGCTGGGACTGCAGGTGAAGGGACTCTAGAGGATTCTGGCTGTAAGTTACCCTCCCAAGTTGACACGGTTGTTTGAGGGTGAGAGATTGGCTGCCAGTTGTAGCTGCCACTATGAGCTTCTTGTCCACGTCGGTGGGATCTATCATTTCCTCCTGCTCCTCCTGGAACAACTTGGCCTCAAAGCTGTCGCACACCGAGCCCTTCCTCCTGGTGAAGAAGAACCTCCTCTCCGATGCCGTCTTGCCCCGAGAGCCTCCGGGCATCCCCAACTGCCGCAGATCATCAGTGGCTCTGGACGGGGCCTCTATAGAGGCATATCCACTATCCATCTGAAGGAGCTTACGGTTCCCCGCCTCACCATCGCCTCCTGTCCCACTTGCTGCATCACCGTCCCCGCTAAGTGTCCCTCGGGCAGCACCGCCGAACACCTCTCCTTCTCCGTCCATTTCATCGCCCAGGTCCTGGGACAGGCAGCTGTCAAGACCAGGGCGAGCTCCCGCTGCCCCTAGGGAGGAGATGCTGTCGGCATCACTGCGGATGGAATCCCGGTCTGTGCTGCTCTGGTCAGAGGAGGCGTACTGTTCCAGGGAAGCCCGCAAGCTCCAGATGTCTCGGTACAGGGAGTATGGCAGCTCAGTGCTTTCCTGGTGATGCTGGAATGGATGAGAGGAACCGTAGTCCGCCCTTCCCCGAGCCTCAGCTCCCAGAACCTCCTCGGCTTCTTCCTCTGCCTCTAGTGTCTGATCATTCTCCACGTCTGATCTCGAGTTGAACCCAGTGACAGTATTGCTCCGAGATGCAGTCTCGATATTTCCCTGGATGCCGAATTCATCATGTTCCTCGAACAAGTCGTCTTCTTCTTCTACGTCATTGTCTCCAGGTGCTTGTTGTGCTCTTGCTTCTCTTCCTCTCGAGGCTGCGGCAAACATAAAATCCACCTCGGTCTCTATTTCCACCACTGAAACTGCCTCTGCCTCTTCACCTGTGCACAGCTCCGGCCTCTGGGCATAGTGGTTGTTTGTCAAGGGTAAGTCTTTGTTGCTTCCTGTGATGTTGATTCCCACCTCAACCTCTGCCCTGGCCTCGACCTCAAGCCTGATGAAGATGAAGAAAGAGACAACATGGTTACTGTTAGAACTCTTAGAAACAGTTCCGACAACACAGCTAAAGTGGGTAGGCCTTACCTGTAGAGGATGGCTGAAGATGAGGTCGGGGTTGAGGCCTGTGTTAGGGACTCGGCAGAGAGCGACTGCAGACCGCCGCTCTGGAGGTGAGGCAGTGGGAGGGGTGGGGTGAAGTCACCACTCCGAGAGGACCAGTCCTCCGTGTGATCAGTAGTCTCGCTGGCTGCTCGTTGTCTTTGGATGGGCCGCCTCTTCGGGGATCCTAACAGAGGGAGTCGTGTTATGGCATGTTAACATTAACCTGCAACATTGTGTTGTTTTTCAATTCAATGTGCCACCATTTGTCAAGACAGAGGATGCCATTGTTTTGAAGACACATGCTGTGACTTGTAATTGACCGTACAGGACTCCCTAGTCCCTGCTAACCTTTGGCATCCAGGCTTGCTGCTCGATGGCTGCTGTCAAATTTCCACTTCCTGAAGTAAGGACCTGCCCCTTCCAGACTGGCATGCCGCCGCAGCTTCGAGAAGAACTGCAGAACGGAGGTCTGGGCCGGAGACACCTCCCTCTCCTCTTTTGTTCCCCTTTCGTGATCTTCCTCTCCACTATCTCCGATGGCCTCCACCTGTCAAAACGCATCGTTAGCCAAAGTGGGTGAAAGGTGAAGCAGTGTGATGAATAGGTGGTGGATGAGTGCAAGAGTGGAGCCACAGAGGTCCGCCATAGGTTTGAATCCAACCACCCAATGAGTCAATAAGTCCTAATGAATCCTGTATGCAAGTTAATAGCATTTCCCTTTTTATTTATTGTTTTTAACAGCTGTTATGTATACTTGTTAAAGCTAAATCCATAATGTGAAAGTCCACATTACAAGTAAGGGGCACAAAGTACAAAGTGATAACATTGTAGTGTGATGTATTTCATGTCGGCTGAATCATGAATTGCTTTCCATCGCAGACGAGACTTACCGTCAGCGAGCGAGTGTGCTGGAGTTTTGCACGTCGGTTGCCGTGCTCCATGATGACAGAGTGGTGGGTGTCCCCAGGCAGGCCCCCGCTGAGAGACTGGCTCACCCAGCCGAAGGTCTCTCCTCTCTCAGGAGGCTAGACAGACGGGGGGGGGGGAATATTATATATATATATATATATATATTTTATGTGAAAAAGCCCTACTGGAGAGTTTAGCTCAAACACTCAAAACGACTCTCCCTATTCACTTTGGATTGTGCAACATGGTTAACTGTGTTAAAGGTTAGCCGGGCGCTATATCGCATTTGACGCAAGCTTGTAATGGGTGGGACAAAAGTGTAATTTGTTTTGTAACATTTCTAGACGTTAGCAGGCATCTTGCTGAATCTTGCTTAAACCCTTAAGCAAGATTCAGCAAGATGCCTGCAGGTAGGCACATCGAAGCACCTCGGTCTGGTTCAAATATCCCATGACAAAGGGGGATTCAATGTGTTTAGGTGTGGGCTATTTTCACCCTTCATCAAAACGTTCACACGAGAATGTGACGATGATGATGATAGCTCTGCCTTCGTGGGACTTAGGGGCATGTATCCGGCAGGGATCTGCTCACCCGGTAGGGGATGTGGGGCAGTCTGGCCGCCGGCATCTCGTTGATGTTGACGACGCTGCTCTCCGTCGACTCACACTCGGTGATGGTGAGGATCTTCATGGCGGTGTGGGCGGGGGCCAGGTGGAGGTGGGTGAGCCGGGCCTTCTTCAGATGGTGGAAATCGCCCTCGGTAAGCGTGTACCTAGCCACGACATAAAACAAGGGTTTTGTTTAAACATGACCCCCTCCAGCCTCTACCTGGTCGAGTGTTAAGACTGTTGTCTTTCCTCACGAACATATACGTATGATTTAAAGCAACACACAGTGTCTCAGACTATTGTTCTCAGGAACACACTTCTGTTTTTGTATTTTGATGGGCCTTTTGTGCTTTTCTGGTCCAAACAGTGAAGATGGATAATAAAATTAAGAGGGAATGGCATGAAGCATATGGCCTTGGGTGGGAATGGAACCTTGATTGCCAGCCACATACATAAGCGTGTTGCCCACGTGGTAAATTGGTACGCCACTGGGTGGCGCCACCTACAATAGAAGTGTGTTGTAACCCTTATTAAGAGGGACAGGGGCCCAGGAGATCCACAGCTCTGCCTCTACCTGCGGCCTTTGTCCTCCGTCTTCCGTTCTTGTTCGTAGAGCGCCGACTCGTTGAAAGACACCCGGCGGCCAGTGGAGCAAGTGGAGGCGAAGCGCTCCGTCCCCAGGCCCTGGCAGCTGGCCGCCGAGAATTCATCCGACTGGTCCAGACATATGGTGATCTCTGCGTTGGGAAGAAGTCGGAGATGTTGCACAAGTACAAACGTGCCACCACGACGGACAAGAGAGGGTTTGAGGAAGGAAAAAAACGTGAGCTCAGCTAGGTGGTGCACCAGTTCCTCACCTTGAGTTGGCTGGGAGTCTTCCAAGAGGGTGGTGTTGGTTTTCTCTGGGTCGTCACTAGCTCTGTGGAGAAAGAGAGAGAGAGGAATGAAGGGAAGTGACTCAGCTCCCCCTGGTCGGCATACACTCCTCACAGCAGTAGAAATGCTGTGTTTTCACACTGCGTGGCGTCAATTTCCATATTAATCACGGCGCCAATCCTGTGCCGCCCTGATCACTTCAACTGGGTGACTCAACTCTGTATGGCCTTGCTGTTTGTGGGCAAGGGATGTGACAGTGGTGGGGGGTGGTGAGTCCACCTACCTGGAGTAACGCCTGCCACCCGTGCAGCAGATGTGGCAGAAGAGGACCAGCAGAGAGAGCAGGACCAGTGTCCCGCCGACAAACACACCCAGCAGGACCAATAGGAGCACATAGTTCTCCACCCAACCACCGGCAGGAACGGACACTTCCTGTTGAGAGTGCAACCAACAGGCGGGGGTCAGAGCGCTGGAGCAGCCGACAACCCATTATGGCCCTAGTATGGCATTGTTCCTACCTGCTGTTGAGCTGCTTAGTAAGTACTTCCTGTAGATGTGTTGCTAACTACAATCAAAAACCCTCCAAATTCCCAATGGAGTCCCGCAAACACAATGGAATCATTTGCAGAAGATAAAGTGCTCAAACATCTATTTGCAGACCCTTGTATGCCCCGTTTGGGCATATATTCTATCAATCAATGATAATTCACAATGTAATTGTCGGGATTCATTTGTGATGATATAATCCCACTGCCAGAATGGGCAGGTGCCGGCATGTCTTGTGCTTTTCGTGACAAAGAATGTAATCCAGCCTGTAAGCCACTGTATGAATCCTGCCTTGGAACTCATTCCATATTCTCCCTTTGAAATGAGAAATCCTTTGCTTCTGTACATCTGCGTGTCTGGCTCAGTGTTTAATAACACTCAACACAGGAAGGTGTTTTAAACCCTCTGTCTCATCCGTGTGACAATGACGAATGCATGGTGACTCGTTAACAACATGTGTGTGTGCGCACACACACACACACACACACACACACATACACACACACACACACACACACACTTGCGCATGCAAAACTGCAGTATATTCCCAGTCTAGGCTAAGTGAGTGAGTGATGCTAATCGAAGCACCAGTGAGAAGCACTTCATTCAATTTCCCTTCTTTTTTTTTATCATTGAGCGGGAAACAAGGCCTTCGTAAGCTAAAAATGGAAATGGGAAGCGAGTGGTGGAGAGAGAGAGAGTGAAGGAGTGAGAGAATAGATAAGGACTGAGTGATGACGTCATTAGAATGCAGAAGTACATAAGCACAAATCCACACCGCAGAGCTCTCTCACTCTCTCTCTTTGTCTCTCACTCTCACTCTCTCTCTCTCTCTCTCTCTCTCTCTCTTCTTTATTTCTCTCTCTTTCTCAGCCATTGCTTTTGAAGCCTGCATCAAAGCAAACCAAATGGTTATTATTATGAATAGATTACCCTGAGCAGATTGCTCAGCATCAAATAGGGCACAGATCATAGCCTCAACGTGACGTTGGATCACATGTCCGATCACGTGCACAATAATTCCCTGAAAGAGTGTCTGTATGTGTGTGTGCGCGCGTGTTTACCCGGAACATTCCCATGAAGGAAATTCCCACAAGAACACAGAGACCTCCAGACTTCCCCTCTGTGACCTCGGCAGCAGTAGCAAAAAGGTCAGTGAACACAGCTTCATATGTGCAAACGTATACACCAATACACACTCTTAGCCATGCCAGAGCATGTCCAACACAGTTACAGTCTTCCCCTGAAGGAGATTGTTTTGTGTTGTACATGCTGAGCCGGCCGGTAACAGCGCCACAGCCCACCCTCGGGGAGCAGCTTTGCAACATATCATAGGCCATAGCACTGGCAAACCTATGGAGTGCAGTCCTGGCCCTACAGAACCACCATTATTCCACAATGGTCGCTGCAGACCAAGGCCATATTTTCCTATAACCTCACGAAGGCCCCCCGAAGAGAAAATAACCACAAAAAAAAGCCCTTTTAACATCCCGGTGGTACAATCCCTCCCAGAGAGACGGATGCATGGTGAGACTCCTCCCTGTCACTCCACACCTTTCACAAGCTCAGCGGGAGATGGTTTTGCGCGGTGATGCGATGCTGTTCCCTGCATATCGTTTCACTTGTTGAGCCCGGGGAGGGGATCTGTGTCTTATATAATATATACATTTACATCCCGGGGCGGACCGACAGACGTATGTACTTACAGTGGCGTTCTCTGCCAGACGTGTCAGCAGGGGCAAGTCATTGCTCATGGTCCAGGTCGGTGTAAGTACAGCCTGGGGGGGAGAGAGAGAGAGAGAGAGGACTGTCAGTCAGACCATGGGATTCCCATAATAACGGCCCTCAGGTGACAATTTAAACGTGAGGGTTTTCTGACACAGATAGAGATATAGTTTGTGTTTTGGATTCTACCTCGACACCTTTATGACTTGAGACAGATGAAGATGCACTCTGATGTCTCTCTCTATCTCTCTCTCTGTCTCTCTCTGTCTCTCTCTCTCTCTCTCTCTCTCTCTCTCTCTCTCGCCATATATGGTATTGAGAGACAGAGAGAGGGATAGAAAGATAGATAGACAGAGAGAATGGTGCTTGAGTGTGTGTGTAAGTGTATGAATGCATGTGTGTTGTGGTCCATACAATGCTATAAATGTGCAATGTATTTTCGTAGCTGTAATCCTGACACACACTCATAAACAGGGTCTTGCATTACCACGCCATGTGAGAGTCACACTTTATGTAATAACCCGTACATAGCTGCACCCGAACGTAAATATGTGCTGAGAAACACACCACTTCCGATAAGGCAAGTACGGGTCCCATTGTGTGTGTGTGTGTGTGTGTGTGTATGTGTGGGCGTGCCACATAAAATGCATGTTAAAGCAGGGCTGATTGTATAGATCACCCATGGGAAAACCCTGATCTGACGGATCAACTGGAGCTGTCATGAAGCGGGGGGGGGGGGGCGTGTGTGTGTGTGTGTGTGAGTGAGAGATCCTGCGTGGTGAGATCCTGCCTAGTGTTGCTGTTCAACACATGCATTCAGTGCCCATGGCACAGGCTGTCAGGATAACAGAGCTCATATGACACTACTTTTCAAAAATATTTTCAAAACATCTTTACACTTTACACATTTTTGTACTGCACATTTTTGTATTATTTTATATATGATATATATATATATATATTTTTTTTTTAATGAACCTCAACATTGAGATTGGGGTTGTTGCCATAAAACAACTACTCAAATGTTACGGAACACACACATGTATTATTATTTTTGGCAGTCAAGTCCCTATTTGCCTTGCGCTTTTGTTTGTTTCAATTCATTAATACGGATGGGGAAATTCATTTGTATACCACTTTCAAATATGATTTAAATGCTATTCTATTTTCGACAAGAAGGCATACAAACTGGACCAGACCCGGAGAAGCCGAACAGCCAAACGAATCTTTAAATTCGTTTGCCCCCCCCCCCACACACACACACACACACTCTCTCTCTCTCTCCTCCCCGGCTCTCTCCGTCCAGACACCGCACCATGCATGTCACAAGACACACGCGCTCACAGACATTCAGCTCATATCAATACTTGTGTGTGGTGTCGACAGCAGTGCTACACGAAGACAAAAGATGGAAAAAAAAAACGTTGGCCATTCCATGAATAAATAATTATTACCGATACCTATGTTTGCCTTTTATATATATATCCCCGGTACTTAAAAAGCCTTCTAGCTCGTCCCCCTTCGGTCAGGCTCGGGATGCTGACTAGAGCGACTCGCTGCAGCTGGCGACGCTCATCCCTCCCGCGGTACACCGGTGATCGGGAATGCCCCACGTCTCACAGTCCTTTACACGCCTGTCAGGGGGGGGAGGCATGGAGACAACAGTCAATGGAATCGAGAGGACGAATCGTAGTTTAGACAAGTAGCCTCGTCCATTTCAATGCCGTGAGACAAACTTGGCGACCTGTGAGCCACATACCAAATTACACGCGCTTTATAGTACGCCCAGTGGTTTGAATGCACACATGTATAGCCACTGTGTACATCTGTGTCGATCTTTACATCATCTATAAAATAATAATAATTTATAAATAAAATATATATAGATATATGCTAATCTCTATCTATAATCGAATTTAAATAGGGCAGTCGACTGACTCACCTGAGTGTAGACTTTATTTTAAGTAGTCCATGGGCAATCGCGCTGACTTGTCCAGACTGCATAGTTCAATTTGGGCTTCAAATAATGACTGTAGTTATGAATGAAACCACACGCTTTTGGACACGCCCACCGCCTGCTTCTGCTGTACCACGTGATCAGGTGATGGCGTTAGATGGACACACTGTGCACGCACACAGGACCCCCTCCTCCCTCTGGTCCAGAATTATGAATGGAGTACCAAACAGGGGAAGAGACGTGGTTTTAGGTGGGGTATCGATAGTGGACACATGCTGGCTGCGTGTAGACACTGACCCAACTGAAGAGATCATTTCACAAGTAGTAAAGCGATGAATTGATTTGGTCGTTTATGTGAAGAATGAATGGATTCAGCACAACATTATGTAACTTTACGACCCACCACACGTTGGTGGCAGTGGGCTGCTTTTTTTCTCTGGCTGTTTTAGCGCCTTCTTGATGAATAAATACTACTATTATATGATTTTATAGCCTATATTTATATATTTATTTTATGGCATTATTTTAGTATTTAAGCAGGCTACATTATCATCTCCTGTCATGCGAAAATGACATTACAGCCATTTAGCCTTTTGTCCAAAGTGACTTACAATTGTGAGTTCAACAAAGGTAGGTAAGAAGTCAAAAGTGCATTTCATTCCTAACAAGTCTCTAAGAACAGAACCAGTGCTTAGGTAAAACTACAATAAGTTAAAATAAAATAACAATAGAACAATATCTTGCTCACTAACAAGCAAAGCTTTTCTAGCATGCTAGAAGCTGGTAAAAATGGATAAGAAAATGTTATTAGAAAATTCATAATTGATGTCCCAATGAAAGTATGTTTGGATTATGTGGATATGCCTATGTCTTGCAAGTAGGCTATTGCATCAAGCAATGCACCTGCTAGAATAGAAGCATCCCCCGGCTCCTCCTAGCAAAAAACTGTCGAGGTGTCCTTGAGGAAGACACCCTAACCCTACCTGCTCCCCGGGCGCTGTATATATGAATAGCTGCCCACTGCTCCTAATACTAGGATGGGTTAAATGCAGAGAACACATTTCACTGTATGTTTACATGTATGTGACCAATAGAGAGGATTCAATCCTCACCATTTGTTGTTTGTTGTTGTTGTTTGCATGTCTAAATTAAAAAAGTTATCTCAAGAGACGTAGGCCTATAGTAGAAAGACATTATGGGGGCCTGGCCAGTAGTAGAAATAAGATCAAACTAATCCAACTCTACTTACATACGTAATTATTGTATTGAACCACATTTTATAATATATTTAAACATTTCTAATGAAATGAATAAGAACAACAATTAAATAGACACACATGGAAACAGAGAGAGGGATAGAAAGATAGATAGATAGAGAGAATGGTGCTTGAGTGTGTGTCAGTGTATGATTGCATGTGTGTTGTGGTCCATACGATGCTATAAATGTGCAATGTATTTTCAGAACTGTACTTCTACTACTGGGGCCTGGCCAGTAGTAGAAATAAGGTCAAACTAATCCAACTCTACTTATATATGTAAGTATTGTATTGAACCACATTTTATAATATATTTAAACATTTCTAATGCAATTAATAAGAACAATCAAATCAAATACATTTTTACACCCGACTCCCATGGTTGTTACTATATGGATTCGGCCAAATTCAAAGATGTACGTTAACATTTAAACAGGCGAAAATATGTAGCATATTTCACTCCAAAATATTTTTGTCAGCATTGAGGTGTTTTGGGGTGTGGTTTCGGGGTAGGCATGTGTTTAATTACTATAGGCCAAATGCAAGATAACTTGATCAATGGCAATGAACTGAATTCCCTGTTGGTCCATTGTGTTGCTTCATTACTCATGTATGACGAGGCGGGTCAGTGTATGTTAATGTTCCCTTTCCCACCTGAAGAAGGACCCTTGCATCTTGCACCCTGTGGTTCTCGAATCGAGATACCGCGTACTGCATCTCCCCAAATGTAAATGTTACCCTCACTGTTTCCCCCCCCCGCCCCCCAACACGGTTCTTTGTTGTCCTGCTCCCACAATCATGCTGGGGGGTTTCTGTCTTTATATACAGTGATTGAGGACAAGCTCTTATTCAAGATTCCAGATTTAAGATGTTTTTATTTGCCATATGCAACAAGTACAATGAAATGCTTACTCCCCCATTCCCTGCCGCATGAATTTCCTACAATTTAACACTATAAACTATACTATGTACGATACGTATACTATACAACAGATAGTTGAGTTGAAATAGATGAGTTAGCTGCAGGCTTATTCACAGTGTATTGCAATGTATCTTCCCACAGCCAGAGGCTTTCATCGAGTACACAGGTATATACAGGTAGACCGACGGGTTCTTCAATAATAGGCTTTGCATGTACATTATAGAATGTATGATTGACGTCATGCATGTTAGGCCCGATGCATCAGAAACACATACCAAGATGGGGAAGGTAAAGGGAGATATTGACAGAGGTGTCCAGATCTCCTTGATCCTGCATCTCTCTGTTCTTCTGTAAGGAAGTGTATCTGGGGATATCTCTGTCGACAGCATCATCTGTGTCTGTGTGCATGTACGTGTGTGTGTGGTTTTTCTCTTTTTTCTTAGTGTTTGTGTGCAAGGCCAATGGCAGGGGGATGATGACGCAGAGTGACGCAGTCGACATAAAATGGGGGCGTTGAGCCACTGGGTGTTGCTATTTTTAGCAACCAATACCAGACAGCATCTCTCTGCTGTTTCTCTGTGCTGGCTTCCTACATTACTTGTATAACTAAAGCTGGTTCTCTGCGGGTCATGTGACAGGAAATATCTGTAATGTAGTAGTGAGGAATTTGAAACAGTAATGTGTGAGAGTGATGCAGGGAATGTTAGAACTGCTAGGAGTGCTGCCATTATATCATACCATTGTCACCACAGTTACTGCACTGTATTCATGATGCTGCCGCACTACTGGCACTTTAAATGCTTTTAAATATTTTTGCACAATTCAACTCAATTCATGTACATATCATCCATCATTAATGTGTTGTTCTTTTGTGTTCATTTTTATTGTATATATCATTTTGATGCCATTTTTTTGGAGATTCATGCTGCAGGAGGGAATGGTGAGTAAGTAAGCGTTCCAATGTATTTGGCAAATGGCCAATACATATCTTGTATCTTGTATGTCGATTTGGGGGGAAATAGTCAGAATAGAATGAAATAAAGTATCATTTTCCAAATTACCTTCCCCCACAAACGTGCATGTTGTTTCATTGCCAATAGTACACAACACAAAAACGTTAGTTGCCACCAGTGTTAGAATCAGAATCTGAATACAGCTTTATTGGCCAAACATGCTTTTACACATGCAATGAAGTTGACATTTAATCTAGCATATAAAAGGTAGTATATAGTGTTGTTTATATTATATTGTATAGTTTATATTAGGTAGGGTATAGTGATGTTTACAGTATAGCATTGTATAGCATATTTTAGTATAGCATAGTATAGTAATGTTGTTGAAATTCATACTGCGGGAATGAATAGCGTAGCTAGCGTTCCATTGCACTTGTTGAACATGGCAAATAAAAACATCTTGAATCTTGAATATACTGTAGGCCTAATTCTAGGTGCATCCAAGTAAAAAATAATATGCATAATGTGGAGGGACTACTGTATGTGTCCTGGTCTGGCAGACATCCTGATCACTGGGTGCCAGGCAGGCTGATTGTAGGGGGCAGAGGGGGGGGGGTTGATTGAATAGTGTGATTTGCAGGGTGTTGGCTTTTCAAACTCGCATTTGGTCCAGATTGCCAGCCAGTTGATGGTCGTCAACAGTGCTGGTGTCCACTCTGACGCCGGGTCGTTGAGTGAAAACCTGTTCTTCAGCCTTGCAGAGCTCTACTACTCTGACGCCTTTGTTTAGTGATTTTCTAGCATCTATATGCAGGGACGGCTCTTGTTATGCTCAGTGTGGTTTCTGGTGGCAATGCAAATGCACACAACATTAGCATTCCCACTGTTATACGCAATCACAACGCTTTTCTAATCTGGCACACACACACACACCAACCCTAAACCTGACCCTGACCCTAACCCACACACAACATGGATACAAATGATTTTTTAATCTTAAAGTGAAGAGCAATCACATTTCTTTCTATTAATATGTGTCTGTCCCTTGTAGGACTGCCATTGTGTTCTGGGCCTCCTCATTGCAACACAGAACCACAAGATGGCGGAACGTCCCCTCATCCATGCTCATTACTACTCCTCAGGCCATGGGCTCACTGACCAATTTAGCCTTATGTGTGGATGTTCTGTAAACATATGCCGGTATAATGAGATGTGACTGGAAAACTAAATGTTATTTATATTAATATTAGTATTAATATAGGCCTATATGGTTTATATTTCCAACTTGTACTTTCCCTTACACTTTTACCTGAATTATTGTACTTCTACCTGAGCACTGGTTCAGTTATTGCAGACTTGTTGAAATGAAATGAAATGCTCTTTTGACTTCTGGTGACGAGTTGTTCTCTTACCTTCCTTTGTTGAAACACACTATTGTAAGTGGCTTTGGATAAAAGTGTCTGCTAAATGACTGTAATGTAATGTAATATTCAAGGCAAGTTTTATTTGAAACAGTAGCTTAGAAAGCTAAAGAGAGTTGTAAATGAAAATAATGAAATTTCCTAGTAGACATACTTAAGTTTGTTGATTCAACCTTGATAATCAATAGCATACTGGTGGTCATAAAATGGGTGTTATGGCAAGGCAAAGCTCAAGGTCTGATCAATGATGATTGGTTTTCAAACTATTGTTTGGATGAGTAATTTCTTTAAAGGTTTCTGTCTGTGATGCAGTGCTAACATTTCAACCAAAGACGCATTCATTATTGTGGGATGATGGGCCCTTTTCAGATCAAACCATTAGACCTTAACCATTGTGTAATCTCTTCAGATAAACACAAATAAACGTCACAGTGTTGAAACAGGCTTGCATTGCTCTCCTCTGTGAATGACCTGAAATACATGCAGGGAACACATGCCCTGGGTCAGTGTGCCCGGCCCAAAAGTGTGGCAGCCATTTTGATGATGTGTTCTAAATCACTGGTTCTCAACTAATATAACCTCAGGATTCATGTGTGTGTGTTTGGTCATTATTCAATTACCCCAGAAATAAAATAAAAAATACCAATATTGCAGTATCAACAATGCCTTCATGTGCTGTTAAACCCAAAAAAAGCTGCAACAATTGGGACTAAACGCTTTACATTAAAAGCATTGAAACATGAATTAACATTGTAACATTACGTTTAATGTTAATTCATGTGCTTCTTACGGAGTATTATGGTTTATCATAAGCTCTGCAGACCCATAACCACTTAAGTTTACACATTCATAGTGTCACCAGCGAAGTACCAGAACTACTGTGATTTGTTGTTGAGATGGGCAGGAAGTCCAGCGTGAATCCGGTCTCTGGTGTCCTGCTAATGTCGGCCGACTCCTGTGGTCGGCCTGTGACCCAAATAAAGACCATATAACAAAATGCGATTCAGCATTTTAATTTATACTTGTTGACTTTAACACTCTATTTAGTGTATTAGGTTATACGTTTATCCATATTAAATCATTGGCAACAAGCAGGCATACTTCAGTGCAAAAGAGGTAGATCTGCAACAGGCCTATCAATACCATACATATATATATATGTATATATGTGTATATATATATATATATATATATATATATATATATATATATATATATATATATATATATATATATATATATATATGTGTGTGTATATATATGTGTATATGTATATATATATATACACACACACAATGATCACAAAGACAACCGCCCAACCCCCTACCGCACGCATAATCCCCGCCACATTTCGGGACGCACGGGTTTAACAGTAAAAAAAAAACACAATTACAACCCAAAGTAGGGATTAGATATTGATAACCGAGGAACATAATTGACGGCCGGTCACAATCGATTCCTGTAATATGTCACACTGGAGTCAATACGTTGTTCACATCACGTCACAATGCGGTGAAGAAAACGTTTCATATCCAATGTTGATGTTCATAGTTGTATTACACCACGAAACGTTATCAAATAACACCAAAACTAGGTGGCGTAGATGGTGTTTTTTTTGGAGGGATTTACTGGAAGACTATTTCAGCATGTCGACGGTGTCTCTGTCTCTGATTCAACTGAACTGATTTACAACCATTTTAAAATCCTCCTCTAAAAAAAAAATATCCGCACCATTCATTTATTTCCCCAGGCGAGCTGAGGTAGCCACCACTCAAATCAAATATGAACAAATCAAGTAGATATAAGAGGAAAACCATAATAAAACAACTGCTGCTTATGTTTAATCTAATAATATAAACAGACGATATACTGCAGTTCAATGTTCAACCTTTCCGTTACATAAAACAAAAAACAAAGCGGATGTTATCTCCCACAAAATCCCCGGTCCCTACCACAGACCAACGATTTATTTGATTCCGTTATCAATGTACGTATTTTAAAATGAACAAAAACAATAAATACATATATATATATGTGTGTATATAAGGTGGTCAACGACATTGTATGGTATATTTTAAAGGACACAATATCCTTATAGCGGTTGTATTTTGGAGTAGAGGATCCGCCCCTTTCAAGCTCATTTGAATTTTCCCCAGCCCTCAAAAAGGCACCGCGCAGCCATTTCCTTCTCACTTCGTCTACTCCGCTCTCCTGCAAGCATCTCTTAGACACAATCCACCATCTAAAGGTAATTCCCGCAATTTATTGTCGATTCTTTACGATTCTTTGTTTGTGTTAACGTGTACTTTCGAATGCTAAGCACTGTGACACGTCGCAAGTTTTCTGGCATTTCGACATTTTTTGCCTTCAAGCGTTTTCTGAACCCACGCATATCTGTGTACCGTTATACGCAGTACATTATGTGCGACATATGTCTTGCCATTTTGTTTTAAACTAATAAGCGTCACTAAACTAATGTATGGCTGAATAACACATTTGAGGGGTATTTTAGTGCGAACGAAGCTCATGTTTCGACACGCGGCCCTGCCCGCAGTGGTGGCACGACTATCAAAAACGTGGATTAAAATGGCGCTTCATTGTGGCACCACTACCATGAGTAGCTTAGTGCTGACCACCTGGCGGGCCCGCTGCGAGGCCTTCAGCAGCGCGCCACCAATCCATCCATTGTCCGTGGATGGAAGTATTTATAGTAGTAATGGTATGATAACGCAAATAATATGTTGCTTTTATTGATTCTGGGAGATTGTGGGTATATATATAGAAAATATTTTCCCCGATGTAGGCCTCAACCACAGCGTGGTCTGCCCCAACATGGCGACTAGGCCCATGTTGCGGACATGACATCATTTTTGTGAACTACACAACAATACGGATTTATACCAATACGCGATTATTGCTAGAATACATTTTATATATAATATAGTTGAATTACGTCGAATGATTTTCGGGGATTTCCCCCCCCCCATCTTCTGCCCTGACCATGTGACCGTTTGTTCTTTCCCCCCAAACAATAGATGAACGACGAAGGCAAACTTTTCATCGGAGGCCTCAGCTTCGACACCAATGAGGAGTCCTTGATGGCGGCTTTCGCCAAGTATGGCAACATCGCTAAAGGTATGCAGTATTTTTATACGAATTCCCCACTTTTCACGCTTATTGATGCAATACGCATTAGCATTTACATGCTAACATTAATGCTAACTATTATGTATTGTGTCTTCTTTCGTTTAGTTGATGTTATCCGAGACAAAGACAGTGGGAGGTCTCGTGGATTCGGCTTTGTCAAGTTTGACAACGTCGATGAGGCCAAAGATGCTTTGGACGGCATGAACGGAAAGGTACGTCGACCTTACGTCTGTTATATTAATATGCCACATTGTGCCTCTACGACAATATAGTACGAAATACACACGCTTTGGATGAAGTCTAATTTTATTGTATGTCGTTACGTCTGCAGAACTTGGACGGACGTGCTATTCGTGTGGACGAGGCAGGCAGAGGCAGATCTGGAGGCTCCAGGGGTGGAAGTGGTGGAAGAGGTAGCTTCGGCGACGGCGGTTTTGGTGGGGGCGGCAGAGGTATAGGGGGCTACTATTATTCATGGGGTGGCAGTTGGCATAATGGGGTCTCGCACCCCGTTAATGGTAATGCCCCGTTTTAGTATCCCATTTAATCTTTCTCCCGTTGCTCTATAACAACTGAAGGTGGTGGTGGATATGGTGGCGGTGGAGACCGAGGCTATGGCGAGAGAAGCTATGGTGGTGGCGGCGGCGATAGGAGTTATGGTGGCGGCGGCGGTGGAGACAGGAGCTACGGCGGCGGCAGTGGCGGCGGCGGCTACAGGAGCGGCGGCGGCGGTAGTGGTGGATACAGCGGTGGAAGCGGCGGCGGTGGAAGCGGTGGCGGCGGTGGCTACAGGGACAACAGGCAAGCGTGCAGTTTAGATTAGCGTGTGAATGACATTTCAACATGGTTGCCCTTGTGTCTTTATATGGTTATAGCTAATATTATTATAGCTAATATTATTGCAACTAATCATAATGTTCTCCAACAGAAGCCAGGGAAGCTATAACGAGCGCTCCGGCGGTTCCTACAGAGACAATTACGACAGCTATGGTAAGTGAATTCAAATAGGAGGGATGTCTTGAGTAAACGTTAATTATAGTTGAGAGTTGAACTACCAGATTATTGTGGTTTGCGTCACTGTCCACGCCCAACGAACACGAGTTCATCGATTTCGTTCATTGCGGCTCACAGCGTGCTCCATTTTGAATCCTCAGCTTTTGTGAAATTGAAATTCAGTATGGTAGCCCATGTCCGTTTTCCACCAGTACCAATATTGCGCACAAGAGTTATTAGGTTGGGGTTAATGTCAACTCAATGTCTGAAACCTGAAAGTGTCTTTACCTGTGTGCCCACTTCTGATCCTCAGCTACACACGACTAAAAATCTCCCTGACTCAAGATCATCACTTGGCTGGCTGTATTTAAAAGATGCGCTCCTCAAGAAAAAAATGTCCACGTGTTATTGGTGACCTTATTTTTATAGTAATGTTCTGTTGTAGCAGCTTAAGCATCTTTAAATGTAGCCATAACTTTTGGCCGTTCATTGACAAAACCATGTTTAAAGTTACGTTAAGACGTTCCTGGGTTGAGGGGGCGTCTTATTAATATCCTGCTATAAATACAATTGTCTGATTTGAATGGTGCTGTAGACTGAATTCTCCAAACATCTATTCACGCTTTCTCCTGATACACTCAGCCTTGTTCTTGCACAGAACTGAGCTTTTTTTATTCCCTGATACATCGGAGCGTCCAATGGGGCTTCTTTACCCTTTTTTGTAGTTTTTCCTTCAGTTTGACTATGACCTACCTCCTGCCAAGTTCTAAACTGAGCGATGAGACAGCCGTGCTCCCAAACAAACAAGTTTTTTTTTTATTTTGTACATGCATTCCTTAGTGCTACTAGAGCAATTCCACGACCTTAAGTGTTTCTTTGTTTTGCTGAGGGGCCCCTGTACTTTCAGTTTCTTCCCAAGTAAATTCTTTTTTCAGAAAGTATTCCACACCACGAATGGCAGACTGTTCATGGTGCTGCAAATTGCGGCACACTTGCAGTCGGGTCTAATATATATTCAATTTTCTTTGCTCTGCTCTGCTCTCAACGCCTGCATTTTAAATGTGCTGTAAAATGGACTGAACTTGTATAGGTGAACATCAATGTAACTCGTCTCCCCAGTAAATAACAGCCGGGATCAGTTTTGTACTTTGCTATTTGTATCAACAATTTTCTTTCTGTCAATTTGGTTTCATGGAGCCTATTAAACGATTTATGAAAAAATGCCAAAAAATGATTCTTGTGTTAGAATGGGAATTAATGGGAGACCCTTCTGGGTCAGTAACTGTCTGATTTGTTTTAATGATGCCTAGCATCCATAGTGGTTGGACAAACCTTGTAATTTAATTAATGCTTGACAAGGGCAAGTTTCGGCTCTGCTGAAAAACTTGCACAAAGCAACTGTCTCTTAACAATTAGGCCTGATTAACCAAACTTTGGTGTGCATGTAATGTAAAGGTACAATGGGTGCTGATTGGGTGGTCTTTGGCTAATGCTTCATTACGTTCAAGAGGTCAGCTACTTCAAAAACCTACAAGTCCTTGGAGAGTGAAGTGTTGCGCCTACCGACACGTGCTCATCAGATGAATGCTGCTCTCTTGCCTAGTTCATATGTGGAGAATTCGTAGGCCAGTTCACTTGAGGTAAACTTCTTTTGCTTTGCTCACATCCTTCGACCTTGGTTTTAAACCTGTCCATGACCTTCCAAGTTAGCTGTTAAAGTCCTTCCCTGCTTCAAATGTCTGGTTTCTGACGCGATTGAGGAATAACCGTACGCTTGAACTATGGTGCCCCAGCTGTGCTGACAACCAAGCCTCCAGTCACATGGATAGTAATGTTCATTGCATCAGTTAGTCAAACTTGCGCCAAGAAACCTCCAATTGACCTCTAGGATGACTTCAGTTGTACATCTTTTTGTTTGGCTCTTTCCCCTAGTGTGTTTAAAAAAAAAAAATGCCTGCATGCTTATTATTGACAATGTCACTTGTCCAGAACTGAGATGTATGTTTCTTTTGTTCAGGATGAACAGCTGGAGAACAAAGGAGATCTCTCCAATGTGGCACAACATGCTGGACTCGGTGGACTCAAGACTGCAGTGATAGCCTCACTTGTTACCAGGTAAATGGAATTGTCTTTAGACATTGGGTGACCATAAGGGGTCACTTCGGCATCAAACCTGTGACTTGAAAATGGAATATTTATTACACGGTTGCCAGATTACCACTTAAATTGTATCCAAAGGTCAACCATGGAATCTATATGGGGTTATTATGCATACATTGAAGTCAGTACCCGAGAGTACTTTGCAAACAGTACTTGCAATCAGAGGTTCTTGTTAGATTGTAATGCCTGATATGGCAGACAAAGGTGCTCATGGTTCTATATTCAAGCCAGGCTGAAAATATTTTTCTTCCCTAGGTTTGTAACATACGGTGACCAGAAGCACCCCAAAGATGAACCAATCCGTTCTCAGGAGGTGGCGGAAGAATCAGAAGTACCCCCTTCGGGCGCAAAGGAGACGGTTGAGGCCACAAGTCTATTTAAGACGGGAGCCATCTTTGGTTAAAACTGTTTAAATAAAGTTTGAAAAAAACGAATAAAGGTTTGAAGTTATTAGTAAAACAAGAGCACAAGGCCTGCCCTTCTGGTCGACCATGTGATTATATCTCAATGGAGGGGATATGTAAAACGGTAAATGTTAAAAAAATTTTTTTTCCCCCGACAAATTTAAAGCAAGAATATGTCAGTCTATACCCAAAAATCTAGAATTTCAGTACTGGGATGAATTGACTAGCTGACTACCTGATCAGAGGACCAGCAGTTGTGTAGGAGATTGTATTTTTGGGCAACATGTCGTTTCTACTGTTTAACACGACCCTGCGTATGTCTTGCAAAACATAAAATTAAAACATTGAATTCAAAAATGTCTAAGCTGGCATATTCTTTATCCAAAATAAGGTCTAACCCAGTGCAAGGAGTTCATCTTAGCCAGTGTGAATGATTGCCTGGGAAATGCTAACTTTTGCACACTTGGTGAATGTCAATACAAACCTACATTATTGAATAAAGTATATTTCCAGGTCAAATTAAACATCTACCATAAGCTGAAGGTTTCACCCCATGCTCTACTGCATCAATATGCCCTAAAATCAATAAGCCCTATTTTGCAAGGGTTCTAAACTGTACAACCATTCCATTGAAGATGCATGTATTCAGCCATAAAAATAGTGTAATTCAGCGGCAGTATAGCGCAGGAGGTAGAGCGGTCGCCTCACAACCAGAAGGTTGCTGGTTCGATTCCCGGTTCCTAGCAAAAGCTGGTGTCCTTGAGCAAGACACCCTAACCCTTACTACTCCGCCGTTGGTGGTTGAATGCGTGTATGTGAGGCTACAATGACTTGTAAAGTGCTTTGGATAAAAGCGCTATATAAAAGCATCCATTACAATACCAATTTGTCTGTTGGTCCAAAGCGACTCACAACTTTGAACGGGTGTTCAACAAAGGTAGGTAAGAGAACTACTTGCCACCAGAAGACATTTCAGTTGAGTCACAGAAAGACAGCTAAACCAGAATATGTTACAGAAAACTCAGACTTTATTGTACATTTACATGGTAGAGGCATGGGCGTCTGTTTCCATGGCATTGACGGTGGTTGAAGTCCAGGACGACATCCTTCTAGACTACACTACACATACCACTGGAAGCCAAAGCGTTTGTGTAGAACCTCTTCTCGAGGTCGGAGGTTGAACAACTCCGCGTTGGCTGGTTTTGTCCAGCGATCGGTGTGGTACACAGTCTCACCGACCTGCAGGAAAATACTATTATTCCTCTATAGAAGCAAGACTGACACAGCTTGTGTAAAGATGTATTTCTCTAAATCAGTGTCACATGCTACATGTACTGTAATTAATTCATAAAATGACCAGAGACTTCCAGATGTACATGCCTGGCTGGGGTGTCTGTTTTACTATTCTCAGGAGTACCAGAGACATGAAACACAAAACAGCATGCTGCAGCCATGGACACACGCAAACTGTCAATCAAACTGGTTCAACTGAGATTGTAATAGATTCGACCCAAACCTAAAGATCCTCAGGTAAAGGTTCCAGATGTATTTATTTGCCATGTGCAATGAAATGTTTAGTCCCCATTCCAGAAATCCCTGTCGGATCTTCTGTTCGTTCAGTGTCCTCAACCTGGCAACACGCGTGTACTTCTAGTTTGGGCCTGAGACAACTCTCCCAATATTGTGAATTTGGTCTGCAGTACCCATTTTGAACACCCTGTGTCATTGTTACATATTGCACCTTTCACAATTTGAAATGCTGCAATGGAAAAACAAACTCGGCATATTGGCTCTAGCTTTAAAATCACAAGGTTTTGTTTGGAAAATACTGTTAATTGCACTAACGCATTATTGATCAAGAAATATGAAAGGCTTTATTTGTGTACCTTCCAGCCTGGGACATCTTTCATGAGGATGGCTTCCTCTTCTAGATTTTCCCTCAGCATTCTCAAGGTCCTGACAAGAAAATAAAAAAAATAAGGGGTTAAACGTTGAGTCAAGAAATGATATAATCAACATTACTGAAAATGTATAAAATTTACCTTCGGTCATGTTCCGCTTGTATTAGCGGCATAATTGCTAGCCTGGCTTCCAAGTCCTCAATCTGTAACCGTCTTAACACACACACACACACACCATGTTTATCAGAAAGAGACTGGAAAAAACACAACACGTTCGTCAATATGTTTTGAAGTGAGATGTATTACCTCCTTTCTCTGTTCCATTTAAAGAGCCTCCAGTATCCAAATACCAGTACACCCAAACCAATCCCGAACATGCTGTAGCCTAAAAGTAAACGTATATAGTAAATGCAAAAAAGGCTATCATACATAAACAAACACATGTTACCCAAGTCCTACCTTCATGGTTGCACTGTGACTATTACAGACATCTGATTATCGTCAGTGACTCCTTTATTAATTACTAGTTTTATGACCTTCCACCCAAGGCACCAGTTAAGCGGATACATTGGTTATGGATATAGATATAGATATTGTTTCCCTGCATTTTCTGTGTTATTATTGGAGTCTGAGCAGAGACACCTGCTAGGGCATTAGAATCCCGTTTTGTTTTACGCGGTGACGAAACAGAAGCCTCCACCGGGAACAGCGGCACAATGTCATCACAAATAATAGTATAGTTTAATAATTGTACAGGTTTAGGTAGAGTCTAGGTTAGACAGCAAGCGTTAGCATATTAGCTTCTATTCTTTAGGACATTGCATTGGTTAGCAATGAGGTTGACAGTTCTAACGACATGTTCGACACATATTAGGCATTAACGGCGTTTATTTGTACCCGAGAGTCTTGCTTTTGGGAGGTTTCTCTTGTAATCAACGGGGCCATAACCTCCCGGAGGAGGCATGTCCTGCTTCACCTTGGACGCCGCCATCTTCTCTCGTCCCAAAACAGAAGCTGAACAACGTCTGCTGCTCGGTGGCTGCGGATGAGGTCGGCGCTACCGCCGGGCAGAGCGCCACCCAGCGGAGCATAAGGGAACATGACCGGTAGCGTCATCATTTCGGACGAAACATGAATAATTCATCAGAACAACGTGACGACACACGCACGTAGCTGACGTAAGACGTTTCCCCGCTACTAGTCCAGTAAGAAGGCGCCGTGTCATATTGGTGACAATGCTGCTACTTTCATAACAATTGTCGCCAATATAATGCCAGGGTCTAATGCCGCGTTCCAGACAACTCGTGAGTCGTATTTCCGTCTTGAAAGCGCCCTTCTTGGGTCAATGAAACGAAAAGTCCACAAAATGCAACAAAAAAAAAGGGTTCAAATAATGGTCGAAAGATTATATTAAACTGCCCAACATAAAGTCCTCTCGGTACACACCCCACAACACACTCCGTGGACTGGGGTAACTTAACATTGTAAAGGGTGCCATGACTGAGAACAGGTTGAGAAACGCTGCAATACAACAACTTAAAAGTTTACGAAATGTGTGCGGCCCTCCAAATTATTATCTCACCCCGAAGTGGCCCTCTGACAAATGATAAATTAAAAATATGAAAATATGATCGTGCAATGTGTGTGGTGCAGTAGAGAGCTAGTCGCTCTAACCTCTAAACCAAACATGCACAATGGCATTGTGGTGCAGTGGAGTGGGCTGTTGGTAAAGACCACTGGACCACATCATTTCTGGTTTAAGTCTGGCTGTTGATCATCAGAACCTGAGCTAAATATAACGTCACATCAATGTAATATCAAATATAACTTCCGATGGGTTCAAATCCTGTCACCTTTCAAACTCTGCGAATATCTTACCCCGCCAAGGAATTGAATTGCACATATAACCTCTGACACACTGTACTTTGCAGTTAGTGCCATTTATCACCTTTTATTTGTATTTATTGTGAAGTTTTACTTCCACTGTCATGTTGTAAATAATTCATACAACGGGAGTAAATGGGGAGTAAGCATTCCATTGTACTTGTAATACATTCAAGATTCAAGAATCTCGAATCTTGTTACAAATTACATTTTAGGTATTAGGTCAACTGTTATAAATTGAGAATTTTAGCCATTAACTGGGGAAATATTATAGCAAAAGTCATAGATGGTTAAGTGCAGCTATTGGATAGATATTGGTTAAGTGCAGGTATTTGTTAGTGAGCCTTAAGTTTAGGGTTTGGTTTAGTTGGATCAGAGAGGGTTAAGTTTAAGTATTTAGTGAGCGAAGGATAGGTTTAGCTATTAGGTATTAGATGGTTAAGTTTAGGTGGTTAACTCTTAGGTTAGAGATGGTCATGTTGTGGGTTAGGGTTAGTTTAGGTATTTGGTTAGAGATGGTTCAGATAAGTATTGGGTCATTTGGGTCTCATGAATTGTGAGTTATTGTATGAATGAGTTATTCATGCAATGTCTTCACCATCCTAGGAAGGCACTTTACATTCCCTTAACACAGTTTAATGGTCCTAAAATACTACGATATGATTGTGTGTCAAGTTAAACCATACCATTGATAAGTAGCCTAATAATGTTATGAATAGTCTGTGCTGATGCCTCATTATTCATAAATAAACCAAACACAATGGTTCCAATCACTTATATATATCTTTTTTTTTTATTTCTTAAGGAGCTAGGGAGAAAAACGTAAACCAAACAAACGGTATCATTAGTTTGTACTTTGCAGTACAAAATGGAAAGCAGAAAAGTTATGCAGTACGGTGAGGGGCACAAGCGAATATTATTATCTGGTTATTTTGGAACATGAAAGTGGCCCTATACACAGAGTTAAGGGCGTACATTGGCTCCATTTGGATGCAAAATTCTTGCTCTGGTGTCAGATTTAGCTATGCAAGTCTGACTTCTCAATCAGTAATTCCCTCACACAAAATAAAATAGCATGGCTGACATCAAATAAGCAAAATTACAAATGGTAGTTACAGATGAAAAAAGAAATAAGACAATGTTGCTTTAAACTATGGAACATAATGAACTGAGAATAAATGTAAGGTTCGGCATGCACTGTAAAACTAAAACTAGAACAAAATTTGCCGGATGAAACCACAAAAATTGACGTTGCAATTTGAACAGTAAAAATAACTTACAGTAAAATACAAAGAAAATTCAAACCTTCCAACTACAGGGATTATGTGCTAAAAGCTTTACAAATCAATCCAATCCTGTTGTGTTTTATATATATTTATATATATTTATATATATATATATATAAAATCAAGTCTTTGCTGGGTCTGTTCAGAGGTAAGTTGTGTGCCCTCCCAAATACAGAGCACTGGTATGTTTCCCCAGGTGGAACCTCAACATAGAATAGAACTACTGTAACACTCCAAGCCAGCGTGTACCAGCATGCCCATAAGGTATTTTGTATACCTAAAAACTGGCTCACCTTCAAAACAGGCGAGATATATTGGTATTTTCTTAACCTTAAATGAATAAAAACAATTCTGCACAATGATCCAAGAACAGTGATCTCAAACATAAAATCGAAGTCGAAAAAGACGAAACATAACATAAACCATAACAGGGAACAGCAGGAACATTTGTTTTAAAAGAGAGTAGTTCCTTAACCGTCCTCTGGGGAGTGCTGTTGACCGTATTATAGGAGCTGAGGGAAAAAACGAAACTTCAATAACAACAATAGCATGAGATTGTTATTTCCACGTGTTTGCCGTCTGGGAGATTGAACGAGATGGAATCATGTCCAGAAGGTACTCCCTCTGACGAGGGTCCACGGTGGATGAGGTCTTATGGCCGGAAAGACTTGGGTTAACATAAGCCATGGTCACTCCTGTGAACGACAGGTAACACCGCCACACATTAGGTCTGAACATTGGAAAAGAAATGCATGTTTCTATTTAAGTGAATCTCTTCAGGTATATTCTAGCTGTCTATTCATCTATATCATTGTCTATGTATCGAGCCTCAAACTCAACTTGCATGTGTACACACTACATAAATCCACACGCACAATGTAAAAATTACTATTGGTAATTCTACACCGTTTACCTTATTAGAACTGAAGTGTGCTACTTATTACTGCTAAATGAAGGAAGAAACCAAACCACCAACAGAGGGGCTGAAGTAGGAGAAGTGGGAGAATTAGGGATTGGGTTTTGCCAATACGAAAACACGTCTCCTGCATGTACAATATGTCCCAGCTCCAATTTCCAAGCTTTCACTCAAACTCTTCGCTGTTTGACATTTAAAAAAAAAAGGAAAGGACTTGTTGTTTTTGGACGAGACAAGAAGTGGAGAGTTTAGAGAGCAGAGGTCGCGGGGGGCCAGTAGAGTCGGCGGGGCTGGTGATAAGAGTGAGTCTACCTGTGTGGCTGTCGCTCTGCTTCTTCCATGCACTGGCTGATGCACTACCTCCGCTGACACTGCTTCTGCCGCTGATCCCCCTGCTGCTCATCTTTAAGCTCTGGGCAGTGGGACGGGACACATGTGCATGCTTACCTGGCCGGTTGACCAAGGCCGCGGCTGCCACCGCACTCTGCAGCTGGGAGGAGGAGGAGAACGAGTGGGGGACTCCCCTCACCCCCATGGACGAAACAGTGCCTCGGGACAGTTGGCCCTGGGGGCTCTGCTGATGGGACAGAGGAGGAGCAAGGTTTCAAAAAGTGGGTGGATTAATGAAAACATTAATTGTGTAGATAATTAGAGTTTAGATATGAAATGTAGACAATATGGGCATAGATTTATGAACATAAACAATATTTACAATAAATAAAATCCATTTGAAATAGACAGGGTACTAACACAAAAGACAAAAGACTGCATAGAGACTGTCCGGAAGAGAGTGGAAGGTGTACCTGCTTGATGCTAGAAGAGTGGTGGTGAACGATGTTCTGGCCTCTACTATGCTGGTGCTGGTGCTGGTGCTGGTGGTGGTGCTGGTGCTGGTGCTGCATGGAGGACACCCTAGCCTGGACTTGAGCCTGGACTTGCTTTAGCTGCTGTGAGCCCAGCTGGTCTGCCTTCATCGATGGGGAGGAGGAAGAGGAGGAGGAAGTGGAGGAGGTGCTGTGGGAGACAGGCGAGGCCGACTGCTGAAGGATGCGCTGCTCTATTTCCTGCTCCTGCTGCAGGGCCTTCACAAACGCAGCTTTGAGCCTGTTGGTGTGCTCGGCTTTCAAGGCCTTCTTCTGATTAGACGACATACAGTCCTCACAGAGGATGGTCCCACTCTTTGCCTTGTCCTGCCTCCAGCGGCAAGTGAAGTCGGTGCTACACTGGGTGCAGGTGAAAGGTTCTCTGGGATTTAGCTTAGACGTTGCGACACCCGTCTTTCCTGAGATGGACAGGAACGGGAAAGCAAGGGGCATTGGTTGTCAGTAAATGGATCCCAAAGATAACATGGAGTGAGTATGAGGTAGATTTGATAGTACAGTTAGTCTATTTCATTTAGAGAAATACTTAAAAATAAATTAAAACAGAGAGGAAAGGTGAGTGACGTACCTCTGTGGATAGTATCAAGTAGATTTTGCACCACCTCTTCCAATCCCACCAGGTAGATGAATTCATTATTTGCAGCCGAGGGCAAGAAGTTAAATTCTGGCGCCGGGGGTTTCGGTGGAGGAATCTCCAAGAGGGTCTTCTCCAGTTGTTTACGCAGGGCTAGTTTGGCAGCAGCCTGGCGGCTTGCCGGGGTGTCGTTTATATTGACCACAGACATGTTGCTGCTCCCTGACTGGGACGTCATTGTGGCGGCCTTTAAGTTGGTTGATGACGCCTTTGGGAATCAAAACATTAGAACGGTTATTAGGTATAGGCCGAATGACAGCATCTTTCATTTCCAACAAAGAAACTGTAGTTGATAATGTAGTTTAAAGACACTGTAGTCTATAACGGAAATAGCACATATCAACAATGTTATAAGCTACACCAGGTAACAAGAAAAACTTAGTTAAGAATCGAATTTGAGCAACTTGTATCTGAATCTCAGATGAACTTTTCCTCTTCGTCTGAATTTTGTCAAAACTTTTCACATGTCCTACTGTAGGTGATTTGCCGTCAGTTCTCCGGAAAAAGTTGGTAATGGGTCTCTGGGCCATTTTCATACGGAGCAGGGCATTCGAGCGAGCGGTGTGTTGTTTTTTGTTGTGCCGATACTTGCTTGCGACTTGCGACAACTAGCTCGAATTTAGCGATGCGCGCGTAGCATTATTAGCAGGTAAATTAACCAAGACCGTGTTACCCGTTGTGTGTGCTATGTGTTTAAAATTGTGTTTGTTTTGTTAGTTTGTAATAAACTCGCAAATACACCATTCGGTCTGAAGTGTGTCTCACAGTCGACACTGTCGCTCTGAAGACGTTATTCGTATATTAGCGCATGGACTGCGACCTTATCAAATACGACAATCCGTTCAGTTGTCCCTTGTTAGCGTCCGCATTCAATCATTTTAGGATGAGCTTTATATATATATATATATATATATGATTGAATGTGTCCCGCATGCGACCAATGGTTGCATGCGGGACATAAGGGGAAATGTCAAAAAGTATCGCGACTGGAGGAAGCAAAAGCCGAATCCCGGCTTTTGTATGGCCTATGGTAATGACTAGCATATTAAAGTATATTATCTATATAGTATAGAGAATGTGGATACCTTTGACTGTCACTAAATACCAATCATTGAAATACAAACAATACAAAACATTTATATAATCATAATCTTAACTAGCATTTCCACGAAATGGTGGTTGAGTGCGTTTCCTGCATAGTCTTAACCCGGAATGACCACATACCTGTGACATATTGACTAGCAAATTAGTATTGCCAACACTGCCAACCCTAATGTGGCTTGACAGGCCCATAGCCCTTTGGCCCAGGGAGCCGGGTGCTGAGATTCGGGTGCCTAACAGCAAAGGAGGGGGACCTGACCCAGAGCCACCAGAAGCAGCCAACTGCTGCTGCTGTTGCTGCTGCTGACGGAGAGCCTGGATCTGCTGTGGAGAAACAGAGATGGGCTAACCAGGAAAAACACAAAGGAAGGACACACAGAGAGTCACGAAGGGGACAGCACAGGGACGCAGGGGCAGAGCAGAGTGGAGAGGAGAGGAGAGGAGGGGGGGGGGAGAGAGAGAGAGAGAGAGAGAGAGAGAGAGAGAGAGAGAGAGAGAGAGAGAGAGAGAGAGGGGGGGGTACGTTGACAGCACCACAGCGAGGGAGAACACACAGACACACAGACAGACAAAGGGAAATATAATAAGCCTTGACTTTTCAGACTTTTACATTTCTTTGCCAAATGTTCGATCAAGTTCTTCACATTACCAGGTTAAATTGATATCTTGATAAATGCGGTCAGATACGGTTTTTTTTTTGGTTGGTATTTTTGGTTTGGCAGTTCATAATTCAAAGACAATGTAAAAATGTGTCTTACCTGGGCCCCTCTGACCAGAGGTGGCATGATGATCTGAGAGCCATGCTTGGACAACAACTGCTGTCCACCTCGCACCAGAGGAGGAGGTATCACCGGGCCCAAACTCCTGCCTATCCCAATCTGTCGGTGTGAGAAACAACAGAATGTTTTTATTGCGTTCTGTTATATATATAGGTTATATTTGTATGTTTGTTTGTGTGTGTGTGTGTGTGTGTTCTTTTGACCGCTGACCTGCTGCTGGGAGATTTTGTTCCCTGTAATGGTTCCACGAATCAGCGGGGGAGGAGCTGCAGAGCCCGACAGACCCGAGGGCTGGGCGAGGAAGGAGAGAGGATACATACATTATTCATAAATAACCCTGTAGGAATGTGTACAGCTGTGATGATGTTGCTTACAACCGTGTGTGTGTGTGTGTGTGTGTGTGTGTGTGTGTGTGTGTGTGTGTGTGTGTGTGTGTGTGTGTGTGTGTGTGTGTGTGTGTGTTCTGAGTGTGTATACCTTCTGAAGGGTATCCTTCTGGATCTGACTCTGTCTGAGTTTCTTAAGCAGCACCAGTTTGGCCTCCTCCAGCCTAAGCTCTTCTTTTAGCTGCTTAATGATGCGCCCCCTCTCCTCTGGGCTGCTCTTCTACACACACACACACACACACACACACACACACACACACACACACACACACACACACACACACACACACACACACACACACACACACACACACACACACACACACATTAGAATACACACCGCCGCTGGTGAGAACACAGGTACAGGTGAACGCCACAAGAGCCTGTCTAGATGTGTGTCTATGCGGTTTCAAAACAACAACAAATGTGATATGTTGGTCGCATGATGACTTTTTTTCTTTCATTAGGTCCAGACAGGATATCAGGATGTCACAGCAGAACGTATGAACATTACACACATTTAAATAAACAATATAAAACTAAACACAAATATATCAACAAATATCTATATGGGAATGGCAATGGGGAGCATTCCATTGTACTTGTGTTGCATATGGCAAATACATTTTTTTTGAATCTTGACACAACTAACTAAATGTAGATTCAAAACATAAATCTAAGCGCTAGAATCTTCCATACGTTCATTGGTGTCCAGCGGTCATCCAGTATCCCCAATAAAACACAGGTGTTGTTCATTGAATGAAAAATCCCCATGTTCCCGTTATATATACATATATATAACATTGTCGTTATATATATATATATATATATATATATATATATATATATATATATATAACGGGAACATGGGGATATATATATATATATATATATATATATATACACAAAAAAATATATATATATTTTTGTGCATGTGATGCAGTATGTGTGTGTGTATGTTTGAACCCCACTGTGACTGAGGGGCACTAGCAATTTCATTGTATTATGAATACAGTGACAATAAAAGCATCTAATCTTATCTCATCTCGTGTGCGAGGCACCAGTAGGTAACATCCGTACACTAGACACAATGTCACTCTACATAACGGATGTCACAGTGTACACCCGTCATCAGTGAAACACCTGTGAAAACGGCTGGCTACGGACACCGGGGGATCGAACCCAGTAACTTTTCGGCTGGGAGTCCAAATCCCTGGAATCCCTGATCTTGCCTAATCCCACGAGGGTCTGTGCAACGGGGGAGGAGGCTTAGTCATCCAAAGAAAGATGTGTTGTCACATGTGTTGTGTACGCCAGTACCATGAGCAGGTCAGTGTCCAGCTCCTTGAAGTGGTTCAAGCCGTTCATTGGTGGGCTGGGAGAGTCGTTGTCTGATAAAATGATGACATCGTCGTCATCGTCGTCTTCGACCTTGGCTGGCAGATGCTTCTCATTCACACCGCTGTGTAGATGAAAAAAATAGAACGATGCAAACATAAATGACCAGGTTATCGTCGCCAGATTCCTTACTCTTGCTCGGATAAACTATAGGAGGACGCCGAATTAGGGCCGAATGCTAAATTAGTGGAACTCATGACTCCTCGATACTCAAAGTATTGATATCTTGAAGTGTCTCGGAAGGCCAAGTCACACCTGCTTAATATGTTTATTTTAAACTGGCGCTCACGCCTAGCCACATTTGGGGGTAAGCTTAAAGCTTTTAATAGGTACAGCATGGGCAAAAATAGAATAAGGAAGGTGGTGAACGCCTTTATTTGTGATGTGAAGGCTGGGCATGGGTAGCTGACTGTAACACATTTGAAGTGAATGACTTGCTCTCATGCTAGCATTTATCCCTCATTTACAATTCTTTTGATTGATCAAGGGAGAGGGGGGGGGGGATGTCACAGACACTTTCTAACCCCCCCTCCCCCTCCCTCCCATGTCAGAACGTGGGTAACATCTTTAATGATTATGCATCATGCAAATAATGCAGGCGATTGGGCCCATTGACAGAGTCCAATCTCTCCCTTCACTCACCTCTTTGTTATTGTGTGGGTGTGTGTGGTATTGACTAGTATGTGACTACGAGTCTCTCAGGCTTACCCACGTCACTTCCTGTGGATTAATCACTGCGCTTCCGATGAAGTCACATGACCTAAAGTCATCATCACGTGTGTGTGTGTGTGTGTTGCCCCCTCCCACACCCCCACCACCACCCCCCCCCCCCTGCTGTTCCTCACACCGTGGAAACCATGGCAACCACCGGCTGGAACCAGTTTGTGACACACAGGCTTCATTTTGTGTGAGCAGAGTTTTAGGGTTCAGGTGGAGAGTGGGGAAAATGGAGGGAGGCTGGGAGACAAAGTTTTGGGAGACCCCTCTGCCATCCATTACACACACACACACTCACGCACATACTTTGGTTACGCTGTTGCTTTTAGTAGTGTCTTCCATCGACACATATGTGATTTTTGTATTTGATCCATTCTACGCGTAGGATCACAATTTCATTTTAATTTTGAGTTAGATGGTAGAGAAGTGAACGGTGACGAATGTAAGTCTCACCCTTTGGAGGTGCTCATGTCCACGGGCCCCGTTGTCTGAACCTCCACTTTAATGGTGGCCTTCACTTCCCCGGTGGCCAGAATACCGCCGGAAGTCTTTGGCTCTGCCGGGCGGAGCCGGCTCCGGGCATCAGCAACCACGGCGGGTTCGGCCTTTACCCTGCCGTCCGTGTGGTCAGTCCGATTGTCTGAGATAGGTTCAACCGTCTGCTGGTCCTGGGTTTGCCCCGGCTCGTCCTTCGCCGGCTGAGGGGTTGTGGTCGGCAACGAAGGGAGCGGAAGGCGGTTCAGGGCGGGTTCCTGGTGACTCTCCGGGGCCTCGGTTTCAACCCGTAACGGGCTCTGATCGTCGTGGGCCGCCGGTCGGACATCGTGGTTCGACTGCGCCGACTGGGTTTCTGGCTCGGGGTCGTCCGTCTTGAGTTTGCTTCCGTCGCTCTCAGAGTCAGGGTCGTCCATCTTGGGCTTCTTGCTGTCACTCTCGGCGTCGGAGAGTTCAGAGGAAGCGGCCGGACCGTCTTTCTCCAGCGCCCTCTTCTGACTGCGTGTCAGGCGAACCGCCTCTTCAGACATCCTCCTGGAGAGAGAGAGACAGAAAAGATATCCACCTTTACTAAACAGATCAAGAGGACTCTAGAGTGTGTGTGGTGGTGGCTGGTTTTACCTGTGGCCCTTGATTAACCCACAGGTGTGCAGCCTCACCAGCCCACTTAGGCCAGGCTGCTTAAACCTGCCACCAACCAGACTCACTCCGACAACGACAAAGGGTTGTTGAGGGCAAAAACATAGTTTTTGCACCTGGGCTTTATGTGACAAAAATGGGTGAAAATATAACGGTGCATTCTTGACAAAATTGGTATGATCAGCTTTTAGCAAATACATGTCTAGAGATGGGCTGGGGAATAAATCAACACTAAAGATGTGTTGGTTTGGCAACCAAAAATGCTGGGATCAAGCCATAAGCCCTGGAGCAGGCCTTGATCAAGCCGGCTGGAACAGGTTTTTAAGCAATGTTCCTGTTTCCTGGTTCTTCAAATGTTCAAAGTACATTAACATTTCAAACATTCATCTTCAATTTCGCAAAAAACAACCTGAAAGAAGATACTTTCTGTTTTTTCAGAGCCATATTTGAGCTTTCTAAAATCAGAAGTCATCACAAACATGACAGGCCACCATGGCGGTTTATATTAAAGAACAAAGGTGAACGATGGAGACCGTATACAAGATAGCCATTAGACTGTTCTAGCATTGTGTGTGTGTCTGTTCATGAATATAAATAGAATAAGCTAGCCCATTCCAAGTAAATAATCTGAATGTATGACTCAACATGGTTGTATTTTAGACATCTCCCATGTGGGCTAAGTAGACATAACTGAAAAAAACACCCAGGTTTGATACAGATCCCCACACATTGTAGATCTCAGGGACACTTAATAATATATCTTTCATAACTTTAATGTTGGCCTAGGGGGTCTCACTTATGTCTGCCTCTGCTTGGAACTGATAAGAAACAGCACGGATGAGTCAGCACACCGCCTTAGTCCTTGTGAAATCCAATGCATTCTGTACCGTGTATGTCAGGATACAAGAGAGACACATTATGAAGAAACCCGATGACATAGTCTGCAGCGGAGAGAGTGAATTGAAAGGAGTATTGAAGTCCTGGCTGACCTTGAATCAGCTACAGGTGATAAAGGCAGGACAGGAAGAAGAGGAAGAGCTCTCTGGCACAACACTCATGTGGATATAAGGGGTCACCGTGTAGCTGATCTAGAGTTTGGTATAGGCAAGGTATTTATAAGCAGGATTTACCTTAAAATAAGTAAAATAAGTAAGTATAATGAAATAGTAATAACTAAAGAAATAATTAAAATACACCAATAATTAAATGGACTTTCTACTAATTAGGCATTGAACAAACGGAAAACCTAATCATGTTGATATTTTTTGACCGTCACAACTCATATTAGTACACAAAGTACCTTTTCTTAGTAGGATAGTTAGGTCCACACTGGTCCTCTGTCTAAAATGGCTTTATGACTGACAATGAGCTGGTGGTTCCTGTCGTCACGTCCGCACACACACACACACACACACACACACACACACACACACACACACACACACACACACACACACACACACACACCACACCACACACACACACACACACACACACACACACACACACACACACACCACACACACACACACACACACACACACACAGCCTCCTCCATCTCTCACACAAATAACATGGACCTAGCATGGTTGCTCTTAAATCGGGCGCCCCGTCCACACAGAGAAACCAAACCAAGAGCCAAACACTGTATACTATATACAACACTAAACCCCCTTGGCCTATAGGGTTCAAACAATCTATACAGAACTCACAAACGGAACAGAGTGAGGTTATGTGCTATCATACCGCCTTGATGAGGAACCCCCCCCCCCCTTCCCCTGCGTCACCAAAACGTGATAATAAAGAGACCACTCAATGGTCTCCCAGGTTCCACAGTCTACCCAACAACGCAATACAGGAAGCTGTGTTTTAAGGTGTGGGGGGGGAGGGGGTTAACTCTTTCCGTTTTGGCTAGTTTTCAGTGACGTACTACCCCTTCCCTCCCCTCCCCTTCTTAAAATAGTTCTGGTGGTGAGCCTGCCGTACCACCAACAGAACCGGACCAGTCAAGAAGAACCCAGTTGAAACCTTACGGAAACCACTCACACACAGCTGTTTAGCTTGGGGGCTGACAGTCATTTATTTTTTAGTAAGTACATTGACATCATGGAGATACATATGACATGCCCCCTCCCAGGATTCAGTGGGACACACAAAGCACTTCTTTTTTTTTTCTTCCTGAGAACCGGTTTAAACCGGTTCGCCAGTGTGTGTGTGTGTGTGTGTGTGTGTGTGGGGGGCTGTGTGTATGTGGCTGTGTGTGTGTTTGTGTGTGTGTGTGTGTGTGTGTGTGTGTGTGTGTGTGTGTGTGTGTGTGTGTGTGTGTGTGTGTGTGTGTGTGTGTGTGTGTGTGTGTGTGGCTATGTGTGTGTGGCTGTGTGTGTGTGTGTGTGTGTGTGTGTGTGTGTGTGTGTGTGTGTGTGTGTGTGTGTGTGTGTGTGTGTGTGTGTGTGTGTGTGTGTGTGTGTGTGTGTGTGTGTGTGTGTGTGTGTGTATAAGAGAGAGGAGCAGAGGCAGGTTTTAACCCTTTAGGCTCAGGATCAGACGTTGGCGGTAATTATACAGTCAGAGTAAAGCTGGGTGGAGGAGAGGACTGGGGTGCACCACATTCTGTGTGGCCTGGGATGAAGGTGGTGGTACAGGGTAGAGGGGGTGATGGAGAGACGGGATGCCATTGCATTACTCATGATCTATCAAGCCATGAGCGTATTGAGGTCAATCCAAATGCCACAAACAGGCCTCTTTGTGGCTTGCTGTTTGTGGCAAGCCTCAGGTACACCTTTGGGTTCGCAACCTACAACACTCCCAACGCCCAATGGCACTTCAGCCCCTGTTGACCAGTAGACCCTTCTACTCTGCCCTCCCCCCACCTTACGCAGACCCTGTCTTTGTGAACCGGGGTGACACGGATGGCTGACAGGTTTCAGATGTCATCTGCATGGAAGCTCATATACATTTCCCTCAATCCCTCTCCACACACACACACACGCACGCACACAAACAACTGGACCAGAATAGGAAAAAGGCAAATATTGACCCTGATGGTTTTACATGTTTGGATGTCAACATCATTATCACCAACTTATGACCCAATAACTTATGACTTCTTATGGCCCAATAAAAAATCTCCACAAATCCTATACGAGCCTTCTCAATGTGCATCATCATTTTGCGTACTGTTTTGGTGATCTGAACCAGGAGCCTGAGCTATTATTTCTTTATAACATTTTCAGAAACATACCCTGAAATGTCAAAATACTGGCATTGTTAATCCAACATAATGCAGGCCTGGAACCATCTGCAGATATTTACACTGTGAAAACAAGCATCGAAATATACTCAAATCAACATATTCACACACCCACACACCCACACACACACCCACACCCACACACACACACACTTACTTCTATCAGGATGTTACAACAAATACTGAATTACTACTTTGTTGCTCAAAGGTGGGGAGGCCTCCTTTGAGGGTTTGAATTCAAGATTCCTTATACTTAGACTAACCTCCAGCAAGATGGGGCTACAGGATATACGTATACCCTATGAATCTGCCATCTGAGGCATGGGTAAATCAGGCATACAGTATGGTAGACTAAATAAGACGGCGGGGGACGCAAAGAGCGTGACAAACCGCGTACCCCATGTCCCCTGGAGCCCTGTGACCGACGCTGTTTGCATTTATTCGAACATCAGTCTTCCAACTTTTCTACTTTGCTTTTCCACAGAATAAGAGTAAGTATGACATAGAGATGAACATTGTAGATCACCCCCCCCCACACACACACACACACACAATTCCAGCCTTCCTCATCTTTACGGGGTCCTATGTACACTCCATTAAAGTGAATGGAGTGTGGCTAAACAAGAAGGCAGCGAAGGAAAAGGCCCAGCGTGTGCCGAGGCTGACCCGGAGCGGAGCGGTACGAGCTGCTAGACCTAGGTCATTAGATGCCTTCAGCTTCTCAGCCTCAATAACGTATGTATCTGTATCGGTGTGAATTCTTACCAGGTATCTATTTAGTGTGTGCGTGCGCATGTGTGGATTGCAGTCAAACAAAGTGCTGACCAAGCGCTTGACCTGTGACCTCTGAAGTCATGTGCAGCAGCTCACAATGTGGCAAACCGACGACCCTTTCCAGAACAGTGGCTTATTACACAACTTCTCTGGATTGGCCTTTTTTTCTGAACGTAAACATTGGGGTAGGGATTCTTGGAAAAACGAACAGGGCGGACAGGGCGGTTGTGGTGACTTGAGAAATATCGTAGTATGGGGACAGAGACAAGGTATAGTATGGCGAAAACATAGCTATTGTAAGGCTTTCAAAGGGAAGACCTCAAAAGGAGTACCATTTTTGTCAACTTGTAAACAAATGACAGCAAATTGTTCCAAACTGTCCCCATAATGACATTTAGAAGTGCCTCTGGCCTTGACTAAAGCCAGCCTGCATTGTGCTCACAATGGCACTCGATCAATACTGCAACCCAGGGACCCATTGTTATCTTCAAATGATGCATTTCAGGGCAATTGTTTAGATGGCTGGACATTGTTCTTTCTAGATTCCCCAAGAAGTGTCTGAAAATTTACTATTTGCCAATTATATATTGGAAATAAACGACATATTATATATGTATGCTATTTTGTATTATATTAGTACAACAATGTAAATGATATGCTATAAACCAAATGGTTTCTCCGCGCTACCAGGTACAATCTCCTATTTATCCACTGCCATTCCATCAGTGTACCAACAACACCAAACCACGTTGCATTACTCGACGAGTAAACAGGAGAGTTGTAACTTCTATATCAAAATATAGATATATTTAGAACAGCCCTGTTAGCAAACGGGGAGAATACGTTCGTGCTTAAGGGGATGAAATAATGAAGAATCAATTGACAGGATGAATAGGAATCTTCAACTACAGCCTTGTCTTAAAAACATTTAAAACGAGTTCCCGTCTAGTGAGGAAATGTGTGTGCGTGCATCTGGCTGAGAGGGGAAGAGTTCGTGTGTGCGTGTGTGTGTGTGTGTGTGTGTGTGTCTGGTGTGTGTGTGTGTGTGTGTGTGTGTGTGTGTGTGTGTGTGGTGTGTGTGTGTGTGTGTGTGTGTGTTCAGCTTTAAGAGGAGGAAGACTCCGGTTGTCACAGCGAAGTATGAAGATCAGCTACCAGATACAGAACCAACACTGGTGGTGCCACGGGGCTAAAACCAGACTGTTAGCGTCGTCCACCATTAACACTGTGTATTAAACCGTGTAGTAAACGGACCCCTTTAAAAGTAAACCCGGCACACACACTGTGTGGGTTGGTCACCCGGCTTCCTCCAGCCTTTACCGCTCCGGAGGAGGCGAGTGTGTTATAATAACGTTACACATATCACACAAACAAAAACACAAGACACCCAGCACTTTATCACAATCATCTGACCTTGCTATGCTAGCCAGTGCACGGTTGACACCCAACCAAAAGTCACAATAACATCACAGGAGTCCCCCACGGCACTGTGTGTGCCCTCCGAATGCTTGACCCACACACCACATCCAGAACCGCTAAAGTGCATCTCAAATGCCGGGGAACGGTCAGGTTAGGGGGCTAAACTTTCACCACACACTCCCCCGTCCCCCAAGTGTACGGCGTTAGGCCGCTAGGTAGACCCGTGTGTGGTGTGTGTGTACCTGGGTGTCCTCTCCATCCCGAGGAGAAGAGAACCTCAAGTCAAAACTCAAGATGATTTAAACCAACCGGCCGACGGGGGACTGAGCACATCAACAATGCTCAATCGATGACCATCTTAAACGCCATAAACCCCCCGAACCCCCCAGTCAGTCAGTCCACCACTTCCTAAAACTCGAGCAATCCGAGTCATACACAATAGCATACACACACACGATAGTAGCATGTACATAGAGAGGAAAACAACACACAAACAATACATGTTTTATCTCGAACCCCCCCCCCCACCCACCCACCTCCACCACCACCACCCTCCCTCCCTCTCTCTCTCCCTCACTCACTCCACCTTTGGCTCTGCGGAGGAGGAGAAGTGTTACTTTTCAACAGCCCCATCATCAGCTTCTCTATCGTCACAGAAGAGAGAGGTGGAGGAAAACCGAGTGCGACTAGAAGAAGGCTTCCCCTTCCCGATCCGGAGCCCACACACACACACACACACACACACACACACACACACACACACACACACAACAAACAACTTCAGATTTACACCCTAAGTCAACTTACTCGCTCGATTCGCGACACGCTCTCCGCCGATGGTCGACCGACGGACGTTTTGTCGGCAATTAACCTCGCTAAATCGTTGCTTTAAAAAAAAAAAATAATCCAGGAGGGGGGATATCCTCTTTTTTTTTTTTCCCTTCTTCGGCCCTCCCCGCTGCCTGCCGCCTCTGTTGCCAAATAATGCGCCTCAACACACATGGAGCCGCTGCGTCCTCCTCAGTGGGCATGCGCACCTCAACATACCAGGGCGACCACAGCGCATCACGTAACCACTGACCACCATAGGGGGGGGGGGGGGAGGAGGAGGATACGGCTTGACGTGCTTGAAGTGGTCCTCCATTGGCACCTTTATGTCGTCTCGGGTGCCGAAACGACAGACCCAGGACCAAGTAGTGTCGCATTTGTGTCGCCGAGATACCTGTGCAACACCACCCACCCACCCACCAACAAACAAACACACACACACACACACACACAGGGAGTTTACTTGGAATTGACGATGAAATGTTGTTGATGATGATGATGATGATGATGATGTTGCATCAAAGAAATACTGCACCCTCCTCTTAGTGTGTTATCCCCCAATGGAGGTGTATCGTTCTATCAACACTTCAATTTGAACAGAACCGAAAGCAGGCTTTCCACGTCCACTGGCTCTGGGGCTTCTTGTATACACACACGCACGCGCGTACACGCTATCACACGCACGCCCAGGCACTCACTCTCTCTCTCTCTCACACACACACATGCATATACACGCACGCGCGCACACATACACACACACACACACACACACACACACACACACACGTCTCATTCAGTGTTGGTGTGTGATGTGATGTCTCGAGGATGGCGTGTGCAAAAATAAACCCGTCTTCCTTCTGCTTTTTCCTTAAAAAGGGACACAAACGAACGATGTGATTGTTTGTCTTTTGTCATTTGTTGTCATTCCATCACGTCCATCCCCGGCCAACCTGTCCTCCTCCGTAATGCTGCCACAGATACACATTGCACGTCTGCTAACAAAACACCAACTTTTCAGTGTCAATGACCCTCGGCCTCGGCTCACTTTAATAGAGAAACACCTTTGAACTAAACCAATGTAACTCATTGACTAGTATTAAGTGATAAACAACCATCGAAACGCCACCGACTAGTAGGCCTGGCGTCATTTGTTTGATGCTACCTGCTTACTATATTTGAAAAGATAGCGATGGAAAGAAGTACACATAAGGCATTCATATTGGCTTGGCTAATAACATTTCATACAAACATGAGTCACAATTAGACGGGAGCAGGGGTGTAATGTCTAGCGTTACGCTGCATGCTGTGCTGAGCAGCATGTATTGACGAACATAATTAGGCATTGCCAACATGATAGGGAATACTTCTGTCTTCTAATATATATATATGTGTGTGTGCGTGGAATCGTTTACTAAACGGGCAACTTTGGGTTGGACGCATGCGGGAGACATTTAAATGTGGACCCGTTCACAGACGTCTTTCTCTCCATGCGTTTAGCAATGGCCGCTCGTAACGTGACAGCTTCAACTTAATCCCCATTAAGTAGACGACTGTAACAATGCAGGAAGTCGTTGCTGCAGACGCGACTGGACGGGCTCACTATTTGGCAGGAAATGACTCCTCTCAGCGCCGTCCAAAGAAGACACCTATAGCCACAAAGTTCAAACTTTCCTTACCACTCCGCTCTGTTGTGCTCATAATAAAGCACTTTACGGCCTCCGTTGAGTTGAGAGCCAAGGAATACATGAATAGCTGAGGAATTTGATGTTCACAATATCCATCTGAAGTCCTCCTTTGTGGCTGGCTGAGGAGGTTCTCTTCAATATCTCAATGTCCTTGTCCTGACACTCCAACGCTGAAGTGTTGAAATAATAATGGAACGGATCATAAATGAAATGGGCAGCACTGAACACTCAAACACACTATGGGCCACACTCCAGACGGTTTACAACTACCACACACATATCCCATTTAAGTATTTTATTTCAGTAAAAAAAGTGACATCAAATGTTAAATGTGTGTATTGTTTAAGCAGCACACTTCTTTATTTTCTGTATATCTGCATAGAAAAAAAACCTGGCTTCGGAAGATGCATGTAGAATACATATGGAGTGTAAGTAGGCAAGGAAAAAGTATTATGCACATGATTAGAATTTACAAAAACGATCCAATGCCTTTCCATTCCAAACCGTTTATTACTTTGAGTTGTAATGCATTTGTAACACAAAGAAACAAATGGTGACCAAGTTGTTTCTTTTCCAATTGAACAACATTCCAAAATAGTTTGCATTTCATGTAAAATATACTAACAGCACTATGTCATTTTGTGTTAACAATTCACTTTTAACAAAAGTGAAGGCTTTAAATGATGCCAACTTAAGTGAAACAACTTCATGACCGATTGTATTTGAATCCAGGAGATATGTACACGTGTACTGTGCACTACACAGCACACAACACAACACGGGTAAAAAGCGTTAAAAAAGAGCCCCTGGCGATAAAAAGAACAAACCAAAACAACCTGAAATATTTTTTCGAAAAACGTCTACCACTAACCGACCATCAAGCCCTGTAGCTTGTGACGGGCCTACGTATAGATCTACCGCTTTAGACGTGGACGTGCCGGGAGACGACAGAGGCATCGTCCGGCACGTCTACTCCTATTACACCGACAGCTCTGGGATAATAGAGTTGCATTAAGAATGGTGGGCGAGACATGGAACACTTTATTGCTCCACTGTTTCATCATCACGTCTTCATCCAGTGCGGTAAACACTGGTTCCATGTTTAGTACGAGGGTCTATTAGGGATTGGGTAACAGCAATGAAGCTGTTGTCATGGCTGTTCTGAGTGTCAGAACATAAGGGGGGGGGCGAGGAGACAAAAACCTGTTTTGTTTCCCCCCCCCCCCCCCGCTAATTGTGGAACTCTCATCTGAGCCCATTCAAATCTTGGACTCCAATTTAATATATTTACATCAGATAATCTAATTTGTTTTGGCCAGATTCAACCCCTCAATGCCCAACTCTACAATCATTTTTTTTCCAAAAAGGACAGTATTTGTTCTGACTCACTGCCAAGAAAAGTGTCTTGAGGTGCCGGGCAGTCTGAACTATAACAAAACCATTCAAACTCATTCCATAGCGAGTTATATTTGGACAAATGTGTAAAATCTTGCATGCTTAGTTTCAAATCTCGCTGTAGTGACTTAATATACCCCTTCACGTATTTAACATAAACATGAGTCAATGGGAGACCATCTATAGAAATTATCCTCCTTCTTTTAGTTTTTTTAGTTTTTTTTTTATACATGTCCGACGTCGGTTCGATTCGGGTCACGGAGAGTCGGAGCGGCCTTCCCAAAGTCTGCCTCACTTAACATCGTTATTTAGTCAGGCTGACTTGACGGTCTCAGAGCAGGCTGGTGAGGCTGGTGGTGGGTCCGTTCTGGGGCTGCAGCTGCACAGGCGGCAGGCCTTCCGTCCACTGAAAGGGAAAAACACATCGGGTTGAAAGAGGGGAACGCCACTTGAGTGTCCATTAGAGGAGAGGTGGTGGTTGGTGGTCTAGATTAAAAAAATAAAAGATTACAACCAGCAGCTCTCTACAGGTAATGGTTCTAATGATATAAGACTACTGCACATGCTTTGCCCTACAATACGCCACAAGGGAGCAACACACCAAACCACCGTCATTCTCGGCCAACTCACATACTGAACCTTACTTATACGAGTATAGAAATGTAAATGAAAGTTTGTTTTTCCTTCTCCCTCCAATTATTTGGATACATCATTTAGACCAAGCATAGGGACTCTTAACGATGAAGGACACAATGAAGGACGGTGCACACAAAGACAGCGAGAGCGGGACGTTTGTGGAGGCCCTGGGGAGTGAGTGGTGCTTACTCCGATGAGGTTGTGCTCGGGGAGGCTGCAGGCTGCCATGTGATCCTGCAGGAGCTGCTGGGAGAAGGTCTGGTGCATCTGGGCCGCCTCGTGGGCATCGATGGTGTTCCCACAGGACTTGTTCAGATCTACAGGGGAAAACGGAACCGTGTCAGCGGTCCGACTGGGGAAGTGAAGCCTCGCAGTGCTGTAGGACCTGTAGGAGCCTACCTTTGAGGAGGGCAGACGACCAGAGTTGGACCGACATGTCCGGAATCTTGCTGGCCAGCTGCATGGCGGGAACCACCATGTTACTGCTTTCCTGTAGGGGGGAAAAACATTGGAAGCAGACGATATGGATCAGACACACAAAAGACACACACGATAAGACCTGATTCAAAGAAAAGGGCAGATTTTTTTTACCCTGTGGTTTCCTAGAACGAAGAAGATGTGGCCCAGTAGGACCAGAGAGCAGGCGGTCAGCCGGTTGAGATCCTCCGCGTTGGACATCTTAAGGGTCTCTCGCAGGAACCTCCTGTTGGTGCAGATTTACAAACCGGTGTCAAAACTGTACTTGCTGTAATCATCAGCATCACACACCAGCTGTGTGAAGGGGTGTGCCAATGTTAGAAATAGCACGGCAGCCCTTTCTTACTTTGCCTCGTTGTAGCGTCCCTCGAAGAAGGAGAAGAGCCCTCTGATGTAGAAGGCGGCAGCACGCAGACAGTGAGAGCTGGAGACCATGCAAAACACGTGTAAGGGGAAAAGGTCACAAAAAGAGAGGCAAGAACTCTTCCTCCCATACGGTCCGGTCGCCGGTTCCGCAGCATCCGTACAAGGACTACCAGGTCCAAGGACCGTTTTTTTTTATCCACAGGCAGTGCGCCTATACTGAACTGCTGGGAGTGCTGCCACTATCATCTTTATTACGTTACTCTATCATACTTTTGCTTGACTTACTGGACTCATTACAGTTACTGCAGTGTTCTGCACCGTATTCATGATGCTGCTGCACTACTGGCACTTTAAAATGCTTTTAGAAGCTTTTTTGCACAATACAACGCATGTATATAACATCCATTAGTCACTTTATTGTTATTGTGTACAGTATTGTTATACTTGTATAGTATAAGTATACTACATAGTATATACATACATAGCATATAGTGCTAAATTGTAAGACGATAATACTGTGGGAGGGAATGGGGCGAAAGCATTCTAATTGTAATGGGTGCTTTTATATAGCGCTTTTATCCATAGCGCTTTACAAGTCATGCCTCACATTCACACACACACATTCATCCACCAACAGCGGAGTCAGCCAGCACGTCTGGAGCAGTTAGGGTTAAGGTGTCTTGCTCAAGGACACCGACAGTTTTTGCTAGGAGGAGCCGGGAATTGTACTTGTTGCATATGGCAAATCTTGAATGATCCCACTGAGTGAGATCTTATAAACCTATGCCATGAATGTGGGTTTTACCTCACGGGGAAGTTATGATCCGGATTAATGCGCTCCAGAAGACTGTACAGCTGTTAACAAAAAAGGCCAATTAGAACATGACACACACACACACACACACACACACACACACACACACACACACACACACACACACACACACACACACACACACACACACACACACACACACACACACACACACACACACACACACACACACACACACACACACACACACACACACACACACACACACACACACACACACACACACACACACCTCTTGCTGCCGGTTGCCCTCCCGGATGTAGACGCTGGCTAGGTTGGTCACGATGAAGGTCCAAAGCTCCTGGTGAGTGGTCATCTAGAAGGTTCACACAACCTTTTATTGTTCACATCACTTCGGGCTGTGTGTGTGTGTGTGTCCTATAGCGTTCCCATGAATACAGTGTGCCTGCTCCAACTTTAATGAATATTTCCCACATAACTCACCTGTAGAGCAGCGGTGAACTGAGCCTCAGCATTGTCCATGCAGTTCACCGAGATGCAATAGAGACCCTGCCATGCAAAAAATAAAAATAAAATAAAAAAATATATATAGGAGAGAGTTGGGACAGTTGTAAAGGATTGTTATTATGAGGGCATTTTTTGTGTTTCCTTGCCCTTACCAGGAGTGTATGAAGCTGGGCAGCGTGGTTAGTGAACAGCCGAGATGACTGGTGGAACAGCTGGCATACCTGTGAAATCTAGAGAAAGACGCACTTCAGTTAATCTGTCGTCAGTTTAACTAGCATAACTATGGCGAATAACATCGACTTAAGGTTAGCAAATGTGATATAGCTATAGGCAAACAAGATCTACCTTTGTGACAACAGGGGATATGAAATGTGAACCGTTTCCTTGACGTGACGTCAAGGAAACGGTTTGACGTAACGGTTTTCCAACACCACTCAACACATTAGCAAGCAATGACTTCAAAATACAGTCGACAGGTTGTGAATGGGCAGTGGTGGGTATGCTTTGCTTTTTAAATAATTTGATTACAAGATTGCTTCAGAGCATACTTTCTGCCTTCAAGTCACTCCGACTAATACAGTTTTAACCTCCAGATCACTCATTTCAGTCGTGCTCTGGTGCATTCGAACATAAATAGTCTCATACAATGGCATAACATATAATAATATAACATTAGATATTTTGGCATTAATGTGCAATAACTTGTAGCCATCGCATCGTCTGGGTTTCATAATACCGTGTTGCTACAAAATGTTTTGCACAACAACAAAACAATAGGTGATTGCAGTGCCACTAGTAAGTCACCCTGCTGGACACATGTAATAGGAGACACTGAATCAAACCAAACAATGTTACCCAACAGGGTGGGACCACCCACCTCTTGCAGAGCCGTGGCCTTGTGTCCCGTTACCAGGCGACACATGATGATGTGCTCCAGGAGAATGACTTGGAACGTTGGCAGGATGGGACTGCTGTCCAGCACTGAAACACAAGGCGTCAACAACATGACGACACCGCACATCAACATCACAACGCTACACATCAAAACAGGTCCACATCACCAACACTCCTCATCGCTATGGGAAGAGAAACGCTCACTTTTCAGTTTCTCCAGCTGCATTAATGCTTTGTCTGTGTATTTCTGGGCCTTTTCCAAGTAACCTGCCTGCATGGAGTGCATCACGGTGACCTGTCAGATAAACAAACACACAGGAGAAATAAAATACATGTGAAGTAAAAGGTACATTATCTCTGGGACACGTTGCATTGGTCAAAACTCAGTCAGGTCAGTTGATCAGATCAATTTTATAAAGTGTGTGTGTGTGTGTGTGTGTGTGTGTGTGTGTGTGTGTGTGTGTGTGTGTGTGTGTGTGTGTGTGTGTGTGTGTGTGTGTGTGTGTGTGTGTGTGTGTGTGTGTGTGTGTGTGTGTGTGTGTGTGTGTGTGTGTGTGTGTGTGTGAACCCACCAGGTACACGAGCACACACATGTGTTCCTTGGGCAGCCAGTGGAAAAGGTCGGCAGAGTTGCTGGGCAGGATTTCGTCGTCATGCAGGGTGGAGATGGTCTGGATGCACTGCTGCAGCTGCTTCAAGCAAGGCTTCACACTTTTGATCTGATGAAAATAAAAATAAATTACATTTAGCAGCATGATGCTTTAGATTATACAGACACAAACACACAATTAATCAAATACGAGAGTACGTTAGAAAATAGGTTAAAAAGGTGACAGGGTTAGTCTTTATTTTTAAATAAAATAACAATCGAGCCACTACACCATGCGTTATTATTATAGTAGGCTCAAAGTAACCATCTATGAATACTGCATACCTGACCAGCATCCAGGTAATGTGTGACCTGTAGCACCAGGAAGAAGACTCTGAGGGACTCCTTCTGGATGGGGTTTCCATGCCAGTTCTCCACGATGGTACTGCAGAGCGTCAGCAGAGGGTGCACCTCGCTCAGCTTGCGCTCCATCAGAAGCAGCTGTACCGCAAAACATAAACGCAACTGTCATGAGCACAAACTATATATTTCCCATACATTTTGAATGTGTAGGTGTATGAAAATACATATATTTGTTTATCTTACCATTCCTTTACTCAATAAAAACAGGGCTCTGCAATGAAAAAATAAATAAATAAAGATTATGATTAACATAGAAATAGATTAATATTAATAATATATTGAAATGTTTTTAAATGTTGACAAAATGCTAAAATGTGTCATATTTTAAAGGGTTCTTGATCAGCTGACCTGGTGTATTCCGAGCCTACGACCCTTGCATATTCGGCTCCTACCCCTAGAAGGTCACATGCAGACACCAGGTCTTTCTCCAGGGTGTGCAGTTGCTGCAGAAAAGAAAGGAGAGGCCGTTAATAGTGCACGCAGACAGAATTACAACAAGGTGTCCACAATCATACCCAACAGGAGCCAGGAGTAAACCATGACTGCAGTGGTCTTACGGCGAGTTGGAAGAGCAGTCTGCAGTGCCAGTAGGGAGTCTGCTGCGAGATCTGGATGGCCTTGCGTAGCAGCGGCTTGGCTGAGTCCACCAGGTTCTTTAGTCAGAGAGGAACAACATTGGGGGACCAAAACCAGACTTTTAGAAAATATCCTTTGTAGATGGTTCCATCTTATTATCGATTCTTAACGGTCTACTTGAATGAACCTTCCCCCCCCCCCCCCATTATATACAAATACTGGAAAATATTTGTTTATATTGTAGCGTCTGATACATGTAGTTACATTTGTCAGAAATGAGGAAGAAGAACAACTAGAGACCCATTTTGGTATTTGGACCAATAACTGTGAAAACATGTTGTTTGTATTTTGGCCAAAAATGTGGAATACACTAAAATAAGAACTATTTCATGTTATATAATCAGAACATAGCCCATTCATCCTGATCTCATGTATGTTCTCTATTATAGGCAGGCCTATACTTTGACATTACAAATGAAGCATGTTTCATACTGGACTAGATAGTATGTACATACCTGCTGACAGTATAGCTCTGACAGAAGACTTGCTGCTTCAAATTGGACATCTTCGAATTGAGGGATCTGAGAGCATTGATGAAGGACTACAACTCATGATAAATAGGGTGTGTGTATATATATATATATATACACACAGTATATATAGCTTCTGAAGATACACGCCAGATACTTTACCTCTCGCATGTTACAGCTTTTAGAAAAGGATACTTGTTGGGAGATGAACCACTGTAAGGAAAGGGTGGAAAAGGTTTGGTTACACGTTGGCTTCACAGAAGCAACTCCATTGGTCACAAATGTTTCTCCTTTTGACTGGACTGTGTATAAGGGTTAGTTAGTGCGTAGTTGCCGCCGAAGGCGCAAGAGTGTTTTGTTTTAATCGTCCTTTAAGCGTCCCCCCCCCCCATTATCTGATCTGCTGATCTCATGTTCTCCTTACCGCTTTTTCCAAATGACTCCTGGCGAGCTCGATGTTCTTGGTGTGTTGATAGAGCACCGAGCCGAGCTGGAGATGTGTGCGGGCCTCTATCCTCTGGGTCGGTTTGAACTGAAACACGGCTTTCAGACAATGGACACATAAACGTATCTTGGGCGGACTCGACGTACGAAAGTGCTCGGCGAATCCGAGAAGCGCCAGGTACCACGACTCCGGGGTTTCTGTGCTTGTCGCCATTTTAATGGTCTGACAACAAAACAACAACAAACCTTGGCTGAAAACGGTCTAGTTTTTTTTGTCGCGCTTGTGTGTTAGCCGGCCACATCCGGTCCGGTATTTTCAGAATTAAAGCCATAAACATAAACATTAATTATGTTTACGCCTACAACCATGCTTACTATACACGCGACAACACACATTACTATATAGCTATTCGCTACGCAGACCAGCGCTGTTTTAATTTGTATTACTATTTCATCTGGCTTAAAAACAAACAAATTGCATGAAATGGTGGCGGAACGTTTAGGTTAAATCGTTTGAGCCGGACATATTTGAAAGCAGGACATCTGCGCCGCATTTGCTATTCAGGAAACGCTACTGCGTTCGTTCAACACACCCATGTTACGAGACCGTACAGCATATACACAATGCACGTAGATGCGTAGTTGCCGGGAGTGATACGTGAATATTTCGCAGTTTCATCGTTGAACTGGTATCTTTATTACAGTTATTACAGTTTACCCCTGGACGAGACCGTAAGCGTGATTGTGTTCTGACAGCTATATATAAGCACCTTATAGATTCCAGCGCCTGCACATTTACGCCGCGTCATTGTTGTATCACCATAGCATAGATCTGCCGTTTGCTGCGTATTACAATTGGTGAACATTGTCACCAGGTTTAAAACAACAACAGTCTGCGTTTGATCCTCATTAAACGCTGGGTGAGCCATGGCAAAGCGTAGGATAACACAGGAAACCTTCGACGCGGTTGTCAGCGAAAACATTGACGAATTCGAGATGGGTGCTGATGAGGCTTTGAGGGAAGCGGTGGAACAGTTTGACTCTCAAGGTAACAAGTAGCCCTAATACACACACACACACACACACACACACACACACACACACACACACACACACACACACACACACACACACTCTTTAGATTGTCAGTGAAGTTTGTGTAGGCTTAGATTCGCTTCAAATAGTATTGTCATTGTGCAGCACAAGTACAGTACAGCGACAATAATTTGGCATCTAACCAGAGTGTAAATATTGCAGTAAAGTGCATTGGTAATATATCATTTCCAGTGGTTAAATGCGATGTAAAGACGGCTACTAGGTATAAATAAAAACGATATACATTGACTTGTAGTGTATGTATAAGATATGTGCAGAAGTATCGGTGTATATATATATCGACAGGATAAATGTATATACAGCGGGGTTATGCAGTTGTATCACAGTTGAAGATTAATATATATACGGTAGGTACAGTCAAATTGTACATGGCTCTCATACAGGTATGTAAACAATAAATATGTAAACTATAGGTAGAGGTAGGATACTGTAGTTTTTGGGTTATTGTGGAAGATGTTGGTTCTGGTACAAGCTATTGGTCTAAATACGCTTTTAACAATATAGGCTAATGGTCTAAAATATCAAATTAACTTATGTTTAGGTTTTGACTTGTTAACCAACATGTCTAATATGAATGCAGGTGTCGACCTCAGCTGTATTGTAAAAGCTGTAGCAATTACATCTGGGGGGGAGGACCAAACGCAAGCTCACGAGGTCCTACAGGTGAGTCTTCAATGGGTTATTTAGAAGATGTGTGCACTTGCTGCTAAAATACCCAATTGAAACACCAAACACCTTCTTCCACTCATTTGGTCCCGTTATTTTCTCTTGCAGGCACTGCACGCCCTTCAAATCAGTGTTGACGTTTCAGCCAATTCTGCAGAAAGCAACTTCATTGCCGAACTGAAGCTCTTCACGCAGCAGTGTTCAATTGGTTTTGCCCAGAGGTACCTAGCTGGTCAAAAAGAAGCATATCCCACCCTCCTTTCCTGCTGCAAAAAGAGTTTAGAGGATAAAGAAAGTCTACTTGCTTCTCTCTCGGCGCTGTCTGCACTGACTGATGGACAGCCAGACTTGTTCAACTTGGAAGGTCAAAACCTTCTCATACTGATCCTAGACACGTATGGAGACGATCGCGCCGTCATGTTTCTCGCCATTCGCACAATACGTCACTGCTGCTTAAAGCACGAGCAGAACCGGCAAGGTTTGGTGAAAGCCGGAGTGCTCCCTCTGCTGACCGGTGCCATCACCCGGCATACAGAAAGTGCTGAACTGGTCAAAGAGGCCTGTGCCGCTCTCCGAGTCATGACCTTCGACGATGACATGAGGGTTCCATTCGGGCGCGCCCACGACCACGCCAAGATGATCGTTTCGGATCACAGAGGATTGAAAGTCATTACTGAGGCTGCGAAAGGTACACATTTTCAACGAAGGCTTATCGCAACATTGTGGGCAAATAGCCTGTTGTGTGTTGTCTTTGGTCGTATAGTGGCTTGTTTTGTCTACTTGCAGCTCATCCGGATAACAGCGCTGTGCTGAGTGAACTGTGCGCTACGTTGGCCCGTCTGGCCGTGAGGAATGAATTCTGCCAGGAAATCTGCGATTTGGGTGGACTAAAATTCATGATGACCTTGCTTGCAGACAGCTTTGAGTCCCAGGTAGCGGACCCAAAATTGAAAGTTATTTTCCATAAATGTGTATATTCCACATCACTTCTTTTTCTTAGTACCCCCGTGTTGTGTTTCTCTTTCAGGAGTTGGTGCGTCAGGTTTTCAGCGCCATAAGGGCGATCGCCGGGAACGACGATGTCAAAGACAACGTTGTGAACGCAGGAGGAGTCCCCCTCATCGTCATCGCCATGAACCGACACATGGGCAACCCATATGTGAGTTCATTGTCATTTCAGAAATACCTGGGGGGAAAAACAACGGGAAATATAATGTCCCCCAAAAAACATGTTTCCATGGTAGGCATGTGAGCAGGGCTGTGCCTGTCTTTCTGTCCTGGCCCTGCGTAAAATCAGCCACTGCAAAGTCATCATGGAGAACGGAGGTACTCTGGCAGCTGTCCAGGCTATGAAGACACACCCTGGTGTAGTCAATGTGCAGGTACTATAAAAGCACCAAAAACCCAATTACTTTCCTGCAGGAAAATAAAACCAGCCCCTCTGCCCGATACCGAAACTCTTCACGCTGTGATGTTTCTTTGATTTTCCCTGAACAGAGACAGGCATGTATGCTGTTGAGGAACCTGGTGAGTCGCATGGACACCTTCTGCCAACCCATCCTGGAGTTGGGTGTAGAACCCCTGATAGCGCAGGCGCTGCAAACCCACGAAGACCTTGGAGACGTGGGCAGAGCGGCCCTTCGTGACCTGGGCTGTAAAGTGGAACTCAAAGAGCTGTGGACCGGCAAGAAGGGCAGTCTCACAAACTAGTTATGAATATACACTAACACTAGAAGCCTCTTAAAGGAAGACAACGAGAGAGTAATTTTAAACATGGTCGTACCCACTCCCATTCTCTTTACTATTTATATGGAGGAGCCCTGTTATTTTTCCATCTTAACAGAGGAACAGCCATTGCGTTGCTAAAGTGTAGGCATATATTTGGCATATATGGTTATGTTAAGTGAGGTTTACATGCTGCCCTCACTAGGCCTGGCATGTAACATCGGATTTCCAGTGGCAACTATTTTCAGCCAGAAATCAGAAAGGCCCACTTGTTTAGTGGTGTTCACACAAACAATAAAACAGTGAAGTAAGCAAAGTCATTGGCATTTCTGTGTAGGCCAATTGGATTCCCTTAATTGTGTCATAACTGTGCTCAACCTTTGTTTTATGTTTATGTATTCCATTCATTTTTCTTTTGTATTATGTTATGTTTTACTAGTCATACTTGCTTGATATATTGATAGAATGATTTCATGTATGGAGAATGCATCTCTGAAATTATAAATGCAATTAAAGTTGATTATGGAGTTGGATCACTGTCTATCTAGTTTGTTTCACCAACACCCCTTCCTAAACTACAGCCATATTGCTATTTCCTCATAAGTCTGTTCTGGTTTATAAGTGCTTCTGGTTTTAACTATTTCCATTGACTGCCCAATATTTGAGCTGATGAACATGCATGTCATAGTTAATACTTAGCTGCATGGTTGCAGGAAACATTTACAATTTAGCAGTATTATGCATATTGGTAGTAATCACAAAAACGTCACTCAAGACATTAAAAATACAATCTAAAGGCTCAATATCGCCTCCTTTTCACGCCCCTCGAATGAACCTATCCAAACCATAGACACACTGGCAGAGGGTAACTGACGGACTTCATTTCCCACAATCCCACGGGGCTCGCCCTTGCTTGCTGTTGATCGATGACAGCAGCGGTAACTCTTCACAGCGTGGACTATTCTAGTCACCACTCAAAGTCACTGTTGGGCAAGGGAGTGCAGGGAAACACTGGACGAGGTGTCTGCAAAGTCGAGAGCGATTTTCCCCAAACACTCCATGTCCACATGTGGGACATGTCCAGGGATGACCATGTACATGCAGTGGCGGCTGGTGCATTTTTCACCAGGGGGGGGGGCTATACCATTTTTTTTATTTACAATTACATATTGTTAATTACATTATATACAATTACTTTTTGTATTGAAATGTCGCCCTTCTGTCCATCACTTTCATCATGGCCACGCAAGGCCAGCTCAAAGGCACCACAGAACTTCACAGTCTATTCTTTTAGACAGGATGTGTTTTTGTCCACCTCCTCATTGTGTTGACAGATCCCTATCCTGTAGCCTTCATCAAGTTGAACAGCTACACTGTTAAAAATGATTTGTTGACTCAACTTGTTGCTTTGACTGAGTTAAGTTTAGTCAAGTTGATTCAACATTTAGTGTCAAGTTGATTACACTTCAATAAATTAGTTGATACAACTTGTAGTCTGTTGACACAACTTCATGTGTCAAGTTATTTGGACTAGAAAATATTAGTTAAGATACCTTAAAAAGATGTTGGTTAAACTTATTTTATCAAGTTTTTACAAATGTCTATCAAGTTGGCTCAACATGTAAAACTTTGTTCAACTTCTATTACCAAGTTAGCTTACCAGGACAAGCAAACCAATACCAAGCAAACCAAAGCTATACTATAAATCTAAATGAGAATTAGCTTAACCTAAATATTAACACATGTAAAAAATTGCTGAAAAGACATTTCAATCAGGACTTTTATTACAATATCAAGAACTGTATTCCGACTCCAACCCACACACTCATTAACTGTTCAGTGTTGGTTTTTAAATTCAAATATGTGTCAATGGATGTCAACATATAAAGACCTTCCTTGGGACATGTAAAAACAACACCCTCCAACACACCATTGCTTTTGGTCGGGGCTGCTCAAAAACTGAAATGACACGGTCATAAAACTGTAATTGAGTGACTTGTTAAACAGTCCATTCTGAGGAGTAAGTGTGCAGGGTTGCTGCAGTAAAATGCAGTAAAACATAGAAAATGTTATGTCTCTAACTGAGAAACTTAACTCAAATGTCAGTCAGAAAATGAAAACATGAGAACACAATATCAGGTTGATCTGGGCCCAGATCGTTCACCTTAAGTTTGTCCGCCAAACTTCTTCTCTCAAACGGCTCTTGAATGAGAGATGTCACCGAGTTAGGGACCGGGTTGAGTCTTGGGCTAGTGCTCACCGAGTTAGGCACCGGGTTGAGTCTTGGGGTAGTGCTCACGCTCGCCATTGTTGAACGTTGTAGTTAAAATGGCACCCGCAGAGACAGAGCATAATATGCCTTTCCTAGTAGTACACTGTGACGCACACAAATGACGATGCTCGATGCTCCAAAGTCTTCCGTGGGGCGATTTGAAAAGCTCCCCAGCGGAAGACGTTTTGAGGACGCTGATTGGCTACATTTTATGTCACTCGTTTATATCTTGAATCAGCAATTGGCTAAACTGCTACAGAGACCCGCCTCCGTGGGGCGATTTGAAAAGCGCCCCAGCAGCATCGTCATACAAATGCGCCCTTAAGGCTGCAGTGTACTAGGCATATGTGCACTAGGAAAAGCATATTATGTTGCGCAAATTATTTTAAAATCATATTTTACACATATTTCTGGGTGCATTCCATATTTTAAACACACACATATTGACAATTGATATATATATATTTTTTATATTTTTAATTTTTTTATATTTTGTTTGTGCGTGTGGTTTAGGGGGGGCGGCGCCCCATCGCCCCCTATGGGCCAGCCGCCACTGTATTTCATCTGGCTTAAAAACAAACAAATTGCATGAAATGGTGGCGGAACGTTTAGGTTAAATCGTTTGAGCCAGACACATTTGAAAGCGGGACATCTGCGCCGCATTTGCTATTCAGGAAACGCTACTGCGTTCGTTTAACACACCCATGTTACGAGACCGTACAGCATATACACAATGCACGTAGATGCGTAGTTGCCAGGAGTGATACGTGAATATTTCGCAGTTTCATCGTTGAACTGGTATCTTTATTACAGTTATTACAGTTTCCCCCTGGACGAGACCGTAAGCGTGATTGTGTTCTGACAGCTATATATAAGCACCTTATAGATTCCAGCCCTAGCACATTTACGCCGCGTCATTGTGGTCTATCACCATAGCGATCTGCCGTTTGCTGCGTATTACAATTGGTGAACATTGTCACCAGGTTTAAAACAACAACAGTCTGCGTTTGATCCTCATTAAACGCTGGGTGAGCCATGGCAAAGCGTAGGATAACACAGGAAACCTTCGACGCGGTTGTCAGCGAAAACATTGACGAATTCGAGATGGGTGCTGATGAGGCTTTGAGGGAAGCGGTGGAACCGATTGTCAGTGAAGTTTGTGTAGGCTTAGATTCGATTCAAATAGTATTGTCATTATAATGAGTTGGATCACTGTTTATCTAGTTTGTGTTTCACCAACACCCCTTCCTAAACTACAGCCATATTGCTATTTCCTCATAAGTCTGTTCTGGTTTATAAGTGCTTCTGGTTTTAACTATTTCCATTGACTGTCCAATATTTGAGCTGATGAACATGCATCTCATAGTTCATACTTAGCTGCATGGTTGCAGGAAACATTTTACAATTTAGCAGTATTATGCATATTGGTAGTAATCACAAAAACGTCACTCAAGACATTAAAAATACAATCTAAAGGCTCAATATCGCCTCCTTTTCACGCCCCTCGAATGAACCTATCCAAACCATAGACACACTGGCAGAGGGTAACTGACGGACTTCATTTCCCACAATCCCACGGGGCTCGCCCTTGCTTGCTGTTGATCGATGACAGCAGCGGTAACTCTTCACAGCGTGGACTATTCTAGTCACCACTCAAAGTCACTGTTGGGCAAAGGAGTGCAGGGAAACACTGGACGAGGTGTCTGCAAAGTCGAGAGCGATTTTCCCCAAACACTCCATGTCCACATGTGGGAAATGTCCAGGGATGACCATTTACATGTAATAATCGGTTAGCAACTTGCTAACGAGTAGGACACACTTCATCATTCTGCAGAAAACACTCAAAATACAAGTCATCTGTAAGGTAAGAGAAGTGTCTGTTGACTGACGATAACTAGTATATCTGGTTGTTATACAACTTAAAGGTTGGGTAGTACAGTCTAGTGTATACGTGTGTGTATATATATATATGACTATATATATGACTATATATGTGTGCATACACAGTCTACAGACAGTGACTAGTATTGTTATTTGTGGAAAACATCGCTCAGGTTCTCTGTGTTGTCATTACGAGAAATGGCTATATCAGACAGTGGAATGCATCACGACGAACCTAAACAAAACATACAAGTATCATGCAATGCATTCATGTTATTTAACTTCGGGTATTTTTTTTATGTATAAAACGTGACTTTAATGACAAGCCACAGCTTTTGTTTTATTGGCATCCACCCTAAAAGGTGTCCGATCAGACATCTGTCAGCAGTACAGCAAAAAATGCAATCATAAGACCAGATCTTTTACACTGGATGCGGCAGAAGTTGGTGGTATAAGTAGGGTGTTAGGTACGTGTTATGTGTAGGCATTTGCCATAGCAAATTTGTGTAACACAGCTTTTTATAATAGCCTTGTATAAACAACAACTCCTGAAGCGTCTCCTGTAGGTCTTTCCCGAGAGTCGACCCTTCACCCACTATTCTTCCTACCGTGGTTAAAGAATGTCCTATTCCTAAAGGGCACCTAAGCCCAGTTCAATGTTTAACTGCGGTGCTTGTGAGAGAGACACAGGACAACTATTGGAAGGAAGGGTTATTTTTTCTTTTTCTTTTCTTGTTTTCTAATCGTTGTATAATACCGTGTATATTGGAACAACGGTTTTTACCTTCCACAAGGGTGTGTCAATGGAGCATGAGTGTGTATTCTGGTGCTATTGTTGTCCCTATCACTTTCAACTCCCATTCAAATCCCAGACAAACCATTCAATTGTGGAAACCGGTTCCTCTTTAGACCAACATTGTTTTGCAGTAATTATTGTTTGAAGTATAACTGTATAGAAACATCATAACTAATTCCTAACCCAATAAATGCAACGCTGATCCCAACCATCTGCATATTTTACTATTCTAAACAGAGGTCTCCTGTTCTCTTCTTTTTTTCCTCCTTTGGTGTCTCTCTCTCTTTTCCCACAACTCCTCTAGAATCCCATTTCCACTGTCCCACCTTCCAACCCCTACCGCTGCTGTCGCCCCCTGCTGGCTGGAGTACATGAGCACGTCCCGGTGACCGCTGGGGGGATGGGGAATGGTGTCCAGGACCAACGGGCAGCACTCACACAGAGAGAAGTGTTGCCTTTGGCCTCTTCCACTCATTTGGAGGTGTGTGTGTGTGTGTGTGTGTGTGTGTGTGTGTGTGTGTGTGTGTGTGTGTGTGTGTGTGTGTGTGTGTGTGTGTGTGTGTGTGTGTGTGTGTGTGTGTGTGTGTGTGTGTGTGTGTGTGTGTGTGTGTGTGTGTGTGTGTGTGTGTGTGTGTGTGTGCTCGTGCACGTGTGTGTTCTAACTGTATTTAAAAAAAAATTCTCACAAAATATCACAAAACCAACATTTGAATTGTGGTGGGCTATCTTGGTGGTGATTCTAAGCTGTGGGTGGCACTGTCCCTCTGCAGCCGACGCCATCTGTCCTCAACTCTCTCCTGTCGGGTGCCCTTGCGGGTGCCTTGGCAAAGACGGCTGTAGCACCGTTGGACAGAACCAAGATTATCTTCCAAGGCAAGCCAGAAGTTCCATGTGTTGCACCAGACGGGAAACTAAAAATAGTTTTCAAGGTTGTTCTGCTGCACAGCAGAACAACCTTGAAAACAGATTTGAGTTAGTCAATACATTCTCGCTTTAGTAAATTCCTCCTAGAATACCCATGTAGGTGGGGCGTGAATCAATTGTTTATGTAATGTGTGTGTGTGTGTGTGTGTGGGTGTGTGGTTTTATTTCAGTGTCCTCTGCAAGATTTTCTGCCAAGGTAGGTTGACGCACATCTGGCATTTGGTCTCTTTCATAGCGAAACAAACACACCATTTTGTGTGTATGATGTGTATGTGACGTGTGTGGGCGTGTCAGAAGGAGGTGTTCAACTGACTAACTCATAGTGTGTGTGTGTGTGTGTGTTCAGGAGGCCTACAGGTTGATCTACCGCACCTACCTGAAGGATGGATTCCTCAGCCTGTGGCGGGGGAACTCGGCCACCATGGTGCGGGTCATCCCATACGCTGCCATCCAGTTCTGTGCCCATGAGCAGTACAAGATACTACTGGGGCAATACTACGGCTTCCAAGGGAAGTGAGTGACTAGACTAGACTAGACTAGGTTAGATTCATCTGTCAAAATAATATTAAGTATGCCTCAGGTTATATATTTACATACGGCAGTATAGCTCAGGAGGTAGAGCGGTCGCCTCACAACCGAAAGGTCGCTGGTTCGACCCCCCGGCTCCTCCTAGCAAAAACTGTCGAGGTGTCCTTGAGCAAGACACCCTAACCCTAACTGCTCCTGACGTGCTGGCTGTCTCCTTGCGTGGCTGACTCCGGCGTCGGTGTATGAATGGGTGAATGTGAGGCATGACTTGTAAAGCGCTTTGGATAAAAGCACTATATAAAAGCAACCATTACATACGTTCTTTATACATACAGTCTTTTTTTACAGACTCATGTGCATTAAAAAGAGCAAGATTCAACATTCATCATTCAACCTTGAACTTAAATCATTACAGCCATGGTTTCTAAATATAGAGATATTTACAATGAAAGTACTTGCGAAACATGCCACAGCAACCTACGTTGCAGCAACTTGGCTGATTTTAATAGAATGTCGTCCTGACCTCTGTTTCCAAGGGCCCTGCCTCCGTTACCAAGGTTACTGGCTGGCTCCATGGCAGGTACCACAGCAGCCATGTTGACCTATCCTCTGGACATGGTTCGAGCAAGGATGGCAGTCACGCCCAAAGAAATGTGAGCTCCATCTTGTCACGCTTAACTAAAAGTGTAAACACCGCTGTAGGCATTACGAGTAGATTTGAGTACGTTCTTTAAAACTTCAGAAACGTCGGAAGCCACGGCTTGTGTCTGTACTGTACTGACACTCTCTGACACTCTCCCTCCCTGTGCTCCCCGTCTCCCCACAGGTACGGGAATATCGTGCACGTGTTTGGCCGGATCTCCCGGGAGGAGGGCCTGAAGACGATATACCGAGGCTTCACACCCACCATCCTGGGCGTGGTCCCCTATGCCGGCCTCAGCTTCTTCACCTACGAGACCCTCAAGAAGCTGCATGCCGGTACGTCCCCCCCCCCGTCGCCCCCCCTTTGTGGTATAGTCTATAGTCTAGCGGTTCGAGGTGTCTGACTCCCAGCTAAGAGGTTCTGGGTTCGAAACCCCACCTGTGGGCGTCCTTGAGCAAGACGCCTCACAAGCCCCACCTCCTCATGAATGTATTTAAAAGAAAATTAACAACCACATCCAAACAATGAAGTAATTGATTATTCAAAGCGACATACCTAAGTGACCAAATAGTAAATAGCTGCGTTTAAACGTGGATGATAAACGCCATGGAGGACGCGCCCCCCCACTATAAAACACAACGCACCAATCAGCCGCCCTCTCTCTTCCCCCTCTCCCCTGCAGAGCGAAGCGGCCGCCCGCAGCCCTACTCCTACGAGCGGCTGGCGTTCGGGGCGTGCGCCGGCCTGCTGGGCCAGTCGGCGTCCTACCCGCTGGACGTGGTGCGGCGGCGCATGCAGACGGCGGGCGTGACGGGCCACACGTACGGCACCATCGCCGGCACCATGCGGGAGATCGTGGCGGAGGAGGGCGTGGTGCGGGGCCTCTACAAGGGCTTGAGCATGAACTGGGTCAAGGGGCCCATCGCCGTGGGCATCAGCTTCACCACCTTCGACCTCACGCAGATCCTCCTGCGGAAGCTGCAGCAGATGGGCTACACGTCACGGTGAAATCCTCCGCCATACACGTCCGTCCGTCTGTCCCCCCTAGGACTCTCACTGGAGGAGGAGGAGGAGGGGGGGAGGGATCAGAAGAACCTTGATAGGGCGGGTGGGGGGAGTGAAAGAAGGAGGATGGAGCAGTAGGTTGGAGTGTGGAGTTTGGCGGTTTTAGTGTAGTGGAAGCCCATGCTTGTGTGCGTGCACACAAGCATGGGCTTCCACTACACTCTGGAGCATGTGGCGGTCATCCCTTTGACCTGCTGTTGTCCCGATCATGTGCAATAATCATTTAGTCATTTGTTTTGTTTTACCGTATGCGTGTTACTTACTTGATCAGGCTTTAAATATAAACCATAGTTTCTATATTTGGACGAGATGGAGGCTTCACTGCACTGCTACTCTCCCTATAGGATGAGTGGTGGGAGCACCCGGGCCCCACGGCGAGGAGGCACAGGGCGGCTAAGCGTTGTCCTTGATCGTGTAAGAATACAGAAAGAAAAACCCATATGTATGCCAACAACCAGGACGCTTTGTCCTGGGACCAAGAAGGGTGCTGCTACATGTACATATGCAGAGTGGAGGCATTTGTGTACGACTACTATTATATGTATCGCTGTAGTGTGTGTGTGTGTGTGTGTGTGTGTGTGTGTGTGTGTGTGTGTGTGTGTGTGTGTGTGTGTGTGTGTGTGTGTGTGTGTGTGTGTGTGTGTGTGTGTGTGTGTGTGTGTGTGTGTGTGTGTGTGTGTGTGTGTGTGTGTGTGTGTGTTCTACACAGCCCGTAGAACATGGTACTGCCCCCACACACATGCCCTGCCTATCTATGTAACCGACTGCTTTACCATAACGCTGGTTTAAGACTTGTTGAGGTGTTTGCTGTATCTGCACTACACCCAGGCACCCATCAATCATCAACTATTCAGGCAATGTTCATATCGGCACAAATGTTGAGAGTATAAAATGAAAGGGCTTAACTTCAGAGCAGGTACGGAAAGACTTTAGTGACATGAAGAAAGTGAGCTGCACCGCTTGAAGCTAATCCCCTACCCTGCGGTGTTCCAAAGAGGGTATCTTCTTCATCCAAAGCCCAGCTCTGCTTCCGGTAGATCCGGGGCTCCCGCTGGTTTTTGGGGATCAACCTGGTTCCCTCATGTGGGCCTTTCGGAGATACAAAAATGTGTAAGGTGTTTCAACGATGTTTAAAATCTACGTGACCTCAGTTGGCTGCTCCATTAATGCTGCTCTTTTGTCAATGGCTGGAGCCCTTTTGTTTGGTTTCTTAATACTGACCTCTAAGTGCCTAGTAGGGAATAGTAAGGCCCTGACTACGAAATATTTAACCCATGACCTTTTTGTGGCAGGTTTTTATTGATTCAGAATCGCTCTCGTTGTTGATTGTACTAGTTCAGGGGCCTGTTTTTGAGGTATGTTTTGTATCTCGGTGGCAGGCATAACGCGTAGTCATTAAGTAGTCATTAGGCCTACTTGAAATAACTATGTTTTTGCTGGGAGACAGCAGGAGTTAAATGTTGCTGTGTGTCATCCCCCTTTGTCACTTCAGAAGATATGCATGTGTATTTTACACATGTTGGGGTCGTATAGACGGGGTGGTTTAGGAGAAGGAAAAAGCAATTTGGGCAAATTTGTCTCAACGGGCAATATGGAAAATAAAGAACAGATGTAGTACAGCTGGTCTACTGCCCAAGAACCAGAGAGTCATAGACAATCGTTAAATGCCAAAACAATTATTTTCTATTTTTTTTAATTTGAAATAGGCCTATTAAATTGTTTGCGTTAAACCGTAAAGTGGCTTAATATGGAGGACTATGGTGTTTTAACAAAGATGTGTGACTTTTAGTGTCTAGGCTTTTTTGTTTTTGTTTTGTGTGTCCGTAATCAATTGTAGCCAATGCTAATTTAAAAACAAAGAAAGAAGCTGTTCTAACAAAGTTAATTAATCATATGCAGTCCTGCAGACACATGGTATCGGGGAATGTGCATCGTACAACAGTGGAATTATAAAAACTGTTTTGTAAGGTGTGCCAACGTGAATGTAAACACACCTGCACACAACTGATCTGGGTGCAGCAGTGATGATGTTTCAGGCCTAAAAGCCTCCTAAACTGATTAATAAACCTGACATTGACATGTGCTCTACTGGCTTATTTATTTTCAACAACATTGCAGCTCTTTAGACAGTATTACATAAACGAATATAGGCTGCGTTATTGTTAGACTATTTTTAAAAATAAATAAATAAATAAAATATATATATTTATGCAATCAGAGGTTATACGTGCAATAGCGTTTGTTTAGCCACTAGAGGGAGTCATCCACAATGCAAACCAATTTTCAAGTGGCGTGAGTGTTTGGTTCTATTACAACCTGTATTATAAAAAAATGCCACAAGGGGGCGCTATATTACAAGAAATACACAGTTCCCATTGGAAAATGGTCGCTAGGTGGCAGTGCAACACGACATTTGGAATTGAAAAGGGCTTAAATTGTGGGGTCACGCTGTGAATTTGAACTTGACCTTGACAGGCCAGTCCTGAATGATTAATAACAAAAAAGTGTCGATGCCCCTTGGAGGATTAAAAAAAGGCCAAGTATGAAAGATATTGGCCATTAGTTAAGAGCTATTAGCAGGGTTAGAACAAATATAAGGATGTATTAACACAAATATATAAAGGCCTACTGGTCAAACATTGCTAGGTTTAAACTGATCAGGATACCTCCACGCTTCACATTTTACCGATTTAGTTTTTGGAAATAGGTCTAGTGGAGACTATAGTGGAAACTGCCAGCGAAGACAGAAGGCAGAGGGAGTAGGCACAGTAATTAGCCCAGATATTGAAGGAAGGAGGGATGGAGGAAGACAAAGAGTCACAAAATGTGGTTGCTATAGATACCTGGCATGATGCCCACTAAGAGGAAGCCTATTTGCATGTATTCAGATGGCGTGTTGCTACCCCCACCCTAGCTAATCCAATTAGGCCCAGGCTACACTATACAGTAAAGGCTTTCATAGGAATATAATTCCTAGTTAATGAATAGAGTTTGGATTTATGTGGCTACTCATTGTGAACGCAAACAAAAAGAAAGCTGTTTTATAGCTCGGTCGGTCAATATGATGAATTATTGGTAGATAAATTGAGCCAAATAATAGCAATATTATTATTATTATTATTATTGTTATGGTTATGGTTATTTTTATTATCATTATTATTATTATTATTATTATTATTGTTATAATTATATTGGTATTATATTTTGGTATTGTAGCCTATTAGGCTATATACAATAGGCCTATTGTCTTTTATAGTTATTAAACACTCGGTGGGCAAATTAGGAAAGAAAATCCCTCATCTCTCAGATTATTTGTGTGTAGTATTTATACTATTTATTTTTCTATTTTGGCCGAGTATTTCATATGTTTTATTATATATATTGGCCATTATATACGCTGGCACTGGTTAGATTAGGACTTCTAATCAAATTGCAGACATTAATGTTTTAAGATGTAGTAGATCTATAGTTGTAAGGTGAGTTATCTGCACTATTTTCTTTTGTAATTCAAGCCTACTAGAATTGTTATCATCAATAAATTTTTTGCGTCGTCTCTCGTCTCTCCATATAGCGTTACATAACAAGTGCATTGGCTGAATCATATTGATATAGGCCTGATATGATGACCAATCATCTATATATCTATATAGAATCCAATGTATTCTATGGTTTCTTACACTATTACAACATTATTGCTTCCGATATAGAATGCGTATTGAACCAGAGCATTGAGTGGCGTCAACAGTAAAGACACATAAATAGCCTATATCTAACGAAATGAGCCTAACTTTGTCAAGATATCCAGCTATGAACTAATTGTATATATAATCCAATAATTCGACTCTTGTTATGGCCGCTGAATGTATCGCCATGCTAGCAGACATGCTAGGCCTATATAGTTATAGTATAGTTATATATATATATATATATAGTATATATAGTTATATATATATAGTATATATAGTGTATATATATATAGTATATAGTATATATATAGTATATATATATATATATATATATATATATATATATATAGGGGAAACAGGTCTGAACCACCGTGTCCCCTCATTATTAATTAGTAATAATGCTGTTAGGTCACACATATAGCAAACTGAACCAGGATTAGGCTGGCTTTCTCCCTCTAGCTTTCTCTCTATCTGTCATTGGCTTCCATTTGACTCTATACCTTTTTCTTAATAGCCAATAATAGCCAATGGTAAGAAAATGTAATCCTAAACAATAATAAGCACTCTTTCTCAACGTGTAGAAAAATAATTATTGGAAAATTTGTATTAGATTCAAATGGTATTGTCAGTGTACAGCACAACTACAGTACAGCGAAAGTCATTTGGCATCTAACCAGAGTGCAAATGTTGCAGTAAAGCATTGATAATATATCATTTACAATTAACAGTGGCTAAAAGACAGTCTACTAGGTATAAAAACAGTTGTAAAATGACTTATAGTATGTATTAGATATGTGCATAATAATATATATATATATATATATATAT